>CM043018.1:144328393-145546144 GCA_023690525.1 Holotrichia oblita | reverse complement strand
AGCTTATGCAATAACAACAATTCGAATTGTGATACTGCTAGATTGATAAGGAGAGAACAAAATTGTACTGACTCTAAATACGCCTACTGAGGTCCTGGCGTAGCTAGTTCAGTCCCTAAATCTCAGTGCCACAGGAAGTGTTTGGCAAGAAAATTAGTGCCCTAATTAACTGATTTTAGAATTTGACAGCTGTCAGATAAATTTTGACAGTTATCAGTACTGTAATAGATAACTGACTTTACAGTTTTAGGACATGTACCGGTTGATGAAATAAGAATGGATAAATAACTTTGCAGATATCTTCGGATAGGTAAAAGATATCGATGCTCTGTTAACAGCGCCCTCTAGCACGTATGTCACTTATTAGATAGGTTGGAATTGGTAAGCATTACATTGGTAGGACAAAAACTGTTTTCGACAAGACTAAGCTTGTAAGATTCGGGTCAATGGAAACTGAGTTATAAGCGTTCCTTTAAAAACAAGAATCCTGCTCCGCCCCCTCCCCCCCGTTCCCCTCTTATTTGACAAAAAGAACAAAATTTCTCGATTGTAAAAAATGTGCGATAAATTTGATAAATTTTAAGCTTACGATTCAAAAATAATTTTCAGATATTTTTGACAGTTGACAGTTGTATATTGACAGCTACTATTAACAACTTGAAAATTTGCTGTATTTATAATGCGGTAGCTGCCAGAAATATTTCGTAAGCTTGTCAAAATTGTAAAAAAAATAGTTTGACATCTGTCAGAAATATTTTAACTATCATAGTCGACAACACAGCAACAAAAATAGTTTGACACGAGAATTGTAATGGTTGAAACTTTGAAACTTAATGAAATTTAAAATATGAAAAATGGTGTCTTTTGTTGACAGGTGACAGGTTTAAACAAATAGAAAACCAACTACTCAATTCAATAAATCAAGTCCTAATAAACGCAACGAATTTTAATTAAACTTTTGGATGGTCACTGTATAGACGGGCAAATCGTTCTCGCATAGAGAGAAAAGAGAGACTCCCAAAGCGTGTGAGTTAACCTCCCTAAGCGCTCGTTGTTTTGGTTAGGAAGGAGATGCGTGATCATTTCAGCCTACCTGTCATGATGCAAGCGACCGTTAGCCCGAGTACACCTGATCAACGGAGGCCGCGTCTGACCCCTGTGACGTCACACCTGTCCACTCTTCCGGGTGACCTTTGAGCCCGTCTCTCAGCACTATATGACCGAACTTCACCTGCCATGAGGCGGCCATCATCATCGGTCACTTCGGCTTTTTAATTTACGAGCCGCGAGATTAACTGCCCGCAATTATCAAAAAATATATTACGGGAAAAAAGGAAGGAAAAAAACGGTACGGCGAGCTTTCCTCTTACGAACGTGTAAGCTGTGAGTAAAATAATATGTGTATTAAGTATTAACGGCGGAGATGGGAGACGTTCATCTTGATTTTTCGGTCGTGTAGCGGAATACGATTATGCTAATTATAGTTTTTGGATATCTCGCCTAATAAATAAACAAATTAGAATGCGCGAGATAACGAAGAAAGTAAGATATAAGTTAGATGACCGCGTGTTATTTAGTCGCGAGATTAACGATGTGGAATTTGAATGGTACAACGTTAGTCAGAAGTTTCAACAGCCAATTAAAGTTGTTGTAAATGCTGCAAGCTCCCCGAAATAATTAGTGTTGAAACAACACACCTCTATCAAAGAAAGAATTATCGATTATTATTATCGAGCTGATGCATATTCTGATCGTAATCTACAGAAAATGGATTCCCCAAAACTTAACAATTTCAAAATTAAAGCTTAAACCTGGCAGGAAGCATACGATGCCCAATTACAAACCTAAGTGCGTTTAGGACGCTTTGAACAACAAAATACTGATTTATTAGTTCCCTAAACCTCTGGAGAAGATTGGCTAAGCTGACACCTTAAGCTCAAAAATTATTAATAATAAAAAAAGGTTATGGATCAAGGTTTTGCTACAAGGTAGGGTGTTGAGGAAAACGTTTGCTCTTCTTCTTAGAAATGAGATAAAAGTCTGTCGGGAAGAAATCATTCAAGCCCTACAAATCATCAGGTGGAGATGGTATCTTCCCCCATTAAGGAGATATCACCGGTACTAATTAAGCTTTTCGGAGCCAACCTCTACCTAAGTCACATTCCTCAACCCTGAGGACCAGTCAAGGTGGCGTTTATATCAAAAGTTGGCAAATGACCTGCTGCAGAGCCTAAATCCTACCACCCCATCAGCTTGAGCTCCTTTCTTCCCAAATGAATGAAAAAAGTAATCGACTTGCACATCAGAAGTGGAATTCTGAAAGAGAAACTTCTTCACTGCAAACAGTTTGCTTACCAAGCTGGAGTCTTATTGACATAGAGGGAGACTTCGATAACACTTCATTTGAAACAATCAAAAACGTAGCAGAGAATATAGCCATTGAACCTGCCATGATTAGATGGATAGAAGCAATTCTCAAAAGCAGAATTAGATCCGCAAACATTGGAGACTTTACTGAAAAGTCGTAGTAGTCTTGAAGGGTTCCCCATGGTTGGGTTTTACTTTACACTTTGGGTTTCACGTTTATTTTAGATACACAATAGACCCTTCAATCAATTACAATTGTCATTATTATTTAACACCATCTCCTAATGACAATTTTAACCGAATCTGACATTTTAAAAATTTTACCAAAAATCAACTATTTACAACTGCTTCTAAGCATTGAACTTTCAAATTATCAATCATAGCCTGAGCCCTAGTACAATCCGCTTTCTGTTTCGATGTAAGCAGCTTCCCTTTAGCTTTTAACCGTTGTTTCCTTTCTTTTTTCTTCTTCTTCTTTTTTTCCTTCCCTCCGCCTTCCCTATCCATGTCTTCATCTTCAGCTTTCACTTCCACTTCCGTTTCGACTACCAATTTCATCCTTTCTTCTTCTTCATTTTTAACACCTGAATATTCCATTCTAAGCTCGGCTAATATTTCATCGATGTGTTCTTCACTATCATCCTATTCTTCTTACCCTTTTTTCCACTGGTTTGTTCTTTAGTCCTGTAACCTTTTTAAAATTTATTTTCTGCTAACATCGATTCTGCTTGCTTGTTAATTTGCACGATATAAAGACCCGTTGTCTTCTTCCAGTACTTTCTTATCATCTTTCAGCATTGTCACCCCATCTTTTGTAAAAATTATTTCGTTTTCAGTTATTGCATGTACAGATTTTAGGTTTTTACTCAGTTCTAGTACATAAATAACATTTTTAAGAATGCATTCAGTCCCCTCAATTGTTCCAATATCTAGTCCTTTCAGATCTTCATCCTTTTTCGTAACAGATATGTTTGTTTCGATCTGTTCTAATGACATGAATCTTTCTATTGAATTTGACATATGTGACGATGCCCAAGAGTCAGCTACAAAACTTTCCATCCTCTTTTAAACTAGTTTCCTCCTTTTCGGCAAAAAAACGCAATTCTGTTCTTACTACTTTGCCCTTCTCGTTTCGTTTTCCTAAAAAAAACAGTTTTCTTCAGCATGATTATTCTTCTTGCATATATTACATTGAAAAACATTCGGTTCACTTGCTTTTCTACATGCTCTTGCCTAATTCCCACATTTAAAACATTTTCCTTCAGTTGTATTGTCCTTGTTAAGACAATTGATACTCATATGACCTTTGCTTTTACATCGATAGAAAATCCTTTCAGAAGATTTAAGTCCTACTGGATTTTCTTTGTCTTGATCTTTGATTCTTAATTCCTCATTTAATAATCTTGATATTAATTTCGTTAACGTCATTATTCCTTAACAAATCTTCAGTAGACTAGCAAGCCTTGGCTTTGAGGTACAAGGCTATGCTGATAGCCTAGTAATCGAAATAAAGGTAAAAAATGATGGTTTAATATCAATCCGCATGCAGAATGCCCTTCACCAAACTTGGCTGTGGTATTTAAAGCAAAATCTGAACTAATCCACACAAAACAGCCAAAATTCTCAAAAAAAAAGAGAAAGCTATCTCTAGAGGCTCCAACACTGGGAGAAATGCAACTTGACTTCTCTAGTGAAGTGAAATATCTGAGTATTATCAAAAACTTATCTGGAAGAGTTATCTAGAGAGCACTATGGACCTGTCAACGTCCCTTTGCCAAAACTTGGGGACCAAAACCCAAGACGGTTCTCTAGACTTACTTCACAATAGTCGGACTCGTGATTACATACGCCTCACTGGTATGGTGGTCAAAAAGCCAACGAACAGCGAAGACAAGTCATGCTACAGAAGATACAGCGACCTAACCTGATTCCCTTGCACTTGCAGGTGGAGAAGGAAGCAACGATGGGAGCCATCAGATTGGAATGAAACAGAACTTTCCAGTCAGGATACTTAGTGGGCCATCTCAGAATCTTAGAAGAATTAGGAGGACTGGCTAATCGAAAAGATCATACGACATCGAGGATCGATTTCGACAAAAGATCGCCACACTTGTGAGTCTAGCTGCTCTAAATTATAGGAGCCGTTCGTGCTCTGATTAATTAATCACAATTACGTGGGTACCAGGTCACTGGAGGTGTGAGGGCAACGAAATTGCCGATGGTGTTGCTGATTTTGTGGACCAAAATTTTAGAGAATGATGTGGGCAATTGAAATTTTTATTCTCGTGTGCTTTCTCCCAAAAAAAAAGGTCAATACGAAGCAACCAGGATGAGAGTATACATAAGAGACAATTCTAAATTTATCTCCCACATTCATCTTTATTCTTAAGATGATTAATTTCCGGGACTTCTGCATTTAATCATCTAAGAAGATCCAATCGAATCTAGTTCTATATCTAATCCAGTTAAAAAAAAGATCTTGGCGAAATAAAAAAACCAAGTGAAAAGATAAAGATTCTAGTCAAAAGCGAAGCCTATGATTAACGTCTATTAATTACAAAACTGGATAAGAGATGATGATGCTCGGTTACGACGAACTGAAGCATTACAAACTCAATTAAAAGTAATTGTTAGGAACAACTGAACGCGCCTAGCTTCCATTCAATCCATTCTTCCACCGAATATTATTCTCCGTACACGCACATGGTAGGCAATGATAGTTGCCGAAAATATAATTGGAAAAAAAAAACTTGAAGGCAGCAGCGTCTTATGTATTGGCTGTAACTGTTATGTGAATTATTATAATAAATAGTTTGTCGGTTTTCGAAAGATACTAACGCGAAAGAGTTTAACTATTCACCTAGCTTGTTCGATACGTCACGATATTACCTACAACGAAGCTGACGATTATGATGGTACAGAATCGGACTTCGGAATTTGTGATATTAATCTTACAATCTTCAATTTGTTGTAAACAATATAAATCCGCTCCTATACTAATTTCGAAAATACTATTCCACGATTGGTGATTTTATCGCGTTCCTCTCTTGTTTGAAATATTCAAGAGAACAACACCACTGTCCATCAATGTCAAATTCAATTACCGGAGAAAAAATAATCACATATAAGCAACCGTGTGAATATGCTATAAACTGTAAACTGTTACCGACTGAGTAAAAGCGATTTGTTGATATTTCGGTATATACGTGCACGAAACGTGACCGCTTGTCTGGTAGTTATCGCCCGAAAGGATTCGAAAGAGTGCTTCTCTTTCTTCGGTAAATGTGTATACAGTGGTATCTAAAACTCGCGCGTGCTTGTTTGGTAGATTCCGTTATGTAACTGCAGAAATAATTCATCAACTATTACATCAAGCCTCTTAATTGGATATAATTGAAGACATAAGTGGATAAAGCTATGTCATTTTCTTTCAAAAATGATTTTATGCATTTTTGGGCACCTCAGGTATAAATCTAATCTTCAATAAACACAGATTCCATATTTTTGTTATTATATCTGATAGTTTTCGGATGATAATGGTGTTATGTCACATTTTTGTGACATGACACCTTTATCAACTGTTCAGGTTAGTACTGAAATGTCATGTGACATTTTGAGGTTATGTTTCTTCTGTGTTACTTTTATTGTGATTCAATGCACAGTGTTTATACAATATTTTATGTGAAGACTTGTTTTTACCCTAAATATTAAACATATTATGATGTGTAGTAGAGGAAAACGAATGCTGGAGCTAGTACAAGTTTTAAATAATCAAAACTCGAATTCCTCAAATAACAGTCTGCTCCGTCTGCAGATAAGCGAGGACATCACGTAAATCGCCCTCACAAAATAGGTGAGGATGTTATTAACTGTCCTGAACCGCTGCTTCATGTGAATCGACTTCGCCAGCTTTATTTAGAACATTGCAAGGAGAATAATCTGGATGATAAGTACATGGTCAAACTTTTATTCTACAGGCATATTTTTAAAACAAAGTTTAATTTGTCTGTTGGGAGCCCAAAAAGTGATACTTGTAGCATATGTGATGTTGGAAAAAATGAAGTTGAACACAAACAAAACCGAGGATATGATTTTAATTCTCGAAAAGTAGATAGGCAAATATCAACAAGTGATCAAAATAAATGTTACATTATAATGGATTTACAACAAACCATGCCATTACCCAAGTTATCCACAACCAAGGCTTTCTACTTGACACAAATGTGGTTTTACAACTTCGGTATTCGCAGAAGATATTGCCAATAGAGGCAGTAATGAAATCGGAATTTGTCTATTACGGTTTTGCAAGTTACTCAAACGAGAGTATCTTGATGTCGATCACTTAATAATTTGGTCTGATTCATGTGGAGGCCAAAATAAGAACTTTTTCATCCTGTGTCTTTACCAGTATTTAATAGGAGTACTAAAAAAGTATTTTTGAGTTATAGAGCATAAATTTCCCGAAGTTGGCCACAGCTACCTCGATTCCGATCGAGATTTTGGTTGTATCAAAAAACTACTGAGACAACACCAGAACATTTTTATTTCAGACCAATATCCGGAGATCATCGGATCTGCAAGTACTATAACCACAGCTTATATTTGAATATGGAACATTTTGTTTATAATTTCGAAGAACTTCCAACCAAACTTCATTTATATAAGAAAATAAACAATAGTATTAACGAGATAACTTCGAGCTGAGAATTGGTGGATAAAGGTGTTATGTAGTACACTATAACTTAATTTTTCCATAAATGGAACTATTTATTTAATATGAAACAACATGAAAGAAAATAATTGTTTCTATTTTTTGATGTTACAATCATTTCAATCCAAAACTACGTGAAAAAGTTCTGGCTTAAGATGTCTTCTGGTAGTTTACTCAAAACTTAAAAAAATGTGACATAACACCTTTATCCACATATGTCTTCATTTATTACAAACGACTCTTGCTTTGCAAACCGGGTCTCCACAGCTTCTATCACCTTTTCGTTGGAAAAAAAAAAAATTACAACCGTTTAAAACTGTTTTCTTTTAAGTTGAGGAGAGACATGATAGTCGGACGGATCCAAATCTAGTCGCCCAATTCCCCAACCCCAAATCGCGAATTGTTTGCATGGTAACATGCGATTTGTGTGCACCAGCATTGGCCTAATAAAACAAAACTCCTTTGGATAATTTTCCACGTCTTCAAACCATAATTTTTTTTCGTAGAGTGGTCAATAACGTCGATTAATAATTCCCACCCTTACCCAGAAAATTAATCCTGATTACTCCATGGCAATCGCAAAAAACTCAAACAAGAACTTTTTCAGCAGATTTTTGAACACGAAACTTCTTAGGCTGATTGTTGCTTTGTTTCTGGGTCGTAGAAACGTACCCTAGTTTTATTCATAGTAACAATACGGCTTAAGAAGTCTGGCATCATTTTCCAATCGAGGACAGATCACTCTTGGAGATATGGCATACTTCAGACTCGTGAAAATTGCTTGGGGGAAGATACTAACAGAGTTCAAAATGAAAAATAGAAAAACGAATTTATTACTAAAGAGTTCGTTTTCCTAACTTTTGAAACAATTGGTGAATGCGATTTCAATCAATGGAGCAGAAAACTTAAAAAGCGGATTTCCTATGAACCGTAAGAAAGTGTTGGACAGAATACTTCCGTCATGCCAAAATGCAATAGAAAATCCAACCTTTGCTCCTGTAATAAATGAAGTGGTTTTAGATTTTCTCTCAAAGCAAAGAGAATCTGACAGTGATACTCCAGTTACTAAACAAAGAAAGGAATTCAATGTAACACCTGGAAAGAGCATTACTGTAGAAGATTTATTGATGCAAAACAATAAAAAAAGTTCAAAATAAAACTCCTCCAAATGAGTGCTGCTATAGTTTCACCCACGGCTCTAAAACGGACCACGGCGTAGGAGCTGGCATTTATAGAAAGAAGCCGTGCAAGGCCCTTTCATTGAGCTTCAGCAAGGACTCGACAATTTTCCAGGCTGAGGTTGCTGCGATTCACAACTGTGTCAGAGAAGTAGACAGTTGGGCCGAACCAGGAAAAAGCGTCGCTATTTACTCTGACAGTCAAGCAGCACTTAAAGCGATTAGTTTCGCAAGTGCTGACTCAAAGCTGGTTTGGGACTGCGTAAGAGCCCTAAATGAGGTGGACACCATAAGGAAAATAACTTTGACCTGGGCCCCCAGCCACACGGGAGTGAAGGGAAACGAGGCGGTCGATGAGCTGGCCAAACGAGGTTCGTCAAGGCCTTTCATAGGAGCGGCCCCTTCCTTCGGCATTACCAAATCACAAATTAAGAGGTCCATCCACGAATGGTCACAAAACAAGTCCAAGGAATGGTGGGAAAGATCGCCAGGACAAAGACAGGCTAAGGAGTTCCTAAGGGAATTACTGAAGACCTACTAAATAAAGACAGGAAGACTGTCAAAATGATAGTAAGTCCGATGACCGGTCATTGCAGACTGAATAGGCATATTTTTAACATAGGCCTGGCAGAAAATGCTCTCTGCAGAGTCTGTCAAGAGGAAGAAAAAACCCCAGTTCATGTTTTGTGCCACTGTGACGGCCTAGCGAGGACAAGGTTTCTAGTAATGGGGGTAGAGAATTCCACAGCCAACGGCTACACAAAAGAGCCGCTCTCAAAAATGATAAGTCTGGTTAAGAAGGCGAAACTAGAGAGCGTTCTCTAAGGTAAAGGGGATCACAATAGACCTGTAAAGGTCGCGGTGAAACAGGCCCACATGCCACCCCACTCCTAACCTAACCTAACCTAGTTTCACCCAAAACGATGACCTAAACGCCAGAGAAATTAATAATTTGAATGTAGCATTAGTAAACATGGGTAATAATGCTGATAGAGACAATAAAGAGTACAATAAGTACTATCGACAAAAACACAACCTGGTGGCAGTGGACTCCAGAACACAAACAAAAAGAAAAGTTGCAAAAATATCTATGTTGACTCTGACTCTTCTCTATCTCATAGTTGTGTCGTTTACAATGATACTTCCGAAAAAGAAGAAATTCTGCCTAAGGAGTCTATGCTCCTGGGAAATTTAAAAAATATTCACGAGACTACACAGAAGCTTTAGTTGAAACCATGGAATGAAGTGGGAATAAAACTTGGCCCATGGCAGACTTGGACGTAGTTGAAGAACCGAAAAAAAAAAGCTTTTGAAAATATGTTTCTCGTTCCAGAAATGCAGAAGTTTATATTGTGCTCATGTAAAGACAATATTTTTTCTTGTTTCCCAATAAAATTATTGAATTTTTTTTTTATACAATATACGAGGGAGCGTTTTTATATTCTCGGAATGGGGGATAAGGAGTGGAAATAAAAAAACCAAATTATTTTTCTTTTTTAATATATTCACCTGCAAGACGGATACATTTTTCACATCTTTCAATTAATTTATTTATACCCTCATAACAAAATGATTTCTCTTTATCTGCAAAATACGCCGAAACTGCCTCCTTGACTTCATCATCGGCAGTAAATTTTTTACCCCGCAGCTCTCTTTTCATTTTCGGAAACAAGTAACAATCACTCGGGGCCAGGTCTGGGCTGTAGGGTGGGTGATTCACAATTTCGAAGCCCACCTTATGCAGGGCAGCTAACGCAACGCGGCTCTTGTGGACGGGCGCGTTGTCGTGCAAAAGCAGCACACCTTTCGTCAATTTTCCCCGTCTTTTCTCTTTAATGGCTTCTTTTAGTCGCTCTAATATTGAAGCGTAATATTCTCCGGTTGTAGAAACACCTTCATCTTTATAATCAATCAACAATATTCCTTCCGAGTCCCAAAATACCGTTGCCATGAGTTTCCCAGCTGATTGTGACACTTTAAATTTCTTGGGAGGTGCTGTGCCCTTTTTATGCCACTGCATGGAGTCTTGTTTGGACTCAGGTTCATAATGATGAACCCAAGTTTCGTCTCCAGTAACAATTCGACTCAATACACCATCCTTGTCTTCATTACAGAGGTCCAAAAATGCACGCGAACATTATACGCGCTGTTGTTTTTGCGGCGGCGTGAGCATTCTCGGCACCCATCTTGCGCTGACCTTAGACATGCCGAGATGATCGTGTAGGATTTTAAAAATTGTTGTATCGGATACTCCAACCATTTCTGCGAGTTGTTTCTTCTTTAGTCGAGCATCTTCGAGTACAATTTTTTCAACTTTTTGGATAAGTGCTGGCGTGGTCACCTCAATGCTCCTGCCCGGCCTCGGGTCGTCTTCAAGGGATTCCCTTCCTTGTTTAACTAAACTATGCCACTTGTACACCATGGTTTTCCTGGACAAGAGTCGCCGTAAACCAATGACATCTCATTCATTATGGTCGCAACTGATTTTCCTTGCCTGGTAAGGAACTTTATAACGGCATGATATTCGATTTTTTTCCATATTTCACTTTTCACTCCTGATTATGTTACTTGGTTGACGATAGCTCAAAGACTAACTGTCTAATAACAATGAAACTTCGTATTTATACTAATTATGAGTCGCTGCACAGGCCACGCCCCCACTTTAATCAACTCTATCTTTAGACATATAATTTAGTAAAAAAAGTTCATGGATCAGAGTCACCTTCACCGGTGAGATGACTTTAGACATCCTGTTATTGTTAATAGTACTAACTATGATGACGTTAATTTAGAAAGTGAGTCAAAGTCACCTCACTTTATGGTATCCATTTTGCAGAAGCTTTTGTCCAAATCCACGTTAACTATATGGTGGACGGACACAGAATATTGATAATATTGACCACAAAAGTAGATGTGATGTAATTTCTAAATCATAATCCTTCCGTTTGGTAGTCGATCAGCTTCACTTCTCATATAAAACAACGTACGTAATACACGAAATCAACCAACATTAATAGCTTCATTTCGTTACAGAATTTAGTTGGTAACAAAACGTGCGTACATCCATAAAATTTAAACCGAATACCAATTTCCTCTATATTTTTATATCATTAAACTATTATTAGGCCGTATAACATTTCATTACCATCGATTAAAACAATATAAAACTATGTAGGTATCTATTGGATGAACGGATCGTATCCGAGAGATTCCTCAACAGGCCATAACACAACACAAACGGAGAACACCAATATAGGAAACTGGATTCGTGATCGTTTCATTACATAGACTCTCTCTCTATAGCGTTCGAGAGATCCATTCTGACGATAATAAACAGTGCGCCGCCACCGCATATTTTTCACGTCCCGTTAATTTTCAGAAATGTGTCTCTCGTTTATGCTGTTTTTCCGTTGATAAAAACGGAGCACGCACCACTGTTATGTCCGTTTGTGTATGTGTCTGTCTGTGTGTGTGTGTACATTGCAATTTAATGGTTCGATAAATTAATGGATTGTTAACGCGTGGCGGTTACAATTAAGCGGGCACAAGTGCACACATAACCTTCGCAAATTGCCAGAACCAGATACGTTGCAACATTGTGTTTGTTGTATATCACATTAAGTAAATAAACGATTTATATATAAATAATGCACGCTAATGTAATTACCCGATTATAATTGTACGTTCGTTTATGTGATTTTCGATTTACATATGGAAAGCGTAGCCAATTTTAGTGTTGCGTTGAAATACCTGAAACAGGAAAATGATTTCAGCGATAAGGGTGTGATTAATCTCCCTATAGTGGTAACAGAAGTATACCTAGGGATATACGGGCGACATAGATTTGACGCCCAACGTGAGCGCCAAAGCTGTTTTACACTTACAGCAATAAATGAGAGCAAAAAAGAATTAAACGCCAACAATATAAACAATTTAAAATCATAACTTTCAAGAACGAGCACCCCACGCTAGCTTTGGAATAAATAAAATATAAAAGTTCTCCACCATAACAGATATACAAGGTGTAGATTCCAAAGCTCACTAAGAATCCATTTTCAAATTTTACTTGTCATGCTTCATCTGTTAAATATTGAAGAAAAACTTAAATCTTCTTTTATTTGCCGTAACTTTTTTGTTACTTTAGACATTAAGATGGGGTTTGAAGAAATCCAAATTGTAATCTAAATACTTTCATTGACGCTTAACAAAACAAATTTTATTTGCGCAAATTTTCAGAAATCTCACCTAACCTCAAATTTTTAAATTGGAACTGTGCAATTTTTACGGCTCTTAAAGGAGAATTTTTCCACTTTTTGTTTATCTTATCTGTGAAAACAACAAGGTTGTCATTACCTGTCAGAAGTGTCAATTTTATTATTAACCAAAAAAATTGAGATCAATGTAACTAAAAACTGTTTCAAAAGCTCACCAAATCTGTTCAAAAAGATTTCCGAAACTTTTAGAACTGCGTCCACCCCATGTGGAGCACAAAGAAGATAACAATTAGTTGGTCTAATTTTCGAATGAACAAAAACATGAGTCTGGTAAATCGCAACTCAGAAATTAAGAGAATAATCAAAAAAAAAATTGAGAGTTGATTTGGATCATCATCAACGGAAAATAGGTGGCACTATTGTTCGTAACAAGGCGACTAGTTTAAGTCGTTTTTAAGAGTGCCTAACAAAAATATGTCACACCTTTGGCTGTCATTAGCATCACTAAACAATCTTTAAAACCGTAACTATCAAAAATGAGTATCTCATCCTAGCTTTCATATAAACAAAAACATGCAAGTAGTAAATTGCACCAATACAATGCAACTCGACAATAGCTGTTGCATTAGGTGGTGTTTAATAGATTGAAACTAAATTTGAAGTGATTTTAGTACAGCCAAAACTACGAACTCACTTTTGGCCCTTTGTAAACTTCAAGCACTTAATCCAATCTATACTAGCTAGACTGGAAGGTCATCTAGCTTGTGCTGTTAATCTTTGACAAATTCTACCCCAACCTCCTAGAAATTTTTATCCAAAAATTTATTTATAACTTAAAAGGAAGAAGGAAAAACCAACCTCCCAAGAAGAACCATTCAATAGTAAACGGAAAAAGAGTTTGCACTTGAAATGGAAGAAACTGAAGAAAAGCAACACAAACATGATTCAGAAGAGGAAGGTAGCTAACGAAGAGTGAAATAAATTCAGTTGCTAAGCCTGGAAAACGTGAGAAACTGCCACGTCTTCAATACACAGTATGGATGTTAAACAAGCTAAATTCTGATCCATACAGAAGAAGTTTTTTTCGTGACCTACAATCTATGAAATCTTAAGTCAAGCAAAGTATCTTCACGATCTAGTTTATCTAGAGTTAGATTATTACATATCTGCAACGACCTAAATTTATACAAACTTTTTTTATCTGCGAAAATGTTGCACAATTTCGTCCTTGTAATAATAATTACTATCCTTTAAACAATAGCAGTTCGGAATTTCCATTTTCGTCTTCCCTAGAAATACAAATACGTCATTTCCTATTCCACATTTTTGGAGACTTACATCACAGTCATCGCGAAAGAGAACAATCCGCAAAAGACATAACCGTATATTATCGAGTCGACAGCCTCATTAATACCCATTTTGGCAAATTCCTGACTGATGTCTAAGCAGATTTTAAAATTAGTGAATTGTCGTTTCTTTTTTTTCGTTTCGTTTATGATACTTGATTGAATCGATGAGAATCGTAATCGTAACATGACGGTTTACTCCTACGATATCCGGTAATTACATCGACTTCTAATTCGACTTTCCAAATCATTTAGAACAAATAACTCACACCAACATTCAATTCGAAACTTATATATCTGGACTAGTACATCGGTATGGTATTAACGATTTGGAAGCTGTGCTTGTTCTATCGATTCTAGGTATTATTATTATGAAATATCATTGTAATTATGTTTGAACGTATTTCATTTTTCCATTAGCTTTTTCTTCACTTCAACTGTTTTGAAATTAATGGCTTTGGCGCTGGACATACAACAACAATTCATAGCTAGCCTGTATTGGAAACACTCCGTTATATATCAATAAAAGTAAATCCATTTTTCATCTTGATACAGTTACGGTGTGTCGTTGATCTGTTTGTTTTACAATCGAACTTAATGGATTCTGGTACAGAAGTAATAAACTATTGCTTGTTGGTACACGCATTTAACATTGGTGCTGACATTAATTTACTTTTTTTTTCTACTAGTTGATGTGTGATTGGGCATTCTCAACAAAATCTTTGTAGTAATATGTCATCGTTTCATTGGGTTCCAAATTGTTAAGAATTGCTAGACTTAATTACCAAAGGGAAGTATAACTTTAAATGCATTTTCTGATCTACAATAATGCACAAGTCAAATCTACGAAATATACATATGTATATACAGTCAAACCTCTCTATATCTAGAGCCAAAATTATTGCAATTCGTTTGAAGAACGATTCAATCAAAGCTTCAAACGGATGGCTTGAAAGCTTTAGAACTCGACACCAAATTTCTTTCAAGCAAATTTGAAATAATCGAAAAGATATCGCTAACTGCGATGAAACAGGATTGTTCTTGCGCGCTGTTTTCTTCTTTTCTTAGATAATGCGGCATGTCATACACATTCACAGCTTTCAAATATCAAACTGTGCTTTTTACCACCAAATACGACGAGTTTGTCACGACCTTTGGATCAAGGTATTATCAAAAATTTTAAAGTCCATTACAGAAACGTGTGCTTCAATCAATTTGTGTCAATATGGGAGACTGCAATTCAGCAAGTGAATTTCAGCTAATAATTTGATTAATGATTTCAGAGTGAGTCAAAAATAGTATCCCAAGATATAGAATAAAGATCAGCTAGGAACGCGTTATTGTCAAAATATCTAAATGAACGATAAGTAAATGATTTAGGCGAAGGAGGAGTTCTAAATTCATCCAGAGTACAATACACAAGACAGTGATCAGAAAGATTATGAGTATCAATAACACCACTTGGACAGTGAATATTTTCAGTATTTGTAATGATAACATCAATCAAGGTAGATGATGTTTTTGCAATGCGAGTAGGAGTACTAATTAATTGCGTTAAATTTAAAGATTCAATGATAGACAACAAAGAAATAGCGTCGTAGCTGTTAGAGTGTAAATTAATATTAAGGTCACCCAGACAAAAAATACTATCTGATAATGTAGAAAAATCGGTCAAAGTGGCATTAAAATCATTTAAAAATTCATTTACGTTTGTATTTGGTGGACGGTATAAACCTCCAATATGATCTTACTTGCACGTTGAATGTTGATCTATAAATCACGTCTTCTAGATGAGACAAATTAAAACGTCAATTTCTTTTAGCCTGAAATATGACGTCATATTGAGTAGGAGTAGGAGTTCAGTAGAAAATCATTCTTCGCAAACCTTTAGTGAACGGGAACTTAATCTTTTGAATAAAGGATTGAAATTTGGTTTGCAGACTCCTGAATCGAATGTTGAGTGGGTTATTGCCGGGATAGAATCCTCTATCCAGCGGTTTCCTGAGCCCACAAAACAGTCTGTTAGGGAGGCCTGCAAACATACTATTTCAAAAAATTTGAAATCCTATAAATCACCTCAGAAATCCGAAAACATTAAAATCATTAAAACTTTGCGGGAAAAAGATTGTTTTTATTTGAAAGCTGACAAAGGGAACAAGGTTGTTATTTTAGATAAAGAGGACTACTATGATCGGGTTAATGACCTGTTGAGTAGTGGCCCTTATAAGGCAATTTCAAAAAATCCTTTACCGAAAATGATTAGAGACGTCAACAATGTGTTTAAAACTTGTAACAACCTTGTTACTGCCGATGTTAGACGTAAGCTACATGTTTCCAATCCTGTTGTCCCTAAATTATATTGTTTACCTAAAATTCACAAACCTAGCAAGTCGGTAAGGCCAATTGGTTCGGCAATTGACGCACCGACTTATAAGGTTTCCAAATGTCTGACCAATGAATTTAATAATTTGCCAATACAGCAACCTAGTTTTGCAGTAAAAAATTCGTTAGAATTTATTAAAGAAATTCAAAATATTCAGTTGCTGGAGGGTGAAATATTGATTTCATTTGATGTTAGTTCTCTCTTTCCTAGTGTACCGATTCCAAACACCTTGACATACCTCGAGGACTTGTTGCTTCAAAATAGTTTGAGTCAACAATGTGTCCAGGAATATATTCGCTTAACTGACGTCTGTATGAAACAGAACATTTTTCAATTCAACGGGAGTTTTTATGAACAGCTGGAAGGAGCGGTAATGGGTAACTCCTTGTCGCCCTTTTTGGCTAACCTTTTCATGAACCGTTTTGAAAAGGACTTAGAATCTGAGAGCGAATACTTTCCTAGGGTTTGGTTGAGGTATGTGGATGATATTTTCGCTATATTTGACACTAAAAAATGTAATATTGACGATTTTCTCAATAGATTAAATAATTGGTTCGAAACCATAAAGTCACTTGTGAAAGAAAAGAAAACGGTCAGCTACCCTTTCTAGATACTTTAGTAATTAGAAATAACAATAGATTGGAGTTTGACGTGTATAGAAAGGAAACCAGTACACTTCGCTACATTCCTTCAGATTCCCATCATTGTGTTCAACACAAAATGGCAAGCCTGAATTTTTTGGTCCACAGACTTCTCACTTTTCCCTTGAACAAGGCGAGGTATGAGAAATAGCTTAAAATTATAAAAGATGTGGCCAAGTCTAATGGTTTCCAGCCTCAGCATATCTATAAGTTAATTAGGAAGTTTAATTATAAGAAAACTGTGAAAGAATCTACGACTTTTCGAGAGGATGTTAAAGCTTCACCCGTTGTGACCCTCCCTTACGCTCCCTTTATCACTAAAGGTTTGAGTAAAATCTTCAAAGAGCTAGATATCAGAATAGTTTACAGTTCTGGGACTAGTTTACGAAGTCTCATCGGTAACCCTAAAGATAAAATACAACCTCTAGAAAAGTCAGGTATTTACGAAATCAATTGTAAAGATTGTAATCAAAAATATATTGGGCAAACCAGGAGAGCAGTCTCAACTAGATTCAAAGAGCATATGGCTCATCTTAGATTTAATAGAATTGAGAAATCGAGCGTTGCCCAACACATTTTTGAAACAGATCACAACATCGATCATACGAATGTTAAATTAATTAGACAAATAAACAATTGTAAGTTTCTAAATGTTTTCGAAAGTTTAGAAATATATAAAAATAAGTCATGTGTAATGAACTGTGACAATGGACCTATACCGTATTCGTCATTGTTTTCGTTAATCGGAAATTAATGATGCGTGCGATGAAACGCGTCGGTGTTTTAGTTAAAACTTGTTTGGTGTTCAGTGGGTTAAAGTGTTTAGTGTCATATTGACATTAATGTTGTAGTAGAATTGATATTATTTAGGATCGGAAACTCAGACATTGTTCCGCTAAAGTGTTGATTCTTTGGGTTGAAATAATGGAAAATTACTTATGGCAATTTCTATTTAAACGCTTTTTTTTCAGTATATAGGATGTCAAAGATTAACAAAGTTTATAATATATTTATTAAGATCTTCGGTGATTTTTGTGATGTAGCTTTCATATGAACTCAATGAACTATTAGAGAAAATGGGGGATGTGGTTCCTGACTAACGCCTATGGTTTTAATATCCATTTTTTTTTGTAGTTTGATATTACCTTTTCGAGCTATTTTTACTTTTCCTTTTTCGTTTTAATCTTCATCTTTTTCTGATTTTTTTCCTTCCATTCATCTTATTATTCTAGGGAGAAACCGAAACAACAATATGGATTCAAACAAAGTAATTATACGTTTGAACACATACAAATTTAGTTGATTGGATGCATTTTTAATAAGAGAATTACTCAATAACATAAGTACCATAATAATATAATCGGCATATACTAGGTGTGGTGTTACTATTCATATTTGACACACTTTTCACTAGTTTAGCGGAAATTTTGTAATCAAAATAACATTCGTAATTAAACTTAAACAATATGGAAACCCGGTAATTGTATTGTTTAAAATATTCAATAGGCGAATTATGAAAGTAGCCTTCGATAAATATCGAAACAGAATAAAAGACAGGCAAGCAACGAAGTTAAAAAAAGATTTAGCACATAGACTACAGACGTATATGTTTGCTGCTTTGCTCCGACGCGAAGTAATTTCTAATTTCCTTTCATTATGCTACATAACATAACCGACTTGTGTATTACTAAAACGACTAATCAAATAAAATGACAAGACAACCGCTCGAGAGAGCCTAGCATAATAATTTCCACTTTCCCAATAACATCAACCTGCTGCCCATTCTTGGACGATGCGAGGATAAATATCTTCAATTATGTTACTGCCGGAAGACACCGCGTTCTAAAATCCGTCGATAAGGAAGCGTTCTACTAAAAACGGAACGCGCTCGGTCTGTTTGTCTATAGATACGTGTGTGTTTCACTTTAATTTAAGACATCTCGAAAACTAACCCGTGATTTATATATTTGCTTGACGAATGAACGCGGAGGATTGTCACATTAATGTTTCAGGAAGTGCGCCGTTTTACTATTAGCGGAGAAAATTCTGGAAAGAATCATATGGAATAACATTGCAGAGATAATTACATGTTCCTACGATGCATGCATTAAGTTTCAGCGGAGAGTTGCGATCCTATCTTTTTGTGTTATCTGTGACAGTTCGCATTAGAGAGAATCCTAGAATCACCTACTGAATAGATTTATTTGTTTTGGACTTAATTACCAAAAGGAAGTACAACTTTAAATGCATTTTCTGATCTACAATAATGCATAAATCAAATCTACGAAATATTCATATACAGTACGGTCGACCGTCCTAGGGTCAGTGGATGTCATCCGAAAGCGTATTCAATAAACCACAGACGCGTTCAGTAAAAAAGGTAATGACATGATGCAATGATATAAACTGCAATTCTTATGGAAATAAAAACAATTTTAAAAAGAGATAAATATTCACGAGCTGCTCTTAACAGTATGAAAATACTACTAAATATATTCCTTTCAAAAAGAGAAGTCCTTCCACAAATAATATAAATTGCTTTAAAAAAAGTCAGATTTATTGTTTAAAATATAAAAAATAAACAAGGTTCTATGGAAAATCCGGATAAAGGGAAATGTGTAGGTGGAAAACAGCCTAAACAACGACTGACAGTTTCTCTTTGCGCATTCACTGATGGAACTATTGAAGCGCCATTAGTTTTAAAAATCTAGATATTCATACACTCACACGGTTATCCGGCGTGCCAATAAGAAAGCACGGATGACCTCTTCGTTAATGGATGAATGGCTGAAAACATTGAACAATAAAATAAGAAATCAGAAGACATATTCTTCTTTTCTTAGATAATGCGGCATGTCATCCACATTCACAGCTTTCAAATATCAAACTGTGCTTTTTACCACCAAATACGACGAGTTTGTCACAACCTTTGGATCAAGGTATTATCAAAAATGTTAAAGTCCATTACAGAAAACGTGTGCTTCAATCAATTTGTGTCAATATGGGAGACTGCAATTCAGCAACTGAATTTCAGCTAATAATTTGATTAATGATTTCAGTTGCACAAAAAAATATAAGCGCCAACTGCATAAAAAATTGCTTTAGAAAGGCAGGTTTTATTTTAAAAGACAATAAACCATAGATTGAAGAACTAAGTCCAGTCCAAGAAATAAATGAGGTTGAAGTTCTGATGAAAGAAACAGACCGAAATAGTGCAACAAAAACGGCTCAAGACTACATTGACATGGACCAAGAACTTATAGTTAACGATGATGCGTTTTAAAGAGGTTCGAGGACAAGACACAAACCTGTCCAACCCGAAAGAAAATTTTGGTCCCATAGGATTCCGACATAGACTGTACATCCAAATTAAGAGTTAGTTTGAATCTAAATATGAGTTGCCCAAGGAATCCAAAGAAATGAAAAAAATATTAACTCTAAGGTGCTAGTCATGTTGAGTTATAAATAAGTAACCATTGTCATCACTGTCTAAGGAACAGAGCACGGCTTTGGTATTAGGAATACAATGTTGACGCAAAATCTTCCATCTCTTAGCAATACTAACTTTACCACTGGCGATTGTCCAAATTGACAAAGCATGAGGATGTATATATACAGGGTGACATAGAAAAAAGTACATTGCATAGTACCACACAATAGAGGACACTAAAATAAGAAAAAAAGTTCCTATGAACATGGGTCCGCAAGACCTTCGGTTAAAAGATACGGGGTGTTGAATTTTTTTAAAATTTATTTGCAAAAACAATGATTAATTAAAACAAAAAATTAAGTTTTCAGAAGATGTTCAAATTGTTGCCCTTGTACTTCAATACATTTTTCCATTCTTCTTCTTAATGATTGACGGCATCTTTGAAATATTCCTGGGTTATTACGAAATCTATCTGCCGATTCCATAATTCTTATCCACAATTGTTCTTCATTATGTATTTCTACAGCATAAACTTCATTTTTCATAAATCTCCAAAATGAAAAATCGAGGGGATTAAGGTCGGGACTACGAGCTGGCCAGGGTACAGGCCCCCTCGACCAATCCAAATCTCCTGTCCAAATATTCCCTTGCCACTCGAGAAAAGTGAGCTGGCGCCCCATCATGCATGTAATACATTCTTCCAGTAATGGCCAATGGGACATCCTCTAATAATGTGTTTAAATCATTCTCCATGAAATGTCGATACAGTGCACCTGTCAATCGATTGGGCAATCGAAATGGGCCAATTAAATAATTGTCAATTATACCTGGCCACACATTAATTGAAAACCCATATTGGTGACTTCGAATTACAGTTTGATGAGGATTTTCATCACTCCAATGGTGCATGTTATGCAGGTTCAGTATACCATCACGACTAAAACCAGCTTCGTCAGTAAACAAAATTGATGAAATAATATTTTGTCTTTGGTTTTGCAACCATTGGCAAAATTGTACACGAGGAACAAAGTCATGTTCCAATAGTGAATGAATTTTTTGGAAATGATATGGGCGAAGAAGTTGTTCTTTGAAAATTTATCTAACTGATTCACGGTTAAGGTTTCGTACCGCTGAACTTGTTTTTCTGGTGCTTGTTCTTGGATTATTTTCTACCATTCGTAAAACAGTTTCTTCGTTTCGCACAGTGCGACGAGTTCTGGAAACCCCACTATTCAATTTTGGGTTTCTAAAACAGCCATCTTCTCTCAAACGCCTATGCACATCAATAAATGTTCGAACATTAGGAACTTGTCTTAAAGGATATCTTTCTCGATAAATACGTTGAGCTTCGTAAGAATTTGATCTAGCTTCGCCGTAACACATAATCATGTCCCTGTATTCTTCAAAAGTGTAGTGAACCATTTTTGAAAGCAAATTTGAATAATCAGTGAGAAAACCAATGAAAAACTTAATCACGAACACAAAATTCCTCAAACAACAATTACATCAGTTTGACAAGTGTCATTATGACACATTATTCAATTGTTATTTTTTGTTTAATTAGCGTGCATTGTCGGCTTTCAGATGCATTTGTACTGGAACCATAGATATTCAAAAAAAAAAACCCAAAAAAAGAAATAAAATTCAACACCCCGTATCTTTTAACCGAAGGTCTTGCGAACCCATGTTCATAGGAATTTTTTTTCTTATTTTAGTGTCCTCTATTGTGTGGCACTATGCAATGTACTTTTTCTATGTCACCCCGTATATGGGCATCTGTTTCCCTCAAATTGTCTTCTGACTATGTCATCTAGTAGCAGGGTTGGTAGTAGTCTTGCAGGTAACTCATGATGTTAAACTTGCCCTAAAAAAGTGGAACATACACTCATGAGATCTGAGTCAACCAAGAAGCTCTAATAACGGAGATGTCATAGTAAAGATATTGTTACCAGGATGTCACGACAATCATTCGTAACACTCGGCTTTGCAAGATATTTAGCCACTAGATTTGAGACAAGCTGGAAATAGACCACAGGTTAGAGGAACACAGGTGATAATTGGCCAAAAACCTTCGTATACATCAGAAGTTTGATTTTTAATCTCAGAAAGCTTTTCCAACAATGAAGTGGTGGGGGTACAGCTCTCATTTGCAAGGACTTAGAGGCAACACTACTAAAATGGTGACCAAAAACAAGATTAGTATGGAGGGTGACCCCAAGATACATGACGTGCTGCCTCCATGGTAATCTTGTGAGGAGCGTTTCGTTTCCGAGAAAAGCGGATGGCTTGGCATTTGGCCGGATTTATCGATAACCTTCATTTATGGACTCACTCCACAACCTCGTCTACAGAGCGCTGAAGACGCCTGCAGATAAACGCGACATTGGCTGAGGTCGTGTAAAGGGCAGTAACGTCAGCATAGATGATGTCTTTTGTGTATCGAGCGTGAGATATTCGAGGAGTAATTGATGCAGGATATTCAGAACAAACAGGGAAGACCAAGATTTTCCAATTTCTTCTTTCGTGCTTGCATTATTCAATTCATATAGGCGAAAAGATTCCAAGGACGTCTTTTTAAATCAGATGAGATTTCTAAGTTTTTTAACAATTTGAGCGTAATATGTGATTAGTCATTAGCATGTCCGCTCTGGCAGCCAATATTACACATTTATTTATGCAATTATTCTAGTATCGAGGTCAAATCATCATTATACCTAAGTGAGACTTCTGCTGATGGATAGATTAGCATTATCCTTTTTCTATCGCAGAGTCTCTAAGCCTTTAGACTGTTCATCCCCCAATTCTTCGTCTAGAGTCTTCACTACTGCAGTGGTGAATCTATGTACCTTATGTACCCCTCTCCCGCCCCCTAATGGCTGGAGGTTATTCAACAAAAATATTACAAGGAACTAGAAGGAGCTGGTCTACTTTCAGAAGTATCTTTTGTCTTCTTTACAGCTGACACCTGTTGTGAATTATCAAATATTAAAAGTTGGTACTCTGCTAAAGATAAATTAGAATAAAAGTTCTCAAAAAAATCCTTCTTTCCTATTGATACATTCCAATAATTCATACACAATATCTTTCGAATCTCCTTCTCCATCATTTCCTTCTTTTTTTACACAACTTAGAAAGCCTAATACCATATTTTCCAGATTTTACCCAGATATGAAAGTATTACAGTTTAAAGAAACCATTTAAAAGGAACAAAGTTTGCAGAACAAAATCTAATCAGTTCAGAAGACAGAAAACACAATTTTGAATATGTCAACAACGTTTGTGTTAAATTTACTACCTTCGACATCATTCTAATGCGAAATTCAAGAACAGTTGCAGAATACCTTGTGCTTCTTTTTAATTTTCAAGGAAAAAAAGAAGAGAGAAAACATTACCAGTGTGTACGCCAAAACGAACATCTTTATAGCTTCATAGCAATATTTATTTAAATAAGAATACATCCATCAATCTTTTTTAGTCGTTTAGATTTGTTTTAGGAGAAAACAAACAAACTCACGACTTATAGTACGAGCGGTCAGCAAAGAAGCATGTCAATGACTCCCAGTATGGTACCGATTCGTTCAATAGATAACACGGAGTGAATCAGACAAATTTAACGAGTCGCCCACGATCACATGATTCATTGGTTGCATCTGTATTAGAGAGAGATTCGCTTAGAATTCTATTTACATTGTACGAGTCTTTCGCTTATAAAATAAACGGGAATGTATTTTATAATTTATAAAACGCTATAATATTAAACAACGATAAATGACGGTTTTTATATGCAGTTAGGACTACTGCAACTGCAAGATAACATATTGCAATATAAGTACATTTTGTTCTTCGGGAATGGACAATTTTATACAAACATAACCGTTGAGTACGGTTAAACTTGTGTAATGAATACGGTCACATAAACGGCTTAATGTACAATTATATCGTTTCGATTTGAGAGACAATGAGCCAGTTTACCTGTTTCGTAGATGTATACATACATACGTGGAAAGCACCGGTTTACTTGAGAAGCACATTAACGGAATCGATCTTTTAAAAATTAATTCGCTTCCACGCAAATTGTTGCTAAAAGTTACTCAAAATGCAGTCCATAATCGCGCTTGCTGCCTGAACACATTAAATAGCATGATCTCCAATTTGGGGAGATCGGTTATCACGTGGTCGTTGTGATAACTGTTCATTTTTTGAGGTTAAGTGTCGTGTGTTTATTTTTATTATTTTCATAAATTGCCTGTTGATGTTCTTCTTCCTTCTTTCTTTTTGTGCAGAATTGTCATTTTTTGTGATCCAAAGATGTTTTGGAGGACGATGTAAGATCTGCAACTACAAGATTCTTCCACCAATACCTTTCGGTCCTCCAACGATAAAAAATAAGCCTAACAATGAATCAAAGTGGAAAAAGACAAGTCCTTCATTTTCTATTCAAGCTACTGCCAATCATGTTCAGTGGAGTGGGACATTTGTGTCTTTTTACGTTTTAGCTTTTTTTTCTGAAAATCTGAGTATTGGCATACAAACGATTAGCTATTATGGACACCATTATCTCCAAGTTAATATATTAGAAGGAAGCTTCAGTGATAGGAAGCCCATAAAAGTGTAAGCTTGATTTTGATAATTTTTTACCGGATTCGAACTGATGGAAAAACATCCAAGGAAAGGAAAGATGTGCTACAGAGCTTTGCCGATTTGATAGGATGAATAAATGTCCCTTCTAAGCCGAAAAAGAAATGAGCAATGTATTTATGTTACTTCCAAATCTTTCATTTTTGGTCAGACTATCTTTGATGCAGTCTTCTACCACAATACTTAATTTTCAACCCCCACGCTGCTTAATATTCTAAATATCAATTCCTGAATCTGCAAGCATAGATAAAGATAACCGGCAGGATTTGTTAAACCAAAATGTTGGGCAATTACGTTTGAAAAGGGGTGATTTCGCACAATTTGTTCAAGAGGAAATATAGATCGTGTACGTGATGGTGTGGTGGAAATGCCAAGAACTTCAAGACGTTGATTTCAGCGAAATTAAGTGAAAGACTTGCGTGTGTTTCTTTACAAAATCCAGGTAATCCACAGGGTACTGACTGCAGACTTCGCAAAACGAATACAATATTGTAATGCTCTGACGAACCTTTTTTTTTTTAATTTTTTTTATCTGTGATGGGTGCTTAGTTGCAACAGTTAAGTTAGCCAAGAAATTAATTAAAAATAAAATGAAAGCAACGAAGATCTCTAGTACAGTCTTTTACATGTATGTAAAGAGACAACTCTAAGGAGACAGATCCTGAAAAGGAACAAGAAACTAGATGTGAAACCGCTAAAATAACCAGAACTGACGACAGTTATCCAATCAACAGAAAATGATGCCAGAAAGGAACAAAAAGGTTGCGAAAAGAAAGAAGAATCTACAAAAATAGAGGTACAGATCAAAATAAAGGGACTCCCACAAACAAGGAGGAAACGAAAAGAAGACCGAAGAGAGAACGAAAACTACCCGAAAAATTCAAAGATTACATAGCTTTTTAAAGGCAATACGATGTTGTAATAAATATAAAAAAATGCTTATTTTATTTATGTTCTCTATTGTATTTATAGATGTCACCCACGATGTTCAGTTAGGATCACTCCATGTCATATCAACGCAACCATTCAACTTGACCATATCTGATTTTGATGAAATTTGGCACTGAAGTAAAATTCGTGTAGGCCAAGAAAAATGTCAAGTTTTAATTTCTTATGTCAATCCGTTTTTGAATTGTGGCCATTTAAAGTTTCCATAAATCGCCCAAAATTGCTCTAAAATTGTAATAGGTCTTCTCCTAAGTGAGCTAGAAACTTGGGAGTGTGTAGATTAACAAGATGAACAAACTTGCCCAGAGCGAAGCAGATTCATCAAACGGTTTTCGAGCAAATATCAATGAAAATTTAGCCCTATAAGGCGCTAATGTGCCCTGCTGGGCGTTTGTCCTCTCGTTTAGATTAACAAGGTGAACCTATTTGCCGAGGAGGAAGCAGATCCATCAAACGGTTATCGAGCTAGGTAACATTTATATGATGAAAAAGTTGTCCAGAAAAATTTATGAAAATGTAACTGTCACAGCGCTCAAACGAGTTAATGTGCCTACCTGGGAGTTTGTCCTCTCGTTTAGATTAACAAGATGAACCAACTTGCCCAGAGCGAAGCAGATTCAGTGTTATTTTCTTCTATTTTTAATGGCTTTCATTTGATATGGAACACCTAAGGGGTCTTGGGAAAAACTGTTTTCCAAAATTGATACTAAAACTTTGAATCTGAATTCCAAAATAGTCACATGTTTAAAAAAGTTCAAAAAAAAGTTTCAAATTTGGATAGTAATGGGTTCTTACTTAAAAATATTTCTGTTTAGATGAGGTTTGTAAACCCTTAGGGGGCAGTGGCCTTTTTTCACATAATCACTCCACTAAATAATTAACTTATAGACTAACTGTTAGTACAGTGCGACCTTGATAATCCGAAGCTTTAGTAGATCGGATTCTTCGGTAATCCGGCCAAGCATTTCAATTGCATTGTGTACTTTATAATCCGGATTTGCGTTTTTAACTAAATTCTAGATATCTACTTCATACAAACTAATGAAGAAATACTGAAATCGATAGGGTGGGGTTCCCCTAACTTTCTAACATCCGAAATTCTGCCGGATCAGGTGCCGGGGCGTTCACATGAACAGTACGTGCCTATGTGTAGACCACTATATGTGTCGCGTAAAAAGTACCATCTTAGTTGCTTAACTATTCGCTATTTAATCACATATCTAAATAACTGTATTCAACGACGTGTTATTTTAGATTTGTTCACAAATGTGATTCCGGTCCCCGCGCCAGAAAAACGTTGAGAAAGGCCGAACATCCAGCAATGGAAACACGTTTGTATGCATGGTTTTGTACACAACGATCAAGGCATGTGCCGATTTCCTATGAAATTTTATCTGCCAAAGCAAAACAGTTTTATACTGAAATCTATGGAAATGATAACTTTAGAGCTAGCAGGGGCTGGATTTCTAATTTCCGAAAAAGGCATGGTCTGCGTCCTTTAAAAGTGTGTGGCGAAAAACTATCCAATGATCAAA
This sequence comes from Holotrichia oblita, assembly GCA_023690525.1. Lineage (NCBI taxonomy): Eukaryota > Metazoa > Arthropoda > Insecta > Coleoptera > Scarabaeidae > Holotrichia > Holotrichia oblita. The sequence continues at coordinate 145,518,753 of CM043018.1, read as the reverse complement.
GCGCCGTCAATCCCTTCATAACTGCACTTGCAGAGAAGATACAACAGTTAAACCTCACACCTACTCAAATATACAATGCAGATGAATCTGCTCTGTATTGGAAATTGTTGCCTGAAAAAACACTGGTTCGTTCTCAGGAAAAGACAGCACCAGGTCGAAAAATAAGCAAAGAACGTATCACATTTCTAGCATCTTGTAACGCTGATGGCTCACAAAAATTGAAGCTGTTAGTAATAGGAAAGGCAAGAAATCCAAGGGTATTGAAAAATGTGAACATACCTGTTGAATACAAATCCTCTGCCAATGCATGGATGACATCAGCTATTTTTCTAGAGTGGTTTCAATATTCATTTATTCCACAAGTTAGAAGACATTTAAGAAGACTCAATTTGCCTGAAGGAGCCCTGTTAATCGTCGATAATGCTTCGAGTCACGGATCTGTAGAAGAGCTGACTAGCGAAGATGGAAATTTTACAACAATCTTTCTTCCACCAAACTGTACAGCTCTTTTGCAACCTATGGATCAAAATGCCATCAGACTGATAAAATTATTTTATCCGAAAAGTCTTTTAGCCCATATTTTATCTAATAACGAAGAGAATGTTGTTAAGTTATTAAAAACTATTAATTTGAAGGATGCTGTATACCTACTATGCAATGCTTGGGAAAAAGTCTCCTCCGAAATTTTGCAGAAGTGCTGGCACAAAATTGTTGCTCATGTAGCAAATAACGACGCAGACGCTGATTACGATGCTGAAGATCTGATTCCTCTGAGTCAATTGCGGTGCAATATCATTTCCTTGGAGGAAGAGATAACAGATGTTTCAGATATGCTCAATGTTCTCAGTGATCAAGATCTCACCAACGTGGAAATACGTAACTGGCTTGAAAATGATGAAGATTTGTTACCACTTGAAGATCTAGATGTTGCAGACGAACACAATTATTTACTAATCCGGAGCACCGCAGTTTTAACTAATCCGGATTATCGAGGTCGCACTGTACTTAAATAAAAAAAAATACTTTTTTAAATTCTCAAATTACAAAACAAACTAGAAATCAAAACGAGATCAGTACGTTAAACATCCACACAACACTGATGCCCATGGTTGAGGATGTGATGCAAGTCTAAACTTGTCACACACTGCCAAGGTTGCCAACTCAAAATCTTATTTGTCATTACTGGACTCCAAACTAGTCACCAGAAATAAGAAAACTCTCCAGGCCTCACATTGGATTGAATTTTTAGAAATTAGTAAAAAACTTATTAATAAATATTGTTTTATTATTTTTTATGTATATAATTGTATCTGTTATGAACAAAATTACGTCAAATAAATAAATGTAGGCCTAAAATATATTTTACTTAAATTAATTAGGGTGTTAGATTGAAATGAAGTTAAATGTTTGTGATTTTTGGATTTCAAATATACCAAAAATTTATATTTATAAATTTTCTCAAAGTTCAGGTGTTGCATATCAAATGAAAGGCCATTAAAAATAGAAGAAAATAGCACCAAATCTCTAACTCAATTCGGAGAAGCGATTTTTCTAAACTTTAAAGTAGTAGTAAAGAGTAGATTATAACACTTAATGAGTGAATTCTTTTGAGTCACACTGTATGTATGTGGAATAAATTTTTGCATCAAAGCAATTGCATAAAGAAGAGCAGCATATGGTAACAGGAAAGTAGGATTTGTTCTCGAAAATCAACTTTCTCAAATATAGGCTGACGAAAATATTGTTCAAGTTGCAAGAATGTGAAAGGTACAGAATTCCACATGTTTTAACGCTAAATTTTCCTTACTTTCATGTAATATTTTTATTTTGGTTACCGATGGAAATTCATGCTGTAAAGTGGAATTATATTACAATACACAGCAAAGCAGTTGTTGTGCTACTCTCTTGTAATACTTTATGAATGCATTTTTATCCTCAATAACATTTGCAAAACACTCCTAACAATACTAGTTTACATAATCTGAATGTATTGTATTGTTCTGTTTATTACTTAATATATTACTGCAATATTTTAAGTTGTTTATCTAATCTGTCAATTTTGAATTCATAAAAAGCAGCAAGGTAACACTTTCAATAATAAAAAAAGGGAATTGAATATATTAAGAGCTTATGTCATTATGTAATTATTTTGGAAAAACACAGGTACCAACTTCTAATTTATTAAGATGTATCTAAATCCGCGGTTTTATTACCAAAAAACTGTCGTAAAATTAAACAAATGAAGATACAGATTAGGTCTTATAAATATCTATCGGACAATAAACTCTTAGTATGTAACGGGAATCCGGTCAATCCGCTCCTTAAGATGGTGTTAGCCGGTAAATATAGTAAAGATGTCACGAGAAAAAACAAATTTTTTCTTACGCAAATGCATAAAAGATTCATGCATACATATTTTAACTTTCGACAGTGAGAGGGTAGACCGACGAGGCCGGATGAAACAAGTGGGCCGAGATGAAACGGAAGAACAGGTGGACGAAAGTAAATCAGTAAACTTGACAAGCAACGATGATCGGGAGCCGTAATAGAGAAAGATAGGCGAACGGTGAGAGTACGTTTACGGTATGTGTGTGCATGTGCGGTTCAATCCGACGGCTAACGGACACAAATATATCTCTCCGCGGAGATACATACTTGTGCTGCTGGCTTGCATTGCGTGGCCGAGATCGGCCAACTTGCAAAAAAGGAAAGGTCCTCTCTAGTTTGCAAGAAATGCGTCGGTGTTTTATTTATACGATGTTTTTCGTTTCCGTATCATTATGGCGTATGTAACGTACTATACGCGCACCTGTTATTTTTATTTTGTAAATTCTTGAAAAGAAAAAAAATAGAATTGCAAATTCCATCTTCTTTTTTTTTTAGGTGGCTTGGTGTTTGTAAAAAATGTGACAAGTCAATAGATCTAACCAATGGATTCTCTTTTATGTCATCTATCGACTAAAAACGGGTGCTTCGAAGTAGTAATTCGAATTTTGGAAAAAGAAAAAGGTCGGTCGGAGCTGTATAGGGAGAATATGGTGGCTATTCGATAAGATTTTTGACCAGAAATTCGACCACAATGAAAACCTTGTGAGATGGTGCAAAATCCATGAGGTTTACTTCTTTTTCAACTAATTTGCTCTCTTAAACGTCGTTGTTCACTATCTCATCTTCTGGCAAGAATTCCGAGTGCACAACACCGCGGTCATCGAAAAAAAAAAGTAGAGAAAATCGTCGGTCGTTAACTGAGGTGGAAATAGAGATAGAGGGAGACAATATATGGGTAAATGAGACTGAAAAACGACATTATTCAAGAAGAAAAATGGTTGCGTTCAGAAATCGAATATCTTTCTGCCAAACGCAGTAAACTTGAGATTCAAGCTTACCAACTTTGGAAATTTTTAACATTAGATCTTAATGATGTTGAATATCAACTATGGTGTGATTTTCAACGGAACATGTTTATTTCAATCGATAGAAAACTTCAGAATAAGAAATTCTCTCATGATAGGATATTAAGAAAGTTAGGTTGTTTTTTAAAAAATAAACATCATGTTCCGATGAATACCATTAACATAGTAGAAAATCATTCCTCGCAAACCTTTAGTGAACGGGAACTTAATCTTTTGAATAAACGATTGAAATTTGGTTTGCAGACTCGTGAATCGAATGTTGAGTGGGTTATTGCCGGAATAGAATCCTCTATCCAGCGGTTTCCTGAGCCCACAAAGCAGTTTGTTAGGGAGGCCTGCAAACATACTATTTCAAAAAATTTGAAATCCTATAAATCACCTCAGAAATCCGAAAACATTAAAATCATTAAAACTTTGCGGGAAAAAGATTGTTTTTATTTGAAAGCTGACAAAAGGAACAAGGTTGTTATTTTAGATAAAGAGGACTACTATGATCGGGTTAATGACCTGTTGAGTAGTGGCCCTTATAAGTCAATTTCAAAAAATCCTTTACCGAAAATGATTAGAGACGTCAACAATGTGTTTAAAACTTGTAACAACCTTGTTACTGCCGATGTTAGACGTAAGCTACATGTTTCCAATCCTGTTATGCCTAAATTATATTGTTTACCTAAAATTCACAAACCTGGCAAGTCGGTAAGGCCAATTGTTTCGGCAATTGACGCACCGACTTATAAGGTTTCCAAATGGCTGACCAATGAATTTAATAATTTGCCAATACAGCAACCTAGTTTTGCAGTAAAAAATTCGTTAGAATTTATTAAAGAAATTCAAAATATTCAGTTGCTGGAGGGTGAAATATTGATTTCATTTGATGTTAGTTCTCTCTTTCCTAGTGTACCGATTCCAGACACTTTGACATACCTCGAGGACTTGTTGCTTCAAAATAGTTTGAGTCCACAATGTGTCCAGGAATATATTCGCTTAACTGATATCTGAATGTATGAAACAGAACATTTTTCAATTCAACGGGAGTTTTTATGAACAGCTGGAAGGAACGGCAATGGGTCGCCCTCTTTGGCTAACCTTTTCATGAGCCGTTTTGAAAAGGACTTAGAATCTGAGAGCGAATACTTTCCGAGGGTTTGGTTGAGGTATGTGGATGATATTTTCGCTATATTTGACACTAAAAAATGTAATATTGACGATTTTCTCAATAGATTAAATAATCGGTTCGAAACCATAAAGTTCACTTGTGAAAGAGAAGAGAACGGTCAGCTAGCCTTTCTAGATACTTTAGTAATTAGAAATAACAATAGATTAGAGTTTGACGTGTATAGAAAGAAAACCAGTACACTTCGCTACATTCCTTCAGATTCCCATCATTGTGTTCAACACAAAATGGCAGTCCTGAATTTTTTTGTCCACAGACTTCTCACTTTTCCCTTGAACAAGGCGAGGTATGAGAAAGAGCTTAAAATTATAAAAGATGCGGCCAAGTGTAATGGTTTCCAGCCTCAGCATATCTATAAGTTAATTAGGAAGTTTAATTATAAGAAAACTGTGAAAGAATCTACGACTTTTCGAGAGGATGTTAAAGCTTCACCCGCTGTGACCCTCCCTTACGCTCCCTTTATCACTAAAGGTTTGAGTAAAATCTTCAAAGAGCTAGATCTCAGAATAGTTTACAGTTCTGGGACTAGTTTACGAAGTCTCATCGGTAACCCTAAAGATAAAATACAACCTCTAGAAAAGTCAGGTATTTACGAAATCAATTGTAAAGATTGTAATCAAAAATATATTGGGCAAACCAGGAGAGCAGTCTCAACTAGATTCAAACAGCATATGGCTAATCTTAGATTTAATCGAATTGAGAAATCGAGCGTTGCCCAACACATTTTTGAAACAGATCAAAACATCGATCACACGAATGTTAAATTAATTAGACAAATAAACAATTGTAAGTTTCTAAATGTTTTCGAAAGTTTAGAAATATATAAAAATAAGTCTTGTGTAATGAATTGTGACAATGGACCTATCCCGTATTCGTCATTGTTTTCGTTAATCGGAAATTAATGATGCGTATCGGATTGACCGTGCATAACATTTAGTTTACCTGTTTTTGTAGATTTTATTTTAATTTAGTTGTATTATCGCCTTGATAATGACAGCATTGCTGTTGAAACGCGTCGGTGTTTTAGTTAAAACTTGTTTGGTGTTCAGTGGGTTAAAGTGTTTAGTGTTCTTATTGTTCAAGATATTTTTGGAGAAGAAGATTCAGATGAGGATTATATAGAAGAACGACTCTCAGATATCGACAGTGAACAAAGCGAAAATGAAGATGAAGTAGTAAACGAACTAGTTAGAAATATTTATAGATTACAGGGTAAAAATGGTCATTGTTTGAGCACTCAAGCACCATCAAGACAAGGTCGTACAAGACGAGAAAACATTGTTTTACATTTAGCTGGTCCCAAGGGTAAAGCCAGAACGGAAAAACAACTTTTACATCTTCTTTTTGTCAAAGACCATACTGCATGTAGCATAGAGCCCAGTTCTGCTGCGAATGCGAATATCAAAATCTAGAAAACTGAGAACCTGGCTAACAATAATTAAGACTGATAGTGCCAAAAGAGGTTATTTTTTGGTTGCAAGTATTATCAGTAAAAATGTGTTTGTTTGACTGTAGAAAAATTGCAATTTTTTACTTTCAATAATTATATCTCCTTTTAAAAATAAAATACTATGACTGAAATTTTTTGTACGCTTTCTGTTAAGATTAGATAATATCCCAAAACCATATAATATTTACATTTTGATTTTTTTTTGCTACAAAAGGCTTTTGGGTTTCTGAGACCCGAGTGTGAAGTTCATGTCTCAAAAAATAACTGTGATGTTCCAAGGTTAACAAGTTCCAATTTAAAATTTTACCAAACATAAGAAATTTTGAAGGAAGGACACCTTTCACCAGACCTCACGAAATTCTGTGAAGATTCTGTGAAATTCTTGCCACACGTAGACAAACATGAAATAATCCAATGGGGTTAGATCAAGCGATCTTAGAGGCCATCTATGTGCTCCAACAACCCTGTCAGCAAAAAGCTGTTGAAGATATTGGCAGGTTTGTCGAGCAGTATGAGCTGGAGCATTATCACACTGAAGATAACCTGCTCCAAGATCATATTATTGTAATTGTCCAACAAACAACTCTAAGATCTGTTAATAATGTTGAGCTGTTACAGCTTCCTTAATGAAAATTGTCCTGGAGCTAACCAACCTCCAGCTTTTATGGGGTGCAGTTGAGTTCCTCTAAATTCCTGTGAGTTTTCTGCAGACCAGTTGCGATAACTCTGTGAATTTATATAGCCACACAATGTTATCATCTCTTAAATTGTTATTAAACCAATGACAATATACCAATCGCCTGTTGGGATTTTCTAATGTAGTGTGATAAATGTAGTACAATCTTAAATTTCATATATGTCAAAAATTTGAAATTTTATTGTTGTAAGACGAGCTTTAGCTTCAGATGTCAGATCATACTGGAACACAAACTTACACCCTCGACTGTACATACTTCTGTAATGTAGAAATTTTGTAGGGAACGCTAATGTCAGTAAAAATAACTGTGATGTTCCAGGGTTAAGTTCAGTTGAAGACGTTGATGGCCGACTAGAGCGAAGCAAATCTTCCACCACCTCTCGACCACTTTTTAAATGGACTGTACCACTCATACGCAGGTGATTTTGCTAAAATCGAGTCACCTTAAGCCTTATGTAACATTTGCAGGGCTTCGCCACAGGAAATGCCATTCGCAACACAAAATTTAAGACATATTCTTTGTCAAACTGCGCGTGAGCATAGAGGACGACTGTACCAACTTAGCGACAAAAAGAATTTCGACAATTCCTTTAAGCTGGCTTTTTAAATAATTGATTCCCGGTACTTTCTTTACACATAATATACAACAGATAGAACGGAGACAATCTTGGGCAACCTCCGACGTTAAGCAGAAATGAAGACTCAATAATTGTTGAAGCTACAGTTGAGTTATGTGGTTTAGTGAAAATTTATTGAGGAAAGATGGATTTTTGACATGGACTTTTAACCTCAACTTAAAAGCTCGAGAGTCTGTGGGAATTGGAGGTTTTAAAAATGAAGATTCTGACAGTGAAGATGCCATCCAGTAAAATGGTTGAAATTTCTAAGTTGTTCCTGTTTTTTATTTTAGGTTTTAGGCTTTTATATTCTATTTTGATTTCCACTACTTTGAATTTTACTCTGAGTTAAAAAAAAAAATTTGCATTATCTACTGCGGTCACATATGTACCTAGGGGTGGTAACTTTAGATGCTAAATCGAAAGTTAGGGAGGAAGTAATGGCTGTCACAACGCAAAATTAAGATGATCCTAAGTAATGGGGTTAGCAGCTCCGAGAGACAAACAAGGCTCATTAATCTTGACCTTAAGCTTTCGAATTTTATTAAATTCTTCTCTATCATAACCTTTTGATGAAGAATTTAATAAAATTCGAAAGCTTAAGGTCAAGATTAATGAGTCTTATTCCTCTCTAAGAGCTGCTAACCTCATTACTTAGGATCATCTTAATTTTGCGTTTAGATAAATTGATGTACAAACTACACCTGGAACATGTGACTAATCAAGCTAAGAAGGCCTTTTAGGTCTGTAGAGGAATGTTTAGCAAAACGTGGGGGTTGAAACCTGTGATGATGCATTGGTTGTACACAAAAATTATAATACCTTCTATAATTTATGCATCGTTGATTTGGTAGCATAAAGCTTCGGAAAATTGCCTGTTATGGCATTACAGAAGATGTTATCCTCGACGTCGACTGCAGGGATGTCTTACAGAGCAAAATTTAGTGGATGCAGGGATTTCTCCAGTAAAATCGGGTTCTCCAGAGATTTTATCTGACAGCCAGGCTGCCCTTAGAACACTACAGGGTATCAGGCTGGCGTAGGAAGCTCGAAATAAAACTGGATTATTCTGAGATGGGTGCCAAGTCACTCTGGTATCGGAAGTTCTTAAGGGAACAACAGCTTTAGCCTAGCAACAAAATCTACAATCGCTAATAAACATCATTGTGACTTTACTAGAAAATTAATGCCTCAACATTTATTTGAAATAATATCACCAATAAATAACTGGTTGCAATTATTTAATTTTTCCTTTCCACATAATAATTTACAAGGAAATCTACATTAAATACTTCATTCCTTAAAGTGTAATATCGATAATAAAATATCAGTAGGCGCCATTGACGCAATTTACACTCGAGGACTGTGTAATTTCTATCTCTCGTATCGATTTAATTTTTTTTTTTTCGCAAGGAGCACAATTAATAATAATAACTTGCGTATTATCATTAAATAATATATCACATCGTATTTTCCCTATTAATTATTGCTGTCCGTGTGTAATATTTCAGGGGCTATTAATGGTAAGCAGAAGTATTCGCAACATCCTGTTTAGAAACGGTGGAGTTATTTTCTGGCGCGTTGACGACGTAGCTGTAAAGTTGGTGACAGAAATTACTGTCGCAGAAAAAAATCGACGTCTGACTAACTCATAAGTAAGTAAGCGATATTCTGCTTTCTTCCTTCTGCTTACGTAATAATAAAATTACGACGATTAAGAAATTGACTTTCGTTTTTATGGAGACATGTGGTAAGTTGTTAGACGTTTAGTGTTAACGATTAATAAATAAATATAAACAAATAAGTTTTGCAGCGACAGGTAATTAAAGGAGCGACAATGTAATTAAACAGTTTGCAATCTGTTGATTTGCCTTTCATGATTTCATATTCTCATATTTGCATTTTGCATTTTATATGAATCTCCTCCGCAATTTTCCCATAAATATTTGAAAAAAATTAGCGAGATCCGAGTTATAAACACCTTTACGACCTCAAAATCGTAAACTACAATAAAATAAACACATTACAATATACAATACCCGATACAAAAACGCCTATCTAAAAGGATTGTGTTAATAACCGTGAATCTCTATACGTTTATGCATATTCTATACGTGCAAGAATCAGTATTCAAAGCCCGTACACTACGTTATTTTTCACATAAACATGACAATTTGTTTTGTCGCCTTTTAATCCGACTCATTTTCAGGACAAGTTTCCAAAAACGTACTAACTATACACAGCATATTCGCTGTACCCATTACGTATGACTGAGAAAGAGACTTTCAATAAAAGTTTTCGGAACCATAAAGATACCGTTTGTGTTTTACATTAAGGTGAGAACTATAAAACAGATCTCTTTATACTTAATAAGAACCTGTTATCCGGTTTACGCTTGTGCGACAATTTTGGAAAATTAATTAGCATCCGATTTCGTAATATCGGACAACAAAGGCGAAATTGTTTAAATCTCCAATTCGAATACGGTTGCAAAATTAACACGAATATCGCTATCGTTTATTGTATTGCGTATTAGATCAGCTATCGGAATCGCTAGGTATGTATTTGTTTGATTAATAGTTTCTGACCATTCTGGGAATTGTGCGGACTTTAGAAGAACACGTTCGGTTTTTTTTTTTTTCGTAGCTGCCATACGAATATCCTTGATGTACGATTTTCAACAATGCTTGTCCTAATTACACGGCCATTTATGTTCATTAGCTTTCATCATTGTCTATAATTGCATCGGGAATTTGTTATTCTGTTATTGCTATATAACGCAGACATATATGTACATATATATGATTTATTAAATTTAATTAGTGCTATTGTGTGTGAAAAGGAGGACTGAATCTATGGTAGAAAAAATATATTGCAAGTTATGTAAGTATATAATCAATAGAGTATTGATTATTATATAAAATAATATGTTTGGTATGTTATTTCGTGTTTCATTGTCGAAATTATTATGTCTACAGGATGTTCAATAAATTATCATTTGGAAATTTTAGATAATCTGGATACTCTGGGACATAATTTTGCTGTGGGGTGGGTGTGAAGTTAACACAAATTCGAAACCTGGAATATTTAGATTTTTTAATCTAGAAAGGGGGTGGCGAAGTTTTTCATGAATCTGATCCATTTGCATAACCAACCCCTCTCTTTAAAAGCTTGCCACCCTCTTGTCGTTTAAAGAATTTTTAAAGCTATTCGAAATTGTTTCAGCTAAAGAAACTGTTCCGTTTTCTAAACAACCCTCTCTCTTGTTACGATTTTGAAATCGGTTAAAAAAAAGCTTGCCACCCCCTTGTCGTTTAAAGAATTTTTAGGGCTGTTCGAAATTGTTTTAACTAGAGAAACTGTTCCGTTTTCTAAACAAGCCCCTCTCTTTTTACGATTATGAAATCGGTTAAAAAAATTCTTGCCACCCTCTTGTCGTTTGAAAAATGTTTAAGACTGTTCGAAATTGTTTTAACTAGGGAGACTGTTTCGTTTTCTAAACAACCCTCTCTCTTGTTACGATTTTGAAATCGGTTAAAAAAAGCTTGTCACTCTCTTGTCCTTTAAAGAATTTTTAAGGCTGTTCCAAATTGTTTTAGCTAGGGAGACTGTTACGTTTTCTAAACAAGCCCCTCTCTTGTTACGATTATGAAATCGGTTAAAAAAAGCTTGCCACCCCCTTGTCATTTAAAAAATTTTTAAGGCTGTACGAAATTGTTTTAACTAGGGAGACTGTTTCGTTTTCTAAACAAGTCCCTCTCTTTTTACGAAAATGAAACCGGTTAAAAAAAAGCTTGCCACCCCCTTGTCCTTTAGAGAATTTTTAAGGCTGTTCCAAATTGTTTTAGCTAGAGAAACTGTTCTGTTTTCTAAACATGCCCCTCTCTTGTTAGGATTATGAAATCGGTTAAAAAAAAGCTTGCCACCCCCTTGTCGTTTAAAAAATTTTTAAGGCTGTTCGAAATCGTTTTCGCTAAGGAAACTGTTCCGTTTTCTAAACAACTCCCTCTCCTTTTATGAAAATAAAACTGGTTAAAATAAAGATTGCCACCCCTTTGTCGTTTAAAGAATTTTTAAGGCTGTTCGAAATTGTTTTAACTAGGGAGACTGTTGCGTTTTCTAAACAAGCCCCTCTCTTGTTATGAAAATGAAACCGGTTAGAAAAAAGCTTGCCACGCCCTTGTCGTTTGAAAAATTTTTTAGGCTGTTCGAAATTGTTTTAGCTAGAGAAACTATTCTGTTTTCTAAACATGCCCCTCTCTTGTTACGATTATGAAATCGGTTAATAAAAAGCTTGCCACCCTCTTGTCGTTTAAATAATTTTTAAGGCTGTTCGAAATTGTTTGAACTAGGGAGACTGTTCCGTTTTCTAAACAAGCCCCTCTCTTGTTATGAAAATGAAACCGTTTAAAAAAAAAAAGCTTGCCACCCCCTTATTGTTTAAAGAATTTTAAAGGCTGTTCCAAATTGTTTTAGCTAGGGAGTCTGTTCCGTTTTCTAAACAAGCCCCTCTCTTGTTAGGATTATGAAATAGGTTAAAAAAAGCTTGCCACCTCCTTGTCGTTTGAAACATTTTTAAGGCGGTTCGAAATTGTTTTAACTAGGGAGACTGTTTCGTTTTCTAAACAAGCCCCTCTCTTGTTACGATTATGAAATCGGTTAAAAAAAAGCTTGCCATCCCCCTGTTGTTTTAAAATTTTAAGGCTAGTCCAAATTTTTTTAGCTAGGCAAACTTTTCTTTGAATCCGTTATATTTTCATAACAAGCTTCCCTCTTGTCGGGAAGATAGAAGAAAATTAAAAAAGTTTGCCAGTCCTCCTCTCCCAGTTCCCCAAATTAAAATTTTGAAGATTGTTGCAAGTTGTTCCGATTGTTAACATTTTGTCAATCCCCTTCTTTCAAAATAATACAAAATCTTGGTATTTAAACGGGAAGGAGGTTGGTAATGTTTGTCTCCTGAATTTGTTCTATTTTTACAGCGAGAGGAGAGCTACAGAAAATCTTTTTCTCTCTCAAAAATTTGATGAATAATGATTGGTAGAAAGCTCTAGAACCGCTTGTCTTAATAATTTGGTGAACATCATAGAGCAATATTCAAAGAAACTATTTGAAACGTCTCTGTAGAGTTGCATTATAAAAAATTTGGAGCTAGTGTAATATCGTTGGACTCGATTATTTTGTAAAACTAAAAAAGATTCGTCCTTCTAGTTTTGTTTTCGATTAGGTACCTTTTAATATTATTTTGCCAAAGTCTGGAACCAGCTAAACTAATTTGAAATAACTGTCAAACCTCAATTATTAAGAAAGGGGTTAGAGAAAATTTTCGTTAAATTATTTAATGGACAATACTTGTTAAAAAGGATGAAGGTTTGAAAGAACATTAAGCACAATTAGAAAAATCTGGAAAAACGCCAGATTTTGTTTTTTTTTTAAATTTGTGCAGAAGATAGAAGAACAATTTGAAAGAACTATAAAAACTAGAGCAACTTTTTCAGCAATTTTCCACATCTGAGAATTAAACTATAAAATGTTTCTTCCATTTTTCTGGTTTTTAATATTATTTTGCCGTACTCTAGAATAATGTAAAGAAAAATTTAGAAGAACAAGTATGTTGTAACTATTAAGGCACGAAAATAGTTTTACAAATCAGTAACAACTATCAAACTTTAGATTTTCAAGGAACCTCCACCCCATTCTGGTTTGAAAAATTTGTAAGGTTGTTCTAAATTATTTTAGTTAGGCAAATTTTTCCTTAAATCTGTCCTATTTTCAAAGGATTCTGTTTGTTGTCAAGATAAAACAGAATCAAGAAAACAAACTTTGCCAACACCTTTTCCGCTAAAATTTTGAAGATTAAGTAAACTATTTTAGTCTAATTTTTTCGAAGTAAAATAAAATTTTGCTGCTCAATTTTCGGAGAAAACTTTTCTCTGAATTTGTTATGGAGACCTGTGAAAACTTCATACTTCTCAGTTATTTCAGGAACTATATACGGTAGAAAGGTTTGAAATGATGGGAAAGAAATCTAACATGGAAAAAATTCTTTCTAGTTTCCGTTTCCAAATTGGAGGAAGTTTATCTCCAATTATTAAAATTTAAAAGACCAGTCTGGAAACACTTTCGAAAAGCTCGATTTACAACAAGTTTAAAACCATCAAAGGGGAAGACCAAACTTACAAACGTTTCTGTCCATTTTTCTAGTTTTTAAATTTATTTTACAAGACTCCAAAACAATCTAAACTAATCTGGAACAACTCTCAAACCTGAAATATTAAGAAGACGAAAAAAGATTTCAACCTTCCAACAATGCAAAAACGCATTTTGATCCACGGTTTACAAGAAAGACTAAACATTCTACTTAGATAGGGGGAGGTGGATCCGCGTTAGAAGACCAGGTATGAAACAAAGATTCACTGCGCTAGTACAGGTTCTTTCAATAAGAGATGGCTAAAATTTTTCGACCAGTTTCACAATTGCTGGCCGAGAAGATCCTTCACGACGACCGAAAAATGTTTTAGTTTTAAAATAAAACTTTTTTGTTCTTTCTCTGTGCATTAAATGAGTCCAAAGCAATCGTATATAAGAAATTTTTATTTATTGTTATTTTCTCTCAATTTTATTTATATCTCTATTGTTATTTATATATATGTACGACATCCACAACTTTCTTTTCTGACGCTACATTACAAAGTTTTCTTCGACCATTTTTAGTTAGCAACCACTCATTTAACTCACACAAATACTTTGTGCATACACACATTGATTTAAGGCTAAACGTAAATAGGTTCTACAATTTAATTGACGAAGTGAACGAAACAACGGCGTAAATTGCTATCATAATTGAATTTCACTACACCTGGAAAGAAATAAATCAGCTTGGCCGTACTTTCTTTCTCTTTTCAGCGCATTGCGTCCGTACGATCACAATTTACATGTATCTAAATTTGTAAACTATCATTAACGTAGATAAATTGCTGTCTCTTGAGCAATATAAAAAAAGGAAAGCATTAATATCGCTACCACTGACATGTAGAGTATGTATGTACAGGTGCTGCTATCTACTTGTCCGATTTGAAATTCCATTGACACATCGTCACTTTCAGAGTTTCTTCTTTTCATTTTGTAATGCCCAGAAAAAAATATATAATTACCTTTATAACGATTCTGATTCATATATAGCGGTTCCAAATCGATATCTATCTCTTTTCTATGACAGACAAATATGTAACAGGTTATGTAATTGTTACAGAAATCGTTTTCTAGAAATTTGTAAATTTTATTGGGAATCAAATGATGGGAAAGTCGACACCTTTTTAGTCGATTAAATTGTGATTAATTGTCATATTCAGAACACTTGAGCATCGTTAGAGTACAGCATCTTATAATGCGGACTTAATTAACTTGTAACATATCTACAGTCTCATATATTTCACCTGTCGAATCGAACAATCGAACGTACTATTTATTACGTAGTAATTAATAATATCTTTTATTGCATTTTCCTATATCGAACTATTACCACCTGATCTTGCATTGCGAAAGAACGAATAAAGAGAGATACAAACGCATACTTTGCCATTTAAAAATAATGACGATTACGTCAATGCTCCTTCACTTGTGTGTAGATTTTTTTCTCCTCTTGTGATGCAAAAAAGTAGGTCTAATACAATATGTCATAATAGAGGTTGGTATAATTTGCAGTATACAAGTTTTATTACTCCTACGACAGTAATGTTCGTACGTTCGTAAGACATGTGCAAACATGTGTATTAAACATCAATATGTCTCTATATGGATGGTGGATTTAATTGTGGAAGGATAAAAAAAATAGAAGTCATTCTGATATTCGCAATGATAGAGTACTATTTTATAGTAATTGGCGTAATTTAATTTGAACCTGCAAGCGTTAAGTTGTTATATTCATTTCGAAATATGTTCTTACTAATTTTATTTATTTCTATTTAGAAAAAAAGGCAATAACAATAGAAAAATTACGTGTGATATATGTGTGACTCAGCGAAGTTGTATCGATACATGTTTGACGTCCAAATTAGGTGGTAAATGTTACTATAAATGTGAAGTTATGTTATTTAAAATGTAATAAACTGGAATTCGCGTTTGGATTCTTAACAGCCTTGTCGTCGTTAATAAATGCTGCAAATGTATATTTATGGTATCCGTTATTAAAAATTAACTACTACTACTACTTTGGAGAATAGTTCCCTTTTCTGGGACTTGTCGTTGCACTCATAAGTGCTTAAACTTTCTTTAACATCATAATCAATCGTGATTGAAAAGTGTTCTCTGGTTAATTCCATTTCCCTTTACTTCAAAACAAAACAAGTAGCTGAGGTGTTCTACAAATAATCTTAATAATAATAATAATGTTATATTTGTATTAGAATAAATTTATTTATAGTAGATTGTGTCAAAATTATGTTTGAAGACCTAAATCATTAACAATAATTGGTAGATAAGGTTCTAGATGTGGTGCCTCTTTAAACGTTTAGCTCCAATTCAAACCACAACTTGGAGTTTGACAAAAGAAGATCGGCCTTGTTTTTGTTTAAATTTCTTTGACAAAAATTGTATCTACAAGGAGCATGGATGTTTCTTGTGGTTATCGTGTAAAAAATAAGTTGGTAGAATATTTCACTGGTTGTAACTATTGCCCTAGTGGAAAAAGAATGTTATAGAAAAAAACAAAAACGATGAAAAATAAAAGAAAACATCCTCTTAGCACGTCCAGCTACAGATATCAGATAAAGCGAATTGGGTGGAGGTAGAGAGATAATGTTTTTGACTAGTTCTTTACTAGATCTCTTGGTGCAGAAGAAGAACACTAAACACTTCAACCCACTAAAGACCAAAACGCGTTTTGACAGCAAAGCTGTCATTATGAAGGCGATAATAAGAACTCAATGCGACGGTTTTTAGTTAAAAATTTTTGGCGTTTAGTGGATTGAAGTCTTTAATGTTCTACTTCTGCACCAAGAGATCCACTGAAGAACTTCGTTGCAAATTGTACTGTTCCATCTTCACATTAAGAGATAAGCTTGTTATGAAAATGGAACCGATTCAAAGCCTTTTGCCTGGCTAAAACAATTTGGAACAGCCTTAGAAGTTGTTTAAACAACAAGAGGGTGGCAAGCTTTTTTTTAAACGATTTCATTTTCGTACCAAGAGGGAGGTTGGTTATGAAAATGGAACAGATTTAAAAAAAAGTTTGCCACCCTCTTTCTAAATTAAAAAATTTAAATGTTGAAGGTTCCGCCAAAATGTTTTTTAATTGATCTCATTTTTGTAACATTTTTTTTTATTAAAAACTTTTGGTGTTTAGTAGATTGCCGTGTTTAGTGCTCTACTTCTGCACCAAGATATCCAGTGAAGAACTTCGTTCCAATTTGTACTAATTGTCCTGACTGTTGGGAAAGTTTGTTGTTTTGTTTGTTCTTTTCCATCTTCACATCAAGAGATAAGCTTGTTATGAAAATGGAATAGATTCAAAGCCTTTTGCCTTGCTAAAACGATTTGGAACAGCTTTAAAAATTGTTTAAACAACAAGAGGGTGGCAAGCTTTTTTATAAACGATTTTATTTTCGTAACAAGAGGGAGGTTGGTTATGAAAATGGAACAGTTTTAAAGAAAAGTTTGCCACCCTCTTTCTAAATTAAAAAATTTTAATTTTGAAGGTTGCCCCAAAATGTTTTTTAACTGATTTAATTTTTGTAACATTTTTTTTGAATTAAAAACTTTTGGTGTTTAGTAGATTGCAGTGTTTAGTGCTCTACTTCTACACCAAGAAATCGAGTGAAGAACTTCGCTCCAAATTGTACTAATTGCCCTGACTGTTGGCAAAGTTTGTTGTTTTGTTTTGTTCTGCTCCATCTTCACATCAAGAGAGAAGTTTGTTATGAAAATAGAACGGATTCAAAGCCTTTTAGCCTAGCTAAAACAATTTGGAACAGCCTCAAAAATTGTTTAAACAACAAGGGGGTGGCAAGCTTTTTTTAAACGATTTCATTTTCGTACCAAGAGAAAGGTTGGTTATGAAAATGGAGCAGATTCAAAAAGAAGTTTGCCACCCCCTTTCTAGATTAAAAAATTTAAATATTGCAGGTTGTTTTAGTCGTTAAAATTACCTTGGCCTGTTTTGCTCAAAATAAAATGGAATTCTTCTGCCTCTCTCGAATTAGTGTAAAGCTCGAACACATTCATAATTTGATAATTTAATCTTAGAATTAACTAAAATTTTCCAAACGAAAAGGGGGTGGTAAGATTTTTTTAGTTAAAAGTTTTTGGTATTTAGTGCGTTGAAGTGTTTAGTGTTTCATGTTTTTGACTATAATGACTAGTGAGGTACTGAGGTAGGTAATTCTGTTTGAACAGAATTTTAGTGAAAAAAGGGGATATAAAAGGCCGACTTCTTATTACAGCAATATGATAATACAAACAAACTAGAAACTGCATATTTAGAAACAAATATAAGAACATGATCACCGGTTTGGGACATGAATTTGGTAAGGACAATCACGACGGTGGTGCTGTAAACAATTGATTATTTTAGATGACTAAATGATATACAGCAAAGGGCCCAAGATACTAACCTGAGGCACTCCAGATACATGACACTCAAACGGATAAAGATGCAACAGATTTTATGTTTTCGGTTGTCGTTATAGCTAACGATATTTCCGACGGACTCTTATTATTGTCGTATTAACACGATTACGATACAGAGTCTATAGGTGGAAACGTTGACGACTACATATTAAAATTATGATAACTACAAAAACAATAAAGTGGAGAATGTCGGAAAATATCATTAGAAAACAATTTCGTCAGCGATTTGGTGATGATTGCAGCAGCGAAAAATTAATAAATTAAAAACTATGTCTAAGTTATTGCAAAGCTATTACGTTTTTTATGTATTACAAATATACCCTCTCAGAAAGCTTTAGTCGAAAAAGAAGAAACTTTATTTTAAAGTAAAACAAATGGGTATTGTGTCTAAAACAAATTACAAAAATTAAACACACAGCTAATGTAAAGAATAAATAATAAAACTTCCTTGTTCTCATCTTAAATTTTCAACAAGGATGCAATGTTTCTGATGATGCAAGATTGACAAAATCTTGATTGGATTCAGCAATAAATGTTACTACCAACAATAGCTCCTAATAGACTTCCACAAAATATAGTATTAAAATGCCGATCTTGAAGAAAGAACATTCATTGACTGCTTTTGGCCTGCTTCAAAACTATTGTATTGTTAAAAAAAAATTAAAGAGAACTGCCTTTCAAATTTTCAAAACCAAGCCTTAAATCAGAACGATTTTGAATGTTTGACTTTAGAGAATCACTTTAAAAAGAAAATGAAATATTTCTGGTTTAAATTCCCAAGTTGTTTGACAAAAACTATTAGTTCAAATTGAGCCAAAAAAATTCGTTAACGACCCAAATATGTTTTAATTTGTTAAAGGAGGCAAACATATTTTCTTAATTCTCTGTTTCTTGATTTTTTCGGGTGTTAATAAATCGAAAACGTTAATAATTAAATTTTCATGTAAATTTTTGAAATTACAAAAATTAAAGACAGGTTAATTTGCAATTTACTACGAGCATGATCTCCATTACTGTTTATTAATTATAAATAACATCTAATCATAAAGAAACTTCAAACTTCAACTTGGGCAGTATAGAAATAAACTAATATTGTGCCAATCTCACTTATAATCAAAGATTTATTGGTTTAGCTGCACGTTTGGGATTATTTTTTAAGTTCCCATGACATAGGAGGGTTAGGTTTAATTTTTAAAAGACGAAATTAGCTAAAACTAGCATTCAAAGAGCAACCAATTCAATGAAAACGTCACAAGAATTATTGAATTCTAATTACATTTAAAAAAGCATTTATTCAAAGTGTAAACACTTGTTTAAAAAAAATTGTACAAAAAAAATAACTACGGTCAACACTTGATAAAAGAGTTGTTTCCTATTTTTTTAATTTTTTTTTGAAACAAGCCACAATATCCATGCATTCAATTGAATAAATTTTTTACTAACACTAAGCTTAAGACAAAAACCAGTATTGTAGTTCTAACATCTGCACATTGTGTCCAGGTTAAACTTTTTTTCCCAATATATTTAAAGTGGAAATATTCACTATTATATAGGCCTAATATTTATTAAATTTATTATATAAATAATGCAATTTAATTTAATTTAATCGATATATAATTATTAAAAAAATAAAATTTGATTAATTCGCTTTTAAAAAGAAGTATTACAAATTAATATACAGAGCCACCGATTGATCTGTCAAAAAAAAATGTCCGCCATTTCCAAATGTCAACACGTGAGTTTTGTTTACATTCGCGTTTGAGTTTTGAGGATCTGATAAGTTGGCTTACCTGGTTGAGTCCTAGGGTGCGATTTAAAGGGTCCTTTCACATATCTAAACCGCTCCACACACTAGCCCAAAATAGGCCTAATATATTGACAGTTAACGAATAGAAGAACTATTTATAATATAATATCCTAAACTGTTGATAACACACTCTTCGAGTTCATTTCAAAGTTCTCTTGTTCGGGTTAATATTCTTTTAAATCAACTGTAACAACACACTCATTCAGACGAACAAATATATCTTATTCACCGTTCTAAAATGGAACTAAGCATGTATTATTGTGTCGGATGGATCCGATTAAATAAAGAAAGGTATTAGAATACTATATAATAAGGCCTTGATAAACAATACTACTTGGATATATTTATTATCAACCACCGATTATCCTTGAATATACTTTATGTAGATCAAATTACGCACTGATTTATTTAAATGATTTTTTGTTTTCATTAAACGAGTTCACTGACAGCTAGAAGGGTTCCTTTTTCTCAATTTATTATAAATCGTTTTATATGTTTATGTTTTACTTCGTTTTTAGCATGCGCTATCATCACTTGTCACTTGGTGTAGTACATCACCTATTCTGCCCCCTCTTTTTTTTCTCTCTTTCAGGCATGTGTTTTCAACATGAATAAATGTGCGGCAGCGGTCTGTTTCGTTCTCTCATTAATAAGGCGCGATGTGTTTTTCCCCCTGTATTAAAGGTTCTTCATTCATACCTCAACACTCGGCCAAGTTATCGCGTGCTTTCCCGAAGACTCCGCTTCTTACACTGATCACATACACATGAAGGTAAGAATGGTACCTGGTGGGGGACACCACAACACAACAAACACCAAACATATAAGCATATCCCAGGTAGTATAGGCAGTCCGGCAGGTTGCGGAGATCGAAGTGTTTTGCTTCTTCTAACATGATTACGCGCCTCTGTACATGCATGTGACGTGTATTGCTTCGAAGTGCTGCGGAGTAAAAAATTTTCATTTCGCCAACATTCAATTATTGTTATTCTTAGTAAAAAAAAAGTGAGCTATTTTGAGAGAGAGTTGTCTAACTATTTGTTTTGGACGGTTTTTTTTTTCATACATTCTCGAAAGAATACAATATGAGTTAATAAAACCATGACAACAACAAATGACAAACTGGTTCCACAAATATTTTTGAGACATCAGCATCTACTGCCAAAATAACTCTAGAAATGTTCTTTACTAGTGGATGAAGGATAGGAGGGAAATAAATAAACCCTTCTTCAATTATTGCAGCCACCAACTACTCCTCTGCTACATGAGAATGAATTTGCAGTCATGATTAGATAGTTAGATTGACTATGCATGTCAATTAGAAAAAGAAGTCCTTCTTGGTTATTTCATTTGACAGGTTTCACTTAATATCAAATACATTTCTATCTGTTCTGAAGTGATGCTTTTATATCTCTTCTGCAACTCTTTCCAAATCTTTGTTCTTTAGGATTTTGACTCATCATTCCATTATGAAACTGAGTCTGCAGTGCTGAATAATTACGCATTTATTACTCTAATATTAAGGTATTCCAACTCATTGAACTTGCAGGATTATGTCTGTCATGTAAGTAATGAAAACTTAATATCTTCAATTTGGCAAAATTTTTGATTTTTCGTTTTAAAAATTCTGGTCCTGGCAGGATAGCAGTAACTTGATTAGAACATTTTCTTAATTCCTTCATTTTCACACTTGGAAAAGGATCAATTTATTGTAAAATTTTGTCGGAAGTGCTGTCATCTATTGTGATACCATTCATTAGAACATGACAGTTACATCAGCCGGATCGCTAGCTTGATTTAGACCACGAGGGGCTTCTTTCAGCATCAAGAAAGCATAATCCTTAGAAAATCTTTCCAAATTGCAATTGTTTGGAGTGGACACATATTTTAGCCAATTCATGAACTAGTTGGTGTTTATGTAAAAAGATTTTGTGAATATATTAAAAGGAACATCTCTGAGTGTAATTCCATACTTTAAATATATATTTGCTGCTCATTGTGGAAGTGGAAGACAAAAATGTTCTCTCAGCATTGCACCAGACTTTTACGATTATTATCTCGATTTTGCGGCCTTCCTTTCCTCTACCACCAAAACATATTCTGGTTATTGAGTTGCAAGTCGACTTCATCGATATTAAATGCCACACGGGAGTGAAGGGAAACGAGGCGGCCGATGAGCTGGCCAGACGAGGTTCGTCAAGGCCTTTCTTAGGAGCGGCCCCTTCCTTCGGCATTACCAAATCACGAATTAAGAGGTCCATCTACGAATGGTCACAAAACAAGTCCAAGGAATGGTGGGAAAGATCGCCAGGACAAAGACAGGCCAAGGAATTCCTAAGGGAACAGAGGCCTAAGTTTACTGAAGACCTACTGAGTAAAGACAGGAAGACTGTCAAAATGATCCATGAAAACCTTTGCAGACGACCTCCAACGAGCCAACAACCAAAGGCCCTAACACCTGGCCTTCAAGACACTTAGATGTCTATCGAGCTCAGGCTCCAACACCTACCATTAGTCCTACACCCCAATTGACATTCACCGACGACGAAGGATATCTCTATACCAACCACGGTCCAAACACTACCTGTCAGGGCCGCTCAAAAACGTCAGGTTGCGTTACCAACAAGTTTTCAATTTGTCCAAATGCGTGGGGGGTTTTTCTTACTTTCAGTGCCACATTCTGAGTTCTTCTGATAACGAAACAGCACCAGATACTATCAAACAACAACAGTAACAACTACCAAAGGTCCTAATTAACGATGGCCATCTTTGATTTAAAAAAGGAAAAGTACAAAATGAAATACTGTGGATAAAAATGATGACCATGGAAGTCTTCGATATTGTTGGGTATCTTGTGGGTGAAATAGTGTTTTTTTTTGTATTTAACTTCTCTACCACAAGATACAGTGAGGAATTTAACGATTATGAAAACAGGAGAGGTAGTGATTACGTCTATCATCTGAAAATCCTACGTTTACTGACATTTTTCTGTTAAGTTCTGTACAGTCAATTATATAAAATGATTGCTGGACTTGGAGGATCCTCTTGATTTTTTTTTTGTTTATATATCAAGCACTAAAGAGTCAATTCCTTTTCTCGAATAGTTTGAAACATACACCATCGGGTGCAAAATCCTCCTCTTCCTTCCTCTTCCCCAGCTTTTTTTAGAGATGAGAGTATTCAATTACCACTTGACTTATTGTTGAATCTTTCCGTCTTTTGAAGAAGAAAAAGAACAAGAAAACGTATCTTTTCTGTCTGAACTTTTCTTCTATTTTTGCAAATTAACAGTTTTGAGCTGTTAAATGATATGATATCAAAACTAGGACCAATGGACTGGCTATTTGTAAAGGTTTAGTCGGTGTTTCTTCTTGTAATGCTTCACTTCCATGATCAACGATTGCCTGGGATGTGGACAAAACTGGATGTTTTGATTATATTCTAAAGATCTGAATATAGTTTGATGTAATTTTGAACAGAATCATTAATTGACTGAGAGAATTCTGAAAAAGTATTCAGGGATAGCATTCAGCAAGATCCTGAAACTTCAATTAATGCTGCCTTTGAGCATCGGTTCAAAGTCTTTCCTTCTGATTCCTGATTCCTTTAGCCAAGTAATTCTTAAATGGCTTAAAAAGGGCTTTATATATTGATCAAAAAGACTGAGTAGGGTGCTAATTTGTGGATACTGCTTCATTAATTCTTGGAAAACTGGTTCCAGCTAGTTTGCTTCTTCTCCTGCAAAGTCACAAGCAATAGTCTGAAGTTTCTATTGGCCCAAAGGAAATTCGATACATCCTCTGAGTGATACTAGTTGACATCAAGCTCCACCAGGCAATAAAATACCATCTATACCAACACACCTGTACATGAATAGTGTTGGCACAATACTGTTCTTAAATTTAAAGAGATGGTTTTGTTTTTAAATTAATGAACAGAGGAGACCTAGCGGTTTAAATATTTAGACATTGAAACACCACGTGGAGTGAATATCTAATTTTGACTTTAAATAGGAGAAATACAGGTACACACGACAACAATACTAACTCAACATATTTATACTTACAACACAATACAATACTGGAACACAATCTACAATATCTCCGGATTTTTGGAAAAATAACAACTCGCTTGCGATCACACACACATACACAGAGAGATAAGTATAACCCGCACTATTATACCAGTTCGACTTGATTGACTTGACAATGCATCACCGCTCGTTTCGGAACGCGTTCTTCACGTTGGAAACAATGAAGTCGCCGGGTCATTACCGTGTGGCTCCACGGAAGATCTCCACCTCCGATAAGCTTGATCGAATGCTGGCAGTTTGAGGAATGAGATTCGTGAAGCATCGAAGAAGACGAACTCCCGGTGTGTTTCATCAGGTGTGTACCACGTACGTATGTCTGTCTCAGGTTTTTCCGTGTATACGTTTTAGTACCGAGATGGAGCACTACTAAACTAAAACAAGAGGAAAACCACGTCCCCGTAGATAGGAAAACCGAAACCTATACGACGTCGTACTACTAGCGTCTGACAGAGCGTCGGTATTTCCTTTAGAACACGTCGTTCCATTAAGCAACTCCATCTTGTGCGTGTGTGTACTATATGGTGCCCTTGAAATGCTCCCCTAGCTTGCTTGAAGAAGGGACCCAACACCAGCGCCACGTTTGACCGCATCGATAATTAGATATAGTGTCCTCTCATTAGCCTATTGATTGCCCCATTGTCTCTACTGTACGTAGACGAGAGGCTCGCTATACAGGGCACGAAACGTGCTAGAGTCAACTTACAAACTAAGTTAGGCGAGGATGGTGGAATATAATGGACAAAGGTCTGTCTTCTACGTAGACTCCGCTTCTAAACGCTTCTCGGTAGATACACTTAACAATGGTAGCGCTGATTGTACTTATTATCGTGGGGGTTGGTTGTGATAGGGGTGGGTTTACAGGGAAATATCCGGGTCTCCATTAATTTTTTTTATTTACTTTTAGCTCGTAGTATATAAGTATAAGGAAACAAAACTATTCAAACTATTTAATCGAATTAAGGGTCTTCCGAAAAAAATGTTTAATAGTTCGATGTTTAACAGTTCGAATATAATAAAGAAATGAAACAATTTAAACATGGCCAAAACACAATAAAATAGGTTAAGTGTCAGAGGTGAATTATAGTTTCTGCCTACCAGGCATCATCAGCATCCCTCCAATTATCCAAACCTATCTTTATTGCTTTTGCTTTCCTGATCTGTATTGTACAACAGTTTGGTTGTCAAACTAAGTCAGGAACTTAGGCATTTAGACAAAATGATTTTGTCCTCCAACCTTACCTTTCAATATTTGACAGTTTATCAAAATTGACAGTCTTACAATTGATTTCCAATATGGATGACAAGAAGGTTGGTGCAATTTCTGGTCTTGCCCGATATGGCGATAACGAGTCCAGGTTTAGTTTGTCAAGTGTTGCTGTTAATACAAGTTAGCAAGACGACAGCAATGATGGCAGTTTTTAATATTCAAAGGGATGCTTATGACGCCTGATTAGCAGAAAATATAGTCCATTGCTACTATAATACGACAAAGCATTTCATCAAGGCTTTTGGACAGGAAATAAATTGTTAAACTCAGACCAGATATCAGAAAAGTAATTGAAAAAGGACTGGCTGGTGTGCTAGTTGTACAGGCGTCAGTTCCTTCTTTTTTTGTACCAAAAAAGATTAGGTGTCAGATAGGTGTTTGTGTTATTATAATTGATGATATCACATTTCGCAGGCATCCTTCATTTTCAGAAACAATCATCGATGCATCACTTATTGTTTGGAGCTTTTGATACACTTGGACTTGGATCAGGTCTCGGTCATCATATTCTGCTTCCAGAGAATCAGTCATAAAGCTCTAAAGACTTTGGACAGCACAATTTTGGAATCACTAGGCTAGTGGTATCTTCCAATAAAATTGTTTCTTAAGGGTACACTTTCATCACTATTATGCTTGCCAAAATCTGCTCCTTTTTATTCGCGTTTTTGATCTTGTGTTTCCCGGAGGCTCGTTTCGTAATAAGTTTGTTGCCGAAAGAAAATCTTGTGCGGCACCAGAGGGGTTGGTAAGGTTTTCGGACGACCGGGGGTTGGTATAGGACAGCAACAATGGGTGCCAACCCCCATGGCACTCATTGTTAAATTTTTCTGAGTGAATCTTGGTGCTTAGATTGCAGCTAACAAGCTGTGGTATAGTGGTTGTCGATGATCAACAACACCTAAATTGGTCTAAATATTTAAGTGAGTGGTCTTTAGTTCTATCTCATCTTCGTCCTTCTGATTTTTCTTAGATTTGTCCTTAATGTCTTGCACAGCAGTAACTAGAACAGATTGTACAATTGTCGTGTTTGGACTGCAGGCAATTCAACCAATTCAAAATGGCGTGAAATTGACGGCTGTGGGAAAAATCTTCCTTCTTCTTGACACGACATTTCCGCATGCGTTTCATGGGCCTTCACGTCAGTACATCCGTAAGCGTAGTCCGGCATGCCCTGCAGATTTTCCTCAAACAATACTTAGGAGTCGTCCGATCTGCAGCCTACTGATTCTTCTATTGACGTTCGATTTCACCCACGTATTACAGGTCTGAGCAAATGATGCTTTTAAAGCCTTAAAAAATGACCGGTAGGGGTTGGAGGTAGTTGGTAGTACGTGAGGAAAACCAAATAAGAATGATGTCATAGTGTTCCACTTTTAGGGACAAAATGAAACTTTTGTACACGACATAACCGAGTGGCATCCCATCCTCGTATTCGGGTTTTCTAATTTTGCCCTTGCTAATCAATCCATCCAGAAGAAATTTCGCTAACTCGCTGGAAGAAACTCTGAACCTGCGATTTGATAAGCAAAGCATGACTTCCAGTATGGCCATACTATATTAGTATCTTCTTCTACTTTAATAGTTATCTCTTTAACGAGTCAGAATTAGCCAATCGTTACTAATTTGATGGCTAATCATTTCTTAATCTATTCCAAAATTTCATTTAGCCACTTCTGAAGCATGGTCTTGATAATTCTCATTTTTCTGGGCATGTTGTGTATGGGATATCTGATTTGTTGAGGTCTAAAATGTAACAGTAGCTGCTTCTATTGCAAAACTTGCAACAAGTCTTGCGATCTGTCATTAGTACCTAAGGCAGAACCTTTTTGTACACACATATTAAATTTTCATATTGCCTAAAGACATTTTACCACTACCCAAAGCAGCAAAACGAAATATTTCCTGAAAATCCGTGAAGGGATAAAAGGGCAAAATGGAAAATGTGAAGCTTCAATCAATACGTCTTTCTTTTTTAAAATAAAAAATTATATTTTGTATTTCTAAACTGATTTTGTATTTTGAATAATTATAACTATGTACTTCATATTTTCGCCCTTAGTAACGTAAATCTGCGGAAACTAGTACACAAATATATACGAATCCTTCGGTCGGCGAAAGTAATCCGGCACCTTTAAGTCCCCATTAGAGCGTAATTCTTATTACATTTCGTGCGATTAGTGGATCTCGAATTCACGTCAAGTCACCAAGACTGACGACAAGCGTTATCGCCACAAACACGGCCGATGATTTACGATTATTCCGGCCAGTCATTCCAACGAATAAAAGGATTTGTATTGGTTGGGTCTTGAGAACGGTAGTCGCAACGATTAGCCCTGCAGACCACGTGCAAGTCACGCCGCAGTACGCCCAGTCGCTCTTTGTGGGACAATTGTTGCGCGGGCGTGACTTCAAATCGCTTCTGATCCGAAAATATGCGAGCCGTATATAGTCGTGGATAAATATTTTAGACTAGATCGCTTTGGGGAATGAAATTACGACTACATTTTTTTTTTTTTTTTTGATAATTTTAATTCGATTTTCAATTGGTTGATATCAAAAGCATTTTCGTTTTCAATTGTTGACATCTGGAAGTACCAATAAACCAATCAGAAACAAGTTTTTTATTTAATTCATGTTTTAGATTTATTTAATTTAGGTTAACTGGCTTGTAGACTCTGATATTTAAGAATTTTTTTGCCATCAAGACTGTCACTACACTGTTTTGAACATTTTTACTCTCTTTTTGCTTGTTTGATAATGAGATTTTCTTTACCAACCATTCCAGAATTTCAGTAACTATGTGTTAAAAACTTTTAAGGATTCTGAACACTAAAAATGGCCTCAAATCCGAAGAGGGAACGTGTTCTGTGTACAATAGAACTGAAATTAAACGTTTCGCAAAGACTGGACAAAGGTGAGTCAGTTTCTAAAGTAGCGTCTGAGATAGATTTAGGAATAACAACGATTAAAGGCTGGAGAAAGAATCGTAAGGATCCTGAATCTCTTTGTTTGACAATGGAAGGAGAAAAAGCTGTAAAAACTAGAAGAACTTTGAAAAAACCTACATTTGAAGTTTTAGGTAACGCAGTCTGGGTTTCGGTTTTGCCAGGAAAGACGTAAGAGGACCCCTCTCTCTGGCCCAAATATAAAACAAAAAGCGTTTTAGCTCCACAAAAAACTGGGTGACTATGAAAGTGATTTCACCGCCAGTGAGGGGTGGCTCCATCGTTGGAAAAAACCGTCATGGCGTTAGACAAGTTTGTATTTCTGGCGAAAAACTTTCTGCTGATGATGATGCGAGTAGGGAGTTGATTTCAGAAAATGATTGGTCAGCCAATCAGCTCTTCAATGTCGACGAGACCGGTTTTAACCACAAAATGCTGCACAAAAAACCCTAGCATCTACAAATAAAACAGTTGTAGGCACAAAACGCTAGTGGTGATCATAAATTGCCGTTGTTTGTAATCGGCAAGTCTAAGAAACCGAGAGCGTTTAAAAACATCACTACGGAGACACTTCCTGTTTATTAGAAAGCTAAAAAGTGGTTTTTCAATGCATTTGTTCCGGCTGTCAAAAAATACTTGAAGGCAAAAAAATCTGCCAATCCCTCTCTGAAGACGAACTTCAAGATGATGATATAAAAGCTGTGTTCTTGGCCCCCTCTCCTCCTTTCCACACGTGACGTCTTTGATGCAACCCATGGATCAGGGCGTCATAGAATGGATGAAACGATATTACATGAGGAAATACGTAAGCGCTTTATTAGAGAAAACAGAAGAGCGTTGCGATCTCTTTGAAGCAATGAAAAGCCTTAAAATAAAAGATGAAATTGCGCTCAAGCTTGGGACGAACTAAAAGACACCACTCTTCAAAAATCCTGGAACAGGATTTGTCCTAGCCTCAACCAAGACCAAGATATTCCAAAAGCTGATGAATCAGACATAGCAGATTTAGTGACTGATTTGCAATCTCTTCAACGAGATACGCAGCCTGCTGATGTTGAAGAATGGCTAGCAGAAGGTAACGTTGCTGCTGTTTAGCAGAAGAATTGGGAGATGACCAGATTATCGACCTCGTTTTGGAACAGGCTGGCAATGAAGAAGATGCAGCAAAGGCTGCCTTCGAGACTGCACTCAAATATTTAGAACAACGATCAACCGCTACATCTATGAACATTTTATGGGCGAAGAAGTAGCGTGATCCAGCAGCTATGTGTAGATTTAAAAAGTTAAAACCACAAAACATTTTAGTATTTTTCAAGTAATTTTTTAATGTCTAAACCGTTCTTTTTTACTTTGTTTTCACATTCATTTAACCTCTGCAAATGGCATTTTTCATTCTCCCCTGATTATCCGACGTTTTTAGCGTTCCGACCATGCCCTGGTCCCGAAGGTGACGGTTAATCGAGATTCTGCCCCTCACAATGTCTGTGCACGATGTGCTGTTACTTTGAGGAGCTGGATAAAAGGTAAGAGCATAGCTATGCCATTTGGTAGGCCTATGATTTGGCGGGAACAAAAGGATCATTCGACAGATTGCTACTTTTGCTATACAAAGACCTTCGGGGTTTCCAGTAAAAATAAGGATAAAATTACCTATCCTAGTTTACTTTCTGCCACTCGTCAAGTTCCTCATGCCGAAGCTTTGCTAGTACCAAGTCCTATGGATGTTTCGAACCAAGAACATGTTGAAACCGAGATAGAAGAATATATTGTCGGATGCAGATGAAGAATATTTGCCATCTCAAGAGGACACGCCTCATTTAATAAATTAATTGGAATTAAATTATAATAATAATAATAATAATAATATATTTCATTTCATTATGCACATATACAGCGTGAAATTCGTCAGTTACATACAATATACAATAAACACAGAAACTACAGGGTACATTCATTAAAATACTCTTCAAGAGAATATATACATTTTTCTACTAGGAATGCTCTAATACTGTTCTTAAACTTATTGCTACTTATAATCTGTTTAAACCTTTGAGGTAATGCGTTGAATAATTTTAAACCCAAAGAATTAGGACAGTTTTTGGTTAAATTCAATAAAAACCTAGGAATATGAAAATTTCCTTTAAACCTAGTATCATAAGTATGGACGTCGCTATTGCACGGAAATTCCCCCTTGTGAATATACTTCAACAATTCATATATATGCAAGGCAGGAACGGGCAGAATATTCCATTTTTTAAAGTAAGGCTTACATGATTCCCTAGAGTTAATTGCAGCCATGCAACGAATAATACGTTTCTGGGCCAGAAATACATTTCGCACAGCGGATGATGCACCCCAAACAGTAATACCATATGATAGTATACTGTGAATATTAGCGTAATAAAACGATAATAAAGGTTTAATATTAATTATCGCCCTGAGATTACGTATTTGGTAGCAGCTCGAATTTAATTTATTTATAATTTTCTGGCAATGAGCACTCCAAGATAATGTCTCGTCCATAGTCATACCTAAAAAATTAATTTCGCTTACCCGCTGTATTTCGTTGTTTTGTGAAGATATATCGAAATCAAGTTGCGTTGTATTTTGAATAGTATGGAAAATCACATATTTTGTTTTATTACCATTTAAATATAGTCTGTTGTTAGTAAACCATGTAGTCATATCTTTCAAAACTGCGTTTGCCTGATTTTCCATTTCTAAGGTATTATTATTTCATACAATAGCACTAGTATCATCAGCATACATAATTATTTTGTAGTTAACCAGAAAGTCAACAATGTCATTTACAAAAATTAAAAAGAGTACAGGGCCCAAAACACTACCCTGAGGCACTCCTCTTTCAGTAGGTAAAACAAAAGATCTAAAATTATTTATACAACTACCAGTTTTATGCCGAATCTTTACCAACTGGAGCCTACCACGCAAATACGACTCAAACCATTGCGCTACTACACCTCTAATTCCATACCATTCTAGCTTGGTCAACAAAATATCATGATCAACACAATCAAAAGCACGACTCAGGTCACAGAAAATTCCCACACAAAACTTTTCGGATTCAACAGCTTTTATTACATGTTCATATAGGGCATGAATCGCGGTAAGTGTTGAATGATTATATCGATAACCATGTTGTTGGCACGCTAAAACGTTGTGTTTATTTAAATGCGAAAGTAATCTGTCCAACATCGCATATTCAAATATTTTTGAAAAACTAGGTGAAATTGTTAATGGACGATAATTGACTATATCTAGTCTTGAACCTCTTTTATATAACGGTGTTACACTGGACACCTTCAACTTTTCTGGAAATTCACCCAACCTGAATGACATGTTCACTAAAGTGGTTAATGGGGTCACTAATATGTCTCATATTTTTTTCATTAAACTACACGGTACATCATCGGGTCCAGCGGAGCTTTTATTTTTAATCTTATTAAACAAGTATTTTATCTCATGAAATGACCTAGTTCGAGATTTCAATTTATCAAAAACTCAGACAGAAATATTAGGATCAAGACTGGAAGGATGGAAATTGTGAGCTTCGGGTATGCGTATTTCTGTACATCGAAATCGTCAGAAAAGCTGTCAGAGTATTTTTCAACCAAAGAAAGTCTATCATTTTGCAAAAATGTTGATGGTTTAATGCGAGAATTGGGTTACAAACACCAACCGGAAGAATGGTGTCTTTTGATAGATGCTTCTAAATTGACTTTAAAACCTGCCTTTCTACATATAGGAAACATCTACCCCTCCATTCCTGTTGGTCATGCCGTGCACATGAAGGAAACATATGATAATATGACACGTCTCCTTGATAAAATCAATTACAAAACCTATTAATTAAAGTTAAATTTTCTAGACATATCTTATATAAACCGTTAATAAAGTCTTAATAAAAACAAACTGCTAAACCCGCTTTTTTCAATCTCAACCGTCCAGTTCTAGCAAAAAAAAAGAGACATAATCCATTGTCATTCATCGCAAAAATGGGACCATGACGATCACAATTCGAAAGATAGGGTCTTCTTCTTCGTTCCATATCGCATTCTTCTCGTGAATTTGGGGTACACCGACAAGCTAATCTTGTCACACGTGACATCTCCGCATTGTTTAATAAACTCAGTGTCAGTTTTTGATGCCCGGGGAAGCTGCAATCTAGTCAAACCAGATTTGTGCAAATTTCTGGTTATCTGGTTCCCTATTTAAGGTATGTGTGAGTTTTATTTTTAGCTATTACATTCGTTGCAGTCGCGGACAAACAAATACGTAAAATATTGCACAATAATTATGATATATTAATAAAATTTTGTTTTGATCGACATTCAATTAATGTTTTAAGAAAAACTTTTTTTTTGAGGTCAAGCATGTATCTGAGCTATCTTAGATATTTTATATCTTGTACACTATTATAACCTCAGTAGTATTATGGTAAATTAAAATGTTTCTCCTGAAGCTATAATTAGGAAGGTAACGTTTAATTAATGATAAATGTGAATTAACATGCTTTCAGACATAATTGGAATTTGAACGGTGTTTCAAAATTATGAATTCCAATACCGTATATACATGATTTAGAGATGTAGATTAGACGTAGTAGAACAAATAAAATTCGCGTGAGCGAAAGAAAAAACGTACTTAAGGCTATATAATTAAGGATATCGTGTTCGTGGTTGAATGTAATATTTTAGTTGTCGAAAGAATTCGCAGCTCGTTGATAGAGAATTAGTAAAGTCTGCATGTTATATTTACTATCTACCTACTTAAAAAAAAGAAAAATTAAAAAGCCAGTATACAAAAATTTTGTTTAAGAAATGCAATTCCTTTCTTGCAATTCCTATTATTAGAAAGCCCGCCCACGGTAAAAGAACTACAGCACTCTAATCCAAATATACGACTCCTATGGTGGTCAGGGCATCTTTATTCAGTGACAGGAACAAAGAAATGGATCGGATCGTTAAATTCTATTGCACGTCCCATTTCGCGAATGAAGAGTTGCCCCGAGGCGACGAAGCGGGGAGGAGGCCACGTTACATACGGATACGTACACATATGCATCCGCGGAGTCCCCAAAGATAAAAATAACAATAGCGGCAGGTTTGCATGTGAATCGGGCCGAGAGAGAGCAGATGCGAACACGTAGATACCGAGCGCGAGTACAATGCTTGTCACGGTCTTGATTAATTAGTCGACTCTGGTTCTTCCATCTTCTTTACTTTTCTAAACTGTTTCTTCTGTGTTCCATGGTCGTTGTGGCGGACCTTTATCCTTACGTCCATTTAGGTGTCACGTGTGTGACTGCACCGTGTCAGTATTACTCGCGAAATAAATCTGCTATCCGATATACGTATACGTTCTATGGTAAGAAAGGCCAGTATACGAGTTGGTATGGAAGATTGTCTTCTTGGAGATGTAAAGGTTTATAATATTGGAAACAATAAGGATGGCTTTTCTGCTTTCTTCTGCGGCCTCTTTGTCGTCTTCTGTACGCATTTTTTTTTTGCTAACGTTCGTGTTACAAGCGTGTTGGTACATCTGTACATGGCTGGTGGTCCATCTTCTATTCATTGGTTTGAACATTATTTACTATGCTGACGATTTCTATTCAGTCGTTTGTTTTTTTATGCAAATTCCCAAAATAATCTCTTCAACATTCGAAAAAAATGAGTTATTATCATCAGATTATCGATAAAATCATTGTTCATAGCTGGTGGAGACTTGGGCTGATGCCAAAACGTTATTAGATCTTAGGTTTAATGCCACAGAACATAACGAGCAAAACGATAAACGCTGTTCAATACGTCATGAAAGAATCGAAGAACTAATATACATGAGAAACTCTCAGATAACACCAGAACGATCAACTCAACACCAGTCTTAAACCTACTAACTGAACTATTTCATTTCTATCAAGTCAAATCTAAAGCAATCAACTCGGCAGCAATTTTCTATGGACCGTTCAATTTCAATAGTAAAGGCAACCAAACCTAATTCATTTAAATTTCCCAACACACCATCCCAAATAAGTGCATCCAGAAACATTTTGCAGTCAGAACAAAAAAAGCAGCTTAAATTAAAAGAGTTTACTTTTAAAAAGGAGCCAACAACTAAAACTTTCATACTGACTTTAATTCGAAAGCATCGAGTTCGAATAGTTTGCATTCATTTTGAAGTTAGATGCTTCTATTTTGAAATCATGTCTACTTTATATTTAAAAAGCGTGTACTTCAATTGAGAGCAGCGCCCTTTTGGTTCAAAAACAAATAGATACAGTAATAATTCATAAAAACTACATATCAACAAAATCATTCACTAAAAATTCGTCTACAGTATAAAATGCCTTGGAGATGAGATAGTCCTTCAGAATGGTTTTAAAGTGAGCAGAAGGAAGCTGTCTAATATTACTTGGCAACACATTAAAAAAAATTATTGCATAATAGTTCACCCCATCCTTTGATTTTGATAGGCAAAGATAATTTAACCTAATATTTCCACTTCCAACCCAAATGAGACGAATGGTCCCAGTTTAAAATGTGAGGTTCCCAAGTTAATGTGCTGTCGACACGATTTCCTAAGAAAGTTACTGTACCATTCGCTATCTCATTATCCTGCTGACGAAGACTAAAAAGCAGCGACTGAGATTTTGTAGAATTTTAAATTAAACCATTTGCCAAAAAACCAATTCTCAACGCTATTCTCACACACCTATCCAATTCGTTAACGCACTCACTAGAATTGATTACCGTGGTGTCATCCTCAAAGAGAACGAAATCGGCACGAGGATCGCAGTGAGGAAGGTCGTTAATGTAAATAAGAAATAAACAGGGACCGAGAACAGTGCCCTGCGGTACTCCATACTTCAATTTACGCATGCCAGATCTACATTCGCCAATGTTTCAAGTTAAATCTGTAATTAGTACGCAAACACTTGATTACATCGTTCGATATAATGTGAGGATACCTACTTCCAAAATGTGCGAAAAAGCTTAATTTATCACGCAATTGAGCTAAGTCATTATTGAACAATTCAATATGGGGTTTATGGGAATTTAGATGGAGATAGTATTCATAAATAGATCAGCTTTCTCGTCCAAATTTAAATTCGAATCAGTGACAAAAAGCCAACTAACATTCTCCAAGACATTATACAAGTTAAAGAAGTCTACTTGCGTAATAGATGTAAAGCTAATCCGTTGATCACAAGCAGCTTTCCTATCTCCCAATATTTTCAATATAAGACCCGCATGATGAGAAGTAATATAATCATTTCTACTGATGTCGAGTAAAGTATCGTCAATATCGTGTAAAAAAAATTATCTAAACAAGATTTTTTACGTGTAGGTTCAAAATTCAATTGACTCATATTGTAAGAAGTAAACAGATCACATAATAACTTAGCTTCCGGATCCTGTGTACCAACCTTAACAGACGATCCAACAATCTAGATATAATAACTACCATACTTTATACCTGCCACCTCAAATATGAAACTATTGTCACCAACAGTAAATTTGAACGTCTACAGTAGTTTGAACTCTTAGAGACCACGGCTCCACTGGACCAGCCGAAATCTGTACCAAAGGTACCACATCCGCCACACCATCAGAACCCACTACTACATCAGACACTCCCGCCAACACATGAAAAACACAGTCATCAGCAATCAAATACTCCTTCAAATGAGCGCAAACATGTTTCTTGCCGAGAATATTGAGATGGAGTCCACGGTGATGATAGAATCTCCTGTACAAGATGTTATTAAACCATTTTTCTGACACATATTGCACAGTCAACCATTAAACCATTTTCGATAAGGCCATTCAACTCCGTCCTGTCATGTCTAAAAGGAATTGTGGAGACAATAACGTTCGTATGCGTAGTTCTATTCAAGAGTTTGTCAAAAGCCGCCAATATAGAGGTGACACCCGTACTATCATAGCAGCCGTCGATGTCGTTAGTCATTTTATGGTTTTTGATTGAAAAACTTAACTCTTTAGAATTGATCGCCACCATTTGAGCTAACAGCTTCGAGAAACCAATTTCAAATGGAAGAGTTACATCAATAATAGGAAGACCAGAATGCAGAATATGACAAAAACAACTACGAGTATCGGTGAATATGGGATGAAAATACAGAACCATTTCTGTGGGACTCACCAGAAGAGTCAAATTGTCTTGTAGGAGCCTCGAAATCGAATGAATTACAGTAGCAGAACGCGTCATTATTTTTAAAATTCTATTTTTTTTATTTCATTTTTCGTAGTTGGCAACCCGTTTATGTCATTGTAGCGACCATTTTGTTTCATAGTTCTGACAGTCAGTGAGTAATAAGACGTGGCACACTACAGATGTGTTGTATTTTGGTTGTTTTCTGAACTACTTTATTTTTGGTGAACTACGTCTGTAGTAGACTTTAATTGCTGAAGATGGATATTAGTCTTAAAAGGCGCACTAAGATTGTTACGTTGAGTGAATACACATCAATGACTCAACGAGATATTGCCAAAGATTGTAATGTTAGTTTAGGAGCGGTAAATAAGATATTGAAGCTTAACAGAGACACTGAGACTATTGAGGTGAACAGAAAAGGGAAATGTGGAAGAAAAAGAAAGACCACAGCAAGAGATGAAGCTTTTTTAATAGAAGAAAGTAAATTAAATCCTAGAAAAAGAAGCCAACAACTTCAGCAAGACTGGAGTTATTATTCATGACTCCACTGTTCGAAAACGACTATAATTGAAGGTGGAAGAAAAACAGTGAGACCTTCAAAGAAACAATTGTTGATTGTTCCTATGATGAAAGAGCGATGTGTTTGGGCAAAGAAATATGCGACCTGGAGAGCCATTTTTTGGTACAAGGGCGAACGAAAAACTTACGGCAGCTCATATGGACCAAACAGTTAAACATCCGTTAAAGAAGATGTTCTGGATCCCTTGGTACTGCCCTTGCGGCAATTGAAGGTATGATGAACTCACAAAAATACAAAGACTTATTAGATCGTAGATTAGAAGCTGAACTAAGAAAAGTTGACGTGAATGGTCAATCAGTTTTTCAACAAGACTCTGCCCCTTGTCATGTGTCCAAGATGATGATGAAATATTTCAAGGATAAAAAATATCATGCCTTAAATAGCCTGGAAACTCAGCGGATCTTAATTCGATTGAAAATTTGTGGGTAATCGTAAAAGCTAGACTACGTAAAATAGATTGTACAACAAAAACCAAACTCATTGAGGCTGTTATCCAGATATGGTTTCGGGACCAGGAAATAACTGAAATGTGTAAAAAACTTATTGATTCCATGCCAAAACGTGTTCAAGAAGTTATTATTACTATTATTATTATTTTATTATTATTAACAATTTAAATTGTAAAATTTTTCAATATCATTTATGGACCAATAAAGTTAAACATCTCGTTAAATTATGTTCTGGGTTCTTTTTCATTAATTCGCACACTACTGTAATTGATCTTGTTTCTCTCAAATAAATACAAATATTCACCTATTAGATATAACATTTTAAGCTAAACTAATAAAAGTTTTAACAATGGTCATTTTAGTTTTTCAACAAGACTTGCCTTCATGTATCCATATAGATACCATCATTTCATCTTAAAATCTACCTTGAATGGTTCAGACAAAATCAATCTTTTAATGGTTGCAATATTGCTGCCCATTTCTCCTTCCGTGATTACACATTTAATAAATTCTTGTTTAATTGATGGCTGTTATCCAGATATGGTTCCTGGAAGAGGAAATAACTGAAATCCCTTAAAAAACTTATTGCTAATCCTAAACTGTTCAAGAAGATCTTATTACTAATATCCATTCTTATTATTGCTTTAAAAATATGGAGAAAGTTGAAAAGCAAATTCGTAATTATCTTGATGCTAATTCCATCCGTTAAAGAAGAATTCTGGGTTCCTTTTCTTATAATGGTACTGGATCCCTTGTGGCAATTGAAGGTATGATGAACTCACATAAATACAAAGACATATTACATCTTTAAAGCTAAACTATGAAAGTTTGGTAACGGTATTAGTTCTTCAACAAGATTCAAAGGCGTTTGATACTATCAATCATTCCAAGGATAAAAAGATATTTTGCGTTTTGTTGGTTTTGATCAAAACTCTTTAAATTTAATCCGATTGAAAATTTGGAGAATCGTAACAACAGGTCCGTGTTAATGATAATGTGTCAAACTCATTGAGGCTGTTATCTAGATATGGTTTCTCAGGGAAATAACTGAAATGGGTCCTCTATTATTTGCCATTTATAAGTTATTATATAACTAAATGTCTAAAATTATTATTAATATTAACTCTAAATGAAAACTTACTCAGCTCATTTGGACTCATTTAAACATCCGTTAAAGAAGATGTTCTGGGGTTGCTTTTCTTATAATGTATCTGGATCCCTTGTGGCAATTGAAGCTATGATGAAGTCACAAAAATACAAAACATATTACATCGTTGGTTTTGGACGTACCAAACTAAGAAAAGATTTGGTCTTGCCTCGGGTTAATCAGTTTTTCAACAAGACTTCTTCCCTTGTCAAATTGTCCAGAAATCTTGAAATTTTCAAGATAAAAAAATGCGATTCAGGGAAACTCTCCAAATCTTATTCCGATTGAAAATTTTATAATCTTAAATACTAGACTACGTAAATAAAGATTGTACAACAAAAACCAAACTCGTTGAAATGTTATCCAGTCTCTAGTTCTGTCCCAGGAAATAATTTTTGTGAAAAAACTTATTGCTTCCATTGTCTTGACAGCGTTGATAAACTTATTATTATTACTATTATTATTATTGTTTTATTTTATTATTAACAGTCGTAAATGAAAAACTAACGGCAGCCATTTGGACTAAAATTAAACATCCGCTTAAATCCGATCCGTTCTTTGCTTTTCATTATAATGGTACTGGATCCCTTTCCAATTGAATTATTGAACTTTAAAAAACAAAGTTATTTATATCGTAGATTGTTTTTCGAACAGATGTTCATAAGAAAATGTTAGGAGTATGGTCAATCAGTTTTTCAACAAGACAACTCAACTTGAATGTGTCCATGATGATGATGAAATATTTCAAGGATAAAGATATCATGCCTTGAATGGCCTTAAACTTTATCTTAATCCGTCATTCTGCCGTGGGCAATCGTAAAAGCTGTCCTTACGTAAAAAGATTGTACAACAAATTGTCAAACTCACTTCATACTAGTTCTCTGATATTTTATTTTCATTATTTCATGAAATCTTTTTGTGTAAAAAACTTATTGATTCCATTTCCAAAACGTGTTCAAGCAGTTATGTAAGGCCAAAGGAGGACACATTTCATATTAAAACAATTTGATCTTGTATTGATTTTTCAATATCATTTATGGGTAACCAATAAACGTTTATTTCTTCAAATTATCATTGTGTTCATATTTTTCGTACCTTTATATCTTGTTTCTCCAAATAAATTGTATATTCACCTCTTGCTTAACAATGCTTGGGCTAAAAAATATAAAATGACTATATCCTTGAATTGATTGATTGATTTTTCAAAAATTACAACGAAATCTTCGGTTTAAAAACAATGAATTGAATAGGAATAGTTGTGATTGAAATTAAGGCAAAATTTCTAAATACCATTTCATTTTGCTATTCCCAGTATAAACTTAGAATCAAAAAAAAAAATTACGTCAAATTAAGATTTCTACATCGCTGCGACAACTACCCAATCGAACTTCCAATCTCGAAAAGAGCACGTCAAATCTTTCGCAAAGGCGAAATGTCTTAAAAAAGGATGAATGACAATCTGTCACAATCTCGAAAAAACTCTTAAAAATATTTCGCGACAACAAACAGCCCAAAGGCAATATTGTCAATCGCAGTAAGTCAACCACTTCTCTTATATTTGCATGTTCAGATCTTGGAAGTTTTCTGCCTATCACTGTTGCCAAAGTAGGTAGAGCAAGGTAGGTCTCGAAAGTTCATATTTTGGATTAATAAAAGTGTACACACTAAACTGCGCCAATAGAGCGTTGGAACTGTTCATTCGCACACGTTTTTGGTCTAACATTCAGATCCATAGACTATTGACATTATCATGATATGTTTAAATAAGAAAGCATCAAATATATATCTACAAAGTAGACACCTCACTAGTTATAAAAGAATAAGAAGTTCATCCGAACAAACCAGCGATTTTACTTAGTGAGTTTGTGTACGTATGAATTATCGCAGGAATGGAATTAACATAACCGCAAGAACGGACAAAGATAGTTTTTATTGTCTTCGTCGGTGGTTATCTATCAAAGTCCGGTATGCGTATACAGTCCTCTTTGTCTATGGCGAATCTCAAGAACACATATTCCAACCATCCTTCTCTTCTTATTGTTGCGTTTTGTTTCGGAACATCTCGCAGCTTAGGTGAAAATGTAAGATTATAAAACTCCATGTATATAAATAAATTACCCGAGATTTATTGCACCGTTTGCTTGTAGTTATGAGACACTGTTTGTCTTGTTGGGTTTTCTTCGATTCTCCTCACTGGACGTTCTTTTTTTCGTCTCCTTCGCTCTTTTATTAATATGGAAGCGTATATAAAAAAATTCTAAGGATTAATGCGGTGGTGTCTCTTATTTTAGAGGCACTCGCTGACGTAATTTGTCGTTACAATCTCTCTTGTTATTCCCTTCAAGCACTTTGATTAATGCCAGGTGTTGTGTTCGTTGGCGCTGAGCAAAAACATGCATCAGCTTAATGAATTACTAGCGGTGATAATTTCAAGTTTTGCAGAAATTCTTTCTTAAATTAAAGCAGATCAGAAATCCAATCTATGACGTCAGCGTATCATCAATTGTACGGGCGATATTACATTTGCCTAAGTGCAAATGCGTAAAGCTAGAGTTAATTGCAACCTGTTACGATGCGGATACACCTCGGCACTTAATTGACAATTACCTGTTTAAAAGCTATAACAAGCGTACCCTCACAAAAATACGCCTTTTATTGTTGTTTAAAGCGCTTAACGTTCGGTAACGAACATGTTTATGAGCTGCGATTTCTCATCGCACAATAAACGTCAATCAACGAACGCATTAATACATTTCAATTAACGGGCAAAAGGGGAACATGACTATACGTGTATTACATGCATAAGTGTGATAGCGGACTCACTACTGGTGCATGGAAATGTAACCATTAAACGGATTTAGTGTCGTTGATTTATTCACCTGTTTTGAAGAAATAATGCCTGTAACGTGCACCTTGACTTCCTTACTTTAAAGATTATAAATTCTTATTTGTTCTTAGGCAATCTCCTAGAACGAATCGCGATGGATACGTTTGCAAGTGCTCGGCGGTTAAATCGTAGTTATCGTTTTTTTTTCTAGGTGGTATTAGTGAAGGCAACACTAAACGATTCAATATCTTGTGTAATTATTGCTTTCTTCTTTATCTTTATTATCTGTAATGATTTTCTAAAGTTTGCACCACGTAAAAAGGCTAAATTCAAGTTGATTTATAACTTTTATAATCAGGTTTCATCAAAGAAAAAGATGAGCAAAATGTTTACATATATCTAGAATGCTTGCTACAAACCCAATTCATTAACCTAATAACCTTAACAATACCTAAACGATCTCTAAAAGCAAACAAAGCCGCATCGCGAAAGCTAAAATAACCAATGAATTAGCCAGAAAATTAATCAACCACAAACTGGAAACCGAAGAGAAATAGTACACAATCAACACCAGAGTTTTATTATTATCTGAACATGGATTTTTCATCATTTTTTTTTTAAGATTGAATATATACAGGATGTCTCAGCAAGACCGTTGATTAGAAGTTTATGGGTTTTTGGCCAAAATATAAATTTGAAAATTCAGAATTATATACAATCGATTGTGTTCTTTTCATTTAAATTATCGTTAGATTTCTAGCCCCTTTTGCAATTTGATTCAGACGTATTGTAGGTAGTTATGGCAATCCGCATATTTTATTACTTACTAGTCTTCAGGGTTTAATTTTATATTTTATTTTTTGAAAATAAAATACACATCGGTACTTATCTAGTGTGCCATGGAATAAGAGATGCCATGTATAAGAGATTTATTCTCAAAGTCTAACGTCAAAGTCAGACTTCGTCGTTTGATGCTTGAGTGAGTCAATAATTATCTGTTAGGTGTCTTTATATTATTGTTATAACAGTAATGAAAACAATGAAAACGTCGAGAACTGCCACACCCTTCGAATGAATGCAATGAAAACAGATCAAGCACTAGAAGCGGACCACGTGGTTTCGACCTTCTAGGTCTCGTCAGCGCAACTATGAATGCAAGACTTAATTTCATTGCGCTTGACATCACAACTTTAACTGAATAATACCTCCGACAATGGACTAATTCAAACGCAATGCCCTCTAGTAGGCATGGTGGGAAGTAGCACACTGCGAATGTAACCAATGTTTACACAAACCAAGAAATTCTTTTTATTTTGTCGTACAGAAAGTGCGATGATAAAAGGTAGATTTAGAAGCATAGAAGCAAATTTTGTGATAATAAAGAGGGAGAGTTGAATGCCTTATTTAGAGACCTTTTCTAACGTCTCAGTTCGAGCTGACATATCAGTAAAAGTCTATCGTACGTAGGATTTTGAAGAAGCATCACTTCTTATTGACTGTAAAATTGTGCAATCATATAAGATGACGTATTTCTAGCCTTCCCATGTTTTTCATATAATGGAAGTCGAAAGATAAATACGAACAATTTTATAAACTATTCAATGATTGGTGATTATTCAACACAATTAGCAATAAAGTCCTAGCATCATACGAAGTCATTTTTAGCCCAACCACCCAACCTGGACAAGCTGTATAAGTTAGGCATTACATACGGCCACGCGATGATTCATTTTCCTGGTTAGTTGTTTCTAAAAACTAGGTGACCTGCTATCAAAACCTATTGAAAACCAGGTTAAAGTCGGCTGAGAATCAAATTAAAAGGGAGGCTGCAAATGGAGGCTGCACGAAGAGAAAATAAACATGATGACTGATAGTCAGGCAGCTATCAAGGCAGGTGTGAATCCTCTTACCAGGTCAAAACTTGTTAAAGATTGTAAACAGCATCTCAATATGGTTATCGGGATCCCGGACATGAGGATATCAGATGCAATATAATAGCCAAGGAGGGTTCTAAGAAACACTT
The DNA here is from genome assembly GCA_023690525.1 of Holotrichia oblita. Classification (NCBI taxonomy): domain Eukaryota; kingdom Metazoa; phylum Arthropoda; class Insecta; order Coleoptera; family Scarabaeidae; genus Holotrichia; species Holotrichia oblita. The sequence goes on along the minus strand of CM043018.1, from coordinate 145,475,448 downwards.
CATAGGACCAGAGCCCGTATGTGGAATCACCAGGGATTCTACTAGAAGGGAGATTTGGTCTTGGTTCATCAACTTCACACTAAAGGGCTAATAGGGAACGGGGACGCTAAGTTCTCTGAAAACCTAATTAGACGCCATAAAAACAAGTTAAGACCATTATTTGGTTGATAATTGGACACTGTTCCTTAAGGAAGCATCTATGCAACGCAGGTCGGATGAGCGAACCCTGGTGCAGAAGATGTGAGTTACAGGAGGAAACAAGTTTACATGCAATCTGCACATGTGAGGAATTGAAGGTACTTAGGCATTAACATTTTCGAAAGGATCTATTGGAGCCTTCGAGGGGACTCAAGTTTCAATGGGCTGGCTACTGGACTTTATACAGGACAGCAAACTTCTCAACTCGAAATGAGGGTTTCAACAGGGATGGTACAAAAAGTGCCTGGCTCAAGTGCCTGGACTACCTCACCTGATTTTGAAAACAGCTACTTGGATTTGGAAGCAGCTCACCTGGTTTTAGAAACAGGGTCTGGATGCAGCTCAGCTGATTGATGAGTCATCGCGTGGCCGTATGTGATGTCCGGTTTATACAACGTGCCCCCATCGAGTGGTTGGACCAGAAGTAACATTGCTTTTATATCTACGTGACTGATACCAAGACCAAAATATCCTGACAATTTTTTATTATACCCAGAAGCATTGAAGAAGTCAATATGATTGAACCAACTCACGAACATAGTAATTCCATTGCGTTGGTATAAATAGTGGAACAGCCAAATGGAATAAATTTGATAACAAATAAATGAGGGTGTATTGGGAAAAATGCTTGGACAAATCGATTTGTATTTTTAAATGCGCATTTTTTTCAAAAAAAAAAAAATTATACAGGGTGTGTCATGTGACAGTGGCCAATACCAACTTTCTTATTTTAAATGAAAACTCCTGCATATTATTTATTTTTTGGGTTCTTCGGAAAATTCTAGACATAATTCATGTACAATGTCCCATACCTATCTTCAACTGTTTCGGAAATATTAAGTGTTTTCAGATTTATTACGAAAATTAACATTAAAAAAAGAACATTATTTTATTTCACAAATTCGCTACATTACACTAAAAACCTAATAAGGAATACTGATTATTTCTTAATAATGTAAAAAAAAACAAAAAACATTAATGTCAATGTAGTAAATGTTCAAAATGCTCGCCGCGAACGTCTTGGCAACATGCTAATCTGGTATAGAAATGCCTTCTAACATTACTCAACATCTCAGGCGTGACTGATCTAATCGCAAGCGTGATTCGTCTTTTTAAGTCATCTAAGTTGCAAGACTTTTGACATATCCCCACAAAAAGTAGTCTAATGGTGTCAGATCAGGAGATCGTGCTGGCCATTCTATCGATCCGCGCCTCCCTATCCACCGATTTGGAAGAATTTGGTTCAGGTACTGCCGAACATTGATTTGGAAATGGGGCGGTGCTCCATCTTGCTGAAACCATACTGTATTGGCAGGAACTTGTGGGTTTGCTGGATTAGGATATAAGTTTGCGAAAGTTGGCACGACATTATTTTGGAGCAGTTCTAAATATTTATCTCCATTCAAGTTACCATCAATGAAAAAGGGACCTACGATGTGATTTCCAACAATTCCTGCCCAAACATTAAGTTTTTCAGGATATTGCGTATGTTCCTCTCTCATCCAGTGAGGATTCTCATTAGACCAATAGCGGCAATTTTGACGATTAACATGGCCGTGAAGTGTAAATATGCTCTCATCAGAAAATAAAATATCTTCTAATTGGATCACATTGTTATCTAACATTGCCATCATCTGTTCACAAAAATACGTTCTCCTGTCGAAATCGTCTCCCATGAGCTCCTGAGTTGGCATAATTTTATAGGGATGCATTTTACTTTCCTTTAATACTCGAAAAATTGATGTGTGGCTAATGTTGAACAGTGGGGCTGCTTTTCGACTAGAATTATGTGGGTTTTCTTGAAACTCAAGGATACTATCCAATTTCGTATCATCACTTACTGCATTGGCAGCTACTTTTTTAATATGTCTGACATGACCAAGCTCGCAAAACTGTTTTTCTATTTTGCTAATTGTTCCTTGGGATACAGGCGGCAAATTTGGAAATTTTTCGTGAAATAAGCGAGAAACTTCCATTTGTGTCCGTGTGTTATCTCCATAACCAATCATTTGTAGAATGGTTATTTTGTGCATTTCTGTTAAATGAACCATTTTTCTGATATTATTACGTACAGTTAACGAAATTCAAACGACAATAGCACTGACACTGATCACTACTGTCATGCAGGCAGACAACATGTTGCTAAGGCTATGAGTTTTTACGAAAATAAACAAAACGGTCTTTGTATTTTTTAATTTCATATCAGTAAAAAGGAACGCAGCAATGGTTTTTGCTTACTTTATCAATATCAAGAGCTAAATGGGAAAAAGATTTTTAGTGTAATGTAGCGAATTTGTGAAATAAAATAATTTTCTTTTTTTAATGTTAATTAACAAAACACTTAATATTTCCGAAACAGTTGAAGATAGGTATGGGACATTGTACATGAATTATGTCTAGAATTTTCCGAAGAACCCAAAAAATAAATAATATGCAGGGATTTCCATTTAAAATAAGAAAGTTGGTATTGGCCACTGTCACATGACACACCCTGTATAATTTTTTATTTTTTGGGAAAAATGCGCATTTAAAAATACAAATCGACGTGTCCAAGCGTTTTTCCCAATACACCCTCATTTATTTGTTATCGAATTTATTCCATTTGGCTGTTCCACACTGTATAACAATTTGATTAGGTTGAGTCTGAAAAAACAGATATAAATGTACTTTGAAACGGACAAGAGCAGGGCTCCACTCATATTCATTCAGCATCCTCATCGAAGTCCAATCGAGGTTTCGCTATCAATGCTGCTATCAAACTGATTCTCTCAGAGAGAGCTATCTTCGAGATTGTTTTTGTTATTACAATCACCATTTCAAACGCTGCCAAAAAGAACCAAAAATTTGTAGTGTCGAATGAGGCCAATCCAGACAGCATCAGTGTCCTACTAGATTAATTTGCTATTATAATGCAACTGCTGGTTTAAAACTGAAAACCTTATTCAAGAGTTCAGATTACGTAGGACGATCAATATATAGTACGAAGAAAGCAACGTAAAGAGAAATATGAAAACAAAAGAGAGGCAGAAAAAGTTTAACTCTAGTACTCCTTCAAATAAATGATTTTCTGTGGATGTTTAGAAAACCTTTAATTGCGTCTTTTGAGCCACTAACTCCAAATCTTAGAGGACTTATTCAGAACCTATCACCACATGTCAAAAGATAATTGATGTTTTTCGGTAATCTAAATTAGGGAATAGCCTAGTAGATGTCATTGTTTATAACCCTATAAACTTGCTCAAAATATACTCAAAATTTTCAAACAAACAAAACGGTTTTTGTATTTTTTTAATTTCATATCAGTAAAAAAGGAAGCCAGCAATGGTTTTTGCTTACTTTATCAATATCAAGAGCTAAATGGGAAATAGATTTTTAGTGTAATATAGCGAATTTGTGAAATAAAATAATTTTCTTTTTTTAATGTTAATTTTTGTAATAAATCTGAAAACACTTAATATTTCCGAAACAGTTGAAGATAGGTATGGGACATTGTACATGAATTATGTCTAGAATTTTCCGAAGAACCCAAAAAATAAATAATATGCAGGGGTTTCCATTTAAAATAAGAAAGTTGGTATTGGCCACTGTCACATGACACACCCTGTATAATTTTTTATTTTTTGAGAAAATGCGCATTTAAAAATACAAATCGACGTGTCCAAGCGTTTTCCCAATACACCCTCATTTATTTGTTATCGAATTTATTCCATTTGGCTTGTCCACATTGTATAGTTAGTGCAATGTTAAACAAGATTAATTATGCTGTAGGTACAAGTTTCAGTCCCAAACATTTCTGGAGGACAAACGACTGGCAACTTGGTGTTTACTTTACCAGGAATTTGTCAAGAAGCATCGGGGTTCGAACTCCCCGGCTGCCTACTATAGTAACGTTAAGGAAGATGAACTGAAATATTATTTTTAAAAGGAAAATTAAATTTCCAAACCATGGTTAGGTTAACAACGTTTATTAAAGAGGTAGATGAAACAACAGAGACTGGATTAATTATGTTCTTCAATATTCTTCGGGAAAAAATGTCCTTACACAGCAGGAGAGTTTATGAAAAGAACTATTGCTGCTATCGTAGTTTCTGATTTTTTCCAAGACTTTTGGAACTTTGGAATTCTCTCTCTCTTTTCATTGCATTATTCATAGTTTAAAAAAATAGAAGACAATGAACTTGATTTTGACAAAACGCTGTTGGGCTCCAAACTCAATCTAATTTAATATTGCTACAGCTGCGCCATCTAGTGATTCGTTCTATAACTATTATTTTGAATATTTTTAACAAACGGTGACAGATAAAAATTTTGCATCAATTTTATAAACCTTTTTTTAAAGCTGAATTACTAAGAAACATAAAATAAATTTATTTAATTCAATTCCTCGTTAGTTCATTAGCTATGCCTTCCAGACACATTTCAATCTAATCATCTTTTATTCAAAGTTATTCTACTGTACTATAGCTTGTGGATAAAATCTTGCTCGAAGCAATTACTTACTCATTAGTTGTGTACATAGGAGGTTTTTGGGGTACAGGTAATCCTTCACAATTCAAGTACGGGCACTTTCAGTTACGTTTCAAAAATCCCATCGCATTATTTCGGTACTATACAACATTATAAAGCGAACGAAGGAGAAAGAGAAAAAAAAATTTTTTTTTTTGAAAGACAACACTTGCACGACCTGTGTGTGTGAACGCACAAAAGAAGACAATAATAGTTCAACGTGGCGTATTTTTATGCGAGAGTCCCCTCGATATTTATTCAAACTGCTCTATTATTCCATCAACAATTGCCGAGGTCCATTGTGTACCCATCTGTGTGTAGTTGAGCACACAACATTGATGTTGTATAAAGTATAATACATACTAGGTATATATGTGTGTATGTGTAAAGCGTATCAGGCACTGGTTTGCAAGAGAATGCCCACATATACATGCATGCATACATAGCTGATGTGTATAGGGATTTGCCACTCTAAAATGTCCATTGGTCTCTACCCCAATACACGGGCACAGGTGAGCCGAAGATTCTCCATCGGATGACCCCCTCTAACGCTGCTTTGTTCCGAGATCGTTGAATGTCTTTCTTGTACGTGGTCGGATTTGTATATTGCAAATCAAGTGGCGGTTAGTATGTTTGTTGATCCGATTTTCTTTTAATAATTCATTTAAAATTGCTCGTCATATTCTATTTATAAACATTTTAACACTATTTATTTACATTAAAAACAAAGAGTATTATTAGAGTTTGCCGCGAGTAAATAAATTCCTGTAAACGCGGTAGTCTGCAAGATAATAATTCGGATGTATTATGTCTTCTTTAAATATGCGTCGGTGCAACGTAGAACAACATAATAAAGCTGTTGAAAAGTTTACGGTTCCCCTGAAGTCTATGAATAGATATTAAAAAGCACTTTTAAAATGAGCAAGCAGCCGTCGATGCGCCAAGTTTTGAAAGAGAGTTCTGTTTATCTTATGCTTTTTTTCTGCCCCATCCAACACGGGAAAAAAAAAACTTTGTTTAAACCGGCGGTTGGAAAATAATAAGCCGCACTTCAAATAGTGGGCCTCTCTCTAGTAGTTTCGTAATTTAGGATATCCTACACCGGCATACCATCGAAACCAACGTTATATTGTAATTGACGAACCTGTATAATATGAAGCTACTGAAATTGTAAAAATCGCTTCTGTAGAGCGAGCTAGTGAACCTGTGCGCGTGTGTTTGAAGTGTAAACACTATAAAATTTTACAGTCGGATCTCACCTGAAAAAATAAATTCAGAAACAATATATCAAAGGGAACGTAACTCTTTTCGGGCCGCGTCTGTCTAAATTCCTGATCGATAATGATTTCCAGCTTTAAATCAACTTTGTTTTATATTTTCAAAGGATCTTTCATAATTCGTGTAAATAAATCAACATGGGAAGATGGCGTTGTGGAATCTGCGGAAAAAGCTGTCTGGTATCCTCGAAAAAAAACTGTTATATATGCATATTGGTTTCTTAAAGGTGCCTCCTGCCGCGTGGATAAAGGATAAAACTTTCTGCCTAACATGCACGTTAGAATCGGTAAATGATAGTAATTTATTTCAAATTCAGCAGCATATTACAAGAACACCAAGATTATATAACTGTAAAAGAGCTTATAGGAGACGCTAAAAAATATTTCGTTCGCCTCTTCATTTTTTTAAAGTATTAACAATTTCTTTAGCTGGTTACATAGAACAACAAATTTTCATTTTTTTTATATTTCTTTATGAATTATATACAAACTTATTTTGTTTTATATTCCTAATAATTGTTATAAAAACAAATATCTTCTATCATCATCTATCTATAAGTATATGCTATTCTGGGACGTAGTTCGCTAACAATTTCCTGGTAATCTTCAGATTGTTTATTTCCTAAGAAATTCTTTGTCACACTTTTAAATGCATCCCAAGCAGTCCGTTCTAAATCGCTCAACAGTACGTCAAATTCTCGATCCTGTTGTAACCGATTAATCTGGGGTCCTATAAAACTCCCCCTAAAGTTTTGCGTCAGATAAATTAGGAAACTTTTGTTTAAGGTATCCAACACTAAACACTTTAACCCACTGAACACCAAACCAGTTTTAAATAAAACACCGACGCGTTTCAACAGCAATGCTGTCATTATCAAGGCGATAATAAAACTAAATTAAAATAAAATCTACAAAAACAGGTAACCTAAATGGTATCCACGGTCAATCCGATACGCATCACTAATTTCCGATTAACGAAAACAATGACGAATACGGTATAGGTCCATTGTCACAGTTCATTACACATGACTTATTTTTATATATTTCTAAACTTTCGAAAACATTTAGAAACTTACAATTGTTTATTTGTCTAATTAATTTAACATTCGTATGATCGATGTTGTGATTTGTTTCAAAAATGTGTTGGGCAACGCTCGATTTCTCAATTCTATTAAATCTAAGATGAGCCATATGCTCTTTGAATCTAGTTGAGACTCCTGGTTTGCCCAATATATTTTTGATTACAATCTTTACAATTGATTTCGTAAATACCTGACTTTTCTAGAGGTTGTATTTTATCTTTAGGGTTACCGATGAGACTTCGTAAACTAGTCCCAGAACTGTAAACTATTCTGAGATCTAGCTCTTTGAAGATTTTACTCAAACCTTTAGTGATAAAGGGAGCGTAAGGGAGGGTCACAACGGGTGAAGCTTTAACATCCTCTCGAAAAGTCGTAGATTCTTTCACAGTTTTCTTATAATTAAACTTCCTAATTAACTTATAGATATGCTGAGGCTGGAAACCATTTCATTTGATGTTAGTTCTCTCTTTCCTAGTGTACCGATTCCAGACACCTTGACATACCTCGAGGACTTGTTGCTTCAAAATAGTTTGAGTCAACAATGTGTCCAGGAATATATTCGCTTAACTGACATCTGTATGAAACAGAACATTTTTCAATTCAACGGGAGTTTTTATGAACAGCTGGAAGGAACGGCAATGGGTAACTCCTTGTCGCCCTTTTTGGCTAACCTTTTCATGAGCCGTTTTGAAAAGGACTTAGAAATTGAGAGCGAATACTTTCCTAGGGTTTGGTTGAGGTATGTGGATGATATTTTCGCTATATTTGACACTAAAAAATGTAATATTGACGATTTTCTCAATAGATTAAATAATCGGTTCGAAACCATAAAGTTCACTTGTGAAAAAGAAGAAAACGATCAGCTAGCCCTTCTAGATACTTTAGTAATTAGAAATAACAATAGATTAGAGTTTGACGTGTATAGAAAGGAAACCAGTACACTTCACTACATTCCTTCAGACTCCCATCATTGTGTTCAACACAAAATGGCAAGCCTGAATTTTTTGGTCCACAGACTTCTCACTTTTCCCTTGAACAAGGCGAGGTATGAGAAAGAGCTTAAAATTATAAAAGATGCGGCCAAGTGTAATGATTTCCAGCCAAAGCATATCTATAAATTAATTAGGAAGTTTAATTATAAGAAAACTGTGAAAGAATCTACGACTTTTCGAGAGGATGTTAAAGCTTCACCCGTTGTGACCCTCCCTTACGCTTCCTTTATCACTAAAGGTTTGAGTAAAATGTTCAAAGAGCTAGATCTCAGAATAGTTTACAGTTCAGGGACTAGTTTACGAAGTCTCATCGGTAACCCTAAAGATAAAATACAACCTCTAGAAAAGTCAGGTATTTGCGAAATCAATTGTAAAGATTGTAATCAAAAATATATTGGGCAAACCAGGAGAGCAGTCTCAACTAGATTCAAAGAGCATATGACTCATCTTAGATTTAATAGAATTGAGAAATCGAGCGTTGCCCAACACATTTTTGAAACAGATCACAACATCGATCATACGAATGTTAAATTAATTAGACAAATAAACAATTGTAAGTTTCTAAATGTTTTCGAAAGTTTAGAAATATTTAAAAATAAGTCATGTGTAATGAACTGTGACAATGGACCTATACCGTATTCGTCATTGTTTTCGTTAATCGGAAATTAGTGATGCGTATCGGATTGACCGTGGTTAACATTTAGGTTACCTGTTTTTGTAGATTTTATTTTAATTTAGTTTTATTATCGCCTTGATAATGACAGCATTGCTGTTGAAACGCGTCGGTGTTTTAGTTAAAACTTGTTTGGTGTTCAGTGGGTTAAAGTGTTTAGTGTTCTACTTCTGCACAAAGAGATCCAGTGAAGAACTAAGGTATCCAAATCCTGGGCTCTCATTGTCCTAAGCTTTGACGAAATTTTTCCTCAGACCTAATTTTATGTGTAATAGTGGTAAAAGTATTTCATGAGGCTTCACCAACGAATTATGGACTACGTTCTTTTCTCCAGGAGTATATTGTATTCTGGTTGGCCATTGCTTAACAGTATAGTGCAAATTTCTCGCTCGACTATCCAATCCACAAAGGAAACAGAATTACTTTGTAAATCCAAGTTGTAGACCAAGTAGAATTGGAACTACTTTGAGATCAGCACTGATGTACCATTTAGTGGCCATATTTGTGCAAAATTGTGTCGGTGCCTCTGCTTTGCATTGTTCTGTTGAGCCATTGGAACAAGAGTTTGAATATACTTGTGCCACAGTGTCCATAGGTGCTGAGTCGTGTATTGTGGTTTGCTTGTACAGGTCGCCGATACCTGGGTACGTTTAGGGATAAATTATTTGATCTACTCGACAAAGTGAGTGATTTGGGTCAAACTGTAACAGTATGTGGAGGGGCAGGTTCAGCGAGTGTTTTGACCATATTCAAATGCTTCAATCTCATACCGTATGTAACAGACCCTACAAGAATTACGTCCACGTCATCTACAATGATTGACAATATTTTCGCAGATGCCTCAGATAATAAGTAGGGGAAGGTGGGGTACATTGATACAGGGGCACCTCGATACACTGAGCTGTTTTATGTTATAAACTACTACTAAATGTTTTGCTACGTATCAAAAGATGGCATCACTGGCTCTACATTTGCCTGCAAAAGTAGTCGTTAATTCAATTCTGAATTGTTCCGTTGTGAATCACCACGTGTTTAGGAGGAGCATAAGTAAATATTTGTGGTATTGTTTACCGTCGTTTATTGCGAAAGTATTGTATCATCGGTTTATATATTTGGTTTTAGAGGTAAGTAACATCATTGATGACATTATTTTTATAAATAGTTATATTGTCTCACTAACAGTTTGTGAAAAAAAAGCAAAATGGCTGACAAGCTACTAACGGGGTACATTGATACAAATATTTTGGGGCAGATTGATGCATAATTTTTTTTATAATTTCAGTCAATATGGTGAGAACTTACCAAAAAAAAAGACTGATAGAGTAAACATAGATGAAGTAGCTATACATTCTGCTGTAGAGGACGTCGTTAACGGAATTTTATCAATAAGAAAAGCCGCTGAAAAATATAATCTTAAGCCTGCTACTCTACAACATCGAATAGAAAAGAGAAAGTTAACTGGAAAAACATTAAATTCAGCTGTTTATTCATCAAAATTCTCTAGTCAACAAGTTTTCACAAAAGAACAAGGAAAGTTGTTGTCAGAATACATAATTACTTGCAGTAAAATGCACTATGGTCTTACCCTGCGACATTTGCAGAGTTTAGCATATGAATATGCAAAAAAATTAAACTGTAAATACCCTTCTAGCTGGGATACTGCGAAAGTTGCAGGTATAGACTGGACACAGGGTTGACATATAAATATTAGTTTACGAAAACCGGAGAATACAAGTATAGCTCGATCAACTGGATTTAACAAAACGGCAGTTGAATATTTCTTTAGCAATGTTAAAAAGGTTTTGGAAAAATACCAATTCACAGCAGATCGGATTATTAATTATGATGAATCTGGAATAACTACAGTTCTCAATACGCCAAAAGTTTTAGCTTCCAAAACTCAAAAACAGGTGGGACAGATCGCTACTGCCGAGAGAGGTGAACTCGTAACATTTGGTGGTATAATTTCTGCAGTGGGTAACGCAATTCGTCCAATTTTTGTACTTCCAAGGGTTCATTATAAAAACCACTTTTTAAGCGAAGGACCTGAAGGTAGTTTGGGACTAGCGAATAAAAGTGGCTGGATTGTTACAGACCTTTTTCTAGATGTCCTGAAGCATATTCAGAAACACACGTCTTGTAGTAAAAAAAATCCTATTTTAATGCTAAGTGACAATCACGAAGCACACATATCAATCCAAGCTATTGAATATTCTCTAGCAAATGGTATTGTATATTTAACTTTTCCACCTCACACGTCACATCGACTACAACCTCTTGACGTAGGAGTTTTTGGTCCTTTCAAGAGCAAATTAAAAGTAGCTTTCAACACACGCTTGGCACATAAATAACCCAGGAAGAGGTATAACTATTTATGACATTCCTAAAACTACGAAAACAGCATATTTGGAATCATTTACCGGAAAAAATATAATCAGCAGTTTTACAAAGACTGGGATCTGGCCGTTCAATTCATTGGTGTTCAGTGAAACGGATTTTGCACCCTCTACTATCTATCACACAAGTACAGAAATCAATTTGGCTACTGAGCTACGGAATATTATCAATAAACTGACTAATACATCCAAATGTAAGCTTGAACATATTTCACAGAACAATCTGGCTGATGATGTGGTGAGTGACCCCCAGGGGGTGTGTGAGGTGTTTGCCGAGACCTCTTATGATCTCAAGAATAATCTTCCTAATAATAATAACGCAAACTATGCATCGTCCTTGGATAGAGAGGCTGAGCGTATACTACGTGAGATCGCTGGGAAAGACTCTGCTGGAGTTGACGGTGTACCCTGTTTCTTATTTAAATATGTTGCCCCACACGTTTCTGATCCATTAACTTTTCCATTGAATTATGCTCTTTCTAATGGCATTTTCCCAGATAAGCTAAAGGTGAGCAAAGTCATTCCAGTATATAAAAAAGGTGATAAATCGGAACCTAGTAACTACAGGCCGATAGCTATTCCAAATGCTATAGCGAAACTATTTGGAAAGATTATAAATATAAGACCCGTTGACTATCTTGCGGCTAGGAACATAATCTCGGCCAGTCAATTTGGTTTCTTAGCAGGTAAGTCTACCAATGACGCGATCCATCACTGCTTGGCTCGAATATGTGAGGAGATGGATTGTGGAAAGTCTTATTCAACCATAGGGCTGTTATAACAATCCGTACTAACACACGTAATGTAAACGAAGAATACCACTCAGCTTTTGTCAACATTGCTCGTGGCGTTCCTCAAGGTTCCATACTTGGTCCTACGCTCTTTCTTCTTTACGTTAACGACTTAAATCTATCTCTATTCCCATGTGCATTGTCTCAGTACGCAGATGATACTAGCTGTATTATCGGTCATAATAACATTAATCATGTTTCCCTTCAACCAGCTGGCGTATCGAGGAATATGTGTACATGGTGCAAGAGTAATGAACTTATGCTCAATGTTGATAAGACTGGCCTAATCCAGTTCCGGTGTTCTAATATTGAGAATAGCAGTCCTTGTGTCCGATATGAGGGTAAATCAATTCCCGTGCTTTAATACTACCAACCTCACTATTGTACAAGCGCTAGCAACTGCTAGATATCTATTGCCAGAAAAGATCCGAAGAAGTGGTTACTATATATATACTATATATAGACAAGGCACTTTGTGAGTGTGGGAGCTCGTAAATATATTGAAGAAACTCGTATATTCTTAAAGGTAACGACTAAAGGATACCAAAAAATTATTCGATCAAGGAAAATAGTCAAATCAAATTTAGCCTTAGATTGCCTCGAAACAAAGTCATTAGATTGCATAGAAACAAAACAGCAATCCTATCGAAGGAGGGCCATAGTACTAAAAGGAAGTTGAAGGAAGCGTCACATCAGATCATGATCTTCGCACTAAATACTACTGCCACACCGAGCCTTGAAATCTGGAACTACTGGTCAATAATCTTTAGTTACGAGTAAAACTTGATTGAGTTCCTAACAATATAGCACTGGATCAATACTTTTTCTGTAACCACAGCAAGAATTAATATGTTCATCAAGGGACCTCTTACCACGTCTTCTATAGGATAAGTACCAAATAAATGAACCATTTCTTCAAGTTTGAAAATGGAAAGTTGTCGCTGGGAGCTAAGTCTAGGACAATATAGTGGATGTGGAATTGCTTCCACATGCTGAGAGAGCTAATTCTTGAATTTTGGACATGGCAGAAGTGTAAAATCTTACCTTCAATTTTTTCGCCAGATGCAGATGTTTTCTTTTCAAAATGTAAATGTGAGATGGTAAGAACGGCAGAACTGCTTTGTCAAAAACTTTATTAACAGTTGATACAATTAATTTGTTCTCAGAACGCAAAAACAGAATAATAATAACTTAAAGAGTATTAGATATTGTTTAAAAATAAATATTAAACTGGGCAAGTGTACTCGTTATTCCAGGTGATGAGGTGCCAGGATAATGAGGCTATAACTTCTCCCCATCATCTTCTTAATATAACCTCCACCTGCAGCCTCTTCATCTTACAGTCCTTCATCGTCTAAAACAATTTTGTTGGATGTGTCAGAGAATGAGTTGCTGAAAGATAAGATTTCTTTTGGTTTTAGTCTTCATGTCCTTTTCGATAGTGACCTGAAGCTTTCCAAACCAATTTCCTCTTGGAGAGATGTTGCTGTCAATACAAGTTTAGTGAATTGCTTGCTTTCCTAATTTGTTATTCCTGATCCATACACAAGAAATATCAGACATCAACGTTTACAAAGGGGAGGGGTCCAAATAATCAGGATTATGTCATATTGTCATCATTAAAATCGCCATTAAAATCGATAAAAGACAGGCAGAAAGACCCTGTCAAAAACTGTGTTAACACCTGATCCACTCAATGAGTTTTTATGATGAAAGAATTACAAAAGAGTAACTTCAAAATGCATTCGAAGACTTCACAGGATCTTTTGGCCAATCTCAATGATTATTTTGCTTTTAAATATGCTATGTTAGTTTTTCTTTTATCAAAACTGAGCAGCTATAAAAATATTAAAAAAAACTATGCCTATGACCTCGTCACTCCAGGTTAATGAAGGACAATGAGGCTACAACCTACAAAATTCTTCAGCTGTAGTTTTTTTCCTCATCGAAAACGGCTGCCTCAAACGTGTTAGAAGACGAGAGGTTAATCATAAGACCTTCCTGGTTCTACACTTTTCGATTCCTTCTCAATCAAGTTTTCTTTGAGAGGTGTTGTGGTTAAAATAGACAAATTGGTGGAAACTCTTCCTCAGTAAATATATTAGGACTTACTGGACATATTCTAATGCACTGAAATGATTTTTCAACTTTTTCCACAAACAGGCTTGAAGATGCAGTAACATGGTAGTGAGGAATCCGCTTGTACTGGCGATTTTTAAGAGTGAGATCAATCTCACGGTTTAGACCTGCCCCACGTCCTTTTCAAAGTGCCTGGGTGGAGTAGGATATGTGTTGATGCAAAGAAACTATGCTGATGCCATTAATCCTACAGGATTTAGAAGTTTGTAGGCTCACATCACTTGCATGATACTGCTCGAGATTAACGACACTGGATCACTGACACAGCGCTTACTAATAATTTGGAAATCAACAAACAAGTTTCTTGCATCCCATCCTGATTTTGAACTAAGTCCGACCTATTTTTGAACCTTTTTTACAGCAATTTCAGCAATTGGAGTTGAACATTTCCTCCAAATAAACCCAAACTCCAAATAATAAATTTTAAACCATCAGTCTCATTAAAGACAGAAAGAGGGAGAAAGCCCCTACACCCTATACCTTTGAGGAAACTAATTAACCAACCCCTCCCCTCCCCCACCCCTCCCCCATATTGTTAGCTTTGATATACTATTGAGACAGTGTTAGCTTAGCAAAATAACTTTATTGATGATTGATTTGGCTTTGATAATAGGAGAAGTCTTAGGGATCTTAAAAAAATTGCTCAGGTATTTCAGACTTCTGCTTAGAGCAATTTTCTGGATACACAAAAACACCACAATCAAATTCAATAAATTTGTTTGTAGAGATGTAAGAATATAGTAAGAGAGAGATAAAAATCAAGTTTTGATTAAGTTTTATAAGTTTACAAGAACATTAAGCTCGATACCAACCTAGAAGATGTTCAGTAAAGAAGTAAAAGTAAAAGCTAGGCAGCACAAATAGATATTTGCTAGTTCCTTAATCAAGAATGAGTTAAGAAAGAGAAAGTCTGAGCAAATACATTAAAAATATAGAGATTTAAAAACCGCATACTATACCTGCATCTTAGATAACACAATTCGATCGAATCGTCATTTCCATCGTAACAGAAAAGAACTCACATCGGTCGGTCGGTCGGTCGGCTTTATGATTTGATTTCTCGTTAAAGTTAACGACATGCAAAATCCGTATCTGTGGGGTTAAAGGCGGATGGTCGTATCGGTTGAAACGGAGCGGTAAAAGTGTCCAGTGTCCTACCATAAAGAGTGAAATTAATGTTGAGGTCTGAAACGTTAATGCATCTAATCTGCTACGAACCGCAGTAAACTACCACGGAATTTCGCAACTATTAATTCCTCAGCTCCGACTCGTATATACATTCGCAAAGCGGAGGAATAACCAACAGCACAGCAACAATGAGCGAAATCTGCGGAGGATAAATTTCCAAACATAAAAAAAGGGGAACGAATAATCGGAATGGAATTCTAATAAAGATTTCGTAATTGACTCTCTCTATCGTTTCTTGTAATACGGTTCCCGATTCTATTTTTTTTAATTTTATTGTTTTATTGAGACTGCAACAATACTCGCGCAAATTAGTATCATCGTTGTCACATTATAATAAATAGGGCCCTCCGTTTTGGCTTTGTAATGTACGCATCCTATTATGCTTTTTACTATGGAAGATGTAGCTTTCTGATTTAATATTCATGGAATGTCTTCCATGGCATCAACTAATGATGTAATTACCGGTGGGTTATTGTTTGGTTTCGGATAGGATGCTATTTATCTTGAAGATATTTGTTATTCGCTCGTATACAGTCTATAGTATCTATGCGCTCGTTGTTTCTTTTTCTTTTCGTTTTAACTAATTTGTCAAACACTTCTTCGGCTTTATTAAAATTCTTTCTGTATAATGGTTGAGAGACCGCCTTGCTGGACATATGATCGAAAACAATAAATCCCGAATGCACACCGTACGTCTACAATATAATCGATAAATTTACATAAGAAAATGCTCAATTGCCGTTAGACTAGAGGTCCATTGTCTACATGTTTTGCTTGATTGATGTTTGCTTCAATGTTAACATTTACTGTAATCGCATATAAGGTATATTGTACATCTTCTATAATGTATATGTGCTTATAAATAATAATATTTCTAAATGGTAAATCGATTGGTACCATATTTGGAGAAATTGCTATAATAATAATCATTATTATTATTACTACTATTATGTACAATAGCCTGTGTAGTCAAAGCTAAACATGGTTTCTGCTTTCACATATTATTATACAAAGAGAGAAAGAATTATAAAACTTATTTTAAATTTAAAATAACTACGAAGAAATGTTCTTCCAAAAAAATACAGTAAAAAGGGACTGAATTAATTTCTTCATCATCATAAACTGCCAGACGTTCTCTCTTCTTCGGCATCTGAAAAACTGTTTACATTACGATTAGGTACTTTTCTACAAACGAAATAGATTTAACAAAGTTTGCTTGCAAGAGCACCTGAACATCAATCCACAGAAAATAGTTGTGGTACCATTGACTAAAAGAAGGAAGCTATCCCCTGGTGGTCCTCATCTCTTGAGGACGTCGGAAAGTGACACAAGAGTATTGTGAACCCGTCGTCGTCTTGGGGTCTAAAGCCCAAAATGATCCTTTGTACTTACTTGGCTATAGTCAAACCCATTGTCACATAAGTATCATTAGTATGGTGGCTAAAAACGAAAGAAAAGCAAGGACGACACCTCCTGCAAAAAATACAACGTCTTGCCTGTTTAGGCATCACAGGTGCTATGCGATCCAGTCTAACCGCTGCAATGGAGGCCCTAGTCGATCCGATTCCCTCGCACCTACAAATTCAACAAGAACTTGGAGAGTTGGCGAAACTAAAAGACTATTTGATACCTAGGTTTGACTTTGACAAGCAATTCGAAGTGGTTATACAAGAGGAGCTAAACTACAGGACCCGTCCATATGCTGGGATTGTCTGCTGACCCTCAAAATTCTGGGGGTGCTGCGTTCTCGAATTGGGGACCACTACCTGAACAGACAAAATAAGTGCACCGAATTGGGGACCGTACTAAGGATTCAAATAGGTAATGAGGATTCGGATTAAGATGGGTAATAAACGTTGGTTGCGATTGTTATTCTTAAAGAAAAGAGTTGTAGTCGTAATACTAATTTAATATTCGCTCCAAAAATTATTGTAGCTGATTATGAACTAGCTATCCACAAAGCAATTTCTGTGCAATGACCTCCCACAAAGATCACAGGATGTAAGTTTCATCTTGGACAAGCTTGGTACAAGAAAATCTAGAGTTTAGGGTTGGCTAAAGAATACCAAGATAAAAAAAGTGAAACTGGAAAATGAATGAGATGTCCGTTTGGGTTGTCATTTTTAAAACGCGAGGAGGTTGGAGATTGCTTCTTTATTTCCACCAACATTTTGAGCCGAAGCTGTTGTAACTACAGAAAATTCTACAAATGCATGCGAGTCCTTTCATTCTAGGTTTAATTCAAATTTCTATTCGAGCTACCCTTCATTGTATTTATTTTTAAACGTTTTGAACAATTTTCAAACAGATACTTATATTAGCATGCTACTTGACCTGTCAAAGGCTTTTGACCATAGCATACTTCTTCTAAAGTTAGAACGATATGGTATTAGAGGGCTCGCACTATCTTGGATCAAGTCATACCTGTCACATCGAAGACAAACTGTTAAACTTACCTCTAACGGTAGTGTTGCCTTCTCTTCGGATGTACTTATTACCAGAGGCGTACCCCAAGGTAGCATTCTGGGTCCGCTGCTGTACTTTAATGATATACATGCTATAGTAAGCCATATTCATAATGATCACTATTTAACCCTGAATTATTTGATACAATTATACGAAGAGGTAGCGATTACCTCTCTTCTGTTGAAAATTGGATGTCGTACAACAATCTGACAATTAACCACAACAAAACCAATGTTCTTATCTTCAAAACAAGAAATCAAAAATATCCAGATACAATACAATTTAATAGCTGCGATTATATAGTTCAGGACTCTGCTCGCTTGCTGGGTCTTACAGTTGATGCTTCTTTAAAATTTAAAAAACACGTCGACCACCTATGCCATAAATTGAGCAGCTTTTGTTTCGCCTTGCGTCGACTGAGGGACCTGGTCAGTGTACCTATGCTACGTCAGGTTTATAATGCTTGCTGCTATTCCCATTTGAGTTACGGAATTGCCGTGTGGGGTTCATGCAGTGAACTTGATAGACTTTTTGTCGTCCAAAAGAGAATTTTGCGCATAATGTATTGTTTGGATTACAATCAATCATCCAGAGGAGTTTTCAGGCAACATAACATTTTAACCATATTTGGAATTTATATTTTCAATGTTCTGCTTTTCTTGTTTAAACAAAAACATTTATTTAAAGACAAAACGTTTTGCCATAATTACCCAACAAGGAACAAGCAGGATTACTGCTACCCTAATCATAGGCTTTCGCTTACCGAGAAGGGCCTGACTTATAAATGTTTACAATTTTTTAATGTATTACCTTCTGAAATCAAAAATATAACATCTTTGGTGTCATTCCGCCGAAATGTATTTGCATATCTGTGTAATCTTGAGCCCTACAGCATCCAAGATTTCATATCATGTTAATATTTATATAAATATAAAATAAGATAAGATTTAATTATTAGATTCTTCTTCGTTTTGTGTTGACGTTTGCTATGTTGTATTTCTTTCCACAATAGCAATAAAATATTTATTTATTTATTTATTTATTTATTTATATTCGTATTCAAAGCCTTAACGAGCCGGACAAATGTAACAAGAAAATTGTTAGAGGTAGATTAAATATGTCAACTTCTAAAATGTCAGAATATAACAACGGTTTTTAAAAACGTGTTGATTTCGTAAAATTTCCATCATATTAAAATACAAATACATATTTATAATTATTGTATGTTTAAATAGATTATTTATTAATTGTGAAATAAGTAGCTATGTTTTTTATCTGGATTCGTACTTTTTTAAAAATAAACTGTCAAAGATCTAGTATCAATACATTATTATATCTAGTTTTTGACAGTGTATTTTGTAAATCCATGAGAAGACAAATAATGATATTAAATATCAATCAATCAATTTTGAGATACTGTGGTTTTGATAACGGGTCGATCCAGTTCTTCTCTTCATACTTATCAAATAGAACTCAACAGGTTCTTTATAACGGTTTATTGTCCGATCCACATCCAATTATCTCAGGCGTCCCTCAAGGCAGTATTCTGGGCCCGCTTCTGTATATAGTCTACACATCCAACTTTATAAACTGTTACGATACTGTCGTTATCATCTTTATGCAGATGACACTCAAGTTTATCACACCTTCTATGCCGCTAATGTGCATGAAGCTGTAAGTCATTTAAATGATGATCTTGAATCTCTTATTAATGAATCCGCTAGACATTGCCTGAAAATTAATACTAAAAAACCTCAGTTTTAGTATTTGGCCGTGCTAAGACGAGGGCTGAAGTAATAAGCGATATCAAAATTACTATTAACAATGAGGTTGTCCCTATTTCAGATAGCGTACGAGATCTGGGACTTATTCTAGACACTAACATTCGTTTCAAAAATCATATATCTAATTTAATTAGGTTGGGGTATTCCAGTTTGAAAATGTTATACGGTAGCAAGGATTGTTTGGATATTGGGTTGAGAAGAGCCTTGTGTGAATCTTTGATTCTGTCCCGTTTTAATTTCTGTGTCAGTGTTTACTATTCGTGTCTCGATAGCACTGATAGAGCCAGAATCCAGCGTTTACAAAACTCCTGCCTGCGTTTCATTTACGGTATCCGTAAATTCGACAGGATATCCCACACACTGGGATGGGCGTGTTGGATTAATATGTCAAGGAGGGCTGAATTTCATTCCACCATTTTTTATCATAAGGTGGTTTTCTATAGAAAGCCCAGTTAGTTGCATCGTAAGATTCTGTTCAGAGCGGACGTGCACAATGTGAATGTTAGAAATAAAGGCCTACTAACTCCTCCAGTTCACCACCTAGAAATTTTCAAGAGATCTTTTTCATACAACGTGGCTAAATCGCTAAATTCAATTTCACCTGGGTTGCGTTTTTTGCATCCCTCTGCGTTTGCGCGTCAGCTACGCAAGCAATACTTCTCATCTTACTGAGTGCCGTGTTGTTTTTTTTTTTTTTTTTCTTTACTATCCCAATTAGTACTTAGTTAGTTCTGCAATTGCTTTCTTGTATTTGTGTTTAGATTTATGCGTGTGCTTATTTTGCCCAGGTTCAGAAGGAAGATCAGCTGCTTGCTGCAAGCAGCTGATTCTGAACCTTTTGGTACATTTATAATTTGGTACTATTGTATAAACTATTGTATTGTTTGAATTTACCAATAAACTGCTATTATTATTGTTATTATTATTATTATTATTATTATTATTATTATTATTATTATTATTATTATTATTATTATAAATAAATGAGTATAGTGATTACAAAGATGGACCAGAGTCGTTTTGTGGCCACATAAAAGCTCATATACAACAAGGGAGACTAAGCAAAAAATCTCCCATTGGACTAACATTCCAAAACTAAGACAATCAAAAAAATTCATTACTTTATCAGCCACTAAGGCTAAATCTCTGATAGATCTCAATAAAAGAGATCTTAGCACCATCACGGCTTTATTCACTGGTCACGGCCCTCTCAGATATTACCTCAAGAAGAACAGGCGCACTTAGAACCGGCTGACTTCAGAGTCATACCCCCCAAGAACATCCTGAATTTCTTTAGAAGTTTGGACATCAATTGGGACTAAAAGATTAAGGGTATTCACAATAGATCTCATTGGTCTCTATGAAGAGACTCACCAATAATCTAATCTAATCTAATCTAATTAACTACGAAGAATCGTTCTTCCAAAAAATATAGAAAAAAAAGGACTGTCAATTCATTTCTTCATCATCATAAACTGACAGACTCATCACTTTTGGACCCACTACATATTGCCATGTGAGTCGAATAACCAGTACGTCGCTTATGGCTGAAGTTCTGGTACTTTGTTTTTGATGTGTTTGATTTGTCCAATTGATAATTGACTAGATCGATGTACTGATGTTTAAAAAAAATCTGAATCGTTTCGGATGTCTTCTAGATTTTTGAAACTTATGCAGAGTTACTTACTTTAACAGGATTAATCAGCATCTATACAACGGCTACCATTCCAATAATTTAACATCAATGGAGTCCCTCCAGGTTCAAACTTGGGACCACTTCTATTTATATAATATAGAGATGATCTAGTTGTTAATCTTAAATATCCAGCGCTCACCACACAATCTGGGTAGAGTCTGTGCCACCAGATTAGTGCAATGTAGTATTATGTCGAAAAATCAAATCAAGTAAAAAATAATACATACAGGGTGTCTGTAAAAGGTCTTTACACACGCCTACCACATATTCCTTAGACCAAAATAAGCCGATTTAAATAAACTTATCTTGGTCGAAAGTCGCTTAGTTTAGGCGCTATGCGGCTTTGAAGTTAAAATTTTAAAATCGTTTTTTTATTATAAATTCAAAACGGCCTATGCGATTTTAATAAGATTTGGCATGGTCAGTTAGTATTATTGGACGAATATTTTGAGAAAATTTCAAGAAAATAGTAATACCGGAAGTGAATGAAACACGCATGGCCATTATGAAAATTAACAAATTGTTTTTTGCTGTCTGTAGTAGAGACACGAAATAATTTTTATTCGATAGAGTATTCAAGAACGATCAAATTATGTCTCGTAAAATTTTCTTATTTTTATTCGTTGTCGAGGAAAACGAAAAAAAGAGCTTATGGTCGTGCGTTCGAAACAAGCATAAGGTAATCCAGGCAGTGATTTCTATCTTAAACAAATGAAGTTTGCATAGTTAAATAATAATAATAATTGTTTAAATAATTTTTGTGCAAAATAACGCAAAACCATTAGAGTAATCAATTCTTATAAAGAGTGTCGTTTTTGTAGTAAACAAGTTACCCAGAATTTCCGAAACCGTGAACTTTTACTAAGCCTATTCTTTTACCTGTAGTCTTAATTTGAAGAGTAGATTTAGTCATGCAAAATTCATTTGTTTTTTTCGTTTTCCTCGACAACGAATAAAAATAGGAAAATTTTACAAGATACATAATTTGATCGTTTTTTAATACTCTATCGAATAAAGATTATTTCGTGTCTCTACTACAGACAGCAAAAAAAATTATGTTAATTTTCATTATGGTCATGGGTGTTTCATTCACTTCCGGTATTAGTGGTTTCTTGAAATTTTCTCAAAACATTCGTCCAATAATATTAACTGACCGTGCCAAATCTTATTAAAATCGCATAAGCCGTTTTGAATTTATAATAAAAAATCGATTTCAAAATGTTAACTTCCAGGTCGCATAGTACCCAAACTAAGCGACTTTGGACTAAGATAAATTTACTTAAATTGGCTTATTTTGGTTTAAGGAATATGTGGTAGGCGTGTGTAAAGACCTTTTACAGACACCCTGTATATTAAACAACAATTTTTTAACCTAAACCCACACTCTCTTACCTTAAACTATTGTGTAAACAAAAAAAAACTGTCGCTCTGTTTTTTTTTGTCTCCGTAACTATCTTTCCAGGGGCTGTTAAGCACCTTTTACTTTCCTTCTCTTTTCTTTTCATCTCCTTTCGTCCTTCTATCTTTTTAATGTCTTTTCTTCTTTTTAAAAAGAACTTTTCTCCTTCACCTCACTTTTCTATCTTTTCAATCAACTTTCCAAAACGTTCTTCTTCTTTTTCTCATTTTCTTGGTCTCCTTTTTTTTCAAGTTCTTCTAAATAGCAGTAGCCTGTGTGTACGTGTAATTTTCACAATTCAATTCATCCCAAATTTACAGTATTTAATATATGACTCTAACAAATTTTGTTGGAAATGATCGAAATGACATAACATGACAGTAGACATTGGAAGGTTGCTTGTACCTTGCGTTGTACCTATTATAGGACGTATTCCTAGTTGTGACTTGTACATCAATTTATGACAAATAGAGGAAATTGTAATCGTTTTTCTTGAGTTCATGTTCAACCTTTCACTTTGCCACCACCTCTTCACGAATCCTCGTGCAAGCTGCATCATCTCGAATAACAGGTCATCTATGACAAGAAACTAAAGCAAAAGTGACAGTACTCTGTCCTGTAAACAGCCAATTGCTGCTGTTGCCTTTATAGTGCAAAGTTTGAGTGATATTCCACTTTATTTCTTGTTATGGTTCCGACACCTTCAGACTATTGCCTTTAATCCAAGGTTTTGCCAAGCCAAAGATTTTCCTCTTTAATAGATATAATGGTGTTTATGTAGAGCCAGTTTTGCCAAATTCAAGTCCTTTAAATTCTTATCAATCCTAAATTAAATTAGTTAGTAAATCCGTAAGATTTCGAATCTATTCATCCCCAGCAAATGAAATTCCTTTCGACATGACATGAATCGTTGTCACTCCTGTAATATGTAAATCTAATAAGTAAAAGTCGATGACACGTTTATTATTGTTTATAACAGTGTCGTAGAGAAGGGGAGAAGAGAATGAGATGGAGAGGAAGTTCCACGTCTATTTCCGTGAGTTTAGTGAACACACTCGCTACACATTCGAATAGATCAATCATAACATAAATTCCGTGTAATTTCGTAATTAATTATAAGGTTTAAGAACAGGCCCCTTGGTGTTTATTCTACGTTTGTGGCAAGAAGCCGGCTTCGACTGCCGCCGCTGCCGCGCCCGGTCTTTATAACTTGAATGTTTGTTTCTGTTTAAGCAAACCTCTTCGTTCCTTTTGATTTTCCATCAGCGGCTCCATTTGCTGAATAGTTCCTACCCCGGTTCAATACTACACCATCAGAGAGAGTTTCATTACCCGACTCTCACTCACTTGTGATTGGCTGCCAGGATTCTTCTCTTATCTCACAGAGACTTATTTACATACTCTTGCGCCGCGGTAGAACTTCTCTCTTCACGATTGAAGGCTAAGAGAGAGACTTTATGTCTTCTAGATCTCTGGCTGCTTCGTGTTGATTATATTTTTAGAAACTCTCACACTCTAATGCCTGTACCCCGCTCGGATGTTGAGTTGCAGTCTTGCGTTTTGCTCACTTACCATTATCTCCATCTTACTCTCTTGGGATACTAATCAAGCCAACTTTCTACTTACGGAGTGTATTATACAAAAGACCCTTTACCGTTTGGTTAGTTTCAAGTTTAAAACACCCCCTTAAAAGGATACTGTTGCACTTTATTTAAGGAAAAACATGCATAGATGCATACGCCATCGAGTTAATCAAAAAAACAATTTTATAAGCATTCCTCTCGAGTTTTAACTGTAAGTTAAAGCGGTAAAGTAATGGAGTTCTTCGTCGTAACTTTTCGACCAAGATCCTTTTGATCCGAAGCACTAAATAAGCAGAAGCATTATCGTAAATCGAAGCTTTTTCGAAACCAATCTATTGTGAAGTGTAAGTCAATCGTTAGAAGCCATTAGCGCACGACAACTATAGAAATTGTAGAGGCGGAAGGAAAAGAAAACAGACCGAGTTGTACGCAGTTGAAAATAAGAAAGAAGAGAGAACGAGAAGGATCGCCTAAATCGTCCCGGCATTGTGACAAATGGTTTTATTCTATTTATTCCGGTGGTAAATCTAAAAGTTCCCTATTATTCTGGAGAGTCCCGCGTAGACTTCCACATGAAAAAAAAACAGAAAAAGAAAAAAAAAAACGAAAGACATGAACCGTATTCTCATGATTAACGATTGAATGCACTTCGGCAAAGAACCAAGCTCGGAACACGGAAATTCTTTCTTGTCTGAAGTGGTGAAAAGGCGTCGTAGTATATCGACGACTTTGTACACAGAAGAAAAGATGGACATTTGTCAAGAGCAGTCGATATATACATATGTGTGTGTGCGTGTGTGTGTGTGCAAAAATATAAACACTCCACTTTTGTGTGAGTTATAATAAATACCGTACAATATTAAAGTGGGTCAAGTGTATCGATAATGGTTCTTAATCACTATGCAACGTTGCATGCATGCTTAATGGGACTGAGGTCTGTAGATTGAGCTGCCAATGGCAAAACTCCAATTCTTGCTTCATTGAGACAATCGTTAATAAGTCTTTGATTTTCCATCTAACGCGTCTTCAAATGGCTAAACAACAGCGACTCATCAGATAAAAGTATATTCGATCATCGATCTCGAGTTCAATTTAAGTGTTCGTCA
The DNA here is from genome assembly GCA_023690525.1 of Holotrichia oblita. Classification (NCBI taxonomy): domain Eukaryota; kingdom Metazoa; phylum Arthropoda; class Insecta; order Coleoptera; family Scarabaeidae; genus Holotrichia; species Holotrichia oblita. Next base: position 145,450,172 of record CM043018.1, on the reverse strand, counting down.
GTCTAAATTATAGGATGACCTTGATTTTCCCTGGGTAATGCTTGAACCCCAAAAGGACGTCTGAAGATTAGCGTCTCTTAAACGATGTTTGACGGTTTGGCGTTGCCTGGAGACACGATCTTACTGATTAGATTTGCACACCGCCACATTTTTAAGCCCTAGTTTGGATGTAACGCTGTGAACGCTTTAGAATACTCCAAAGATGTCCAATGGGATTCAGATCTGGGGATTGGACAGGCTAGTCCGACAATACAACGTTGTTGTCACAAAATCAGCATTGTGGTCGCTAATTTGTGACAAGGGGCTTTGCCTTGTCGGAATTGGTCTCCATCCAGGTGGGTTAGGCTCGCTTGTACAAGTCTCCGTCTTGTAGTACGAGAGCTGCAACGAGCTCAGACGAAGCTTTTTTGCGATTCATAAGTGATTCGGGGATAAGTTTTGAGTCCTGGTGGCTTTCTGCCTAAAGTGATGGTGCTGCCATCCTTGTCTTTGGCGTGATGTTAAAAACCATGTATCTTCTGGCTGTTTGCCTTGTAACTCCCAAGAAAGGCTCTTGGGTCGTATTTCTATCTCTGTCGCTCTCTTTGCGAGTTCTTCGGCCCTTACGTTGCCATCGATCCCTTGATGACCCAGTATCCAAGTCAAGCAGACCTTATTCCGGTTCGAAAGTTCCGTCATTCGTTGAGGCACTCCATTACCTGCCTAGACGACATTTTTCGGCTTAGTAATGCTTCTAGTGCCGCTTGGCTCTCTTGACGACTTGATAACCAAGTATGCAAATTATCCCACTGATTTTTCTTAGCTTTGCGTAAATGCCTACTTAGCTAATATGTTAGAACATTTAAAGATTTTAAATCTAGGCTTACAAGGTAACAACATAGACATGTTCAAAGTTGAAGACAAAGTTAGTGCCATGCAAATTTCGTGGATCCCTAAGACAAGGGCGTCATGGACCACATATTTGGAACCACTGGCCTAAATAATAACAATTTGACGCAACTAGAAGAAATTAATCAAGGACAATGAAGGGAAAATCAACTTGGCTTGAAAGAGGACTACTTTCAGATATCGATTTTTTCTTTTAAAGGCTCTGATGAGCCATCACAAGACATGGTTATCTTGTATAGGCGCAGGCAATGACTGCCACTGTTAATCCATCTTTTGAAGCCGTAATTTGCTTCTTTTTTATTTTCTCAGAAAATATTGCTAATCATTCGACTGACTAAACTAATCCTAGAATCTATTTCTTGTCGTCATAGAAAATTGCATGATTCAACAAGAGTCGAGGTTAACTTTTATTATAATGAGGCTAAAAATCTTTCGAGAATGAGGGAATCATTCTGGAAAACGTTGCTGTCATAGTTTTGGTTTTGGTTGTTCGTTTAAAATTTTCAAGTTGGTCGCCTTATCGGAGAAAATGGCGAAAAATTAAAAAAATTCGAATCTACCTTAAAAAATATCCTAAAAAATTATACAGAGCCACTCCCTCGAATTTTTGAAGCATCCAATATTTGTAACTTTAAAAGGGGTGGACGGGTGGTTTTGGTCGATATCCCAATACCAGTCGAAGATGGAAAACAAGTTTTAAAATAAAACTCGTTTAATTCTTTAACCTGACCTGCATTTAGAAACTTTATCGCAAAAAAGGCGGTGGCTGATTAACAGGGAGTGATGCATGGCTGCTCTTCGATTCTCGGGTTCTCTGCCGTGTAGAAAAGTTGTGGTACTTGACGTTTCGATCATCTTGTCTTGATCTTAGAAGTTAGAACCAGCCCCGGTCTCCTCTAATCCTGGTAAAATGCTACAAATGATTTACGATACATCCTAAATCCTAAAATTCAGCTAGATTTGTCCGAAATCCGTTCGGCAGGAACATTAGAGTGGGATGTAAGATATTGGTAACAATTTATTCTACACCATTTACACCAACAAAACAATAGATCGTAAATTTTTTATAACAATCCATCGCATTGTGCTACAGCTTCTCCCGTGGCATTTCCTCAGTAGCAGTTATTGAACCCGATCGATAAGCGTAGAGAGTATTGTACTTGTGCTGATTTGCAGTGGTATTCAGCATATAGCAGTGGTTATTGTTCATTCATGTTTGCTTTGACACAATTTACGTTTACGCTCACCAATGGGCATCAGCTGTTTGTGGAACAACGCAAAAACAATGAAAGAAGTACAAAACTGAATTAAAATTCAACATTTTAAGATCCAACAATTAATTGTAGTCGTTTAAAGGATACTTTTGACAGATACTTGAAGAAGTTTTTGTGAATGCCAACTATGTAGGCTCTTCCAACGGATAATGCACCGGGGCCAATTAGGCATATCGGGTCTGGAGAGGTCGATGAATCTGTTCTCTGTAACATTATATAATTTTGTTTATTAAATTGTTAACGGTAGCCGAATGTTCCTCATGCAGATTTTATCTGCATTTTAAAATATTTTTCCGCATCAGAGTAATGTGATAATTATTATTAACCTAAATATTTGTTTCAGATGCCAAAGAATTACATTAAAAAGACCAATCGTTGCGAAATAAGCGAAAATAACATGATACGTTTTAACAGGAACTTTAAGTCAGTACAAGGCTGCACAAGAATATCAATTGAAAAGACAAACCCTGAAGTCTAGGATCAAGATCCTTTAGAAGGAAAAGTCCAAAGAAGAGCTGTTAGCTGGGTGGGGCGATTCAGGCAATGAAAGTGAAGAAGAGGTTTCTAATACAAGCAAATACACAGCTCGACAAGTTTTCACCTCAAGTCAGGAGTTAGAGCTTGTAACTTATATAAGGAAGTGCTCAAACTTGAATTATGGCCTTAACTATAAGCAGATAAGGAAACTGGCCTACGATTTTGTTAGCTAGGACGTCACCGAGTTGGGAGTCTAATAAAATGGCCGGTTAGTTTTCTTTTTTGAAAGAATCAAAAATGTACATCTACAAATAATATTTTTTCAGGTCTTGGTTGGTTACGAGGCTTTATGAAACGGTATCACAACGACATATCCCTTCGCAAGCCTGAAAATACTAGCATAAGTAGGTCTATGGCTTTTAATAGGCTGGTGATCGAAGACTTTTTTGACAAGTTCGCTAATGTTCTGAAAAAACATAAGCTCAAGCCAGAACAGATCTGGAATCTAGATGAGACTGGAATAATAACCTGCTAAAGTTGTTGCTCCCAAAGACAAGAAACAAGTGGCTCATATATCTTCACATGAGAGGGGTGAGCTTGTCACATTTGTGGGAATGATAAGTGCAGCTGGAGGAGTAGTGCCGCCGATTTTTGTCCATCCTAGAGTGAGAAACCCAGATGAATATTTAGGCGACAAATACCCAACGTCTGCCATTGCTCTTGGGAATAAGAATGGGTGGATGACCTCTGAACTTTTCCCAAAAGTTCTCGAGCATTTTGCAAACACTGTTAAATGTTCTGTGGAAAGTAAAGTGTTTCTTCTCTTGGATAACCACGAGTCGCATATTAATTGTGTCGAGAAAAGCCATTAAATTGTTTCCGTCGAGAAACTCAGCCTCTGGATGTAGGGGTATGGCCCATTTAAATCATACTCAGCTACAGCTCAGCATGACTGGCTTCTATCAAATCCCGGAAAGGCTCTCACAATCCGACATCTGACGCGTTTGGCAAAGCATGCGTATGAAAGTGCGTTCACAATTAAAAATATAACCAGCTCATTTAAAAGCACTGGTCTGTGGCCAATGAATCTATTCGTATTCAGTAATGAAGATTTTATCGCAAGTGAAGTAATTGACCAACCACTGATGGACAATGGGGACGACGTTAGCACCACACAGATGGAAACCAGAACAATCTCACCAATTCCTTCAACATCAAAACAATTGCAGGAAATTATAAACAAAACGCCCCCAGCCTCGCCTGCAACGCTGTCTACATCATCTTCTGCATTTTGTGTCAAATTAGGCCATATCCAAAAGTACAACTTGTAAAAAAGAAAAAAACAGAGAGGAGAAAAGTGAAATCAACAATCTATACTGACACGCCGGAATACGAAAAAAGGCAAAGCTTAGAAGCAGAACGAAAGAGAAAACTAAGTTTGAAGCAGAAAACGGCATCAGTCAAAAAAGACTTGACACTGGACGATCTACCTTCTTTTAAAAAAGACTTGATCGCATTGGGTAAAAAACGAAAAATCTCGACATCAAGCGAGTCAAGCACTGAAGTTGTTTTGCAAGATCGGTCGTCGGAGGACGAAGAAGATTTCGAAGACTTGAAATTCATAGCTGACAGTGGGAAATTTCGTTCTAGTGAGGTTCTGGTTTCCAAGAAAGAAATTTTTCATGTTGGTCAAATAATTTCTCTCCAAGATGAGGAGTTTGAAATCAAGTTTACGCGCCGTAAATGCCATACGAACAGGTTCCTATTTCCAACTGTCGAGGACATACCAATAGTGCAGAAAAATGACATTGTAGCTGTTTTGCCCTCCTCTTCCAGCCATGGAACTGCAAGAACCGCAAGTGTGTTCAAATTTAATGTCAATTTTTCCAATATTAATGTAAGATAGGTGTTCATTGGTACCTCTAACATATCTAACGTGGTTTCTCTATTTGCTCACACCTTAACGACGTTAATATTTATTTTAACCTATAGCCTAATGTACCCCTGCACACAGCTGAAAATACCCCCTCAGTGCCTAACGTCTCTTATTCCATAGTGTTCTTGTACAAATTTCCAATTATCTCTGATATATCTCACAAGTTATCAAAGGCTTTCTTCTCTATTCTATTGCTCCAATATAAAGCTTAAAAAATAACTATTCCTAAGATGATGTGTTTATCTTAAACGCTGCTTTAGTCTAGTGTACATATTCCAATTTGAAAATATTTTTTTAAACCACATTATTAAACAAAAACCAATGCCCGTGATTGAGGAAGAACATTAATTAAACTAACGACTCGTCTTCTTACAGTACATTTCTTTCGCCGCAATAGCTCCTTTCAGAGTTTGTTAGGTAGTTTTCTTTTCGCGATTCTCTCCGTACGATTCTTTTTATTTCAAGCACACAGAAACACACCAGTACTCCTAACAAGTCCGTTCTCTAATTGCAGAATAGCCGAGGTCCATAACTCTCGAACCTTGTAAGCGAAGAGATAGGTTGCACACGCATCACCGTACACACACAGCTTTGTAGTACACACTCTTAAGCGACTGTGTGCCGGGTGATATGTGGCGCTGGCATCGGTACGGACGCATTCCCAGGAACACGAACCCAGGTGACAATTGACAAACTCGAGCTCGTAGTCCTGCATGTCCGCGAGATCCCGCTGAGCTATGCGTTACTTACCAGCAACAGCATACCTTCTCCTTGCATCTTGTTAGATATTTGTCTTTTCACGAGAGCTATGCGCTTTTTATTGTCTGAGCGCCGTTCAGGAATCTTCGAGATAATGGAAAAGGTGTGTGAGTGTGTGTATTATTCGTAAACGAGCGGTACATTGACTGAGAGAGTTTGTAAGATCTCGCGATAGAAACGTAGCGCGTTATGCTCGCGGAATATTTTATTGTTATTGATGTGGACAATGTCAATGTACGAAAGTGACTGGGCACAAGTATCAGGGAAGAAGCCGTGAAAGCCTATGAAATTTTGACGTAATCAATATTCGCAAACTCTCTATATAACATTAAATTTAAACCTTTACAAACATTCTGGGGAAGAATAATGTTTTTCAACTAACGCTCGTATATTGTCTACAATATGTTTCCGCTTTTACTCTAATTTATCGGTATTTCTAACTTAAGATTGAAAAGATACTGTCCCAACGTTTTATATGGACAATATATTCTAGAATACCCGTTATCTTTGACGGGATTCAGTAAATTGCTGTCACTTCGAAGTCATACCTTACGAACAGCAAACAGCAATTACATAATGTTTACTTCGTAATAACAATAACCGTTTAGCTGAGAACAATATAAATGCCTAGCTTTGCTATAATATACTATGTTATTTACATAAGTTATGTACAGGTTTAGTAGATTATATCTTGAATTAGATGTATTATGTTATTCTTATGCGACCATTGAATTAATATGGTATAATATTGCTTTAAACGAATGGCTGCTTCTTTCTTCTGTCAAATTTTCAGCTAATCAATTAGATCGAAACAAAAAAATCAAAATATGAATTTTCAGCGATGCTAAGACCACCATCACCACCACCTAAGAGATCTATAACGGCAGTACCTACTAGATCGCAAGCACCTGCAGCTGCACCATCCAAGAGTGGTACACGACAACTTGGACTTTTCGGATAGATGGCAGCTACTGCACGAGGTGTTGCTATTGGATCTGCTGTTGGTGGTAACGGTAGTGGAACAGTATTTGCAAACAAAATTTTGAAACTACTGGATCATGCGCTTTCGAAATCAGGCAGTTTTTGAGTTGTGCCACCGCTCAGAGAGATTTATCATTGTGTCAAGATTTCAGCGATGTATTGAGGGATTGTAAGTTCAGGAATAGCATACCTTGAGATATAAATGAAATAAATATAATTGAACTTTTGAGAATTGCTCAAGGTTTCTTCCATATTGTTCCAAAGCTTATGTCTCCCTTCAAAGTCGAGAAAACATTGGACTGGACAAAGACGACATGAATTCTCCAAAAAACGGGAAGCAAAGACGTCAAAATTTTAAACAAAGACGACCAAAAAATTTTCATTTCTCTCCCAAAACCTCTCCCAAAAAACGGGAAGCAAATAATTGACAACAACTATTTCAATACTCCGCTCTTTTCTTCCATCCAAAATCATGTATGAGAAAGTAGAACCTGGAACAATTCTCAAAGTTTGGATAAAAAGGAGGTAAACTGTCATTTTTCTCCTCAATTGTTTCATGCACTGCAATAAGAGAAGATTTAGCGATCAAGATATCAATTGTGTAACAGTTCTATCGTTATTGTCTAATTAATTATTTACAAGTTGTTAGAAGCGTTCCAGTAATTTCTTCTGTCCTCAGTAGTATTAGAAGCTTTCTCAAGCGTTTATTCGCATGCCGTTGTTTCGATTTTGTCCAAGACACCGTTTGCAGTAGTAAAATACCTTTTCACACAAGAAAATAGAATACAGATGGTTTTTTAAATTATTACTGAAGAAGCATCTTGCTTCAAAGAACTTCAAAAATTTGTTCTTTATATGTGTCGATAAAAATTCTCCCAAGTTCAAAGAATAAACGATCAAGTTCAGTTGTATGGGATTCAACCACTACCTAGCTATTGTCAACAGGTTGATGCAACAGGTCATATATTCGACACACCCTTCGATTTATCGGAGCTTAAGATCCTGGAAGTTTGGACATGCGCAATCAAAATCTACCACAGCTCCTTCAAATATTTCTTTTACCGAACGGAAGTGTTTCTTGCAACACAATGTTTGGCCTGACATCTTGAATACTCTAATGTTTAATGTCATTGGACCACAACCCCGTGCTGATCTTGATTGAATCAAATATATTGGAATTTTAATTTGACGTTGGTCTGGTTCGCTTTCCTAAGGCTGAACTTGTGTTCTTTAGGCTTGTTATCAAGGAATGTAATGGATTTGGAGAGTTCGCCTACGAGAGCGGTGAGGTTTTGTAGCGAGTCCAGTATCTGGTTGAGTTTGAGATCTGAGGATCTGAGGTAAGTGGGAGAACCGGATTTGGAAGGGGACTCTGGTAACTGCGTCTAGCGGTAGTTTTGGTCGGTTCTGGGTGGTATCTCATTTTCGGGTAGGGTGGATATCCCTTGTACCTAGTTGGCTGGATGATTTTCTTTGCAGCTGGCCCATGTGGGTGGTTCTGACTTTGAACGTTAGCTGAGTGCGCGTGGCCGAACTTATGGCATATGTGGCATTGTCCTATTGCCAGTTTAGCTCTTAATGTTTCCATTCCAATGGATGTCTGTTCTTTGTTTATTTCTTCGACTCCTGTTGGCGATATTGGGGACCGAGGTCTCTTTTTAGGAGTATTGGCTATGTTTGTATTGATAGCATCGACAAGGGAGGAAATCGATCTAAGGGATGAGTTGGGACTGGGAGGAAGGAGGAAATCGGTCGGTCCTTCTCGAATTCCACGTCCAAGTTCCTCGTTGAGAAGCTTCTTCTTTGAATAAGAATTTGCTTCAAGAACTCTATCTCAGCTATGATCTCGTCTTCGGAGGCAGCATTCGTCGTAAAAGGTTTGAAACGGTAGAGCTGTTCATTTCTTGCTGGTCTTCTTTGCGGCTTTACCTCCAATTTTCGGCGGCATCATATCTACCTATCTATTCAGTTAGGGTTGGACACCTATAGTCCAGGCATTTGAGCTGGGTGCTCTTTGTACCATCTCTATTGAAGCCCTCATTTCCAGTAGAGAAGTTTACTGTGCTCTATAAAGTTCAGTAACTTTCCCACTGGAGGCATCCTATTCTCATTGGAAATTTCACTCAATAACAAGCGATTGTAGTACACGGACCGATGTCTGAACGAAGTCAATTTAAGAATACGTTAACCCTTAAATGAATGATTTTCTGTTGAAAATGAAAAAAATAAAAAATTCGAAGATTTGACAAAATTGATGCAGGGAAAAATAGAAAAAAATCATGTTGAATCATTTTATTTTTTGAAGTAACATTACATGTAAAATTGTTTAAAACAATTATTATGTTTGCTGAGACATAATTCTACACCACACTTGGTATGGGTAAATCTTTTGCAGTTAGGCGGCTTGCATCTCAATTTTTAATCTTCTATTATTGGCCAATGCCCAGTTTGGTCAGCGCAAATTTTCGCGGGTGGTATATGCTTTATTGGTCCTATCTTTCTCTTATTCTCAATTTCTTCCACTAAACTATTTATAGGGCGACCACGTTTAGTAGCAGGTGATGTTATGTTGCACAAGTTATAAGCTACTTCCGCACGAAATTGGGCTTGATTCAATAATTTGCATCCTGGTTGCTTCTTAGAATTTACTAACGTCAAGTTTAAAAGATGGTAGAAAATCTTTATGTATTATTTACGACTCTTTATGTATATTTTGTACCTCCCATGAAGCTATCCAATAGATCCACACCTCCCATATGTCTGATATATTTTGTTGTAATATAAAGACAATCAACTTCTATAATTTTGTTTTCCTTCCGATCATATCTTTTCACTTTCGAAATTGAAACATCCACACTATCAAGTGTTGCAACAAATTCATGACTTGTTCCACGATTAGCATCTCTCAAAGACGCAATTTGCAATTGCTATTTGTTCGTATAGTACCCAAAGAATAAATTCCCTCCTTTGTCAAATGCACCATTAGATGCAATACTGTATAATAGTTATCATGATATAGTCTGTAATTTTGCAGTCGTGGAATAATTCTAGCTAAACGTAAAACCAAATTTGATGTTACTCTGATGTCAAGTTTGTCAACTGGCACATCTTTTTCTTCTTGACCAGCATAAATTTCAAATTTATAGGCAAATCCTCTTCGTCTATACATAGATTTTGCTCCAAGACAACCGAAGAAAATGTATTGTTCAGAAAATCAAGAATAGGTCTAATTTTGTGAAGCCTATCATGTCCTGGCTGATCGCAGGGTATAAAAGAGTCGTTATTGTTGAAGTGTGTGATCTTATCATCTCGAATTTTTGTAGATTTCATTTTAATTTAGTTTTAATATCGTCTTGATAATGACAGCATTGCTGTTGAAATGCGTCGGTGTTTTAGTTAAAACTTGTTTGGTGTTTAGTGGGTTAAAGTGTTTAGTGTTCTACTTCTGCACCAAGAAATCCAGTGAAGAACTTCGCAATATGGCTACCAGGTCCAAGGATCAGAACTTATTCCATAAGGTTAGTGCTAAAATTAGGTTTATTAGCAAAGATATTAGATTTCTGAAAACTTGTAAACGTTTTTCTGTTTTTCCAAACTTTATTAATGGTACTGTTTCGAATAATTGCAAAAGTAGTGATAAAGTCATTCGTTACGCGAAAGAAAAATGGTTGTGTTCAGAAATCGAATATCCTTTTGCCAAACGCAGTAAACTTGAGATTCAAGCTTACCAACTTTGGAAATTGTTAACATTAGATCTTAATGATGTTGAATATCAACTATGGTGTGATTTTCAACGGAACATGTTTATTTCAATCGATAGGAAAGAATCAGAATAAGAAACTCTCATGATAGGAAATTAAGAAAGTTAGGTTGTTTTTTAAAAAATAAACATCATGTTCCGATGAATACCATTAACATAGTAGAAAATCATTCTTCGCAAACCTTTAGTGAACGGGAACTTAATCTTTTGAATAAAGGATTGAAATTTGGTTTGCAGACTAGTGAATCGAATGTTGAGTAGGTTATTTCCGGGATAGAATCCTTTATCCAGCGGTTTCCTGAGCCCACAAAACAGTTCGTTAGGGAGACCTGCAAACATACTATTTCAAAAAATTTGAAATCCTATAAATCACCTCAGAAATCCGAAAACATTAAAATCATTATAACTTTGCGGGAAAAAGATTGTTTTAATTTGAAAGCTGACAAAGGGAACAAGGTTGTTATTTTAGATAAAGAGGACTACTATGATCGGTTTAATGACCTGTTGAGTAGTGGTCCTTATAAGTCAATTTCAAAAAATCCTTTACCGAAAATGATTAGAGATGTCAACAATGTGTTTAAAACTTGTAATAACCTTGTTACTGCCGATGTTAGACGTAAGCTACATGTTTCCAATCCTGTTATCCCTAAATTATATTGTTTACCTAAAATTCACAAACCTGGCAAGTCGGTAAGGCCAATTGTTTCGGCAATTGTCGCACCGACTTATAAGGTTTCCAAATGGTTGACCAATGAATTTAATAATTTGCCAACACAGCAAATTAGCTTTGCAGTAAAAAATTCGTTAGAATTTATGAAAGAAATTCAAAATATTCAGTTGCTGGAGGGTGAAATATTAATTTCATTTGATGTTAGTTCTCTCTTTCCTAGTGTACCGATTCCAGACACCTTGACATACCTCGAGGACTTGTTGCTTCAAAATAGTTTGAGTCAACAATGTGTCCAGGAATATATTCGCTTAACTGACATCTGTATGAAACAGAACATTTTTCAATTAAACGGGAGTTTTTATGAACAGCTGGAAGGTACGGCAATGGGTAATTCGTTGTCGCCCTTTTTGGCTAACCTTTTCATGAGCCGTTTTGAAAAGGACTTAGAATCTGAGAGCGAATACTTTCCTAGGGTTTGGTTGAGGTATGTGGATGATATTTTCGCTATATTTGACACTAAAAAATGTAATATTGACGATTTTCTCAATAGATTAAATAATCGGTTCGAAACCATAAAGTTCACTTGTGAAAGAGAAGAAAACGGTCAGCTACCCTTTCTAGATAGTTTAGTAATTAGAAATAACAACAGATTAGAGTTTGACGTGTATAGAAAGAAAACCAGTACACTTCGCTACATTCCTTCAGATTCCCATCATTGTGTTCAACACAAAATTGCAAGCCTGAATTTTTCGGTCCACAGACCGAACACTCACTTTTCCCTTGAACAAGGCGAGGTATGAGAAAGAGCTTAAAATTATAAAAGATGCGGCCAAGTGTAATGGTTTCCAGCCTCAGCATATCTATAAGTTAATTAGGAAGTTTAATTATAAGAAAACTGTGAAAGAATCTACGACTTTTCGAGAGGATGTTAAAGCTTCACCCGTTGTCACCCTCCATTACGCTCCCTTTATCACTAAAGGTTTGAGTCAAATCTTCAAAGAGCTAGATCTCAGAATAGTTTACAGTTCTGGGACTAGTTTACGAAGTCTCATCGGTAACCCTAAAGATAAAATACAACCTCTAGAAAAGTCAGGTATTTACGAAATCAATTGTAAAGATTGTAATCAAAAATATATTGGGCAAACCAGGAGAGCAGTCTCAACTGGATTCAAAGAGCATATGGCTAATCTTAGATTTAATAGAATTGAGAAATCGAGCGTTGCCCAACACATTTTTGAAACAGATCACAACATCGATCACACGAATGTTAAATTAATTAGACAAATAAACAATTGTAAGTTTCCAAATGTTTTCGAAAGTTTAGAAATATTTAAAAGTAAGTCATGTGTAATGAACTGTGACAATGGACCTATACCGCATTCGTCATTGTTTTCGTTAATCGGAAATTAATGATGCGTAACGGATTGACCGTGCATAACATTTAGGTTACCTGTTTTTGTAGATTTAATTTTAATTTAGTTTTATTATCGCCTTGATAATGACAGCATTGCTGTTGAAACGCGTCGGTGTTTTAGTGTAAACTTGTTTGGTGTTTACTTAGTTCATTACTCCACGTTGACCTCGTATTGAGCATATTTAGCAATGAAGTATACATATATTGGTATGTCAAAAAAATTGCTTTATTTTAGTTTCGGTAAAGAATGCTGATCTCTCAGTTTTGGTTTGAACAGCATATAAATTCGATTCTTCTACAATTTTTGTTATCAACTCACTTGAGAAAAAGTAGTTAAATTTCTTCAAAGATTTCTATGTCTCAATGGGTGGTAGGTGATCATCATTTAAAATCAAAGACTTAGTTTTCCAAAATATATCCTTTTTTACGGCTACCTTACTTCGGTTCAAGGGCAAGAAAGAAGAGAGAGGAAAGTTATCTTCTTCATCCTCTGGCTCTTCTAGAACACCACTTCTACTCGCACTTTTTTCAATGTCTTCGATTTCTACTTCATTATCAGTTTCTGGCAAAATGCGGTCTTCATCGCTATCTGCAGTTCTAAAGCGAGTGTCGTTGTCGTCAATTAGACTGGTAAAATTTGCCCAAAACTGTTCAATATCATTTTTTGCTAGAATCTTTTCCTGTCCATACTGAAAGAATAATTGAAAACAATGAACTCAACTGCAACTTCATGCAACAAAACGATATTTGCTTTAGTGTGAGTTTGAATGGTATATTAGGCAGTCTGTTGCCGAAAAGCAACAATATGAGCTTATGTTTAGAAAGCTATCGTTGACTAAAGCGCTATCATCATATATGATACTTCTTGAGTACAAAATCACAAGTAATGAAACTATTACAACACTAACCAAAGCTTTTCGTTAAAGTTTCTAAATAGGCGTATCTATTGCAAAGATATTAATTAAAATTATTATTTATTTGTGTAAAATCATTTAAGTATTCGTCGTGCGGACTTTGCTTTACAAGTAATTCGAGTTGTAAATTGCCTGGTAAGCAATAAATTGTTGGCGTGACTAATTGGTGCCGAATAATAAATAAAGAAATTAAGTATATCCGTAATGTAATCCGTACAGAAAACGAACGCGAATTTCATTGATATTTGTGTACAATGTAGGGAATTTAAATTACGGGTAATTATGCATGCGAAGCCATTTATCAGTTTACACACATCAAAAATAGTTCGAAATGCCGAGACAAAAAGAGCCGAGGAACGGTTTTAAAAGAGAGCAACTGCCCGTGCAGATCGATTTGTACCGAGAGACCAAACTATAAATCATCATCGCCTACTAATTTGCATTTCTAGTCGTTTTTGTCGCTAATTAAATGCACGGTTGTTATTGGCCTTCCGCTGACGATTAAAAAAGTGCATTTCGATTATCTGAACCTTCGCATTGAAAGCGGCGTTTCGTTTTCTAAACCGTTCAAGTCGAAAGAATGTAATTTCTCGTAATGATACATTACGCGATGTCCACAAGCGATTTTACCGTTAAGACTTTATGCACTTTTCCTTTTAATGTAATCGTTTTAATAATGACATAATTCAGTAATGTTTTAATTATAATAATTTGTATTATGTATAAGATCATCAAGTAGTGATGATCGATAAAAACGTATACCTACAATAAAAAAAAATTATAGATGTGGTAAAAGAAAAAGCTCACACGCCCACCATTGCGCTTATATAGTAGCGGCTATCAGAAGCGCACATTAACTCTTCCCAAAACGTTTTTTATATTATTACTCGAATTGTACGTTACCTCTATCAAGTCAAATTAGTTAACTGTTCATTTTAGAATGGCCTATACTCATATCTACCCATGAGATTTTATGTTCTGTGTGTGTTTTTTTTTTGTGCGATCACGAACTTAACATCCCATATGCATTTAAAGCTATAAACAAGAAATTGGCTGGATGGTAGAGTCTCCTTTCATCTTTCAAAATATACGCATTAGTTTCATATAATTAATATACTTAATTAGAATTTCTTGAGATTACCGCTCATATTCACGGGTATCTAATATTTCTTCCTCTCGTCTATTAAAATCTCTCCGTTGATGTATTAGAGAGTCGGAATCGTCTGGGAGATTGTGAAAGAAAAAGTACGAGGTTGAAAAGTTCCTGGAATAATAGATTTTATTACGCTTGTAATTCGATTATTTCATTTCGAGTCATTATAGTTTGTTTAAGTTGATGATAATTCAAAATATCCTGTTTCAGATTCGTGAGATCGTCCTTACCACTGTATGTATATGCATATGTACAGTCTGTTTGAAAAGCAAACCAAAGTTTCAATATTACTCCTAATTCGTCTTTAATTTACTGCTACTTCGAGGATCCTGCTTGCCCTTTCTAGAGCTGAGCCAAGCTCCTAAGTCCTTTCTTCTGCATTTTGACGAAGCTTCTACTAGCTTAGTTAGTCTGGAATCCGGTGCACCAGCACATGTTGAGTCTAAGTCCGCCGTCTCGGGTTGGACGATCGTTCCACCCTCTAAAATACGAGGCGTTGACGATCTTTCTTAGAATTCTATTCTGTTGAATTTCCATTCTTCTCAGGCGAGTCTTGACAGCAGTTATGGAGGCTTCGCTGGGTATCGTTGGCTCCTTCTCTACTAAATACCCAAGACAGCGTTTCATAGGTAAGAACCGGACGGAGGAAGTCGCAATAGATTAATAGTTTGAGTTTCAGAGGAAGAAGATTGATGACCTTACGGGCATGTTGGGTCAGAATGGTCGTGGTGGTTTTGGACCAGTTTGTGTCGCTTGGTGAAACAAAAACTTGACACTTCGTTTCATTCAATTTAAGACGCCATATTTACTGCTACTTCTACTTCTTCTGTTTGGCTTATATATTGGTGTGCCCTCTTTAAGCTTTTTTCTTTCTTAACTGATTGTAATTATTTTGTTTTCTATTCTTCTATTATTTTTGTAATCGATAATAAATTCTATTGAATCCGTTGTCGAGATAAACTCCAACTTTTCGGACATCTAGACCAATTCCAATCAATTCATCCCAGAACAACAATACACTTAGTAAAATGGATGAGGTAATGATACTCCAAAGGTTGGAAGAGGAGCTGGAAAACAAGGGCGGCCTGGCTAAGCACCAGTATGGTTTTAGAAAGCGACAATCGATAATACAGGCGATGGAATTCATCCAGGAAGTCTTTCAAAAGAACGGAAATATGTTGGAAATGCCCTAGTGCCTCTCGATGTTCAAAATGCATTTAACACTGTCAGATGGAACCTAATTTTGCAAAAAATTAAGGCGAGGCATATATCTACGTACCTCATCAATGTTATGAATGACCATCTGACGGACAGATGTACCCAGGTATCGAAGAGGGAAAGCATGAAAATCCAAGTTGGTTCCACAAGGCTCGTATTCGGTCCTACATTGTGGAATATTTTATATAATGGCGTACCGGAAATCGAGCTTCAGGGCCGGGCGAAAAGCATTGCATTTGCCGATGATCTGGCGCTAGTAGTGACCACGGATGACAAGACCCAACTAGTGAGAATCACCAATAACAATCTCAAGAGAATAGATAGATGCATGAAAGCGAACAAACTAAGTTTGGCATCCGAAAAGACAGAGGCAATTGTAGTAACAAAGAAAAGAAAGCGTGAGGGGGTGATCTTCAATAGATAATGTAAATATAACATCGAAGAAGAGCATCAGGCATCTGAGTGTCGTTTTTGAAACGGGCTGCAGTTTTATCGAAGCAAAGGCGGAGACAAAGATGGCGAACCAGGTAAGGCTGATGCCAAACATTGGAGACCCAATCAGCTCTAAGTGTGCGATATTGGCTAGTTAGTTGTTACTGCAAAAGACACAACGCAGGCTGCTAATTAGAGTTGCAATTGCTTATAAAACCGCATCCACAGTGGCACTCCAGGTAATAACAGGTATCTCCCTCACCCTTTCCATTTTCTCCCCTCCCTCTGCTCCTATTGACCTGTTGGTAATGGAAAAAAAGCTCCTCTACGAGCAGAAAGCAGAGAAAATCGCTAGCAGTGAAAAAATCAAAATCAAGACACAACTAGCCTAGCAGGATAGATGCTAGGACAATATGCATACAGCCCAGTGGACTAAGGAATTAATACCAAATCTGGGAGTGTGGATTAAATGCAAACACAGGAACGTGGACCACCATCTCACACAAGTCCTGACGACATACTTACATCTCACTGCAATATTAACACAGAAATCTTTGACTGCGTACGATGGAAGGAGATCCAGGAGGTGACATACAGGAGCGTCTAAGTCTAGAATGTAATGGTAGGGTCTAAGAAACACTGGGACATATTGCACACTATGATTAAGATCATAATGAGCGCAATAGACGAGGAAGTGCAGAGTCAGTAGCAATAAAATGACGAACAACTACTCGGCGGTACCATGTGTTAGACATGATCACATGGTATCCGTAGAGGACTTTCCACTGGCAAAAAAATCAATTCAGCTCTAGAAATCAGCTTCTAAAAATTTGACAATTTTATGAGTGAACATAACCTAAAAAGTGACACTATGCCTAGATCCAGAAGATTATTATTGTCGAAACGCGTCGGTGTTTAGTTAAAGTTTTTGGTGTTTTGTGGGTTGAAGTGTTTAGTGTTCTACTTCTGCGTCAAGAGATCCAGTGAAGAACTTTGTTAATATTCTCCTCGACGTCGTTTTTTGGGTCAAAGTCCGTTTGAGTCAGCCACCTCAATAACATACAATCGTTGCATAGCCAATAAAATGCCTAAAGTAATCTGTTAAGCCACCAGATCTCCAAAACGTTTTGGACAACATTCGATTTAAAGATCCTTGAAACATAAGTGGATGCATTTGGACAAGCTGGAAAGCATTTAATAAACTCATAGCTTGTTGGAACTCATCTACGATTTGGACCAACTGCTTTTAAAAGCTAATTTAGGATAGAAAAGGTTCGAACTAACTATTGAGTATATAACAAAGCCACGAGTAAGTTTTACTTATTCTTCCATTCAACATTAAATATAGAATATAAAGCACATCAGCATCGTTATTACATTAATATTTCACTTTCCTATTATTAAAATAACTCGCATACTTCATTCCCATTTATACATACTTCATAATTGCCGTACAGTTTGTGGCTTCCATCAGCCGTACCTCGTTTCAAATCATATCTTCTTTTTACATTGACATAATACATTAATTCAAGAATAAAGTACACGCAATTATCTATAATTTTAAATACAAATCGCTACCGCAAAAAAACGCTGTATACCTCTTATATATAAATGATCGTGTGTCACCACAATATTTTACAGTAAATTGTTGGTAGTATTTCTCTTGCAGCTTGGACAATGCAATTACGGTCGAATAAATATTTCAAGACGACATACCGAAGAGGGGAACACGGTATCGGCATTTGTTCTAGTATGGTGGAATTGGACGTGTAAGAAAAACGATCATTATTATGTACTAATGAAGATCCGCATTTTTTTTTCTCCAGAAAACTATTTACGCAGTGCCTAGTTAAAAATCAGATGTCATTAGACGTCAATAACATAGATATTATTTATAGATGGTCTAATCTAATTCTGTTTCATACGCGTACAACTAGACGAGTGTCTTAGGATATTTTTATCCTATAAAAAATGCGTAAACGTATCCTATTTACAAAAGAAAATAGCCTCAGTGTAAAAACTATTTTAAAGAATGCTCGACATACTTTAGCTTTTACGCAGGGAAGTCTTATTTTAAAAAGGTTGGGATTCGAATTTACTGTAAGGTTATTCTAGCTTGTATTACATGATTGCAGATATTTAATGTTTCATTATTACGTAAAAATATACTTACTGTAATAATTATTTTTGTAAAACTATTTTACGTGACTTTTAATTTTAGTAAACATATTTAAAACAGCAAAGGTACTAGAATTGAACCCTGAAGAATGTTTGCCACGACAATGATCTTATTATTGTTGTTAACTGTTAATGTTTTGATCTTTGCTTTTATAAGAATCAAAAAAATTTTAAAAGTAGATACTCAAGAGTTGAAAGAAGGGAAGCAGCAGGATTTAGTTCAAGACCCTTTCAGCTCAACAAAATGACAAAGCAAGAAAGAAAACGGAAATCCTGAATTGGTTTCTGTTTTTAGTTTGCATCCAAAGGAATGGTGTTTCTATCTGAAGAAGTATGTATATATGATCACCTTCCTCCTTCCTTCTTTCTTCCATTTTTCTTCTTAATAATAATAATAAGTGGAGAAGAAGTACTTAGCCGTACACGTGAAAGATAAAATCTGGGAGATTTTTTCTCATACCAGGCATACCTGAGAAAAAATCTCCCAGATTTAATAATAATAATAATAATAATAATAATAATAATAATAATAATAAAAAGTGAGACCAGTGACCTGCATGCGACGGTGTCAAAATGCGATAACAACCTAACGCCGCTACGACTGAGGGAGAGAGATGGAACTTTCAAAAACCCGGCAAGCACCAACAATGCCGACGAATTAATAACGCAGTGGAAGCGAAAACCCCTGCATGGACGGTATCCAACAATCCTGGAAGGCGACCATCTAGATAAACGTGCCACGTTCACGTGGCTGACTCGTGGTGACCTCTATGCGGAGACTGAGGGCTTCATTTTTGCCATCCAGGATCAAGTGGTAGCTACAAAATCCTATCGTAAGCATATAATGAAGGATCCGCAGGATATTCGCAACGATAAGTGCCGTATGTGTGGGCAGAAAGAAGAAACAATCGACCACCTGATTGGAGGATGTACTGTACTGGCTCCCAAACAATACACCGACAGGCACAATGACGTCGCCAAGATATTGCACCTTAAGCTCTGCGAAAGGTATGACATCCCGGTTGAGGAACCTTGCTACTACAAATACTCACCTGAGACAGTCCTAGACACACCCCGCTGCAAGATTCTCTGTAATTGGGAAGTACCGACAGACATGTACATCCAGGCCAACACCCCTGACATCATCGTAATGGATATACCAGAAAAAACTACGTACCTTATTGATGTAGCAGTACCTCTGCCCCACAACCTGGAAAGGAAGGAACAGGAAAAATAACTAAATACCTACCTCTGGCGAAGGAAATTGAAAGTATGTGGCATCAGAAGAGGGTTAACATCGTACCTGTCATAGTGGGGGCTACGGGAGAGATCCCCCGCAGGCTTGCTGAAAGCTTACAGAACTTGGGAATCAGACCCGACACCTACATCCAGATGCAGAAGGCGGTCCTGCTAAACACCTGCAACATAGTCAGGCATACACTCGGAGAACATGATTAAGTGAGACTTCCTCTTTTATCTCTCTTTTATAATTTCATCAAGCGCCACCGAAACCCAACCTACGAGGATACTTGCTCTAAGCCGTACCTCATGGACAGACCCAGCTAAAGCTGTGAACAGAAATAATAATAATAATAATAATAACAATAATAATAATAATAATATTTAAATAATAATTTTGGCTGAAGAAGTTCCACGCGATACACGAACAACTTGCCAGATGCTACACATCCATTTTACGGCAAACAACAACGTCTGCCGGGATTTATGACGGAAGGAACTACTTACTTGATACATAAACCGCATTCACCATCAGAGGACCCGTCAAAATATAGACCAATTACATGCCTCGTCACTATGTATAAAATGCTTACCTCGATCATTGCAAACAAAATCTACGAACATCTAGAAGAAAATCATTCACTAGATGAAGAACAGAAAGGGTGCCGAAAGGGATGGAGCAGCTGCAAACAACAGCTCGTAATAGACTCCGTCATAATGACCCATGCCAAGCGAGTAAAAGATAACCTCTGTATGGCATATATAGATTATCAAAAAGCGTTCGATAGCATCCCCCATTCTTGGCTTTCTGAGGTGCTCAACTTGTACAGAGTAGAGGACCACATCATCGGCTTCTTAGATCATGCGATGAGCAACTGGAAAACTAACCTCTTGTTAAAAACTTCTGACACAACAATAAATGCAGGTGAAATTAACATCAACAGAGGAATTTTCCAGGGAGATGCACTTAGCCCCTTATGGTTATGTCTATCACTAAAGCCGCTAACAACCCTCCTGAACTCCCAACGTAAGGGATACATGCTGCCCAATGCCACCAAACCGATCAACCACCTGTGGTACATGGATGATCTCAAGTTATGCACCAGCAAGAAGAACCATCTACACGATCTTCTGAACTGTGTGGGAAGATTCAGCAAAGACATCCACATGCAATTTGGGCCAGAGAAATGCAAAATTAGCTGCATGCAAAAAGGACGGTGGACCGAACATGAGGGGTTTGAAACAGACGGACACCAAGGAGTGATCGCCGGGATGGAGGAGGACGAGCAATATAAATACCTCGGCTACCTGCAGGCACGAGGAATACATCATAATGGCGCCAAAAAACATGATACGGGAAAAATACTTCTCAAGACTTCGGTCACTATTAAAAACGAGGTTATTGGCAAGAAATATGTCCAAGGCCATCAACACGTACGCCATCTTGGTGCTCACATACGGATTTGGAGTCGTGCAAAGCGTTCACCTACCCAGAAACCAAGGAGGCAGAGGCATACCAAGCGCGTATTATAGGCACTACTCACAGGTAAAAAACCTAAGGGATTATTTCCTTGAGAAGGCACGCTCCAGTAATTTACATCGTGCAATTGTGAGAACGGATAAGCGTCTTACACAGCTAGACCTTGGTAACGAGCGTTATGACCCAGCCAGTAACGTCCTCAGTGCAGCAGAACTACGCGCTAAATGGAGAAGCAAGCCACTGCATGGAAAATATCTGTCGATCATCGAGTCCGAGGGGATAGATACCGCAGCGTCACAAGCATGGCTTCGGAACGGAAATCTTTTTGTGGAGACGGAGGGGGCGATTCTTGCCATCCAAGATCAGGTAGTACCAACGAGATCGTATCGACGAAGGATAACCTGGAGACAACTACATGCCGCATATGCGGAGATAAAGATAAAGATATCCTATTGATACAATTTGCTTACAATTACTCAAGTAAGACCCAAACCACTGTAGACCCACACCCCTAATCCCGTACAAGGGCAACTTCTGAAGCAGTACCCCATGGTTAACCTGACTCAGATCAAAAAACAAGCCAGTCACCCGACCATCATCTAACAGTTTATAAATATGATTCAGAGCCTTGAAAAGAGCATCATTGGTAGAACATGAATTCCTAAATCCAAACCGACTAGTGGCTAGCACAGAATTCTCCTGTAGATATTTAGATAACCGAGCGTACATTATTTTTTCAAAAATTTTAGCGAAACAAGATAGAACAGATATTGGACGATAGTTATTCACAAGCTCTTTATCTCCGTTTTTGAAGACAGGCACAACCTTGGCAATCTTTAGTGCCTCAGGAAAGACGCCCTCTTGAAAGGATTTATTAATTAAAGCTGCTAAAGGCGGTGAAATGATATGAACAACACATCTCAAAACGTTGCATGGGATTTCATCAATTCATTCATTGTCATTTATTTTTGGTGCTTTGAATAAATATATCATAAGTATGTTTTAAGCTATTATAATTGTCCTTACTAAGTAAACCCTCTCTATGGGCAAGGTGCACGTTGTCAGATGTCACAATTACTTCAGATGTGACCCATGATTTCTTAGTTTTATTATATGAAGTTTTACGGATTGGGAAAGCAGCATTAAAATACAATAAAAATCTGTTGAGAAAACAAGAAAAGTTAGTATCCAAAGATTCATCCCCAAACAAACCCTGCCAAGTTTCTTCAGACATCAATTCCGAAAACAGAGACAGTGAGCCATCGTCAAAAATTCTTTTGGCAACGCCACAAGGAGGAGACTTAGCATCCGAGAAAGAGAAAGAGCAGGAAATCCTTTGGCCATAATGATCAGATATATTTGTATTAATAATGGATGCAGTATATATATTCTTCTTCCAAGTTGGTAGCTATATTATCGATTAAGGTGCTTGAAGTGGCAGTAACTCTAGTCGTTTCATGAATGGTAAAATGCAAATTGTAAGAGTTGATTACATCGTTGAATTGACAAGTAACACTATTAGTCTGAAATAAATCTATGTCAAAATCTCCACACCAAAACAGTACATCATATTTGAACAAACTACTCAAGACATCATCAAGACAACTAAAAAACGTGTTAAGATCATAACCCGGAGATCTGAACATGTTCGAAATAAGAACTCGATTTTGAGTCCGTTGATATCTATCTTGGATCTCGATAGCTTCCCTTACCTTTCGTGGAAAATATCAAAACAAATTTTGTGCCCCATATCAATAAAGTGTTCGGCTAAGGCTGAGTGTGTTGAAGAACGTGATTTAACGTTTGTGTTCTTTGATTCTAGTTTGAATTGAACGTCCAGTTTTGCCAATGTACACAGAACCACACCCAGGGAATTTTGTAAACGCCTTTATGGGAGAGAGCACGGCGAGTGTCCTTGTGGAAAGGGCGAAGGAAGAATTTTGGAGATCCTGTTTAAAGGTTTAAAGATGGGTTGGATGTTTTGTATGCGAAGAATTCTACCTGTGTGATCTGTAACGTCATGGATGTAGGGGAGAATGATAGTACTTAACTGATTATTAAATTCAGGTGCTACCTTAGGAGATCGTGGATGAATGTACCTATTTATGACCCTGTGTATGTATGTTGCTGGAGCTATAGCCATTCTGTAGAAGAGCTGTTTTTACATGTTTCAAGAGCCAACTACTGACGAGTAACTAAAACATCAAGACAGGGTAGGGAACCGTTTGGAGGGTTGGCTATTGAGGAAATCCAAGAAAGTAGATAGACTGTTTTTACCATGTGGCCAGATAATTAAGGTGTCATCCACGTATCTTAACCAAGTTTTGGATTTTAAACTCCCTAATGCCACCATTTTGTTTAATTCTGAACTTACAGTACCTACCTGAAATATATTTAGGCCATGAGGCTTATCCACTCCTCAAAAATCTACTAAAGCTTTATAACAGGTAACAGTTAGACTTACTAGAAGAGAACTGGCAGACTCATGGTACACCATCAGGAATCAGTTTAGTAGTGTCAAATCTTATTTATTGTGGACGAGATGTTTTAATCCTGTTCAGCATCAAAACAAAGGCAAAAGTAATCAGTCTCGGCCTTAGAGAAACAGAAGCCGTATGAATAGTTCTAAATCGCCTTGATTTATTTCTTCTTCTTTGTGATTTGGCTCTCCTTGTACATAAGATCCTTCTGGATTTGGGCTGGAGTACTGGTTAACAGCATTTGTTACATCTAGGTCTGAAAGTACATGCTTACAAATTGCAGCAATTTATCATCTTTTTCTGCCCTCAAAAGTTCTTTTTCAGCGAAAATTGACAAGAGCTAATAAGTTGCCTAATGAGACAAGGAGGAAACAATTGATTGACAGCACTAATTCAGAAACATTAAGAGAAACTTACAGAGGGAATCACCACTTTGGAAAAACGACCAAAATGACTTTTGGTCTTCCCAAGAAGGAAGTGAGACTTGCATCAGATACAGATTAGCTTCTATCATTAAAGGTGAGGTATTCTTTAAGCTTTACGATTCTTTAATCGGTTGAACATGGTAGAAAAAGAGGTTCAACCTCTAACTAAGCTTTTCTAAATTTGCAATTATTGCATAGATCTAAGCAAAACAAAAATACTAGATCCACGGAGAAAACCATGTCCAAGTTGGGGGAACTTGGAACTTCCCTAGCTAATAAACAATTTATTTGGCTGTCTTCATGTAAACTGATACACACTGTATATATTGGCACGAGTCTTTGGGAAGAAAGAACCACCCTCAATAATCTGATAAAATTTTACCACATCTGTCACTATTATGCACTCTATGGTTTGAACTCTTTGTGAACTGCCAACCTCTGTGGGAAATTGCAGCAAGGCATAGGGGCAAGGGTTGCCGTTTGTAAATCTGACACAAACAGAAAGGCAATCCTACCACCACTAAGAAAAATCAAGTCTTAGTGACAGTCAAAGTCAGAGTGTTCTTTTACCAATTTTTTTGAGGAACCTAACAATCTTATAAACTAAAAAAAAAGAGCAAATCTAACAAACGCGACTGAATTGAACATAACAGTCTTCGTCATTCCACATTATGTTCTGGAACTTCTCGATCCGTTCCTTGTGTCCCAGCAATACTAAACTCAGTCGAAAGCTATCATTTTGTTTAGGCAAGTGAAAAGAATGAACGAATGAGAAGGTGGTAGTAGCAGCAGAGAACGACTCGCGACAAAGAAACGTCGACAATGAGGGTAATGAAAGCGAAGGAAATCACCGGGTATTGTGAATTCGGTATATCTATATATATATATATATAGATATAGAGGGAGCTTCTATCGCTCTATAATCATGTAATTGCCGAGGGCAGCAAGCGACGGCAACTGTCACGGCTCTCGTGATCAATCCTTGTCGCGCTCGATAAGTAATTAAGAAGGGATTCGGGGGTGGCGGATCGCATCACTTGTACGAGGGTAATGCCGGAACTAATTACGCGTTATGTCATACTTCTGAAGAGGTATCCGCGTGACCGCATAACGCGTTGTTTATTACCTTTATAACTTCAGTATCATTTTAAAATATCAAACCTTTATCGATTCCAATATCTTTATTTCGTTTATATCGAACGCTCTATTGTTCTATTGAAGTGTAGAGCTCCTTATAAGAGGAGGTACGTTGATATAATTAATTCCGAGTATTATCGGTTCCATTGCTCGGGCATGTTAGTACCGACGTATTTTCCCTAATTACTTAGTGGAATAAAGAGGAGCACGGTCCTTTATCATTTACCGATACAAAGACCCCTACTCATCAAGTCTGAGGTCCTCCTTTAGAAATTCACTTAATTCTTGTGAAAAGATGATTACCAAACAAGACAGAGTCTACCGCGACGAGACGTCAAATAATATCATTGATCTCATCGAAATTTGCATGTATAAGACGGTGGAGCTCGCTTTCCCCGATATTGTCAACGGCCGAAAAGGAGATTTAATAATGTGATTAACGTTTCGAGAATGTAATGAAAGGGAAGTCGGGAGAAAAAAAAGGAACCCCAATACTTCAATCGCGGTATGTTTTTTTTTTGTATTTATGTATACGGACAAAATTTCTTTCTTTGTATCGGTCAACAAACGAGCAAGCCCAGATTCAACAGCTTCTATTAAAATTAATCGTAAAAGTTTCAAGGCTTTAAATTCATAAGCAGCAAGTTTTAATATTAGATGTATTTCATCAAAATTACGCCATATTAAAGTAGCATTGTAAATAGCGGTGGACCTAATATGAATCCCTGCATTCGTCTTTATGAATGCAGCTCTTGCTGGCTGTGGAGTTGTGGGATATTAATGGTGTGGAAATTACCGGTCCGAAGTTTAATGCTCCGGTACTTGTTGAGCCTTCCTAACGGCGTCAGGGGAAAAGGGGGACGATTCGGATTCAAGCCAGCTTTCTCGGTGACGATCGGCATTTTTCTACTCTTCCCAAGGTCTTGGAGTTCTAAGGGTGGTACAGTAGGGTACAGTGATCAGTCTCGGTATTTTATTTTGCTGGGGCAATCAGGTTGATGCCACGGTGCTCCCTCACCTCAAGGGCGAAAGTCTTCAGAAGACTACTCTCGGCAAACTTCCTGTAAACCGAGGAAAGCTCTCCTATGTAGAACAAATTGATTGGACCAATATTTGTTAAAAAATTAAAAATATATTGGTGATTATTTTTTGTCAACATTTTGCAATATAGGTCCATCATATATAAAATTATTAGCCCAATATTGTTTCTAATATTGGTAAAATATATATTCAACTGCATTTGATAAGATTGGACCATTATGTACGAAATTATTAGTCCAATATTATTAGTATACCAATAATATTGAACGAATAATATATCATCGTCTCCTTGTTTTGTATCAGACTTAATCGTGCATCCACCGCCCTTTGCGTTCATCCTGAAGAGATGGGCCACACGTCCAATTACATTCTAGTTATCATGACGTTTTTCCTGGCTGTTGAATAACAATTTGGCGTTCGTGTTGTAAGGCTGATGAAGAGATACATGGGAACTAATACCGAACTAGCCAATGTCAGAAACTTATATTAACTTATATTTCTCTACGAATGCAAACGAAGACGTACTACAACTGCTTTCATTGACAACAACTTGAGAGCCCTTCATGACATCCCACAAATTATCACAGGAATCAGAACAATGGACAACATCAACTCTAATGTAACTATTAAAGTAGTTTCCTTAGTCATCAACGAAACTAATACTAATATTAGAGCCTTAGAGAGTTATTTTCACAAAATAGAACTTGATCTATATTATTTACTACCTTTTCATATTTTTATTGATTTTGTTAACGTTCAACATTCAAAATACAACCGAATTTTTTATAAATTAAAACAATCAAATATCACCAAATTGAATAAACTCAGTGATCTATCTCTTTACTAAACTAAACTAAAACCACTGAAAATAAGTGATTCGTCAATATCCATCCCTCAAGGTAACTTTTCGAAAACATAAAGAATTTTGTGTCTTTGGGTCACAAATTTAGTTCGCCTATCGCTTACAAAAATGTAAACCTGTTATGAGGGCTTCCGGGTTTTGACCGCGTCATAGTAAAGTACATATATACAATACAAAATAAAATAAAACAAAAATGAAAATAAAACGAATTTTTTCATTTTCATTTTTGTTTTATTTTAGTTTGTATTGTATATTATGTACTTTACTCTGACGCTGTCAAAACCCGGAAGCCCTCATCACAGAGACTCAGACCGTGGAGGCCTTCGACATCATTTAGCAAACCTCCACGGGGAGGAAATTTTCCTTAAAACCTAAACCTTTTCTAAGCTACGCCTCAAACTATCTATCCTTCTGTGCACCTTTACCTTCCTGTCTCGCTGCCGTGACCATCAAGTTGTCCCAAAATTCCTCAAACTTTCTAACCACATCAGCACTTCAGTATCTCAAACTAGCTTAAGACGAGCCATCTTAGCACTCATCCGCGAACGTATCAAATATTGCCGTCGCGAATTAGATCTTGTATTCAAGAAACTTCTTTCCCTTCATTTAGAACTCTCCAACACTTTGTCTGAAGATGATTGGTCCCTATTAGATCGCATTTCTTCTATCCAAGCTCAAATATCCTCAGAACGCATAAAGGAAAATCATATTCGAAAATTTCAATTGCTTGCTCCAAATAATAAGAAAACCGTAACCCATTCATCATCAAAAACGGTCAAAAATCTATCATCACACCTTCTGTCGGAAGCTGAAACTCTAGTATTATCCAGAGGTTTAAATTTCTCTGTGACTCCCAAAAGCATTTCAAAAGAGGACATCATATCCTTGGTGGAATCATCCATTCGCACACTCCCTAAAGAAAATGCCGATATTATTCGTTTTGAAACAGTCAAACGTCTTTCTTATGCTAAACCTCCTCAACCAAACTTGTCCAAAGTAGAACGTTCAGCCCTACGTTCTCACAACCGTCACTCTAGACAAGTCTCAGTACGTGGCCAAAATATCAGGTCTGTTACAAGATGGTCGCTACACCCCGTTATTGCGTGATCCCACTTCTAAATTTGAACGGCAAATCTCTTCATTAATTAAATCCTCTGACATTCTAGGTTGTACGGTCTTCCAAAACTCCATAAGCAGAACCTACCTTTTCGACCCATAGTTAACACTATAGATTCGCCCACCTATAGCTTGGCCAAATACTTCGCTGATACTATTAAGAAATACACAGGCAATGCTCCTTCTCACATTCTAAATTCATCGCACTTTGTTAAACTCATTTCTGAAATCTCTATCGAAACCGAAGATCTTCTTGTCAGTTTTGATGTTACCTCACTCTTCACAAAAGTGACTGTCGCCGATTCCGTCGCTATAATCCACCAATTATTGATCCAGGACAACCAATCCCCAGATTTAGCCAAGTTGGTCGAGAAATGCCTTACTTCAACTTATTTTACCTTCCAGGGAAAATACTATCGTCAAACCTCCGGCGCCGCTATGGGATCTCCATTTTCTTTGTAGCTAATATCTTCATGGAGGCATTTGAAACCACCGCTTTGGAACATGCGAATTTAAAACCCAAAACTTGGTTAAGATACGTGGATGACACCTTCATTATCTGGCCACATGGTAAAAACATTCTGCCTACTTTCTTGGATTTCCTCAATAGTCAACACCCCGACATCAAGTTCACCATAGAGATTGAGAATAACGGTTCTCTACCTTACCTTGATGTGATCACTCCATGTACAGGAAACCCACACATACCGACCGATATCTTCATCACCCAGCACAAAAGCGGTAATCGGCTCTCTAGTACATACGCGATTTCAATTTCCCAACCCGTCAACATCGACAAAAAATTGAAACATGTGAAAACTGCTCTTCTACAGAATGGCTATATCTCCGGAAACATACAAAGGGACATAAATAGCTACATTGATCCACGATCTCCTAAGGTAGTACCAGAATCTAGTAATCAGCTAAGTACCATCGTTCTCCCCTACATCCATGGCGTTATAGATCACATCGGTAGAATTCTTCGTAAGCAAAATATCCAACCCATCTTTAAACCTTCAAACAAGATCTCCCAAATTCTTCCTTCGCCCAAGGACATAAAGGCATTTACAAAATTTCCTGTGACTGTGGCTCGGTGTACATTGGCGAAACTGGATGTTCTATTCAAACTAGAATCAAAGAACACCAACGGTACGTTAAGTCACGTTCCTCAACACTCTCAGCCTTAGCCGAACACTTTATTGATACGGGGCATAAAATTTGTTTTGATCAGGTATCTGTTGTAAGTAAGTCTAATCGCTATTTTCCACGAAAGGTAAGGGAAGAGACTTCCCCAAGCATACCAATTGAAAAAGAAGTCAATTCGATTTTGAAGCAGAATCCTAATATCTTGATCACTAGCGCTGACAAAGGCAACACCATTGTAGCCATTGAAAGGGATTCTTATCACCACAAGTCTCTTGATCTTCTCTCTGACCTTACTACTTACAAAGTTCTGCGGAAAGATCCTATTCTCAAAATAGAGATGAATAACAACTACATGTTTTTCCACATTAAATCAAATTCGACGTCTTTTCCCAATGATAAACGGCATTGGATAACAGGAAGCTCAATTTCAGTGACGCCCACTTTAAAGAGTTTGACAAGTGTTGGTGTTGTTGGAAAACATTTATACATTTCGAATGAACCTCGTATACATACATATGTACCAAAAAGATTCCCGAATAAATTTATACCATATTATAGGAAATTCATTACGGGAATTTATTACATGTTTAAATTATTTTCTTTCTTCTTCGCCAAAATTCCTAACGCAATAAATTTCCCGGCGTGTTTACACAATATAATACGAAAAATATTATGTTTCCGTGACCTCAATACAAGATAGATATCGAGCGAGTTCGGACATTACTATTAATTCAAGAAGGAATG
Organism: Holotrichia oblita; assembly: GCA_023690525.1. Classification (NCBI taxonomy): domain Eukaryota; kingdom Metazoa; phylum Arthropoda; class Insecta; order Coleoptera; family Scarabaeidae; genus Holotrichia; species Holotrichia oblita. Next base: position 145,420,448 of record CM043018.1, on the reverse strand, counting down.
TGCATGAAATTTTCATCAGTCCTCAAGCCATACGGGACTGTTTAGTAAAGTGTTATAGCGGCACTCGTGATCTTTGGAAATAGTTGTTAAGTTGTAAATCACTATATTGAAAGATATTTTAAGATGATGAAATACGTTTGTGTGTTAGAACGGTCTTCTTTTTTTTATTCTTGTGTGCTGTGTTAAGTCGTGGCAGCAGGTCAAAATAAGAACACCTAGATTTTATATGAGCATATGTTTAGTTTAGTTTAGTTTAGTAAAAGAAAAAAAAAGAGAAACAACAGCACACGGTCATTATATAAATATACGTTTTCAAACGTTAATATGCGGGGCAACGTCACTCAAGACAAGAACGATTTCCTAACTAAATCTAATATTCTTATATAACCAATTTTTTTCTTAAATTAGTCTTCGTTGCTTCCCTTGAGAGATCCTCATTAAATGGGATTATCTACGAAATAAAGGAGTAAAAACATAAAGTAGCTCGATGATTGGAAGATTATTATTGCTGTTATTTATTGACGCAATCTTTATACGGGATAAAAGATGGGTCTGTGCACCTGTTCCGTAAGCGTGACTAAAAGTAAAAGCAGTCCTGATTGATTCGTGCTATTAGTTGGCAAGCTTGCGTCCCAACAGCATTCATACGTCATCCATCAAGAGTTTCATAAATAAATCCTGCACAATGAGCGTGGAAACCTATTCTACGGTGTTACGAGGGTCAAACGTTTTAATATGTACACTTTGGATTTGCATATTCCGGATTTATTTAATGGTTGAAAGATATTTATAAAATCCTTTTAAATCTGAAAAAATCTAGATTCTACTTAGCCCTTATGGTATTTAGGTACTGTCGAAAGTAGACAAAAAAAATGTCAAAAAAATTATGTGCGGCATGCTCCTACCACACGATCTTTATGAGGTCAGAATTGAACCCAGCAGGAAACACCGCTCCCATCGTCTCTTAAGTCTCAAATGAGTTGCGTGACACGGAAGAGCTGAAACTCCGTGGACAAACGCTCTCGAAAGCCCAACTGCTCATCCTCTATGACAGCGGTTCCCAAACTATGGGTCGCGAACCGAGGAATCGACTATCCTTATTGATAGCTAAAAATGGACCAGCTAACTCTGTAGGGGAGAATATTATTTTACTAGCTGCCAAAATCATATCTGAAGCTTTGTTTACTGAAAAGCAAATACAAAAAAAAATCGGTGAAATCCCTCTTTCTAACACAACAGTAAAAAGAATAGATGAAATGTCAGATACTGTCAAACAAAGTGAGTACTTTTCTCTTCAACTTGATGAAAGTACTGATGTTGCTGGCCAGGCTAATCTGTTAACCTTTGTTAGGTTCGAATGTAATGGGAGCATAGAAGAAGAACTGCTCTGTTGCAAGTCAACAACAATAAAGGAAGAGAGTTAAAAGTGGACTCACTGTAGCCTGCACCGAGAAGCTCTTCCAGTAAAAGGTTTGAATGAAAGCCTGAAAGGAACGCTTGATAATGCAGTGAAATTTTATTAAGTCAACGCCTACACAGTCCCGACGGTTTTCCATTCTGTGCGATGAAATGGGAAGTGAACACAAAAAACTTCTGCTTCATTGTGAAGTAGGGTGGCTGTCAAGAGGAAAAGTGGTGTCAAGATTCGTGATGAACTAAGATTGATTTTGTTGGAAGATGATGATGGGGCAAAATCTGTAACCAAATTTTTGGATATGTTACATGATGAAAACTGGCTAATACATCTTGCATATTTAAGTGATGTTTTCAGTTAATTTGACGCTACAAGGAAAGGACGTCCACAAGTTCTATGTGCAAGATAAGATCGAAGCAAACATTAAAAAACTTGAAAGGTGGGCCAACAAATTGGAACCAGAGTTCTTTTCATGCTTTTCCGCTTCTCAATGACTTTTTAGAAGCACATGGACTCAAGGTTAGCGAAGAAATTACATCTGTCATCAAGGAGCATCTTCGAGAATTGTCTACCAGTTTCAGGTAATTAGTGTAGCTTTGTTAAGCCGAATTTACTAAATTTTTAATTATATACTGAAAAATGGTTCTTCTTTTGGGAAGTATTTTCCAAAAATACAAGCTGAGCTGCTCTGGATAAGAAATCCGATTGATAATAATTTCCTCAGCAAATACAGAAACAGGCTTTGTGTGGAAAGTGACCTGCTTTTAAAACTATCAACTTTCAACACAGACTTACAGTCTCTTGTAAATCGCAAAAACCACTTCCACGAGTCACATTAATTATATAAGGCTCATTTTTAAATTTTTGTATTTGTTTCATTTTAAGATTCTGAATTAAAATGTTTTTCGAACTATATCTTGTCTTCAATTATATCATCTTCACCATTTTTTTTTGGATTTTAGAGGTGCATTTCTCAATACAGAATTTTCACGATAATAAAAATATTATTAGTTATAATAATTATTAATATTATTTAATATTATATGGGTCGCGAAAGAAATTCCACGATGAAGGTGGGTTCCCGGACAAAAAAGTTTGGGAACCGCTGCTCTATGACATTATGTAGGACAAGCTCGTCTTGGAAGCGGCTAAGGATGATTGATTCAGCGATTTTAGAGACATTTGACAGGAGAGAGATGGGGCGGTGATTCTGAGGAAAAGTGGTCTAATTCCATGCCAAAGGGAAATAACCCAGATCGAAAGCGGTATTGAAGATAAGACACAAGAATTTTTAGGAAGAGTCGCATAATCGCTGTATTAGTAAGTCCGGAGCTGGAGCCTTCTGAAGACTTTCGCCCTTGAGGTGATGGAACACCGCAGCATCAACCTGAGTGCCCCAGCGAAATAAAATACGGTGACTGATCGTTAACGCGCCGTAGGTTATCTGTATCACTGACCCATGACGAGACTTGGAGATTCCATCACTTCAATATGCATCACACTTAGAACTCCAAGACCTTGGAAAGATCCTAGATCACCCCCACTACGTGTCACCATTAGGAGGTAATCCCACTCTCTACCATTAACATCCCACAACTCCGCAGCCAACAGGAGCTGCATTCACTTTAAGCCACAAAACCCCAAAAAACTTTTTATTAAGAACCGACGCGTTTCGATAGCAAAGCTGTCATCATCAAAGCAATAATAAAACTTGACTTGTTGTCGAAACGCTTCGGTTTTTTGTAAAAAGTTTTTGTGGGTTGAAGTGTTTAGTGTTCTACTTCTGCACCAGAGAATCCAGTTGAGAACTTTGTTAGTAATCTCCTCGACGTCTTCTTTTGGGTCAAAGTCCATTTGCATCAGCTTCCTCAATGACATACAATCGTTGCATAGCCAATAAAATGTCTGAAATAATCTGTTAAGCCACAAGATCTCCAACACGTTTTGGACAACATTTAAGGATCTCTTGAATCGTGTTGGAATTCAATTCCTGCAGTCTTACCTTGACTGGACATCTTTGAGCCCAATTACGACGGACACATTCAAAATAAATATTTATACAAGTACAGTATAAGCAGTTCTTGCTGAGATATCATCTAGACAATGGGCATGGAGCTTTATTTATAACACTTTATTCATGAGTCCTTGAAATATAATCGGATGCATTAGACAAGTTGACACGCATTTGACTAAATTCATAGCTTGATGAAGCTCGTCTATGATTTTGATTAGCTGATTTTGCTCGTGGTGTGACATTTTACAGGAGCCAGGAAAATCGGCTTAAGAATAAATACAGGAAAAACAAAAATCCTGACACGAACACAGATTTTACGTACCTGGGAGTAAACCTAGCGAAGGACAGCAACGAAGAAACTGAAATAAAAAAGGGTCATCCAGGTCAAGGGTCAAAAGGGTCCTCTCGCTTTTTATGGGTTGGACTTGATGTCCTTTGACCCTCTAACATTCAGTAGAATGGCCTTCTATGCCTTTTGATGTTTAAGAATGATGTGAATCGTCCATGAAAACGTGTTCTCAGCAAAAAGGGGGAATTTTTTACTGAGTAGGACGGGAAGGAAAAGAATGATGTGGACTACAGTTTTGCACACGCGGTGGTTTTCGTGTCTCAAGATAGAAATGATCCAATTCAGGCGTTTAGTTGCTGTACAATATCGATGAACTGTCGGACCCTCACTCTTGCAGTAGATCTTGCCGTTTCCCTCAAATGGTTCTCGAAGCTAGGGATCTGTAGATCTCTGCGCAGCTGGGCATTGCTAATAAAATAAGGTGAATTGCACAGCAGACACAGTGTTATTCTGAAGGATCTCCAATTGATTCAAATTGGTCTTGGAGATGGTAGCCCAGACCAAACAGCCGTACGTTAGAATTGGCCTTAACATTGATGTTTGCAGGGTCATCTTATCTTGGGAGGTTGAGCCTGGTTTCTCTACCGAAGAGCGGAATCAACATGTTCCTGGCGGTGAAGAATCGTTCGTTAAGAAACTCGGTGTGACGTTTCCAGGTTAGTTGTTGGTCGAGGATCAGACCTAGATACTTTGTGTGGGGACTCCATGGGAGCACAGCCCCCCAACTGAGATCTCCTTAGGCGGCAGACCTCGCATTTATTTGCATTGATTTGTAGCCGCCAGGAAGTCGCCCACCTCATAATTGAATCAACCGCCCTCTGGATACTCCACCTATTAAAATCTAGGGACGTCAACCTAGCTGTACAAAAGTATCATAAAACCAATAGCCACATATAGATGCGAAACATGGGAACTAACACAAAAAGTGACCTCACACATCGACGCATTCGAAAAAAATCATTGAAAGAAAAATATTTGGCTCTAAGAACGATAGTGGCACATGGAGAATTAGATACAATTTCGAAATCTATCAACAATTTAAAGAACCGCCCATATCACAATTCGTAAAGCTGCAAAGACTACGCTGGTCAGGACACGTGGTTTGAATAGAAGAACATAGGATGCAGATAAGGGTATTGGAGGCACAATGTAACAGGAACAAGACCAGTAGGAAGACTGCGAAAAGGGTGGCAGGATGAGGTTGCCGCAAACGCAAAACGCAATCCAGGAATTGGAAGAGAGATGCCAAGGATAGAGACAGATGGAGAGGAAAACTGTGGGAGGCCAAGGTCCGAATCGGACTCTAGCGCCATATGAGAGAGAGAGAGAGAGACATTTTATGAGGTTCTCGTGAGAAGAGGAGGCCACATAGACACCTTAGAGAGGACCAAAACTCCTAGTTTATACTGCAAACTTTCTGATCGGCCTTCGTACATTTCCTGTTGATATGAGACTGAACTGGCGTAACATATTTCACGGCAACAATAAAATAAGCTCTACGTCTCTCGCGCAGTGTAAAAATGTGAAAACTTGCGCGTGTAAATCCTCGGTATGCATCTATGTAAAACATTAAATATGTTTGTTGTAATTCTCGGTAACAAGTGATCCTTTTCCAATTAAGTATCCCCCTTCTTTTCACCGGCCGTTTCATCTAGTCGGATTTTAATTCACTCTCTCGATACTGCATACACTTGTTCTGTGTTCGGGTTGTCAGGTATCCCGGTCGGGTATTTATGCACCTTGTTATTGGACCGCGAACATTTCATGATCGTATTATCGCGGTGAGGAACGTAATCTTCGTAGTGTTAGCGCAAGTACGTCGTAGCTTAGTTACGTTGAACATACGATATCAAGAGACGTTCATTACTTCTTTTTTTTCCGATCTTTCAATTTTATTTTTCTATCCCCATTATATTTTATGCGATCCTTTCGCTGTAAAAGAAATATAACGGAACCGAGTTGGAATTCTTCAATTATCGCTCGTCGTACGAAAACGTTGATAATCGCCATTGTTTCCATCGAAGGAGCGAACATTTCTTCTTCACAGAACCGGGGCTTTTTCTTCCATTTAAAGTTTTACCTCGTTCCATAACCCGTTCCCGTTTAAAATTATTATTACAATGGCATATCTCAGCACTTATTCGTTCTTCATAGGGTCGGATGCCTGGCCGAAACAATGCCAATAAATATTTCCGGTGATGATCGTGATAACGATTATGAAGCACACAAGCCAGCGGATTCCGTGTAAGGCCATTTGACATTTTTAATGTCACCAACACGAATGGGTCTCTCCAGACTCTGCACACGCATAACGCTGTTTGTTGAGACTGATTTATTGCCCGATGGTTACAGGTTGTTTCTTCGTTTCCTTTTTTTTTAATATAACGCTTCATTAATAAGCGTTCTTCTCATTACAAACTCAGGTATGATGATAATTGGTATGTGTTCGCGCAACGATTCCAAGCATATTACGAAAATTGTAATGAAATCCTCTTTTATTTGTTATAAAGTCGTTAAAGTTAAATGCTTACAGATTATAATCTGTTTGATAAAAACTTCTCCACTCATCTCATGAATAAGTTGTAGATTTTTTTTCAAATTCGAGGCTGTTGAAAGCTGTTTCAAATTTTTTCTAATATTATTTCAAAGTTTGAACTTTCTACCATAGATACATTTTTCGTTCGAAATTGTTCTGGGTTTGTTCCATATTGGTTCAAAGTTTTGAACATCTAATATCTCTTTGCCATCCCCTTTTTGTAGGCATTAAAAATACCACCCCCTTCAGAAAGCTAGTCATGAATAAACGCAGAACTCTAGAGAGGGTCCCAAGAAACTTGTCACCTTCTTGATGTTGCAATTGCTAATGGCTGGATGCAGAAAAATGGCTCGAACAAAGTCGTTGGTGCTTCCATTGAAAAGGCAGCAAAACTATAATCCTCCACTGGGCTTTACTAAACACCACAGACCACAAATGACCATCTTCAGATCTGGAATTACAGTCTAGTCTGGAACTCATTTGTGATATTCCAGGATACGACACTACGTAGTAGACGTCAACTAAAATCTTCAAAATTTAATCTAACCTCTTAAGTAATATGCATTCCAATTAGGTCCTACAGGTTATTAAGGGCATCACTAACGAAAAAGCTCTCGATAAAGCTGGCATTTCCATCGGAGCGCTTAAAAATCTGCCTCTCAAATTGCTTGTCAATTTTCATTGATGGCTGACATGCTATTCGACCAGGTGGAAATCCAGCAGGATCATCTTCGCACTGAAACCGAAGAAGGAGCCTTATTCTCCTCACAGCTATCGACCTATTACATTGCTGGGCACAATGACTTGAAAGTTCTAGTAATTCTGCTACTGTGTCGGATCAGCAACCATCTGAATGACAGCCAGCTCATGGATAACGATAAATTCGGATTTAGATTATTTTGTCGCCACAGCCTTGAACAGGAACCAGATGACCGTATTTTTTCCTTGGAGAAGACCTGGAGAAGGCGTTCAATAAAATCCGCTATGAAGGCTTGCTGTCGAAGATGAAGAAAGGGGCAGAAAAATCTACCAACCCCATTATTGCTGAAATTGCAGAACTAGTCAGGCCCCCTTCACCATTTAGTAGTGAAAAAGGCACAATATTTAATAAGACAATAACCATTTGACTTGCCCCTATATAGTATTACAATCGGGATCTTAATCCTGTAAGTCTCTACATCAACCCGCTACCTAACCACACAGCAAGAGTTGTTGCGATAATGAGAAAAAGGTAGATACAGCCTAAGAAGCCGCTGCAACTAATAAAAAAGAATGTACTTAGCAAGGGTTAATAATAAAGAAATTATCCACTGGAAAGAAAGTCAACTGACAAAAATTGGGTTGGTTAAGATTCAGAAAAAAATGTTAATTGGTCATGGAAGTTAAAGAGTCAGATAGATTCAGATTTAAATTTAAATTTGCTTTCTAAAACAGTTCCCACATCATTTGGGACTGAATTCCAACCCTTTTAAGGAAATCGGTCTCATCAAAATTGCTCAAAATATTAGGGTGCTAACAACCAAACATCATCCGAAAACAAGAGTGAGTAATGAAATATTACTTCTACTAATGTAAAGTATTTGTTTGTGGTTTCTTCACAAATTAAGAATTATAAATAGAAAACTAATCTAAACATTAATTTTATGATTAGTAACACAAGTAGATATTTCCTCTAAAAAAAGAACAGCATTTTGACAAAAACATATCTCAAAATTTGAAACCAGTCTGACTAAAAAAATTTAAATCCCAAGTTGTCCAGTTGTAGATTGAAGCCCACGACATGTAGTACAGACCACAAAATACACCAATGGAAAAAGGTGACGAGCACATCCACATAGACGTCAAGGAGGTTTAGAAAATTTAAATCCAGCTTCAGAAAAAGATATGCAGCATAGAAGGAACTAAACTAAAACGATGCAATGAATGAGGCTTTGGTATAATGACGTTTTGAATGGCTGCAACTCCATGAGATACCTGAGCATAGTTCTAGATTTCAGTTTTACTCTGTGACAATATACTTTTCCCTTCTTGCGTTCTTTCGGGGTTTGGGAACCTCCCTGCTCAGGGACATGCAACTCAGAGAAGATTTAGGAGTTCCTCACGTCTCAATAGGCTTTGCACATCACTTTGGTCAGCCGCTTAACTGTGCTGAACGTTGATAGATCTTCTTCTTAAACAACAATGAACAGAATACTACTATGGCAACGACAAAATTGTTCAGAAGCGTTCAAAGTGCTCAGAAGCAACCGCTTCAACCGTGGTAAAGACCATAGAAAACAGCATCCATTTCACGATCTAGTTGGCTCAGTTTACGATAATGACGGCAAGGCTGAAATCTTTATTAATTGTTTCGAGCCAGTTTCTGCTAATGTCGATAGCTACAACGATTTTGATGATTTGGCGGAGGAGGTGGAAATTTTTCTGGATTCCATAGATGATCCCAGCGATCCCATCCCACTAGATACTAATATTGATAAGATCAGATCTCGCACCAAAATTGAAACAATGTAATAAGGCATGTAATCAGGTTGTGATGCCATATCTGATGATGAGTCCTTAAGAAATTGCCACAATCGTTTTCAACTCAATGACTGTAATCAACACCACCCTCTAGATTATGAAGGCAATATTACAGACGATTTCTTTTTTGTAATAATGACTTTCCTGTTAACTGATGTCTGGCTAAATTGAATGCTGTAAACTGCTGTACTAGTCCATTTTTGGTAATATAATAGACAAAACTTTCTTCTATATACTATATTCAAAAATGCTGACTTAGTTTCTGCTCTTTGCTAAAGAGAACCGTTCTTTTGCAGTTTCAAGCTTGTGAACCAATTATTGGAGGTCCTATTTCTCAATACAACATTTTAGGCAGAATAATTTCCTCTGATTTCTATATTGTCTTCAGTTTCAAATTCAGCTGATTTCAAGAACACTTTCTAGGATTGTCAAAATTCAGTTTGCAGTTCAGTTTGAGTCAATAGCGTCATGTTTGGGTAAGTAGTAGTACAATTGAATTTCTTGCTATTTGGTCCTGGAGCTCCAGTTTCAAGCGTCTTAGCTGTTGAAGAGGAAATCCACCAGATAGGATTCCAACAAGAACTGAAGCAGAACACATCAAATAAATTACCTGTATATCTTTTTTGGTTTTGAAGTTAAATGTTATGTTAATAAATTTGGAATGCAAAGATTTCAAGAAAGATTGGGCACCAAAATTATATATATTATCACTAGGTATTATTATTATTATTATTTATAAATTTAAATTTCATTTTTAACCGAAATTATTTCGATTAAAGGGCTCACTTTTTAAACGACGAAAGTAACATTTGTTCGGAGATGAAATTTCTGCTGCTTTTATTACTTGTAAGCAATTAGGACATTCGCTACCCAAAGCAAACGCAACGTAATATCAGAATGATGGATAATATAAACCCGTCACAAATGTTGCCTAATATACGTCCGCACATGTAGAGAAACGTGCCGCAATTATACTTCAATTTTATTGGTCCTAATTCATTTTTAAAATTCGCTCCACTATAGTTCGTTGTGACCGTTAATAGAAAGTGGCAATTTATATAACATGCACTTATAAAATTTGCTAAATTAATCTTTAAAAAAATGTGCTCTAAATAAAAGAATTGCCGCATCATTGTAATAAATAACACACATCGATTCACATTAGTTTAATATTGGAATTTAAATTTTTAGTAAATTGAAATTCTTAATTTGTATTATATATCAAGATTATCCGAACAGTCATCATCGAAGAGCATTTTACATAATATATACCCGATATTTTTGAATGTTTTTACATAAATATACATATATATTCAAAATTAATGTATATATTTCGTCGAAGATGTATTACACGCTCTCTATCATTTAAATGAATTAAATCGGACTCAGTTATTCAGTATCTCTATTCGTAATAGTTTCTGATAACTAAAAATAAACCCATTAAGTTTCAATCGGCCGCGGCTTACAGTCATAAATTTGTCTTGTTCTAGTAGGGTGTACATCCATCACTACCAGATGGACGCGGTGGAAACAATCAATTACCGATTTGATCGCTAATGTGACCGCCTAAACGGTTACCGTAAGAAATATGGTTAAATTTTCGATGACAGTTCGAAAAAAAATGTTTGATGCCATGATCTCTGATGTGAAATGCATATTGATCAGTACCTAAGAATGTACTTTCAGATACTTTGGAAAGTTTAGTCGCATAGCATCAGACAGCTCATAATACGGTCCAGTTTTCTAGAACAAAAAAATTGAATCATTTGCAAGTATCCGTAGATGAATAATTCTTCTGTTTTTTGCGCAATCTGTTTAAGGAGACAACAATTTTTGTATAAAACATTAGCGAAACGATTACAACTGCCTTTACAGTTTGATAGCCGTCAAAAATACTTTTGTAGTTACAATTGTTAAAACTTGACAGTTAAATTTTTTGATTGTTTCGAAATTTAAAACAAAAAAAATCATTGTTGTGATAGGAAGGCTCTCTGCGCTCTGGGAAGAGCGACTATAAACCTACCAGACACATTGACCCAAAACCCTGAGCGGCCTAAACCACCAGACGTGGGTCAATTTGAAACCAACAACCGATGACACACAGTATCAAAAGCCTTTGAATAGTCCAACGAAACCAATACACTGTTCAAACCTGAGTCTACAGCTGTCATAATCTCGTTTAAAACATAAGTTAGAGCTGAAGCAGTACTAACTCCCTTTCTAAAACCAGCTTGATAGTTAGATAGGTAGTTATTGGAAGGAAAAAAAATTTGATTGTATACAATTAGTTCCAGATCCTTAGACATTACTGGCAAAATGCTTAGGCAGTGGTAAATCTAAAGCAGCCTTCCAGTTAACTGGAAAATATGACTCGATGCAGGAATTAACAGTATGTGTAATATATTGATCAAGCAAGGGGCTGCAATACTTAAGCATACAAGAAGATAAATTGTCTAAACCATAAGCATTAGATACTATGCAAAATGGAATGAACATCCTCAACTGTGACGAGCTTAAACTCAAAACAAAAAGCTGGATCGAGTCTGGTGAATGAATCTCACAAAGTAATCATTGATAGCAGAAACTATAGCTAAATTATTTGGTAATTCGTACGCAGAAGATGTTTTAATATTAAACGATTTAAGGGAGGACCATAACTTCCTTGCATTGTCAGATTTAGCTGCAGAATTATTCATATTAGTTCCAGGTGGCCTATAAAAATTACCAATAATAAATGTCATGGGACGACATTTAATTTTCAACAAGATGTATTCCAAACTTACATCACTCACCAAAATTTGTATCAAATATCTGGCATTCCAATGAACTCCTTATATGGCCTAGGCGAAAGCCGCTCCATGGAACCCGGATCGAGGGGAGCCAACCTCAATAAAAACCTCAATTTTAAACTGGAGTGGACCAAGGCGAAAGGATACGTGGTTGAATAGCGGATCAGTCCCTTCTAATTCTAACCTCGGTTACCAGACGCTCTCCGAGGATTATCAGCCTTCCGGAGTAATGCGAGGCTCTGCTGGTGGTGGCTACCATTTCCCCCAGCTACTCGCGGGAACAATATGAGCGAAATTCTTTATAGTATACAGGCCGATAAACCGATGAATTAATCAAAATCCAATCTAGGATTCCCCAAAGCACTACCAACAAAATCCAATTTCTAAAAAGGCGTCTGAGTATAAGGGTGATGGAAAAAAGCCTTATCCGAGAGAAGCACTCCCCAACGCACTACAGCGAAGGAAGTAAAGCAATTCCATAGTGCTGTGAAGAAGCCTTGCACTGCTTAAAGCTACCCTACGATAATAGAAAGTAGCAGAGTAGCAGGCCTATTGCACACGAGGTTCGCTGACCTGCTTCTGACTACAAAATAATTAGGCACAATACAGCAAGAAATACCCCAGATCCAGATTTATGAACATTTAACTGGACTTTACAAAACAACTCTTTTTACAATTTGACAGTTCATAAATACTTTTCTAGTGACACTTGTTAAAACTGTAACAACAATTTTTGGAAATTTACGCTTGTCGACAATAGATAGAGATAGTTACCTACACTGTCAAAATGTGGGTAATGTGACACCTGTCAAAAATTTTTTAATATTACGATACTCAACTTTACGAACAAGTAACTGTTTTTCACAATTACCATGTCTGCCACACTTATTTAAAAAAATACATATTTTGACAGCTTGCAGTATTCAAAACACCTGTCAGAAATATTTTGATAGTTGTACTGTGAACTGTTTTTACAATTTCAAACTTTCTCAATGTTATGATATTGAAATTTGCAAAAATCAACACTGTATAAATTTACTGTTTGATATCTGTAAGATTTATTTTAACTATTACAACTGTCAAAACAGAAGAAATGTGTGTGAAGTACCTGCAATTGTGGAAACAGAAAAATTAATCTATTACTATAGTATTATAAATGATACAACCGCCGAAGCTGTCGCAAAGTAAGTACTTCTATAGTTTGATAACTCCTCTAAAGAACTGTCAAACATATTTCGCTAGATATACATACTGTCAAAATGAGGAAAATAACCGCTATTGTAATTTGAGAAATGTCGGAAACAGTTTTCTATCACTCAAAACCCCAAAAAATAACTATTTTGCAATTCCACAGCTGTCAAAAGCAAATATAGTACCGAATTAAGTATTTTCACACTTTGGCAGCTTTCGGAAAAACTATAACGCCTAAACATATTGAAACTGACAAGTGAATGTAACATTTTGACAGCTACGTGACATATTTTGCTACCTATATTGCTAAAATGGAAAAAAATGGTTGCTTGTATAATTTGACAGCTGTCAGAATTGTTTCGGTAATGACAGCTGTCAAAATAGAATAGAATAGAAGAACACCGCTTGAATATTTGTTATAAATCTTTGTGATAAAGATGTATCTAGTTGACAAATTATTAATATCCGCTACTGGAAACTGTCCGGGAGAAAAGGAATGAAAAAGAAGAGACCAAAACGCGCTCATTAATTTTATTTTACTCGAATAAAAATTAATCTTTCGTCGACGTATCGTTCTCACAATGTATTCTATTTCGCATTCGTTTGCCGTTTTCTGCCGCTAAACTTTCTTACAGGAAATTTATGTAAAATTCACGAATGAGAGAACATCATAAGAACGCCTAATTACTCTAGTAGTGCAAGCGCCGGGGAGTTGTCAAGTTAAGAGAGACAGTATGCTAAACAGCGAACGACAGACAAACTCTCTCATACACACACACACAGAGTGAATCTCTCTTCTATGTTGAGGAGATGGTTTGAGGTTGTTTTAATAAGTTGGGAACAGGGAACAAACCTCGCCGTTCCACACAGAGGAGACACTACCCCCAACGAGTTACTGCTACCGCTCTTTAGCATCCAAGACCGAGAAACGTCTTCTTTGATGTAGCAGCTAGCATTAATTAGTAAACGACAAAATTGTATTTAAACAATGGCAACGGGCTCCTCTACAACATCAATTAACTTTGATAAGGAATTTAATAGAGATTGCGTGCAAATTACATTAGTAGTAGTGGAAGTCCTGTGACGAACTTCTACTTTAGTTTATCCTCTGTTTCAATTTACAATTACGTCCTGAATATACACACGTATTCGCAAAGAGCTACATTATTAACACATCTGCATTTACGACTACCTACTTTTTTTTTTAGTAATTAATTGCATTTGAGTTATGCAGGTAGTAATTAGTACTGCGAATCCAATTTTTACATACTTAATGATGATAAAAGTATACCTTTTTAAAGAACAATAAGAAGTAATAGCGTCCAATGAACCTGTTTCACAAATCGTAATCGATGGACCATAATTCTTTCAGTGGCAATTTCTTTTTTTTATCCATTTTACTCACACTGTTCCACCGTAGTGATTACCTACTATATTCAGCTTCTTTTTATCCAACTCTTTTATATCATAATGCTTGGTGTCTTGTGCTCGGATTGCTTCTCTCAATACGAGCTGGTATGAAATTCCGCTCGATTTATGTTATATAGCGGAGACAAGGTAATAACATAATTTATTGCCGTATTATTGGAAATACGTCAGTTCATGTTGCTGCGCTTTGTCTCTTCTTTACGATATTTATTCGATGTTTTCTGAATTATGCGCCATCTCCAAGAATTGTAATTTATACCGGTAAAAATTATGTTGAGATTTCTCGACGGACGAAGCCTTTGTAGGTCTAATTGCGACTTGCGATGACGATTTCCTGGAAATTATTTCTGGTAAAAAGTTTTGCAATAAAAATTATCGACCTATCACGTTATGTTTGTGAAAAATTTTTCTCAAACGTTCATATCGTTGTTGCTGGTAAAACAATACAACCACTCTAGAGCAGCGAGTTAAAGGACAAAATAAACTCAATATGAACTGAACATCCTGAAGTATCAGTTTAAAACTTTAATAAAGGAATGGTTGGTTGAACGCCGGAGCACTCATTTTTAGACCGAAACAAATTTTCTTCTCTAAGATTGAAGATACAAAGCTTAGAAGTGAGCGGTTCACCACTATGTGAGGTTAGATTAGTTCATCGTTCATCGTTAAACTTAAGTCAGAGAGCCAGATTTTCTGGTATTATTGAGGTCCACGTTGATTGCAGTTTGTTCTACGTATCAGTAGCTGATCCTGGAGGTAATTTCCAATTCTTCCCACAATAACTCGATAGATTCAATTTAGAGGATTCTTTCAGGTCATTATCTTGTTGAAAGATAAAATTTGGACCCAAAAGATGAATTCCAGTCTCCTACAGTAGTACCAGCAAAACAGCCTCACAACATCAGTTGATTGCAGTTTGTTCTACGTATCAGTAGCTGATCCTGGAGCTAATTTCCAATTCTTCCCACAATAACTCGATAGATTCAATTTAGAGGATTCTTTCAGGTCATTATCTTGTTGAAAGATAAAATTTGGAACCAAAAGATGAATTCCAGTCTCCTACAGTAGTACCAGCGAAACAGCCTCACAACATCAATAAATAAATACACTCTTGAGGTAATGTTATTCTTTGGCTGAAGAGTATCGTTGGAAGTCACAGGTTTCGGTACACTAGAGAATCATTCATGGTGTCCGAGATTTAAACCGCATCGCTGTAAGATTTCTGACAGGCGTAGAGGTCACCTGGGAATATGATCTTGTCAACTATGGTCTATGAAGGGCAATTTGCTTTGGAATAACCTCAAAACGAAAGCGCCTTGCCTTAGGAAAACGAGGTCAGCTTTTATAATTCGCGGGGTGGTGGTCTCCACTCATCTAGGCTAGATCTATCGGAGTCAGTACAGCTAGATTGGGCGTGTCCAAAACGTTGATATCTAAATCATTGCCCCAGTTGTGGTTTTAAGGGCAAAAAACTGAACTGCACGTCTAATTTTACGGATTTCCTTGATCTAGTGGATATTCGTTTCGAATTTGGGCAACTTAACCAACACGAAAGGCTGGAAGGAGTACTACTGCTAGGACAACGCATCTTGACCACTGTTTCTGGATGGACACCCATCTCCTTAAAGGCAACAAGTATGTCACCAACTTCAATTTTCAATGGTATGTCATGCAGGTCAACATTGAGCCCAACTTCTCAAATGGAAGCGCCTATAACCCTTTCTTAATCTATTAAGTTTAGAACTTATTCTTCTCCACCTCGTCTTGTCCCTGAGAACAACAGAGATGACGGTAGAGCCTTCAGAGGTAGCGGCAGTAGGGAAAATTGAATATATTGGATCGCCCTCTCCTGAAGATCAATTTTTCTCGAATTTTCTGAAATCAAATCACAGCAAATCTTGTTGCAGCAAACCACTATGGATAGTAATTAAGCTCATATCAAGCATATCAGATTTTGCTGTCTAGCGGTGGTTTTCAATTTTTTCACTTTAGACCTAATGTCTTCTATTGTTTCTTTGTGGTCGTCTTTTGTACTTTCTACCTTTTCTTCTTTTATATCTTCAGTTATTCTAACTTCCTCTTCTGGTTCAGTAACTTCTGTTTTCTCTACTTTTTCTCTGTGTGGCCTTACATTGATCTTGTTTTCGTCTTCCAATATCTGATCTTTGAACAAGCGTTCCAGTTAAATAAACTTCTTCTACTTTACTGGTTTAATATCTACAGTCTTTTTTCCATTGCGTCAATCTTTTTCCAGTTCTTCCACTGGTTTAATATCTACAGTCTTTTTTCCACTGCGTCAACTTTTGCTTGTTCAACTATTTCGATCACGATAACTTCGTTTCTGTTGTTGATAAACATCTTTTTCTCTCGTTTCTTTCCATCTTGAACCTCTTTGACTTGCAATTCTTCCAACTTCTAGTCTTCAATTTGCTTCGTTTCAATGTGGTCTCAATATTTCTGGTCGAAGGTGGGTTTTGATCCTCTGTAGCTTGTATTATGTTTTCAGTTGTTTCAATTTTTGATGTGCTGTCAACAATTTTCTTTGCATCTACTATTTTTTCTTCCTCCATCTCATCTTTATTTTCCCCATCAATCTTTCTTGTCGTATCTTTATCTTTTTCTTCCTTAACATCCATTCGCTTATACTTTTTCTTGAGGTTTCATTTCCATTTTCATATCCTCTCCTTTCATTCCAGATTTCATTAGGTCCATACGATAATCTCTAATATCAGCTTCTTCGTGCACTGGAAGATCTGCCACTTCATCGGGTTTTTTACCATATCTCTTATATGGATTGCTTTTGACATTGTCTCAATTGTTTTTGTTGGTAATTGAATTACTCGTGTTTGACATCTTTTTGTTTATTATCTTTAGTAAGACACGAAGTCTTTCCATAACCACACGATTTTTCTACTACGTCTCAACTACGAGTCCACCTTGCTGAAATATGGACAAATCACGAAAGAACAGGTTTGATTATCCTCCAAAACTGAACCAAGAATAGGAAGCAAGAGAAGGAAACGTGTTTAATCGAACTCTTTTACTAGTCCTAGAGACACAAGAGACCCTAGTTGCTAAAATGGAATCTAAACCTATGGCAAGCTACTCTAAAGAAGATGGTTAGAAACTGGCAATTTTCGAAATTGAAGAAGCGTCCTTTCTTAAAAAAAGCTCGGACTTTGGCAGGCCAACTTGTGCTATGTTTTGAAAAAATACCGAAAGTTAATGAAGGCATATCAGGTCATCTACATCTGTTAAGTTCTTTAGGGTTTTAAGAAATGTAATTTTGGCGGTCATATTAATTCCTGGTTAGTGTTTGAAAGATTATGTTAGTCTTACATCTTGAATGATTCCGTTATTTTTCTGCATTAATTAGCAGCAGCACCTATTGTGTGCCAAGCATATCTGTCACATATTTAAAACTATTAAAGTTTTATGTGTTTTTAAGAATTTTCTTTCGAGTAATCATAATAATTTATTTAAAACCGCTATCATACATATGCATACAGGTCATATGAGCACATAAATATCTTTACCAAGGACACAAAACAAGATACAAGGTCGTTCACAGACTTTTAACAGAAAATTGATGTTTGAGTTGTGCTCACTCACTGACAGATATGAATATTTATTAAATGTCTTAGAAAAAGTCGTTTCTATGTTAATAAATAACCAACCAGGTGGTTAGTTTTGCATACCAAAGTGCCAAGAAAAAAATTATCACAATATTTCGCTAAAAAAAGGTGAACATCATTAACCAAGTAAGTTATATCCCGTTGCATGTTTACAATCTTTTATCTTTATCCCAGTAATTTTCAAATCGTTACACAATTCATACGATACAATTTAATGGCGTTTAATATTATTATACTCGCTGCAGGATACCAATTGGAGGTGCTCCTTTTTTCTTACGGTTTTATTCTGTGTTGCCCAATCAGGCGATGGTCTATGATTATACGTGCTTGGTTATGTGTTATTTATGCACACAAACGTGTTATAACACGTAACATACATATATGTGTTTTCCATTGAATCACTAGAACTTTCTACATAATAAGCTATCGCATGCCAGCAGGTAATTGTTTTGTTTACTTTCCGGAATTTGAAGATATTTTAAATTAAAACAATTCCTCCGATTAATTTCGCCTTCAGGATCTTATCTGTAGTAATTAGCGTTTGTCTAATGTAAACGTCCCTGTTGTAAACAATTGCTATCAACTCCCTTTGATCTCCCGTTGATTTTACGACAAACATTTATTTTAAAGTTGGCAAATAAGCCAAGGGGGCAGCAGCATTTAAAAGGAATAGATAAAAGGGGGAAAACAAGATCGAAACGGCCGACGTTAGCTGCAAACAAATCGTCGAAAGGTGGTGAATAGAGACAACGGATTAATGGAGTGAGACGGTGGTCGTTGGGTGCGCCGGATCAATTTAAATATTGGGAAGCTCTCTTTCTCTTCGCAGAAAGGATCCATTTGTTTGGACTGTTCGGCTACAATGTTTATTAAGATCATCAAAGGGAAACTGTGTATTCTCGTCGTTGAGTTTTTAGAGAAACAAAGGTGGATTGATGTGCTCTGTGGAAAGTGCGGTGAATCGATGCCTTTTTTTTGCATCTCTTTTGTTTAGTTCTGTTTCAAATTAAGGAATCTTTCCATTACTAAAATTTAATTCAGTTAATGAGTTTTATTATTTCATGTTTGTATAATTTAATATGTTTGTCTTGACATTAATCTTGACATTTTAGTTCCTAAAACAGCAGAAACCAATCAACAGCAGTAAGTAATCAGCAGTCAAGTTTTACGAGCCAACGCAAGTTAGTTAACCATTCCTGCCACCAAAGCTTCGTTTGATACCAGTCAGATCTCGCCAGATGCCAAGACGTTTATATATCTACTCATAACACATCAAATTTCCAACCAAGACCCTAAACCATGTCGTCAGTAAATAGTAACATTTCTATTTAACATATTTTATCTTTAAAAAATGCAGCTGCATCGGCTTCTTAAACTGTATTACTGATCAAGACTTATCAATGTCTCTCATTACCGAAAGCATCATCGTCAAGATTTGAACGTCGGATCTCTCTTCAAAATCATGTTGTAAATACTTTTGAACCGACCTGTATACAATGATCTGCTCATTTTGGAGATTGCTGTATATTTTTAGCTATGTTTTCTCCGATTACCTCTTCTGATAGCGGAGGTGATAGCGTTTCAAATTTTAGCTGTCAATGGTTAAGTATCAGGATCGTTAGTTTTTGGTGAAAATAGAAAAATGGTACCAAACTGGCAGTTGGCCCTAATCAACCTCTGGCATCTCTTAATCCATTAATAGAGGATCTTGTGAAGTTTTTGATTACTGTCACAGATCTGACTGATAAACAAGTTATACAATGGTAAGCGAAGAGAAAAGAACTGATGATTGGCAAGAACAATCATCTTTTCATTGGTCCTGATAGTCAACCTCCTGGAGGTAATTCTTAATCCATTAAACACTTCTGAGCTGATTACTTGACCTTTCGAGGCGACCATCATGGAGATTTCTGTACAAGGACTTAGACCAGTACGATTTATATCCTTAGGATTCCCATCTTTGTGCAGTGATAAACATTTTGTGATTGACGCCGAGGTTGATTCCGTGAAAAGGCTACAAAATGGAGATAGCAGACTTAGAATTAAACTAACACAGTTAGCCCATCATCTTCCACTCAATTCAAATAGAAATTCGAGCTTTCAAGGAGATAAAATTTTCATTTTTGTCCTCGCTAGATGACAATTTGGTTGATGCTTTATTCACTGGTGAAGCCTGATAAGTGAACAGGTATCACAGTTATAGCTTTCATAGCCGATTAGGTAGGTAATCGCTGTTTTTAGACAGTTAAACAGTTCTGTCCAACCTGTTCACTTACTTGACCTTTCGAGGCGACCATCATGGAGATTTCTGCCACAAGGACTTAGACCAGTACGATTTTAACATCCTTAAGATCCCTTCTTTTTCATTGATAAACATTTCTCGTGATCGGCGACGATATTTTCTATATCTAGCTCAAAATGGACATGTCAGACTCAGAATTCAACTAACACAGTTATCGCTCACCATTTCGTGTCTAAATAGATTCAAAATGGAGTTGGATATTTTAAGGAGACAAAACTGGTAGCACTCTGTCCTCCATTATATCAGATGACAACTTCTGTGACGTCTTACCAGAACTCCCCAGCAGATTCTCGCTGAAACCAAAGTTTTTGGTAACGTTGAGGGCCAACCTCAACCAACCTTCACGATTTAGATATTTATAATTTATTGTTCCAGCATTCAGAAGAAAATTTTGCCTGATTTTCCTATTTAAGATAAGTCGATAGGGCACGATGCTCGGTCTTAACATAAATCTATATCTGGTTGCTTAGATTTCAAATCTTGGCTAACACAAATGAGTTATCATTTCTATCAAACGTCCGAACATCGATTTCGACCAGATCACTTTCAGCCGATTAGAGCTCGAAGATACCAAGAAGTTTACATATCTACTCATAAGGCATCAAGTTCTCAAGCAAAACTCTAACCATCTCAAAGTGGAATTATAGTTTTTAAGTTGACAAAACGGTAACAGTCTTGTCTCTAGATACCAGATCACAACTCCAGTGGCGTTTCTAGTGTCATTGAAGCCCAAGTTGATTGCCAATTCCTCGATGTGAACCTTTAATAATAATAATGACCTAATAATCAATTTATTTTTTGCCTAATTTTCTTACAATTTAATTTAAACAAATATATTATGCAAAAGCAATGTTAAAGAAAAATCTATATCTGAGTTCAGGATTTAGTCTTGCCTGCTAGGTCCAGTATTCCTATCAAATCTAAAATACCTCTGGACCTCAGTAACCTACAGAGAGAGAGAAGTCCTACAAGAGAATCAGAACTTTTCTTTATACTAGCAACGTTAAAGACGTTCATTACAGATCAAGAAGCAATAAACAATTGAAATGTATCAACATCTTCAAGCAATTAAAATCTAATCATCTACAGTGGACCAGATTCCGTATTGAGGCGGCCAAAAGTTATAAGATTGTTGAAGATACAGACCTCTCAAATGCAAATGTAGTTTCTGGTGTTGCTGAAGCCCAAGTTGATTCCAGTCCATTCCCTCCATAGTAACTGATGGGATTCATGTAATTCGGGGCTCTTGGGAGGTCATTCCATAATTTTAAAAGTTATTTTCTCCACTAAATGGCGTATGTACATAATTTTTCTGATCATTATCTTGCTGAAAGATAAAATTTTGACCCAAAAGTCAAACTACTGAATGTCCCCTACCCTAGTCCCAGCAAAACACCTCCAAACATCATTGAACCTCCTCCCCAGAAATATTCCTCTTTTCTGCTAGTGAACAGTTCAAATTTGAAATCGCCTGTTCATAAAACGTTGTTCCACTCTTCTATGGTCCAACGTTGGTGTTCACGAACCCGTTTAAGACGTTTTCGTTTATTTTGTTTGCAGTTAAATTTTCGTTTTAGATCGTTATGATGGCCTACTATCATGCTATGCATAGAACATAAATCTATATCTGGTTGCTTTGTTTTGTTTGCCTGTTAGGTAGCCCATTTTATCGAACGTTTTCGATTCTGGATCAGCCAACTAGAATCGAAGTGTTACAAGAGAACCAGAACCATTCCTTATACTAGCAATCGTTTGCACCCATCATATCTTTAAGCAACAGCGATATCATCTATTTGTGACCTATAACGTTCTATCGGTGCTGTTAAGTATCTTGATTGAGTAGCATTTAGAATGAGATTCGACGCTGTTGTTAGACTACATTTTAGCGTGAGCGAGATCTACTTTTTTGCAAAAGCTCCGAAAGCTTTAAGATCTTTTGTGTTGAAAATTTTGTTACCTATTAAAGCTGTCAATACTAGCGTTTGTTTTAAATTCGTTCAAATTTTATTGGAGAGGATTGTACCTTAATTATTTTTCTTGAAAGCATGATATCATTTCTTCAAACTACCAGATGCCATGCTGGCAATAAATCTCAAACTACTCGCATACAGAAAGTTCAACCCCGGCATTAACAGCTTGAACATCTAGCATAATGAAGCGCGAAAATGTATTGATATAAATTCCATAATTTATTTCATCTAGAGATAGATACACCGAACCATAAATAAATGTAGTAGTTTACTTGCAAATTCATTTACCATGCGCCTGTCGATGGTAGCGAATTTATAATTTAATTGAAGCAATATTCTTTTGATTTACACCGAATGAAATATTTTTAACAGATCGCCATAGCTAAGCCAGCAGTAGAATCAGTCTGTTCTATTTTATGTTTCCTGTTCCATAATAACAACTGCATTTATTACATTCAGCAATCAATTCTAAGTTAGGATTCCGACGTTGCCAAGAATGCAAATTTTCCTCTCGTTGTCTTTTCCATATAGGAATTGCATCTAACGGAGAGTCACACCAACACATGAGTTCTTATACAAAGCTCGTGTTATTTTACATTAGAACGAACCAGTCTAGTTTGATTTTTTTTTTTTCACCTTATATCGTCCGTGTGCCGACTGAGATAATTTAAGCAAGATTAATGTTTAAATAAGTGCTGTTAAAGAGATCCAACGATAGAAGCAATAATTTATCTTCATTTCTGTACAAGTACGGTTTGGTTTTTGTTCGCGCAAAATAAAGAAATAATTTACAACGACCTCTATTACGATTACGTATGATCACATTAATTTGTTTCGCTGGTACACGGTGGTTTGTTATTCTTCTCTTTCTATATCGGCAGAATATAACATAGAACAAACAGGTCACATTATAGAGCCCTGAGGTACCTACCGTCGCGATTAACATAACTGCTTCGTGTTTAACATATCTCATTTGTGCAACCGGTTGCCATTTACTGTGATAAGAATCTGTATCTTACTACTAGCATTACTCCGCTGATACTGGAGGAACATTGTATGATAATTATAATGCGGGCGTTTATATCAATTCGATTAAATATTATTAATGAATTGGCTTTATTATTGTCTAATCATCAAGGAAATTATTCATCAAAACTTTTGGTTTGAGCGTAAATTCATCGGATTAAATAAAATTTATTTAGTCCGATTCGTATATTTAATTAATACCCACATAGTTAATAAAACTAGATTTTATTACAGCTCTACACAGATTTCATAGCAGTTTCATTACGGCCGAACTGGATATGGAATAATTAGGTTATGCAGATGCTATAAAATACAATCCTAAAGCTTCCATTAAACATCATCATACCTATACTATTTCAAATCATTGTAAAAGCTAATGAAAAAGTCGTCTGCATTGAGTAAACGTAGAATAATTGTTCACATAAATTTCATCTAATCTAGTTGCTGTACCGCTTCAATACGGCTATTAGCGGTATCTCTCTTTCCGATGATAAAAAGGAGTCCGTTTTATGTAGTCATTAGATTGGTATATTTAATGCAGAATGGACAATGTTGTCTCCAACGTGGGTTCCACTTTGAACGACACATTAAAGCGATAACGAATTAATGTAGTATTTAAGTTAATCTGGTGTACTTCTTTTTATACAGATATGCTTTAATATAAAATTTTCGTAAATCTAAATACGAAGTAGTCGTTTCACCTGAAAATGTTAAAGAAGAAGAACTAAACCATCATAATATTGGTCACGCGAAAAAAATTTTGTAGACCTGTAGATTGTAGACCTATTGCACTAGTTACCAGTATCATGAACAGTGCAACAGCTGTGTACGATGTCCAACATTTTCATCATTTCTTCGGGCTCTAGGATGCCTATTTGATCCGACCAGAGGTCATCTTCTGCTATGTCTGCAAGTTGATTTTGAATTGCTTCTGGTACCTTCAACTTCCATGATCAGATTTGCTTTCTCCATTCCTACCTTTCTGTTGGTCGATGTCTTCGGCCAATTTCGGTTGCTTGTTAGACAACTGACTCGCATCATAATATTTTTGTCTCTATTGCAGTCCCACCTTTCGCAACTCTACTACTACCTCTTAAGATAAAACATGCCACTCCCCCTTGTTCATCATTTTATCAGTCAGTTTTTTCTAATATTTTCAGCAATTCCACGTTACTGCGCTCATTTGTTCGTTCCAAAATATCATGCTGCTTATAGTTGCCATTCCTGTCTTCCTCGTATCACTCTCTTCTAAAGTTTTTGAAATATTTTCTTTGCTTTACCAGATCATCATTTATGAAAGCGTAAAAACCATTCTTCCTTTCGACTCTGAACGGACTACTCGACCAAAAGAACTCTCAACCAGGCTGCACCCGAACAAAGAAGTCCGCAACCTAGTCAAGATCATCATCGGCATCATCTAATCGATCGACTCCAAAGAATATCAGCCTCTCCCTGTTCGCTGTTGGAGAGTCAGCAAGGAGATGGACTGGAGTTTCCTCCGCACACTAAACCAATGCTGCTCATGAAGACTACCTTGCGAAGTCTTTTCTTATTTGGGCGGATCTCGAGAGTCTCACCCAGGCAAGTGCGTTCGCCACGAGTTCTTTGATGCTGCCATAAGGACTCTCACACATCCATTCTGGACCTGTGAATGGTCGTTCGCTGCACCTCTTGCGAACTTGTCAGCTATTTCATTACATCTGATTCCAAAGTGACTTGGCGTCTCTCTCAGCGCAGTGCAATGATGTTTCGTCAGTTTTTCGAGCTTTGGCAGTCAAGTACCACCTCGGATCATCAAACCTACCAGCTTGTAGTGCTCTAAGGGCGGCCTGGATGTCAGATAAAATTTCTACCTTTCTACCCTTAAAATGCCCTCCTCTGCAGACCATAATCGTGCTACTTCTTACATCTGCTGTCCTCAACATTCGGAATCAATTTCTCACTGTATTTCGATTTTTCAATGCGAAGCCATTGTGTTACGAAAAGTGCAACGAATCCAAACGCCAAATCCACGAATTGGTGTACGAGTTGATTTCTGGGGATTGATCGGTAAGATTTTTCTGAATTCGGGACCACCGCGGTCTCAGGGGAAATAAATTGACCGACAAACTGGCAAACTTTGATAGCAACACCGACATGTCCTCGCTAATAGCGGAATTATGATAATTTTCCTTGGAAAACTTAAAAAAAAAATGGCTTAATCTTGGTGAGACCGCACGTCCTTGATTCAATTCAAAACATGGTTACTACGAGGGGATGGCATGAAAGGGTCATCTCATCTTCAAGCCGTTTCGTTACCACATTCAATCGATTAAGAATAGGTTATTGTAGTATTGAGACTCATTGCTTTAGGATCGGAGCGACCCCTGTTAAATTGAGGAGGACATCTGGCTGTCAGATAAAATTTCTACCGATCCGTTTCGCTGAAGGCAGTTTAAAATGCTCTCTGCACAAGCCTGGAAGATAGAAGGGAAGCTGTCCGAGCTGATGTCCTTGCTTGGGGGTTCTCCATTGTCACACTTGATTGATTCCGTTTAATTCTATGTCTGCAGCAGTGCATGTTCGCCTGAGTGTAATCGTAAGTAATTTTCGAGTTGAATAGCCATAGATTCGAAAAAACGTAAACTGACAGATGAAGAACTGTATGGTGAAGCTCAGAAAATAGAAGATTATGGTTTGGAATTATCTGAAGAGGAATAGGAAGAGCAATATATGAAGATTCGAGTTCTGAGGGTACAATCCCTTCTTCCGGCGAAGATAACAGCAGTGATGAAAGAGCTAATCTGTCAAACAATAATTCAGAGGAAAATTATCAGAGTGGCCGTAGACGACGACCAATAGATTCACATCGAACAAGATACTGTTTTATTCGACTTTGCAGGGCAAGAGGGATTCCAAGTCCCCATATCAGCCACTGTCAGGCCTCTCGAAGTGTTTCGACTTCTATTTGATGAAACTTTGCTAAATAAAATTGTCGATTTGGACAAACAGTAGTCACAGACAACAGAAAGTCTAATTTACACAAGTGGAAAGATGTTACTATTGCTGAAGTCAAAACATTCTTGGGTCCAATATTCAATAAAACTATGGAGCGCAACTGCTTTGAAATAATTTTGAGATGATTGTGTTTTGATTTAGATACTGATAACAAGACCAGACGGTTGCACAAAATAAACAATGTTATCGAGCATATTCTGCTAAATATTCGAACAGTGTTCTATCCTAGCCAGCAACTATCCCTGGATGAAGCATTGTTGCTGTGGCGTGGCAGATTTCATTTTCGGCAATATATCTTAAATAAAGCTGCTGAATATGGAATAAAGATATACGAATTGTACACACCTGACGGGTTTCTTTTGAATTTATTAGCCTACTATGGGAAAGGAACAACTCAAGATTCAGAACACGTCCACTCCTTTGCTGTTGTTGAAAAACTAGTGGAGCTCAATTTGAACAAAAGTCATATTATATATTTGGACAATTTTTACAAGAGTGTGGATTTGGCTGAAAAGATGTTGAAGAAGGATATTCATGTAGTTGGAACCTTGCGCAAAAAACAGGAAGAAGAATCCTAAAGTGGTTACTGGCAAGAAATTGAAAAGTGGGGAGACGATTTGGAGGCGAAAGGGCAAGGGTGTTGTAGGCAGGTGGAATGATAACGCATAAATATCGTTTTTGACTATAATAAATTCATGTCATAGAATAGAATAGAACAGACCAAACGGTTTCCTATTACACAACACCTCGAAAGACCATCAGATGGTACATCAAACTATTCTTCCATTTACTGGATGCATGTCTCTGAAATTAAAAAAATTTTGATTATAAATAGACCATCACAGAAACTGAAAAAAAAAACTGAAAATGTTCAATCAGTAACACTTACATAGCTTATTCTGATACAAACCAAGACTGTGTGTCATAGCCTCGTACCTGTCAAATAGAAGGATAATGCTCGAAGAGGAAGGAACGACAGAAACTGTAAAAATAACAAGCGGGGTCCCACAGGGATCTGTCCTGGGTCCAACACTATGGAACATCCTCTACGATGAACTACTCCGAATAGAGTTCTCCGGAAAAGTGACACTAATAGGCTTCGCGGATGACATCGCCATGGTCGTAACGGCTAAGAACGAAGAGACACTAATGAACACGGCAAATGCCGGACTGTTGCGTGTAGCAAGATGGATAAAGAGCAAAAAAACTTCATCTGGCGCCTCAAAAGACAGAAGCGGTGATACTGGGTAAACAAAGAAAGATAGCGCCAATAACCTTCGACGTCGAGGGCACCACAATAACACCTAGCAGAGCCATAAAATACCTGGGGGTGTGGCTGGACTCTAAGCTAACCTTTGTAGAGCACGTAGACAGAGCTATTATAAAAGCTGAAAAGACAGTAACTGCCCTGTCAAGCATAATGCCGAACCTAAGAGGTGCACGGGCATCTTAGCTAGTGTGGTGCATTCCCAGCTACTATACGGTGCTCCAGCCTGGCATACCGCTGTCGATAGCAAGAGATTAGTCCAAAGACTTTCGCGAGTGCAATGGAAAGTGAATATCCGCGTCTGTAGTGCATATAGAACAATATCGGCCGAGGGAGTGGCAGTTATAGCCGGAATTCCGCCTATCGAACTGCAAGTGAAGGAGCGGGTAGAAGTATACAACGGAACGGCGAGGAAGACCGCAAGAGAACACCTTATAGCAAAGTGGCAACAAAAGTGGGACTCTGGGAGATATGGACGCTGGACCTGGCAACTGATTCCCAACATACAAAGATGGCTGCACAAAAAACAGGGAGAAGTTGACTACTTTCTAACTCAGGCGCTGCCAGGGCATGGATGCTTTAGAAAATACCTGTTTGAACGACGGAGAGCAGACTCAAATATATGCACATATTGCGAAAGTACAGATGACGTAGAGCATACCCTCTTCCTATGTAGAAGGTGGGAGGAAGTAAGAGACGCCTTCCAACGAAGTACTGGGAAAGTTTTTAACGCCAAAAACATGATGGATGGACTCACTGGAACAGAAACATCTTGGAAAAACACCTATGAAGCAATAAGGCAGATAATAGAAACCAAAGAGAAAGAGAGCAGATAGAAAATGAGACCACCTTTACACTGAAGTAATGCGCGAGCGGTTCCAGTGTGAAGGTTGAGACGACAGGGAGGAGAGGTTGTTTTTAGTCAGTAAGAATCTGACATATCTCGCACGCCCACCACCTAAGTGCGGGAATCTTATGCAAGATTTTTTCCTCTTCCTCACCCAAAAAAAAAAGACTGTGTGGCCATTTTCACAGAGCCCCGAACGTGTTAAGATCTCCATTAATAACTATGTACTTCGGAGATGGCGAGGACGCGGAGGAGGAGTTAGGAGGATGGAAAATGGTTTTAGTTCAAGTTTTACCAAAACTTGAATTTCCTAGACAATTTCCTCTTTATCTCGGCAAAAGGAAGTGGTATAAAACACAAGCAACAACTACTATATCGTCAGAGCAACCGTGTACTTGATGTGGTTGGAGATGGTAATACCTCTGGAGACCGAACGTTCACTTGTCCTCAACTCTCGACTCTAGCATCAATTAAAATCTCACCGTAATTTATGGATTAAACATACATTATTCTCCCGTACGTTATGAAACCAATTAATGGCGATAGAGAGATGAGCCCTCTCTGGTGGACGCACGTCTACTTTCTGTATAGATTAAAAGACACTGATAGGCCGCTGTACGCCGTTCTCATCTTGATAAACTACTGCACGAAATTGGATAATTAATGGAAAATTAGTAACGTGCTCCCGATGTAATTCTTCCCTCTCAATTTTAGTCTTTAATGTGGAAAGTAACTCTCCCATTAATAGGATACAAGTACGAAATTATTTCTTTTACATTTTAGCATCGCAGCATAAAGATGTGAACATGGAACGTTGTTATCTCAATAAAACGAGCTTCAATCTGCATTTCATATGCATAAGGAAGTACATTGTATCGCTATTTGTCATAGAGTCGTTAAAAATCTAAGTATAAATTATGTAGCCTTTGTTGGCTTATCTCATATAAGCTAAGAAAATAAAACGGCGACCGGTACACACTAGGCGCGTTTCATGAAATAACGGTCACCGTTTTCATATATAATAGCCATTATGATGGCCATTAATGCAAATTTATAATTGTTAACCAACACATATCTCGGGGGGCTTCTATCCAGCGCAGAGCGCACCCAATATATACATATATACATGCATATACATACGTTGTATGTGTTCTTTTACTAGCGTAACATTTTCAGTTCTGTTCGATGAGATGAGACGTAGACGTACCATTTTTCCACGATTCGATTTATTTTCGGCAGGTGTTCTTTTTAGGTATATAGGAGGCTTACGCAACGTGTTTTATGTCGATGTTTTCAACGTAAATTCTCTTAACCGGTGACACCACTTAAGTCATGTCAAATTTGAAGATTTCTCGATTTGATTCGTGTACATAATTTGATGACAGCAGGAGGTAAATCGTGTGTAAGAACAACTCGAGGAGAAGAAGATGATGAAGAAGAAAAAAAGTAACCTTAAACTGGTTTATTTATTTCCTATAAGTTACCGCGTTATAGAAATTAGCTGTTGATATAGGATGCAGAGATCGAGCAAGTTCATGTTTGATGCATAATTATTACTCAGGCCCAAAATTATACCAGTGAACATGAATTATCAAGGTTGCAATGTTAGAGCGCAACCAAGTTAATCTGGCCCGCGGAAAATATGCGAACTAACTTGTCAACCTCTTACATCGCACCCTCCCCCCCCCCTACCCATACTTTCAATGTTTGACAGCTCGGTACAGTCTCGTTCTAGGTATTAGTAGTTTTCTTGTGTGTTAAATTTATATTTTCATTTATTGCTGCATTTTTTCTTCATTTTCATCATTTACTTCCGTCCTTTGATTATTTAAAACGTTTTTTTTAAAACTACTTCGTTTTGTATTGTGAATTCAAGGTAAATAATATAAACTCAATTTTGTAGTTAATATTTTCTAGTTTATTTTTATTATGTACTGTGCTCGATTTGAGGCGGAACGCGGCGGAACGGCGTTCCGGGACCTCTTTCTCTCTGAAAAATAAAATTATCGGCACAAAGTTTTAAAATTTAACTCGCAATTTATTAATACAGCATAAATTATTGTAGCTCGAAGCTTACAGATAAGACTCACCCGTCCGCCGTGCAGTCTACCTTCCTCCCCTCCATAAGGTTAAATAGACTCGCCCGTGTTGTTCTGTCTACGGCTCACTGCGCCTGATCAGTCAGTTGCTCAGTACTGTCAGTAGTAGTCGGAAGTCTGTATAGTCCTGTACTGTGTTATGCGATCCTCACTTGCACACACGGTCTTCTTTTATTTATTTATATATGTTACGTTGTTTAGGTTAGTTTGTTGTGTTTCAGTATTTGTGAAGTGATTGTTGCAAAAATAAAATGAAAAAGTTAACCGATTTTTTTTCACTTTCGGGTGATACTAAAAGACTCAAACGAACCAATAACTGTCAAGACAACCTCACGCAACCATCTTCATCGACTTTTCAACCTAGCACTAAAAAGGTAACTAGTTTAGATTCTAACGAGAAACACTCTAAAGAACAAGAACAAAATGTTGAGTGTAGTAATGCCTTGCCAGATTGTTGGACTAATTTGCAAAAAACTGAGTTTTGTAAAAAATATGACTGGTTGTTAATTAAAAATGGAAAGTTAGGATGCAGTACATGTAAAAAAGTTGGGATCTTATCTGTAAAGAAAAAAACAGGAATGAAGATTTCAAAGGAATGGGCAAATGTTGAAATAGACAGTTATGGTGACACTAAAGAGAAAAAGCAAACTTCTTTAAGGAAAAAAATTCATGACCACAAAGAGAGTGCTGGTCATAAAGCAGCTGATGAAATTTTATCCGAAGGTGAAAACGGAGAACTGGAGAAAACTATTTTAAGACAGCGCTCTCATGAAAAAGAAGTTACTGGAAGAGTATTCCGAACTGCATATAAGGTTGTTAAAGAAAATCAGTCATTTAATAACTTTGAACAAGAAATTGATTTGCAAGAACTAAATGGAGTTAACATGGATCGTATTTTACACTCTGACAAAGCCTGTGCTAACATTGCTTTGCACATCAGTAAGGAAATGAAGAAAACCTTTGTTGATGAAATCATTAAGAGTGAGACAAAAATTGGCCTGATAATTGACGAATCCACTTCCTTAAGTAATAAGTCAAGTTTGATTGTATACATTCGGTGTTCTTTACCTAAAACTGGTATGAGTGACTCAACTAACGTCTTTTTGGATCTGATAGAACTTGATGGTGTTACTGCTATAGCTGTTTTTGACGCTTTGATGAACTGTCTTCAGTCTAATGGAATATCTTACACGTTTTTAAGTAATAACTTGACAAGCTTAACTTGTGATGGTGCTGCTACTATGATCGGTAAACACAAAGGTGTTGGAACATTATTTTGTCAGAAATTTCCTTCTGTTATTGTTTGGCACTGTGCAAATCACAGACTTGAGCTGTCGGTGTCAGACGTTATTAGGTCTGTTTCAGGAGTTAATAGATTTAAGTCCTTTATTGACAAACTGTATGTTCTCTATCATGCTTCGCCAAAGAACAGCAGGGAAATCCGACGGTGTGCAAGTCTTTGGAGACAGAAATTTTAAAAATTGGAAGAGTTTTAAGCACCCGTTGGGTGGCATCTAGTTTCAGATCTGTGTCAGCTGTTTGGACGTCATATGAAGCATTAGTGCAACATTTTAAAGAAGCTTCAAATGACCTATCTGTAGGCAGCACAGATAAAAGTACTTTTTACGGCCTCCTTAACAAGATCACAGAAACTAATTTCATCCTAGATCTGGGATTGATGGCAGATGCTTTGCAAGAGCTTTCAGAACTAAGTGAAGCTTTACAGCATTGCAATGCAGATTTGTGCTATGCGAACAGAAAATTACTAATCACAGTTGGTTTATTTGAAGAAAGAAAAACAGTTCCAGGGTGCTACTCAAAAATGGCTCAAGAAGCAGTAAACAACTTGTCTTTTTTCGGAGTCCCTCTCCATACAGAAGAAGGGAGAACAAACAATCAGCCGTTGAACCCCAAAATATTTTACGAGGCACTTAAAACTTCTATTGCAACAAGACTGCTTGATGGCAAAGACGTTGAGTTAGCTGAAACTCTTAAAGTAATGGATACCAAAACCTGGCCAACAAAAGTGCCAGTAACTTTTGGGGAAAATGAAATGAGGAAACTCGCTTCCAGATTTAAACTTAACGAAAGACAGTTAATTACAGGTTTACGAGAGCATATCTACTCCAGAGCGTTACCAGAAAGTCTCAATCCTTTAAAGCAGTCAATCAACTCGATTGCCATTTCATCAAGTGAATGTGAAAGAGGATTTTCTCAGATGAATTTAATAATAACGCCGCTGAGATCTTCACTCAACATAACAACAGTTTCTGGTCTGCTGTTTTTGAAAATTAATGGACCTCCTCTTCGACTGTTTGATCCAGAGAAGTATGTTAACTCTTGGCTTGTTTCTGGACACCACTCAACGCTAGCTGTCAAGAGTAAGGAAAGATAACGAGAAGAGAAATATGATGAAAACATGATGAAGTTTTGGAGTATATTTTAAGAACAATTTTTAAAAAATTATGTTGTGTTGTTCTACTGCTTTATATTACGTTTATTAAAAGGTTTCAGTTCACTAAAATGTTTCTTTTTTTTTACCAATATTTTACACAGGTAAATATTTTTTTGTGGGTGAGAGGAGGGTTAGGGGGAGGAGCCGTTCCGGCACTTCAATTTTTAGAAATCGAGCACTGGGCTAAACGTAAATCTAAGGATGACGTTTTGACTGTCTTGGAGACAATTATTGAATTTTGTGAGGAAGAAAAACGATTAGGCCGCTACTCCTTTCCTGTAGAACAAGTTATTAGCAGAGTGGCTGCCATGACTGGAAAATCGGAAAGAACTATAAAACGGATCAAAAGGAAATTAGTTAAGAACTTGGAAGTACAACCTTCATCCTCCACCATTACTACAGATCCAGTAAAGGAAAAGAAATCATCAAAAATAACATTGGACGATGCAGACATGTAATATATTAATATAAATAACATACCTAACACTCATTTTATGTAAAATTTAGGTGCGTACTGCGAAACAAAATAAGATCCCTGTACACTGTCACAAAATCTGCACCCACGTTAAGTATTTTACATACATATATGAAGTCTGAAACTATGTTTCAAGGTAGCAAAGAGACACTACGCAAAATTATCATAGATATGGGATATAAATATAAGAAATGTGAGTCAAATAGAAAGGTACTAATGGAACGACAGGACATAGTGGCTTGGCAAGTACGGTACTTAAGATCTCAAATGCATAATGATAGTCGTGGTGATGACAAGAGGCCAGTGGTATTTCTCGATGAGAACTATGTGCATAAGAACTACACTGTTTCAAAGTGCTGGCAAAGTTCAGATGAAAAAGGGGTCTTAAAGAAAGAAGGCGCAGGACAACGATGGATTATGTGTCATGCTGGTGGTGAAATGAACTTATTAACAATTTCTTTTAATTCAAATCAAAGACGAAAAGCGGAATTACCATGACAATTCCATTATAATTATGGAAATGGTTCAAAAACCATAGTTGATACAAATTAATACCAGACAATTCATCTAGTTATCCAGAAAATGCAGATATTATATCGTGTACAAATTTGTTGAAAAATATACCGCATCATCCAGACATGTTAAAATGTGAATTACTTGAAATTGTTAGACGTAATAAACCACAGCCGGAATATGAGATTAACAATTACGCAGCAAGTTTAGGTCATTCCGTATTAAGATTACCTCCATATCACTGTGACCTTAATTCGATAGAGATGATTTGGAGCATGGTGAAGAGAAAGGTAGCCTCAAAAAATGTTGATGGTAGTTGTAATGTGGAAGCCTTAACTAGGCAGGCGTTTGCTGAAATTACTCCAGATTTGTGGCAAGCAGAATGCATCTAAAGTCATATAAAAATAAAATGCTCAAGCACATCAACTTTGTTTTTGAGAGGGACATTTATTAGGCGTACAAGCAAACCCTCATCTGCAATCCCTTGGGCAGGATGGAATTGATCTCAAAAATCTTAAATGGAAAGTTGATTGAAAGATCTTTCGATTCTTTTTACAATGATACCTAGTTAACACAAATTCCATCCCTGCAAAATACGATTAGTCTTTAGAGCTCAACGAAAATAATTTAGTTAGACGTAATTTTAGACGGGGGTAGATCAAGACCCACATTTGTTATTTAATATCTGCTTTTCTGACGAATATTCTTTCTTCGTCAATGGCACTGTAAACCGTCATAATTGCCGTTACTGAGCGGATACAAATCCGAAAATTCTGCATGAGACGCATACGCAGCATCCAGAAAAGTTGAACATTTGAGCTGGCATCTTCGGTGACCACGTAGTTGGTCCCTTTTTTCTATCTGGTACACTGGTAACTGTAAAAATGTACTTAGCACTATTAGAAACTGCAATCAATCCTGCCTTAACTGAAATAGTGGAAAACGATGAATACTATTATTTGGAAAATCGTTTTATGTTTCAACAGGATGGTGCTCCGCCTCATTATGCCACGCCCTGTACGGAAGTATTTAAACCAAGAATTTCCGGAAAGGTGGATTGGTAGGCGAGGTTCTATTGAGTAGCCACCAAGGTCGCCAGATTTGTCACCATTAGACTTTTTTTGTGGAGACATTTAAAAACTAAGATTTACGCCAGTACACTGTCATCTCATAACACCAAATATGTTTCAAAATTTGAGAAACCGTTTTGAAGACAACCTGTACCACAGCATGGAAGTTGGTGGACAGCACTTTCAACATCTACGCAAGTTTGTTATCTCTTTGATACTGTAAATCGCTTCTCCTAAAAACAGAAATAAAAGTTAATTTTTGAGCATTATGCCCAAAATCAATGACGTTTCGTTTTCGAATAGCCACCCTGTATAATAAAACACTTGTGCAACCGAGAAAGTCGATTGTATCGTTTCCTTTTGAGATCTACTTAGATTATCTTATCAGACTTGCCATTCTAAAATTAATTATTGAGCACAACGGATCCTAAAAGCAATGGGGTCTTCCTAAGACCGAATTCTCACTCCTCGCCCTTTTAGTTCTCTGATTGTGGCTCATTTGGCCAAGGATGTTTGAGGTTGTGCGGTCTTTCTTTAATCAGTTATCCACTATGTCGTCCTCTTTGACCAAGGCCCTTCTAATTTGGACACTAGGTGGCGGTCTGACTAGATCAATGGTCCTGTTATAAGCTGGTGTTTCAACGAGAGCACGGCGAAGTCCTTTCGCAGTTGCTGGTTCTTTACAAACCATGGTACACCTGCTATTAAACGGAGGATTCAATTCTGTAGAATTTCGAGTCTTTTGAAATTTGTTTTTGTCACGCTAATCTTGAGTGAGAAATCGCTCATTGGACACAATAACTCGAGTCTTTTTTAAACTTGCCAATTGTCTTTTTTAAATGCTGCCCAAATGTTAAAGGTGACCTATTGGTTTCATGGTATCCTCAAGTCGCCAACAATTATATTGTCTGGAGGAGGACGTAGTCTCGTTGAAAATCGAACTGCTATACACAGTTGGACCTGTTTATCCTGAGACGCCATCTCCTGGCGCAGCCATGCGGAATCATGCACGGAATGTTGAGGCGCCTGACGACGAAAAAATAAGTCAGTCTAAACTCTGCTCCTAGTTGTTGTTTCTCAGTAAGAAATCCTAAGGGAGTCAGGAGGCCATCGGTCTGGTGAATGACAGATCAAGTCCATTACGTGCCATAAATGTTTTGCTGGCGAGGTACGATGCTATCGAAAACCGTTTATTTATTCCTTTAGAGGTTATCTTAAAGATTAGTTCCCTGTACCACACCATGTCGATCGCACGAGCTATATCCAAGAATACAGCTCCAAAACTCTCCTTTCTCTACAAGGCGTTGCTGATTCGAAATAAATGGTGCTCGGTGGAGTGAACCCAAATTGTTCATTCTGAAGAAGGTCTTAGACAAGAAAGTCTTCTATAAGCCTTCTCAGGATGATGGCCTCAGAGATCTTAGCGACGCAGGAGATTAGAGATATCGGTCTAAAATTTTGAGGGAAAAAGGAATCCTTCCCTGATTTGGGTATGGACAATTGATCACTTCCAGGTCTTCGGAAAGTTATTTAGTCGAGGGATTTCGTTTACTATAAGGACTAATACGTCGATAATATTTGGTTGAATCATTTTAGCGCTGTGTTCGAAGCACAATCAAAACCGGTGGCTTTGCCAGGTTTAAAGGATTTACTAAAATTGTTGATCTCTTCAAAGGTAGTTGGTGTAATGGGTTCATTCTCCATATTCGCAAAAACTCCTTTATTTGTGCAAGTTCTTCATCAGAATTATCATCCGAGGGGGTGTCATGCAGAAATTGCAAATGACCCCTCAACAGCTGAGGATTTTCGTTTGTTCTTTTGGTCTTGCTCTCATCAATTTTGGGATTGCAGACGAAGGAAGTTCATTTGATTAGGATAATTGAGTAGTCCTTGATGGTCTTGCTACCAGTTGTACTGAGTCCTTAGCCCCGTGTATTTGTCCTTGAGAATGTTGGTTGGAGAACTTGTGTGATAACATCTTAGCTCTCTCCTCACTACGACTTGGGATGGGAGGTCGATCCCCGTCCAAACAGCTGTCTCCGCGGCAATAGGATTAGTGGAAGTGAAGAACCTCTGTAGGGTTTTCAATGCCAGGGGCGGGTGCTCTAACTTGTTTGTTAATTTCAGAAGAAACAAAGTTTAAATTTAAAGATTAAGATGAACTTTAGAAAGGATTTTTAAGAAGAGAGAGATGTAGAAGCTTCTTATATTTTTAAACTCAGCTTTGTAAGGAAAATTTATCTCGTACTATATGTAAACATATGCAACGAGAAGATGATTGTAGTAATGACCGATGGTGGGAAAAAGTAGTACCTTGTATTCTCAGTCAGGCCTTTTATGCTAATGCTTGGACCACAAGTGTATCGGACGTCCGCACCTCTAACTTATGTTCACGGGTCTATTACTAGGGTGAACATATTAAACACATATGAGGCGTATACAGGATCGGAAAAATAATATAGGTCGATGAGATCGTTTCAGATAAAATTAAAGATATCTAGATTAAATATCCTCAATGATTTAATCTGCATTAGATTAGATTTAACAAAAATTAAGGATCTAATTATTCATCTAAAATAGATTCTCCGTATTCAACTAATAAAATTTACCTATCCTGTATATATTGCTAACCACCTATATCAAATTTAAATAAATAATGCGGGGCTAATGATCGTCTTGAGGCCCCCTGGTAGATGGCTCGCGACAGGGGTCGCTCATCACGGTCGGAGGTTGGTCGCGACCGATAACTCAAGTCGTCCGTAGAAGTAGGATGGAAAGAGAACGGAGATAACCATGTACGGGATTATGATACGTGTCTTTTGGAAATTTTAAGATTGTTGGAATTGTTTAGATGGCACGCGTGTCTTCTATTGTGTGGTCCCTTTGTTGTGATTACCATCTTGTAGAAGGTATGAGAGAATAATATTCACTTTTTTTTTTTACAGAATTGTCCAATCGCTTCCATTACATTCGCTGGAAATTTAAATAAATTTAAATAAATTAAATCGCGTATCGGAATATTCCGAAGTCTCGATAATCATTATAAACGATATTTAAGTATCCTACATTGACATCTAATTGTTACCCTAATGGCAATCTATGATTTCCTGCACGAATGTAAATCCTACGGTCTAACGCCTCGTCATTATCCTGCCTCGTCGTACTCTTGTTATAATATTAATTTTTAGGCGTCCGCAATAGCAGAAGCAGTCCGTTTGCTTGCTCTTGACATGTTCATGCAAGTATTTTAATTGTTTTTCAATAATATATATAATATAGAATCGATGTGTGTTGCGATGTCGGCAATTCTGTCAAACGTTTAGAAAGGTTCTGCGCTAGTGTGTTCATAAATTAAAAAGCGATGAGTAAAAATCTCTGGGCGAAAGGATGAGTCGGCAATGCTTCTTAGAGATACTCAAACTGGGATATATGCTCTCACATTCACGATGCAATAATGCGTACGTATAGATATGCGGAGACATAAACACTTATTTACCACAAAGATTTTAATAACCCAACTAATAGCGCTATTAACTTGAATAAATTATTGTATCGTTCCTGAATGGAAATTACCATGCTATTACTTGTTAGTAGACTAAATATTAATATTACATCTATTAAAGCACAATCGTGGTATAAATTATACCAGTTTAGTCTTCGTTACAGCTTTTGCCGTTCGCTTTATTTGCCCTGGAGAAGATAATTTGTTTCTACTTCTTTTAGGTTAGGTATGAATAATTTTTTTGTGGACTGTAGGCAGAATTATACACCGGATGAATCTGCAACTGGAAGTTAACATGGAATCGACATCTTAAACACATAATAGACAAGCGTAAACGAATACTAATGACCACCTTCAGGAAAACAAACTGATATCCCTAAAGACATTAGCATCCTATCAGATAACCTCGAAACTAGCTTCGGATTGCCTGGAAAACCAGAAAATCCTAGTCAAACACAACGAATTACTTTGGTGTGGGTACCTGGACATAAGGGAATACCAGACTACAAAATAGCGAACAAGATGGCAAGAAATGGCTCTGAAACATTGGCCGAGAAAACTCATTGGAGAGTAGGTGATTACATGCTGAAGAGCAGTGGACAAGTGAATTCATTTATCGATCAAATTAGAAAACTGTGAACATGGTTTCGCGGCAGAAAAAAGTGAAAAAAAAAAAAAAAAAAAGGGTTTTTAAACATTATTACAACTTGGCTATACCTGCCATTATTCAGAATATTGAAGAGGAAGTTAACAGTAATAGAAAACGAATATGGACATAGCCATGGCTATTAAGACAGGTTATTGGGGGAAGGTACTGTAAACCTATTAAGAGAATTTGAAACTGAAGATCTTAAAGAATATAGATCTTTTATGAGACTGGAGTTAGGCAGTTTGATTCTTTACTTGAAGCCATAACCCCTGAAATTCAAAAAACAGGCACTGTTTTGCGAACTGCCATTTCGGAAAAAGTGAAATTACAAGTTAGTTTATGTTTTCTTGCAACAACTTTCGCTTTTTGGAATATTTTTTCAGAGTTTCGGAACCTGCTATATCAAAATTTGTTCCTAAAGTTTTGGATGCTATTTAGCAACACCTTAAAGATTACATTAAGGTAAGTGAATACATTCAAACTACTATTGATATTTAAGAGAGAAATTTATTAAATTCTATCATGTGGAGACTGGTATTCAGAATTTGATGATGGTGATGGTGAAGGTGCTTAATATGGTGATGACCTGGATGTATTTGATGAATGGATGTCTTCTTAATTGCTGAGCAACACTATTCCCAAAGATTTGGTAGGAATCTTCGTCGTCCTCAGTGTTGATGATAGAAGTATGTAGTTCTTTAAGATCTTTTACAACATCCATGAGGCCTTTGACTTTCTTTTGACTCGGTGGTGCAAGACTTTTTTTTTGTGATGATGTTGATGGAGGAGGATCTTCATTATTATCCTTTTCAGTTAGGTTCCCTTGTCCATCATTTATCTGAAACATAAAAATAATAAAAATTTATTAAAATGAAGATTCATTAACGTAAAAATAAAATTTAAATTTAAAAAATTTAAAAAAATATATTTCTAGGTGTCAACAAATCGTGAAGAACTGCAAATTATAGAAAGTGGCTTTAACACTAGATGGAATTTCCTTGGATGTCATGGTGATCGACATGAACATGTTACAATTCAAGCACCTCCAAACTGTGGAAGCGAATTTTGGAACTACAAGTGCTTCAATAGCGTTGTGTTACTTGCTATTGTTGACCATGATTATTGTTTTCGAGAAGAAGACTTATTTATTGAAACCATATCCACATAAGCCTTTAACCTTACAACAAGAAATATTT
Organism: Holotrichia oblita; assembly: GCA_023690525.1. NCBI lineage: Eukaryota > Metazoa > Arthropoda > Insecta > Coleoptera > Scarabaeidae > Holotrichia > Holotrichia oblita. The sequence continues at coordinate 145,380,204 of CM043018.1, read as the reverse complement.
AATTATAGACTGCCTAGAGCTCGAAGAATTGTAGAAAACGCCTTCGGAATTTTAGGAAGTAGATTTAGGATATTTCAGAACCTTGTAATGACTACTGTACAAGTCACCAACAAAATTATTCGTACTACATGTGCGTTGCATAATTGGTTGAGAATTACGAGTACGAATACATATCTTCCACAAAGCAGTTTAGATATTGAAGATGCCAATTGCTAAGTATTCCTGGTAATAATGACGCAAATCATAATGGTTCATTAATCTTGAATAATAATATTGTATGTAATAAAAACTTACATTATGATATGTTTTTCTCTTCTCCCCAATGTTCATAGTAGGTTCCAGTTCCAGCACAACCAGATTTCTTAGAATCTTACGACTATCTTCTTTTAATTTTATTTTTACTTCCACTACGCCAAAGTTAGGTACATTATTGCTTCTACCAACTTGAGATAGGCAGCATCACGCATATTTTTATCTTTGTAGGTAGTAGATTTGAAGTTAGTTAGGTCGAGTACTGACTATACTGATTACATCAGCCGAGCACTCGGCCGAATACACTGTCTCGGCCCAGCACTCGGCAGATGTAATTCTGCCTTGATAGACATGGTGTAGTGGCTGTGTGGATTACAATAGCATTATCTTTAAACTAGAATTGGAACGTTGGAACTGATTGATACAGAAAGAAACCCACTGATAGGACTGTCGGACAGAGATTTACCACCATTTTAGTAACCTAAACCGAATTGAAGGAACTAATCTGTTTTTTGTCAAGAAATTCACTGTGCATGGATTAAAACAACAGGCAATAGGCCGCCGTATTAAGAGGATGAAGGAAATAATCAAAATTGAATCTTTAACTAGAACAGCCAACAAACTTAGATCATTTCAGAAAAGGACCAAGACTCCATTTTAAATATATAGATCAAAATAAGGTATTGGTTACCGTGGACATTTGTCCAGCAATGGTTTCAAATTTTTTTGTCCTTGAAAAAGATTTTCCAAACAGCTGTGAACCTTTCCTAAACGAGATTATCCTGTCAGTATTTTCAAGAAATTCACTGATCACAGAATAATACAGTGAGCCATAGGAAAATGTTATTTGTAGTCATCTGAATGAAAAAAAACAAATATTCAACTGGAAAAGCTAACGAACTTGGGTCATTTAAGAAAAGCCCGAATCTTTACTTTGATCAAAATCCCATATGGTCATTTTCCTTGTTTTTGTTTATTCCATTAGGAAATGTATTATTTGCAGAAAGAAACTCGAATATATCTTATCAAAAACAGGAGAAAATGAAGAATGGCGCTTCGAAAGATGATGAGACCGGTTTGAATATTATCGGAGTTACAGTAACCTCAAAAAATGAAATGGAAATTAGGAACACTGACATACGAAATAAACAACTCTAACAGTCTGAATCTTTATCTGATGGTGGGATGAGCTTCAAAAGCTGGAAATCAGATGAAACAATGGAGGTCTTAATCGAAAAATCTTTATGGTTAAAAGATAATGAGGTGGACTTATTGAAAAGAATACACAAACAAAGAAAACAATGGATTCATATTTTAAATCCTAAGATAACAACCGAAAATAGATCTGTTTCTAAAATTATGTCCTAAAAAATCATTCGAATGCCAGAACAAAGGATAAAGAATATTTTCACCGATTCTGACATTATGATTGTCTTGGGATGTTCCCTAATCATGGCATATAACAGAGTGCCTTCAACAAGCAATCTCTATTGAAAAAACGAATCAGGGCAATTGCGCTAGAAAAAAGCTATTTTAAGAGATCGAAAAAATTATTACTTGCCAAAATGTATTTCAATGATCTTAACAAATGTCCCACCTTAAATTCTCAGTGGGACGTATATGTCCCGACCTAAATGGCCTCCAAAATTTTTTTTGAAAAAAAACATCTAGATCGATTTTTTTTGTCCAATTGATTGTTTCCGCCGAAAAATTGTTCGCAAAATCTGAGCAAAGAAATTACAAATTCGACTCGAAAGGGTTAATCCGTCATCAGAAGTGTTGGTCTCATTAATAGATCATCTTAATTAATCCTTGTTTGGTGTTTCAATTCACGCATCTCGTTTGTACTTTAAAACTTTTATATTGAGGGGAAACCACTTTATATTTTGGTAGTTTTTTTTTCCTTTTTAATTATAAATTGTTATGGTTGGTGAGCGCAACCAGATTCTATCTACGGCTAAAGAGACAATTTCGTCATGGATAATGGACTGCATAAACAACAAAAACAACTAGAAACCCTGAACTGTCTTCACGAGCTATAAAATTAAGTACATAGACTAATATGTCATATCAATTGTTTCTTCTAGATAATGTCCTTATCAGAGTTGAAAATTTTCAAGTTAGTTTGTGAAGGATGCATGTAGATAGGTATACATCCCTTTATCGGTTTACTTTCTGAACACTCTTCAAAACTTCATCAGAACTGTAGGTTAACACCATCTCGTTGCGTAGATCTTTTTATCATTTCTTTTTGTGAATCTCTTCTTTCTTTTTTTAATTCTTCCATTTCTTTTGTCCTTAAATGCTTTTACGTTTGAGGAAACATTTCATATGATGATGATTCTTTTTCTTGTATAGTTATTTCATTTAGTTTGCTGGAGGGTGGGTCATTTTCAGTGATTTGATCTTCTGGGGATACTTTAATAAACTTAAAGGAGTCTCCCTCCCGAAACTGAAATTTTTGCAACGAAATTTTGGTAAAGTGTTTCCAAGCAAATTGAACTTCTTTCAGTTTATTTCCACAGGCGAAACTTGGATTTATTTCTCAAATGAGCTTGCGTGTTGACCATATTTCTTGAAGTTAAGTCTAAAACTTCAAGCTTTAGAAGTGTTACTGTAAGTTTGACAATGTTTCAGGTAAACCGGACAAAATGAACCTCAGTAATCCATTCAGAAAGACTTCATTTAGAAAGAGGTTTCAGAAATAGACTCTGAAGAATACCATCTCTATTAACTGATGTTTACCAACCTCCAACGTCTTCTTCAAGGCTATTCAAGGTACAATGCTGTTGGAAGTACTTGATTTCTAATTGTTTCAGATTTTTCAGTGATTCAGCGTTGAAGGCAGGCTTACCACAGAAAGTTAGCATTCTAACAAGCATTCCAAAAATATAGATATAACCAACAATAAAAAAGAACTTGTTTGACGTTTACTTTCCAAGAAACTGTAGAACTGTCTTCAATAAGATTGGGCTTAAAATAAAATTTTGGATTTTCAAACAGCTAAATAAAGGCTAATGATCCATTTAACCTTCTTCAAACTGAATATATATCGGAAGATACTTTCCAAAATTCTAATAACTTCTTTACGTGAAGCATGCATATGTATTGTTTTTGGAATAATTAGAGTCTGCCAACAATGTTTTGCTGTTGTTAAATGCACGCAACCGTCGTCAATATCTTGTTCTAGATAATCTTCTTCCCCCGGTCCCTTAGTTACAGGGCTACCACCATTCAAAAATATATCTCTTAAAAATCAGCGATGCAAACTTCAGTCGACATGGGTGGTATCCACGCAACGTGAATGATAATATCCGGCTCCGTTGTAGGTATATACATTAAAGCTTTTAATTTGCTTCTAATATATTAATTTTATAGCCGAATGATGGGGAACTCATAATTCTGAAATGTATACTGGATAGTATTTATACGTGAAGACACCGTATTACGAAAATAATTTTTATTAAATTAAAACACCATTAATCCCGACTCTGATACGCTACATCCATCGTGAACCGCCTTAGGGAAGCCTAGTTCTTTAATACATATCACGTGTAACAACCTGCACATGTGAGCCTTATATATCCTCTGGAAATTATTATTATGTGTCCGTTGTCGGGTTAAGTCACGTGGTGATGTGTTCTTGAATTTATCGTTATTGTAACAATAATAGTTTTTACGATAGTATTTATCAAGCAAGAATTTGAATGAGGAAAACAGGAACATTGAATCTTCAATTCAATGATTTATCAATTATTATTTATTCATTTCAATTAGATACAAAGATACAATTAGGTGCAGTTCGGATTTTCATTCTCTGCCCCGTAGAACCAGCAGTCACTATTCTATTTCAGAAGTGTTCTCCAAGGTGAAAAAAACTTGTGAGGATGCTTAGTTTGTTTCTACTTAGTTCTAACAAGGTTTTTGCTCTATGCTTGCTGTAGTTTCCAAGGAGTAGTGATGCTAGTAAGTCCTGGTACTCAGCATAATGCAGTGTTTGACTATTTTCGAAAAATTTTCAAGCTACAATGGAACAAGATTTCGTTTTCAAGATTTTAAATTCTTAGCAGTTTTGTGAAACTATTTTATTCAATTCATTATTACTTACGACCTTCTTCTTTATATAACTACCTTGTACACACAGAGACAAGATTTCTTAATTCAAAGAAAACTGCTTTCATTAAAACAAACATTATCGAGCAACAGACCGATATTTTGCATTAAGGATAAATATGTTTTTTGTGTACATTCCAAATCTTCAGTCTTCAAGTCACTAACATTATACACACACCACAATTATAACATATCATTGGTATGTACTTCATACACTTACATCACAATAAAACAATCAAGGAAGTAAAGAAGAAGGCCTGGAGAGGGTTCTGTAAGGACATTGAAGGTGTCCCTGACATGGTCAGACTTAACACGATTCTCAAAAGGGATTCTTCTAATACAATGAGCTCCATTCAGATGCCGGATGGGCGGTTCACATCGACTGCAGAGGAGACTCTTGAGCTTCTTCTCAGCGTGCACTTTCCCTGCTCGGTAAGGGCGGACCTCGGTAAAACCGATCAAGCAGTCGCCACAAGGAGGGCGACCAGAGATGATTGGAAACTAGCACACGATATCTTTAACCCTCATCTTGTACGATGGGCAGTAGAATCATTTGAACCGTACAAATCTCCGTGACCAGATCGAGTGTTTCCAAGACTGCTGCAAGAGGTAATTGGAAACATTATGGGGCCCCTATTGGAGATATTTAGGGCTATCCATGACTTGGGATACATCCCAAAAGCTTGGAGAGACACTAGGGTTGTGTTCATTCCGAAACCTGGGAACGACACATATACCCATCCAAAATCATTTAGACCAATTAGTCTTACATCCTTTATGTTGAAGACTATGGAAAAAATTATACATAAAGAAGGAGTACTTGTCAAATCCCCTCCACATCCTTTGCAGTGGGCATACCAGATGGGCAAATCAGGAGAGGCCGCCCTGCATAGTTTGGTAGGAGGACTCGCAAGGAGCCTACACCAAAAGGAGGTTGCCCTTGCAGCTTTCTTAGATATATCGACCGGAGCATTAACCACACGACCATCAGATGGGTGGATTGCATGCTGAGAAGCAGAGTAGTCTATGCCCAAATTCTTTTATTACATCTTTTATTAAATTATTGAAGGCTTGCAAATCAATGTCTTGTTCTATAAAACAAAAATATAAAGGGTTGTTCAAATATTCCTGAATTCATAAATATTTTAAGACTACACATTTTTTCCAAAAAAACAAACAAAAGTTTGTTGATACTGAACTATCATTAAAATATATTTCTAATTTCGAGGTTCCTGATGTTATTATTAAACTTGTAATCATTTTCATTTTATAAGTTTTATATATACAGCGTGTCTCAAAAATTTTTATACAAATGGGGAAAAAATTAATATTACATTTCACAAAAAAAATTCTTCTTCAGGTTCTGCATGACTTATAGATCCATAATCAAGAACAACATTTTTAAAACATTGGCTGGAATATAGGGAAAATTAATATTACATGTACAAACTGTAGTGATTTTTCCAGATAAAATTTACTTGTTAGATTAGAAATGCCCCCTTAATCAATAAATAATCTAAGTAATTAACAATATCTTTTCATTTCTATCTGGAAAAATCAATTTTGACGGCATTTCTAATAAGTAGACTAGTTTGATAAGAAAAAGAAAAATTGTTTGTTCTTTTTTCAGTGTATTAAATGAAACTTTGTTCCAAATTATTATTTTAAAGCATTTTCGGATATTAACCTTTTTTTGTAAAGAAAATAACTCGTGCTATACTAGAGAGAGTATAATTTGAATAAAATAATTTATTGTATTTTTTATTTCAATTAACAACATACATAGTTCAACATTCTTGTATTTTATTTTTTCCATTATTTGGACATCAAAAAAATATGATTTTGAATCAAAAAATGATCATGTTATTACTTTCTCTTAAAGAAAAAAACCTTAAACAAATATACGAGGGAGCGTTTTTATATTCGCGGAATGGGGGATAAGGGGTGGAAATAAAAAAACCAAATTATTTTTCTTTTTCAATATATTCACCTGCAAGACGGATATATTTTTCACATCTTTCAATTAATTTATTTATACCCTCATAAAAAAATGATTTCTCTTTATCTGCAAAATACGCCGAAACTGCCTCCTTGACTTCATCATCGGCAGTAAATTTTTTACCCCGCAGCTCTTTTTTCATTTTCGGAAACAGGTAATAATCACTCGGGGCCAGGTCTGGGCTGTAGGGTGGGTGATTCACAATTTCGAAGCCCACCTTATGCAGGGCAGCTAACGCAACGTGGCTCTTGTGGACGGGCGCGTTGTCGTGCAAAAGCAGCACACCTTTCGTCAATTTTCCCCGTCTTTTCTCTTTAATGGCTTCTTTTAGTCGCCCTAATATTGAAGCGTAATATTCTCCGGTTATAGAAACACCTTTATCTTCATAATCAATCAACAATATTCCTTCCGAGTCCCAAAATACCGTTGCCATGAGTTTCCCAGCTGATTGTGACACTTTAAATTTCTTGGGAGGTGCTGTGTCCTTTTTATGCCACTGCATGGAGTCTTGTTTGGACTCAGGTTCATAATGATGAACCCAGTAACAATTCGACTCAATACACCATCCTTGTCTTCATTACAGAGGTGGAAGAATGCACGCGAACATTCTACGCGCTGTTGTTTTTGCGGCGGCGTGAGCATTCTCGGCACCCATCTTGCGCTGACCTTAGACATGCCGAGATGATCGTGTAGGATTTTAAAAATTGTTGTATCGGATACTCCAATCATTTCTGCGAGTAGTTTCTTCTTTAGTCGAGCATCTTCGAGTACAATTTTTTCAACTTTTTGGATAAGTGCTGGCGTGGTCACCTCAATGCTCCTGCCCGGCCTCCGGTTGTCTTCAAGGGATTCCCTTCCTTGTTTAAATAAACTATGCCACTTGTACACCATGGTTTTTCCTGGATAAGAGTCGCCGTAAACCAATGACATCTCATTCATTAGGGTCGCGACTGATTTTGCTTGCCTGGTAAGGAACTTTACAAAGACTAACTGTCTAATAACAATGAAACTTCGTATTTATGCTAATTATAAGTCGCTGCACAGGCCACGCCCCCAATGCGCCTAATCACCCCCCTACAACCCGCTCAGTCAGCGAATATAAAAACGCTCCCTCGTATTTCTTTAATATAAGAACTTTTTTCTCTCTGTGTAGAGAACACAATTTCTGCGAATTTTACATCTTTTGTACTTTTATTCTAAAGGGGTGTTCTAATAAGATGCTGATTCAGATCTGGCATAAATGCGAATGGTAATTCAATTCGTATAGAGCACTATAGTAAACTTGTTCCCCTTTGTCAGTAATATTTGCATTGTCAGGCATGGGGTAATGGTACTACTGTTAATGTATACAGTATACAGCTACCGATCGACCCGTGACACATCAGAAATATTTCTTTTAATTCTCACAGCTCACCAACAATAGAATATTTTGTTGGATTGTTTGACGAGGTGATATAATGTTACAGAACACGATGATCACCTATAATTAATGATACGTCAGTCCGTGAGCATTAAAGTGCATCCATCTGCTTTTGTTGGCCCTCCGAGTCTTTTGAACTGCTCCCGTAGCCAAGACCGCGTTCTACCATCATCACATTTAGAGAGAGAGACTAATGCCTTTGTGTAACCGGGGCTCCTTTCTTCGTACAAAAAAAAACCAACTTGCTTTTCTATTTCATTTCCTCTCCTTGTGGTGCACCACAAAGCCTCTATCATTTATTGAATGGCATTGTGATACGTCTTCGGTTTAGCATCATTGTTTTTACGTTGAGCTGGGTTCCTTTGGGGAATTATATTTTTGTGCGCGTTGTTTATTTCGTCCTTTCAAGAAATACAAAACGGTCTCTAATGATGCTTTAGTCCGGTGCATGTATGAAAACGAACAATGAATTGGAAGATATATATTTTAATGTAGTACAACACTGAGGAAATTAGCTGTGACAGGCTAATTTATAATCCGTTGCGGTTAATAAATAATTATGTATACGCAACATAAAGAAGAGGAAGAAAGCGGATCCACCATCGATATTTTTCTTACGTGATGTTTTTTCACAGTCGAATTTTATTTACATCATTCCCGTCTTTGCGAGATTAACAAAAAACAACATGTTCCGGAAAAACTGGAGGAGAGGAAATAGAAATTATAGAAAGAAATTGCAAGTTGACGTTTCAAAGTGTACACGCATACACGGACACGGCCAGGTAAGGGCGAAAGTCCTTTCCTGAGTCGGGTTCGCGAATTCCAAACTCAAAGAAGTTAATGGAAAGCCTCACAGGCGTTTGTTCGAGTCGTCTATCTTCTCTCTCTCTCTTTGGAAAACACAACGCCCGATTTTAAATTATTATCTCGTTTATTTACTTTCTTCTTCGTTTGCTTTTTATTACACAAACTTTTATTAATGTAAATATGCTGTATAGAAAATTCCAGTAGCTCTCTCGTCGAATATATACAAAATAAACACTGGAGCTCTCTCGGTAATAAAGACGACGACTTCAACGGAAAACCGGTATTATTTACTGCCAATCCTAGTTCGTCAAGTTCTCCGGCCGTATTCGAAAACGTACTTTAAACTTTATATTTCGTAGTGGGGTATATAGATTTAATCTTCAATTAAGTTTTATGAAACAAAAAAAAATATATTGCTTGGTTGCAAAAGTTTATGTAAATTGATTAACATGTACAAATAGGTTTGTAGGTTACTTCTCTTTTAGAATTTCAATCACAGTTATTACCATTTCGGTAAATCATCCCCGATTGTTAAGAAATTCTACGGCTTTTGCCACAAGAAAACATCTTTTTGTGGATTTTAGGTAAACAATATAATTTAGGGACAACAGGATTGGAAACATGTAGCTTACGTCTAACGTCGGCAGTAACAAGGTTGTTACAAGTTTTAAACACGTTGTTGACGTCTCTAATCATTTTCGGTAAAGGGCCACTACTCCTCTTTATCTAAAATAACAACCTTGTTCACTTTGTCAGCTTTCAAATAAAATCAATCTTTTTCCCGCAAAGTTCTAATGATTTTAATGTTTTCGGATTTCTGAGGTGATTTGTAGGATTTCAAATTTTTTGAAATAGTATGTTTGCAGGCCTCCCTAACAAACTGCTTTGTGGGCTCAGGAAACCGCTGGATAGAGGATTCTATCCCGGCAATAACCCACTCAACATTCGATTCAGGAGTCTGCAAACCAAATTTCAATCCTTTATTCAAAAGATTAAGTTCCCGTTCACTAAAGGTTTGCGAAGAATGATTTTCTACTATGTTAATGGTATTCATCGGAACATGATGTTTATTTTTTTAAAAACAACCTAACTTTCTTAATTTCCTATCATGAGAGAATTTCTTATTCTGAACTTTCCTATCGATTGAAATAAACATGTTCCGCTGAAATTCACACCATAGTTGATATTCAACATCATTAACATCTAGTGTTAAAAATTTCCAAAGTTGGTAAGCTTGAATCTCAAGTTTACTGCGTTTGGCAAAAAGATATTCGATTTCTGAACGCAACCATTTTTCTTTCGCGTAACGAATGACTTTATCACTACTTTTGCAATTATTCGAGACAGTAACATTAATAAAGTTTGGAAAAACAGAAAAACGTTTACAAGTTTTCAGAAATCTAATATCTTCGCTAATAAACCTAATTTTAGCACTAACCTTATGGTATAAGTTCTGATCCTTGGACCTGGTAGCCATATTGCGAAGTTCTGCACTGGATCTCTTGGTGCAGAAGTAGAACACTAAACAATAAAACCCACTGAACACCAAACAAGTTTTAACTAAAAACACCGACGCGTTTCAACAGCAATGCTGTGTAATCTAATCTAGTTTTTATTGAAAGGTTTCAAAATAAATACCACGTTTAATAAAGCAGCTTTAATAGAGTCATATACTCGATTCCATCTTTATGGAATCAATGACGCTCATCTAATCCTATCCTCTCTACATACCACACATATAATTGCTGAAAATTTGAAACTACATCCTGTCGTCTTAAAAAAAAAACTTTAAATTTATTACAATTAGTAATTCCCATCGTTGAAACTCAAGAGAGATCTCGAGAGATAACAACAGGAATATCTGAGAGATTGTTATCGAATTTTGAAATCCTTATTTCATAATATTAAAATGGTATATTATGTCATTAATTAGTGGACCGAAAGGAGGCAAAAGGCGGATACACACGAACACGTATACAGGTCTATAGTGTACGGCGGCAGTACATTATAAAATAAAAGTATCGAAAGTTACGCACAAGTGCTCCAGAACAAATTTACATCCAAAGGAATAACAGACATGTCTCCGTATCTAGCGTTTAAGGAATGTCCTTATACGTATACGTATTTAGATTGTACGCGATGTCGCAAGCAAGAATGGATCCTATGTTACAAAGGCGGCCGACGCATTTTTACTTCGTTTCTTATAAAACAATGTTAAAGAAATTGTGACTTCACTACTACGTCCATGCGCCGAGATAGAAAGGAATCGGCGTATCTACTTTTGATTTTATTATTGTTAAACTCGGCGAGTATATCTTATAACAGTAAAGCATTCCACAACAAACGTTCCTCGTCTGTGTTTTTCTTATCCTTAGCGAGGAGATAAAAGATAATGATTAATAGACGTAATGTTCTCTTATCCGCCGTTCTGTCTCTTCAATATTTTTTCATTGGTTAGGTGCTTTTTCGTTTCTATTTCTTTTTTTTGTGTGTGTGATACTCCGTGTGACGATCACAAACTAGCTGTTTTAATTATGTTGATGTGACGTGTGTAGCGATTCATCTACTAGATAGATACATACAAGACTATCAGATAAATTGATTTCTATAAAACGTAGATTTCGTTGTGATTTCCTGATTTTTTTTTCTCAGTGTACAGGGAGACTGTACTGGGGCCTGAAACTATTCGTCGTAGAGACTTACGGTCAAAATTTTATAACTAAAGTGGGCAAGAGAAGACCATGGAAAATATTTTCAGATTTCCGAGATGGTCCCCAGGGGACGTAACCGGCATTTAAGATTTGAATTTTGCAATTTTCTGCTATTATATCAAAAGAACGCGCTCTAGCGGCATTACTAAGAAATACACATATCACAGGTATGATAGGTTTGATGGAACAATATACGCTTTTTCCAATGAGACCAAGTTTGTTAAAATCAGTTCAGTCGTTTAAGAGTTACAGCTGTTTATTAAAAAAAACATTGAATGAATCCCAACCATTTTATTTTAATAGATACGTCAAAAAGTGTTAAACAAAAATTACTCGAGTAAAGCTTAGCTTTAAAAGGCGACATTTACTGGGTGGATTTCTGTGAAAAATCACTTTAAAAGTTTTAGATGCCGGTTACACCCTCTGACGACCATCTTGGAAGTCCGAAAATATTTTCGATGGACTTCTTTTGCCCACTTTAGTAATAACATTTTTTACTGCAAGTTTCTACGACGAATAGTTTCAGAGGTACAACACTTTGCATTCTTATCTGAACACCCTGTACAGTTGCATATCAAGAGGTATACAATTGTGTTTTTTCATATGTAATTGACATTTCATATGCAGTGGCAGATATTACAACAACACAAAAGCATAGCCAACATTGAAGGACAAATACACAGCAAACGGATGACGGGGCAGCCGTCAAGGCATTTAACAGCAGAAATGCTGGGTGATTTCAAGGACTGTGGGCTCGTAATAACAATAAACATGCGTTTTCGAAACACGTGTCGCGAATAATTAATCAAAGTCGTGGTGTGTGGTGATACCGATGTTTATTGTTAGCAGAAATGCTGCCTCTCAGCCGAGTAGAGCTATAGAGCTATAGAGAATAATTATCAGTTTGTTAACAGGACACAGCTGTCTAAAGCCACTGCTAGTAGCAAGAAATCAAAAGACTAACCTGTTTATGTCAAGAAATTCGCTAGGAAAAACCAGACACGTGCCCAGCTATAAAAGGATCCACAATATCTTTCTAGGTAACTAAAATTTACACTACCCAAACAGATTTCTCTAAGTTCAGGACGAGCCCATTCAATTTACAACCTTTTGGAACGCCCATTACTACTGCTCCAAATGCCGAAATATTTTTTCTTTAGTACCTACATTAAATTCAGTAGGATTTGGAGTTCCATCATAGGGGCATGGACGATTGTCTGAATAAAATTAAATAACTGTCATTGTCGTGTCAGTGTCTTAAATAACTTCCTCAATAGATTGCTCAATTTTTTGATTATTTTGTGGTAGTATACGTAGATTACGCAGTGCAATAACGTTCCTTTGTCATGAAAATCTACACTAGCACTGGCTCAATAGCGAAAATTGATAGAGTGAGATAAGGAAGCCAACTTAAAGTTTTGTGAAGAATTTTTAAATCGCTGTCAAGAATCAATTCATGTGTTAATGACTGACGAAGCAAATTTTTATGTGGATGGCAGTGTTAACAAACAGAGCTTTAGATATATTGAGGAGATACAGTCTAATAGCCGTTGTTTAACGTGGTGTAGCATGATTTGCAATCATCGATCCTTACTTTTTTTTTAGGATGAAAATAAATTAATGTTCTTTAGGCAGCGATTACTAAATGATGCTTTGGTATTTCGACAGGATGAGAGCTACAGCTCACACAGTCAGAAAGTCTATGAGGATTTTTCAACGTCCCCAGACGCAACGGCAACCAATTTTTTGAAAGCGAGCTGTCCTGCCAAATTGGGCATGCCTACGATCGAATTCTGACCCAAAATCGATGTAGAATACCCAGATAATATTCTACGTTCACCGACTGACTTTCCGGGACGAATTCACTGTGAACAATTGCTTTTGAATCGAAGAAAACTGTCAGCATTGTATTGATCTTGCTCTTCTCTTTTGGCTCTTCTGGTGACTTCCATCCCACACTCCGACATTTTGTTTTTGACTCCTATTGAAAACACAACGTTTTATCATCAGTTACAATGACTGACGTTCTTGCTGAATCTATTTGGGATATTTTTAACATCCCTTTGCAATGCTGAACTCTCCAATCTTACTTTTGTTGTCTATCAAAGTCTGTGGTACATCAAGTCCGCACAGACCTTCTGTACGTCCAAATCTTCCGGGTTAAAATTCGTTTCTACGTTTACTGCCTGACCTTCTGGGACGAATTCACTGTGAACAATTGCTTTTGAATCGAAGAAAACGGTCAGCATTGTCTTGATTTTGCTCTTTTCTTTTGGCTCTTCTGGTGACTTTCATGCCGCACTCCCACATTTTGTTTTTGACTCCTATTGAGAACACCCCGTTTTATCATCAGTTACAATGACTGACGTGCTCGCTGAATCTATTTGGGATATTTTTAACATGCCTTTGCAATGCTGAACTCTCCAATCGTACTTCCGTTGTCTATCAAAGTGTGTGGCACATCAAGTCCACACAGACCTTCTGTACGTCCAAATCTTCCGGGTTAAAATTCGATTCTACGTTTACTGCCTGACCTTCTGGGACGAATTCACTGTGAACAATTGCTTTTGAATCGAAGAAAACGGTCAGCGTTGTCTTGATTTTGCTCTTCTCTTTTGGCTCTTCTGGTGACTTCCATGCCGCACTCCCACATTTTGTTTTTGACTCCTATTGAGAACACCCCGTTTTATCATCAGTTACAATGACTGACGTGCTCGCTGAATCTATTTGGGATATTTTTAACATGACTTTGCAATGCTGAACTCTCCAATCTTACTTTTGTTGTCTATCAAAGTGTGTGGCACATCAAGTCCACACAGACCTTCTGTACGTCCAAATCTTCCGGGTTAAAATTCGATTCTACGTTTACTGCCTGACCTTCTGGGACGAATTCACTGTGAACAATTGCTTTTGAATCGAAGAAAACTGTCAGCATTGTCTTGATTTTGTTCTTCTCTTTTGGCTCTTCTGGTGACTTCCATGCCGCACTCCGACATTTTGTTTTTGATTCCTATTGAGAACACTACGTTTTATCATCAGTTATAATGACTGACGTGCTCGCTGAATCTATTTGGGATATTTTTAACATGCCTTTGCAATGCTGAACTCTTCAATCTTACTTTTGTTGTCTATCAAAGTGTGTGGCACACCAAGTGCGCACAGACCTTCTGTACGTCCAAATCTTCCGGGTTAAAATTCGATTCTACGTTTACTGCCTGACCTTCTGGGACGAATTCAGTGTGAACAATTGCTTTTGAATCGAAGAAAACGGTCAGCATTGTCTTGATTTTGCTCTTCTCTTTTGGCTGTTCTGGTGACTTCCATGCCGCACTCCGACATTTTGTTTTTGACTCCTATTGAAAACACCTCGTTTTATCATCAGTTACAATGACTGACGTGCTCGCTGAATCTATTTGGGATATTTTTGACATGCCTTTGCAATGCTGAACTCTCCAATCTTACTGTTGTCTGCCAGAGTGTGTGGCACATCGAGTGCGCACAGACCTTCTGTTCGCCCAAATCTTCCGGATCAAAATTCGATAAACTGTGCTTTTAGGGATCCTAGTTCATCTTTTGATTAGTCTGGCTGTCACAGAGCCGTCCTTTCGAAGAATTTCACTGATTTTCTGGGTGTTTTCTTCACAAAGTCCTCACTACCGTTACCCAATCGATCACTAACTGTACGAGAGATGTATTCATTTCATGACTATCGAAGGAAGTGATAATGGTGACTTCTTGAAGGATTTCTTGATAAATTAATTAAAATTTTGGACTTGGACTGGTGGTACTGCTGTTATTCATTATTATGTAAATTTTTAATGGAAAATTTAGTAAAATAAACAAACAATTGAGTAGAATAGTTTCTAATTTTCTAACAGTTATTACGTTTATTACAAACTAACAGACAATAGCGTCATTCCAACTGAACTCATTGTCTAAATTACAGCAATTTAAATATAGCTTGTTTACCTCCTGGGCGTTTATATTAAATTATAGCCAATTTACATTTGATTAACCGCATTTACATTTACGCAATATTATTATTTTATGCATTATAATGACGACGAAGCGGTTGAGCACCTGTAATTGATAAATTATTTAATTGTGTGCATTTTGGCGTTGTCATCCTTAATTGAATTACTCATTTTATATTCATTAACGCACCATTATTATTATACGATAAACTTGGTATGCTGTGGAGGTTAATTCTAATGTACTAAATTTAGAAATAAAAATTAACGCCTTTAATGTCATACCTGCTTAACACTTAACTTAGTTTAAAAAATTTGTTAAACGTTAGTCAGGCATAATCATAATCAGTAGCAGAATAGTAATTTTCTACTCATTAAAGTTTCGTCTAGTAGCATTAGCCAAACACTTAAGAATAACAGTTCTAATTAAAGATCTGAGAAGTAAAGAAGGCACCAGCCAAACAACTACCTACACTTAATCCTAATTAGCAGATAATTATTTGGAAATAATTAAAGATCGACAGTTATGGTAGTGAGGTTATGTTTATCCTTTTCTTTCTTGTATTTCCCATTACATTATCCGATACTTATTTATCTCATTTCCAACTGTACGAGATTACTTCGAGTAATTATAAAATTGGAAAATTTTGATTTATGATTTATTGTTCAGGTGCGCGTATTATAAAGATGGGAAATGGGATTAATCTTGGCTTAAATGCATAGCTCATGTAAACTAGCATATTAAAACCGAAAACAAGCATTTAAATTTATTATTGACAACATTCCAATTTCAACATGCGCTTTTAACTCGTTAGTTGTGTAATATTAACTAATTTAAATTGCCTTTTTTATATGTACAGCTCAATTTCTATATGTTTGGAATTTGCTTTGGTAATTGTATAATATCAAACATAATCTGAACTAATTTAATATTCACTAATATTTATATTTATACGGTTATAATTTGGTGTTATTTATTATTTATTATATCGATTTTTTTTAATTTCCATAATAAATCTAAAGATATACGCTACTGAAATATCTATGAAAGTTTTAAAAGCAATTTCCTCCGATTTTCTCACAGTCTCATGTCGTAATAACCCCCTCGTTTCACAAGCTAAAGAATCTCTGTCCGGCATTCACAATAGCGGATCTCATTTTGAAGAAGCCAATCTATTCACATGTCAGTTGTCACAGGCAAAATATCTCTTCTACGGTACAATTAATTATGGACGGGATTCATCTCGGCTAATGATCTATTTTTATCCGATCGCAACATCAATTGTTGAGGAAGTATCTACGGTAGAAGACAATTCGTTTTGTTTAAACGGTCTAACTGTAAAGCGATATTGGAAATGGTCGGACGTGAAAAATTCTCTCGAATAGTTATCACGTAGCCCGAGGCGATATCAGTAATTGCAGGATCGCATTAGCATAACAACCACAGTTACGTTCGGAACGACCGACGTATACCAGTTCTTGTTATTGTTACAGCTATCGCTGCTCTAGGATACTACCAATATTTGTTTGTCGACCGTGTAACTGTTTCTTTTCGAGCAATGTGTTCGATGTCGCGAATGTTTTGTCGAGGTTTACTTAATTGATGGTTTTCTTAAGGGGATATTAAGTAAATTGTTACCATTAACTCATAATTACTAAATATACAGGACGTTTTAGAGAAAATTGAATAATCTTGTGCAAGGATTTCTTTAAAATAAATCTGCCAGTTGCTTCGTCAGAGACGACCACTCTTTCGGAGATTCACTTGACAATAAGTCCAATCCCGGTACATAATTTTTGGGGGAAAAGTTTCTATACAGTTTAGTTTCGTAACAGTTTCAGTCGTAGATAAGTACTTATCATTATTTTTCTTGGAAGACACCATAATTTTTAGACACAAAATGGTTTCTCAAAGGCCACTCATTTATGAAAGCAAATCCGTTTCCTTCGCCTTGAAACGATTCTTAAGCACGCGATTGCGGGTAGCATTGCTTGTCTTACCTCAAATCTGTGCTAATTAAAAATCATAGATGTAGGAGAAATAAAATTTTAATGTAAAATTGTAAATACTCGTTTTGAATTGAGATTTTTATGAATAGAGTGACGATTGGCGAACTCCACTACTCGTTAAAATGTAATTATTTTATTTCCATTTCATCTTCATTTTGAGTGACTCTAATGAGACTGTATTTGAGCTGGTATTTGCGGAGAGTAAAAGAACGCAAAGGACACCCACAAAGAGTGGTCTTACTCATCCAGAAGAAGTAAATAGGCTGAAATAGGAAATTAAACCGGAATAAATGAAATCCATCAAAAATATAAGAAATGTTTCTATTATTCTACTGAAATTTAAAAACTGGGAACATAAAAACCAGATCATGAAGGGACAGGAGCAAGCTTTGATGAAGAAGAAAGAGGAAAAAGTAACAAAACAAGCATCGGATTCAAAACATTATATATTAATCGAACGAAATGCATATGGGATAGCGATCGAAGTGGACAGTTTAGTCCAAAAAATAGCCCCAAAAAAACGGATAATGTCGAAAGGCTGTAAGGGATCCAAGATGGCGACGAAAAGGCAAACGAAACAGGAAAATCGAAACGAAGGATCCACGAAAAAAAAAACAAAATCAAAAATATTACGAATAGGAATTTGGAACAAAAGAAGCATAAATAATAAAGAAGAAGAATTAGAAGAAGAGTTTTCAAAAGCAAACTTGGACATATTGGCAATAGCCAGCACGATAATGCTGAAGAGAGTGACAACATTCATCACTGTGTATGGGCCAAACGAAGACGACAACATGGAAGCAAAAGATGCATTTTGGAACGGTTTGCAAGACTCAAGAGGCGACATATTTATGATGGGAGATATTAATGTTAGGATAGGGAATAATAGAGCAGGAAATGAAACTGGGGAAGTGGGGAGAAACTATTATAAATCGAAATGGTAAGAGGTTTAAGGATTTTTGCCTAATTAACGGTCTAGTTATAGGGAACAGCTTCTACCAACATAAAGAAATAAATATGTATACCAAACAAATACTGGAAAGAGGAGAGAAATCCATAATAGACTATATAGTAGCAGAGAGGATGATATAGGGAAAAGAACAAGAGGGTGACCAAGGAAGTCATGGAATAAAAGCGTGGAGCAAACACTGAAAATACTAGGGACTAACTGGAATGAAGCGAAAGGAAAAACCAAGGACAGAAAGGGATGGAGGAAAATTATTCACAATATTGAAGTGTAATATATGTAATTAGACCTCAACACTGCCTTAGGGCGGTATAGGAGGAAAAATAATAGTTAAGCCACGTTAAAAAAAACATGGAGGTTATGTCAAATTTCAGACTAATGAGTTGTATTCCTGCAGCGACCAACAAAAGCTGAGTATGAAGATGGACAGTTATAATAGCATTCAATTGAACGGGTCGATGGCCGCGGTGGTTAGGCGGCTGACTATTGTTGTGAGAGGACGATAGGTGCCGGGCTTCAATTCTCTGGAGGGACGGTGACATTTTTTCAGAGAGTTTAATCGCGGATCGAAAGCAAAGTGATTAACAGCGCGGCATCATAAAAGGCGATATGATGCTGTCACAAAGCTATTTAAACACAACTTACACACACTAAACTACACCGCAAGAGTTGCAGTGATTGCCAGACAAGTAATACAGCTTACGGAGTCACTGCAACTAAGCACCCACCACATAAAAAAAAATACAACGATAGCTTAATTAAGCTTAATTAAAACAGAGGGGCATGGGGTGGTATGAAATATGGTTGTGACATGTGTGACCTTTTGGAACCAGGTTATTCCCCGTATGTTACCATAGGTCTTACTATACTAGTGTACAACCATCGCAGTATAATTGGGTTACAAACTCCACGTTTTGCCTGCTAAATTCCGGCATACCAATTCCCTCAAACTTGCCTTTTGATATTATAACAATGTCATCGGCATATCCTATGCAGTGTACGCCGAAAGCAGTCAGCCTGTTAAGCAGCTCATCCGCCACCAGGCTCCACATCAAAGGCGAGCAAACGCCGCCTTGAGGTGTTCCACGGGGAGTTCTGATCTTCGTAGTGTGTTTGCCTACCATTGTCTCAGCTGTTCTTGTGGAGAGCACCTCGCTTATCCATTTGGTTACTGGTTTGCTCACCCCCTTGTCTCCAGTGCTCGTCTGATCGCATGATGCGACGTATTATCAAACGCACCTAAGATATCTAGGAAGGCGCAGATAGCTGTTTCTTTTTTATTCAGGGTTTTTTAAATGATCCTTGTTAGCTCTTCCCAGGCAGTCTCTTGAAATCAATAATAGTTTACCTTCTTGGACACCAAACTTATACGAACTCCTGAAAATAGAATTATTCTTAATTGGTACCAAAAATCAAGTTCCTCCAGCAGGTATATAAACTATCATTCCAACCATCCGAACAACCGAAAACTTAGCACGATTATTGCTATGAAAAATAGAATTTCACATATTTCTGATGATCAATTCCTTCAGAACAAATTTTAACAGCTTGTTGATTTTTTCACAAATAATGTTTATCCGAACCCACTACTTCAAAAGTAAATTTACAGTTCCAATTTTTACGATGGACAGATGGAAAAACCTAATATCGAATTCAAATACAAACGGTTACCTTTTATTGACAAACTCACACCAAGAATTATACAGTTCTTTGAACCATACACAGACATAAAAATAGCTCAATACAACTCTCTTAAAATCAAAAATGCATTACCTCCTATCGAAGACAAAACCCCGTTGTTACTTCAAGCTAATTCCCTTTATAAAGCTCCATGTTCACATTGTCTGGGTGTGTACATTGGACAAACTGTTCAATGGTTAAAACACCGTATGAGTCAGCGTAAAAGCGATTGCAATAATGGAAAAACAGCGTGCGCCTTGGCTAATCACAGTAAGGAAACAGGTCATCTGTTTGATTTTGATGATGTCGTTATTCTGGATATTGAAAGCCATATATTACAACTTCATGAGAAAGCCTGATACCTTTACCACTGTCTAAATATCAGATGTTTTTAATCGTTTTTAATGTGTTTTAATACTGTGATGATCTTTTAAATTTTGTTTTCGTCCGCTGATCTTATACGACTCTTTTTTGGAAATAGTTCTTTAACTTTTCATTATTTTATTTAATTATTGACTATCGTGTTCTTTTAATTAATTGAAGTAAACTCCTGATAAAGTTGTTAATAAACAACGAAATATTGAGATTTGAATAAATATAGTTTTATTGACTCCAGTCACAGATCACATATCCGAGTAATTGAAGCACAATTGCCAAAGAATCTAATATTAAGATTTCCCAATGAGTGAATTCAGTTAACGAAGCAGATAAGAAAAATGTTTCAATTACATACAATGAATTAGAAATAAAAACAGTCTTCTTTGATTTCAAGGTTGTGTTTTGTGCTTCCAAGAAATAAATTTAATTAGAGAGAAGTTATATGTCTTATGTTTAGACCCGAACAAAGGTTGTAGGGGAGCCAAAACATCAAACTTTGGTACCAAAACTCGGATATCAAATCCCATGATAGAAGAAAAGAAGCAACACTCTGTGGAATTTTTATAAGAACTTAAAAACAGACTTAACATGGAGGACATAACAGACATGTATCCTGATGTTTCCTCTTGATGAGGGGATAATAGAATTGATGATGAAAATTGAGGGATGACAAATCCTTCAAACACAATAAAAATAAAACAAGTCCCAATAGAATTTGTCTTTAACAGAAGCAGAATAATAATAATAATAATAATAATAATAATAATAATAATAATAATGATTTGAAGAGAGTTCAAAGTAGCAAAATATAATTTGTACAGGATTCTTTGACAGATATTTACGTTTATGTGATAAGTATTATTCAATAAAAGATACTTAAAAAAACAGTAATAAAGCAACACTCTAAGTAATTAGAATAATTCCTCGAACTTTACTCGTTCAACATGAATGTCCTTAAGCGAAGTACTCTCACGATATAATAAAACAAATCATTTAATTCGCTTTGGTTCTAAATAGTGAGTATTTCATCCAACGTCATCGCCACAGTTCTGTTCTTTTTTATGTACTTTTCCTCTGTGTCCAATTCTTAACAACTAACCGATACCAGAAGACAAAACCGTAGACTTCAGATCTGAAAAAGTGACACAAACTCATCCAGTCAATATTGAGAGAAGGTTGTTATTTTTTGCCGCATAGCTACAGTCGAAAACAAAATAAAAAGTAGACAGTTCTTTTTTGTATGTTAATATTCTATTTACATCCAATCAAACCAAAAGGCATAAATAAATCAATCAGAAAGTTGTCCTTTTGAAAATCGTACCTTTAGAATTTTCAAACTCGATTTTCTCAATTTGAACATTATGTTGCTTAGAACCTTGTAATATTGGACGAGAGATTTGTACGGCAAATCGCTTCATTAATTAAATTCTCAGACATCCCTTCTGACATAGAAAAACGGATATTACTCAAGAAATCCAAGCCACTTCGATTGTACCGTTTTTCAAAAATCGATACACAAAATATACATTTCCGACCAATGGATTCGCCCACTTCCAGCTTGGCCTATCGCCTCGCTTATACCCTTAAGAAACACATAGGATGTGCTCCATCTTACGTCTTCCTTCCATTCATTCCAGCGTCGAATAGTTGGTCCGTTAGTCTTGACAGACCATGTATATGAATTGATTAATTTAAAATTGAACGAACCGAAGACTCTGTTTATCTACATATACGTCTGTACCCTCATAACTAGCAAGCACATTATACAGTGTGGTCATAAAGTTTGGAACCAAGCTTATAACCGCATTATTTTGCATTTTTAGGAAAAACGCTCGGACAGGTAAATTTTCTTTTTTAAAACGCCATCTTTTGACATACAATTTTTTTCTATGACGTCATTGGTTTTTAGATTGATAACGTCATCAACCCTTTTTTTAAATGGCAACCATATTATTTTTTTATCGTTTTTGGTAGATCTTTATATCCTCCAAATAGTGATATAAAACAATTGGTATGTTACATCACAATTTTTTAAAAATAATATAAATTTAGAAAAAAAATTAAAAAATTTTATTTTTGTACAAAATTAAAATTATATTAAAAAAAAATACATCTGAAGTTAAATTTATTGTAACAGTTAACGTAAATTTTCAAAATGGACCCCACCAACCAACTGGCACTGTCCCAGCCGAGTGTAAATGCTTTGCTATCAATAGTAATTTGCGTTATTCGCTCCAGATCAAAACAACAGAAAAAAACAACCAACAAACAAAGCGGATCGTAAAATGCACATGTATATATATTTCTTTATGACATTCTTTCTTCTTTTTATACAAATTATATAGAACACTAATATTTTGAAATCATTTCTCTGGCGACAACATTGTTGAATTATTTACTTCTATTTTTGACGTTAAATTTGTTACACACTGCGTAAAAATTTTCGTTAATATAAAAATGGCACATTTATCTGAGCGAGAAAGAATCGAAATTTTAATTATGGTTGGGTATGAGGACAGACAAAGAACGCATGCAGAAGCATGCGAATTGTTTAACCATGAACCATGATAGACCTCCAATTGCCAGGTCTACGGTGATAAAACTAGTTGAAAAGTTTACCGAAACTGAATCCGTAAAAGATCGACCACGGCAAGGTAAACCTCAAATAGGAGAAGATGTGAAATTAAATGTGCTTCTAGAAGCAGAAGAAAGGCATCATGTTTCCACCAGACAACTTGCGTTAGCCGATCAGGTGGCTCACTCATTTGTCGTCAACTTATTTAAAGAAGAACACTATCATCCTTACAAAGTTCAACTTGTACAGGAATTACATGAGGATGACGAAGATCGTCGGCTGCAGTTCTGTGAAGACGTAATGTTACGTTGTGACCAAAATGCAAATTTCTTGGAAAACATTGTCTTCTCTGATGAAGCTACGTTCTGCCTAAATGGATCTGTTCACCGCCATAATTGCAGATATTGGTCGCAGACCAACCCGCATTGGACTCAAGCGTGTCATACTCAGCCCAGAGGAAAAGTTAACGTATGGGTTGGAATGATTGGACAACGCATTTTAGGACCATATTTTTTTGACGGAAATTTGACTGCTGTGCAATATTTAGAATATTTAAGATTTAAACTGGTTCCAGCGCTCGCTGTTATTTTCCCAAATCACGAGGATAGTGATGTACCCCATCCAAATATTTGGTTTCAACAAGATGGGGCACCTCCCCATTATGGTGTAGAGGTTCGCCACTATCTTGACGAAATATTTCCTAATTAATGGATTGGACGGAAAGGCGCCATAGAATGGCCACCTCGTTCCTCTGACCTGACACCGTTAGACTTTTTTTTGTGGGGTTATTTGAAATCGAAAGTGTATTTTAACAAACCGAACAATTTAGAAGATTTAAAACAACGAATTCGCGTAGAAATTACACAAATATCCCCAGACATAATTGAGGCGAGTATACGAAGTGTTTACACTCGGCTGGGACAGTGTCAGTTGGTTGGTGGGGTCCATTTTGAAAATTTATGTTAACTGTTGCAATAAATTTAAGTTCAGATGTACTTTTTTTAATTTAATTTTAATTTTGTACAAAAATAAAATTTTCTTATTTTTTTTCTAAATTTATATTATTTAAAAAAAATTGTGATGCAACATATCAATTGTTTTATATCACTATTTGGAGGATATAAAGATCTACCAAAAACGATAAAAAAATAATATGGTTGCCATTTAAAAAAAGGTTGATGACGTCATCACTCTAAACACTAATGACGTCACAGAAAAAAATTGTATGTCAAAAGATAGCGTTTTAAAAAAGAAAATTTACCTGTCCGAGCGTTTTTCCTAAAAATGTAAAATAATGCGGTTATAAGCTTGGTTCCAAACTTTATGACCACACTGTATATTAATTCTTATATAATAATATATTTAATTAGAAATCTGAACTTTAATTTCGAATTAATATGCAAACTGTATATATAATACAACTGCGTCAGTTTTGCCTATAACTGTATATACCCAGTCTCCTTCCTCGTTATGTACTTTTGTTCGACTAGACGTCTAGCCGACTGCAGGATATGTGTCCGTACGTGTATTATTTTTCGTCCTGTATTCTTTTTTTATAACGACTTCGCGACTTACACCACATACTCACGTCGGAACAGATCAGACTATAGCATGCAATGGGTAGTCCGACATAACAACGCGGCCACCTAAATAAATTATAATTCATTGCGATACAGTTACACACAGGTCGGAATGATATAATCCGTAATCAGCAGTTCGACGACGTATAATAATGGTACCGTCGGCCACCGTTGATAATACAAAACGGACTACTGGCATTAATACAGACCAATACGTAGATTGATAAGTCCATCTATGTCCATCTAATTAACTTCAATGTACTTTTTTCTTCGTCTGTAATTTCATATATACAAAGAACTTGTGAATTCCTGTTCATGAAAACCGAACATAACACAAGAGAACAGTTATTTAATGAAAATTCGTACCGTGTGTTTCTCCCGCAACAAAGCGTTAATTATTAAAGGTGTGCGGATGTTATTGACCCTCGTATATATCAGTGCTAAATTATCTTTAATAATGTTAGGAATTGTACGCTACGAGTGCAGGTAAGATCCCCGACAGTACGCATTATACCGATTGTATCGTGCTCTCAAACAAAAGAACTAACATATAACCGATAATTTTATCGGGCGTATTTGCCGTAGTTGTTATCATGAATATTGCACTGAAATTCTGCCCAGTTAATATTGGAAATATTTAAGTATATACCGAAGAAAAATTGAATGCACGATTGGTTTAATTCTGGATTTCGGTGCAAATTATTCTGTGTTTGTAATATTTGCATTACCAAGGTGGTGGCATGTTGAACACGTTGCTGTGTTTTTGCCCAGTTGGATTTTAGGACTTCGTTTATAATGCAGAGTAATAATGAAAAGTAATTTTGTGATTAATATCGATGTATTTAGTTTAGAAACGGTAGATGAGAAGACAAATTTGTTGACTGAAAATTTACTACCTAACTGTTACGGAGGCTCGTGCAACTCTGAGCCGCTTCAGATCTATTAAACTACCTGCCCTCTAGTTAACAGGGACTGTTCTGGAGATGCAGAGGTTACCCAAATTAATGTGGTGGTTGATTTGGTGCAAGGCCATCATGGCAAAATATTGTGTATGTTGTTTTCAGTTGATAAACTTGCAAAACTTACTTGTCCACATATCGTGTCATATTTGAGAGACATTAATAAATGTACTTGCACTATAGCCTTTCCATCGGCCTCGAAAAGGGCAGTTAATGATATAATAATAATCCTTTATTGTCGTAAGTTCATACAATAGAACATTGACATTGTCATAAATACATATAAAAAAATTGTACATAAAATACGTATAATATAACAAGCATGAAACAAATGAATAAACAAACATAATAAGCTAACAATTAATTTAAATGTAAATATAATACATGTTGTCAAACGAAAGACTACTACAAGCATAAATACGCAGATTGGCAATAGAATGTGTTGTTCTGGAGCAAATCTTTTAGCAGTTTCTTAAGTATATCTATTGAAACTTTAATATCTGTTGATACTTTATTGAAATAAATAAAATATATATATATATATTCACATGTGCTAGCTCCTACATTTTTCAAAGTATTTCTCCACAGAATAAAAACAGTTTTGCTTCAGGAATGCCCTAATGCCTGACCCAAACAGCTTCTCGTTTTGAATATCCTTAAATTGTTGAGGCAAAGCAAAGTTTCAAACCTAATGAACGAGGACAATTCTTACCTAAATTCAATGAAAACTTTGGTATGTAGAAGTTGTTGTTGTTTCGGGTCTCATATGAATGAATGTCATGATTGCGAGGAAAATCTTGTTTATTTTTATGCATGTAATTCAGAAGTTCGTAAATATAAATAGAGGGCATGGTTAAGATATTCCATTTTTTTAAGAGAGACTTACATGATTGACGCGGACTAAGCGTACCCATGCATCGTATAATACGTTTCTGAGCCAAAAATAC
This sequence comes from Holotrichia oblita, assembly GCA_023690525.1. Taxonomy (NCBI): domain Eukaryota; kingdom Metazoa; phylum Arthropoda; class Insecta; order Coleoptera; family Scarabaeidae; genus Holotrichia; species Holotrichia oblita. Next base: position 145,353,835 of record CM043018.1, on the reverse strand, counting down.
GTTGTGACTAGCAGCTGATGAACCTCAAATGGCAATACCGTACGATAACCTACTCTGTACATTAGCAAAGTAAAACGATAACAAAGATCCAAAGTTAATGAAGCGTCGCAAATTACGCATTTGGTAACAAATTGAATTTAATTTGTTTACCATTTTCTGACAATGGGTATTCCAAGAAAGGGTTTCATCCATCGTCATACCCAAAAATGTCACTTCACCAACGCGATCTATTTCTTGATTATTGGAGTTAATATGCAAAGTAAACGGTGACTTATTTTGAGCAGAATGGAAAACCAAGAACTTAGTCTTATCATTATTTAAATAGAGCTGATTATTGTTAAACCACACGTTCATAGTTTTCAAAAGAATATTTGATTGAATTTCGACGTCCGGCACACTAGAGCCAGATATTACAGCACTAGTATCGTCAGCATACATAAATACGTTATAATTACTAAGATAACGAGTGATGTCATCAATATAAAGCAAAAACAGCACGGGACCCTGGAGCACACCTCTCCGAACCGGCAAACTGGAAGACCTTACACTATTAATTGAATTATTGGATTTATTTTTATAATCGATCTTTATAAATTGGACTCTGTTGCTTAAGTGCGATTCAAACCAGCGCGCAACTTTGCAAGTAAGCTATCGTGATCGACGCAGTCAAATGCTCGACACAAATCGCAAAAAATACCCACTGAAAATTTATTAATATCCAAATTTTCAATCATCTTACCATAAAAAGCACGAATGGCTGTAATCGTAGATCGGTTAACTCTATAACCATGTTGCTGATTAGCTACAATACTGTGCTTGTCTATATAGGAAATTAACCTGTCCAACATAGCATATTCAAAGAGCTTAGAAAAACTCGACGAAATTGATAATGGACGATACTTAGTCACATCTAATTTGGAACCCTTTTTGATTAAACTGCATGGTACCTCGTCCGGTCCAGCAAAAGTTTTATTTTTTATCTTTCGGAATAAATTTTCTACTTCAAATTCATATTAGGAATTTTAGAAACAAAATTATGTACAGATTCAATGAAGTGCCGATTAAAGATTTCAGCAACTTCAGATGGCTCATCAACTAATTTATCATTATTACTCAAAACAATATGCTCTCGTTCCCTAAAATCATTTGTCCCTAATGTCAGTTGTCATATCATTGCCAAAAGTCAATAACCCTCCGGTTCTTTCGCAGACTTAAGACCAATCAGTATTCTGCTGGTACTGTCAAAGGTTTGCCAAAAGATCTGGGTTGTGTAGGCAATGCTGCCTCTCTTCACTCCGACCTTTAAGATCGATTGTGGGTACCCTTAATCTTTTAATCCCAGTTAATCTCCAGAATTCTGAAGAAGTCTATGATTTTTTTGGGGGCTATAGTTCTAATACTAGCCGGTTCTACGTGCGTCTATTCGAGATAGTGGAGTCTCTGACGAACCACCGTCGCCGCCTCGCAGTTGCTCATAGAATCGGCATTTATCACCGTCCACCTTGCCCATCTTCTTCAGGTGGTACCTAAGAGGGCCATGGCCAATGAGTAATCTCTTCTGTTCAGCTCCAGCAGAGATTTAACCCTGCTGGCTGGAAAAAATAATAAACTTTATTGATTGTTATAGTTTAGGGGTATTAGCCTAGTACAAGATTTTCTGTTCGTTTTCCCACTGTTGGAGACGAGCTCTTATATGGCTTTTGGTAAGACCACAAAATGGTTTTGTAAGGCAGTTTCGTTTCCCTCACATCTCCAGGTCACTGGAGACTGGGGGTAGTGTGACTGTGTTTCTGATCACCACACCAGAACATTGAGGATGAGCAAGTTAGGATTGGATTAGAAATTTAGACTCTTAGTGTCTTTAGTGCTGACTGACTGTCTGAGAAGATATTGTAATGGTTGACTTAGTGAGCAAGGAAGCAATTAGACCAGCAGATATTCCCTGATTGGAGTGTGCGGATGTCTGACGTCGAAAACTACCTTGTGAACATCAAAATTAAATTATAAAACCCATTTATATTCGTAAAATTCGTATAAAAAAAGCTGTCCCAACAATAAACTTTCCATAAACTGAACTGTATAGACAGTAGTAGACTTTCTATCTACACTATTACTATTAAACAATGGTGCATTAAAATCACCAAACACAATAACATTTTTATTTATCAAAAATGTTCCCAGCGCATCAATAAATAAATCATAGTTGTCCGGACTAACATCAGATGGAAGATAAACATTCATAACATAGATACTAGAAAACTGTATTTGAATGTTACAACATATGACATCGATAAGCGGTACTGGTCTTTTAATAAAAGATGTATCTAATGAATTACAAATAAGTTCTTCGGAAAAGGGAGATAGTACGCCAGCACCAGTAGTACGGCTGATCAATAAGAACTTTCTATCTGACTTAAAAGCTCAATAAGTATTGTGTAAAATCTCAGAACTGTTTATGTTGCTGTTTAGCCATGTTTCAATAATTTCTGAATCAAACCTACTAGAACCGGAATAGAATCATAAATATAAACCTTTCGTTTATATTTATGATTGGTAAGAGTGGTTAAAGCGCCAGTTCACGGATCAGGTGCAAGAATGCAGACGATTCAGAAATCCATTAAAATAACATAACTTGCTGTATTTGGACAACGTTCTGCTTCGATTTGTATGAGCAATTTAACGTCATAACCGCAAAACCGCATGCGCGCGCGAATACAACAGCTTCGTGTAACTTTTATTGCACTTGGGTAAATTGAATTCTCATACTGTTCACTACAAGTTCTATCCAATCGATACATACATTTCTGTATTGCATCCTCAAGAACAATTAATAAAATTGCCGACTATTATTATAATCACCATTTAATTTTGTAATTTAATACTTGACAAAATTGAATTATGAAGTTTTCAATAAGTGAAGGTCAAAACTTTTTGCACGCTACCTGTATATATACAAACATATAGAATTGCATCGGTTTCTGCGAGCATGTCGTAGTTGCTTTGATAGTTATTTAGTCGTAAGTGCTGCATTATCTTCTTCGTGTCTAAGTTCGCGATACAGTCCGTACAACCTGTTTACAAAAGCATCGGTTGTTCGTTATTTCTTTTGAATTAAATGTATTTATTATCGTGTTGTTTTGCGGCCAAAGAATACACGCATTTACCGTTCCCACTTTCGCGATGCTGCTAAGGAACAAAAGGAAAAATACGAAACGCAAAATCGTATATGTATGCGTGCTGTATATAATCCTTTTTCACTATATACATATTATCCGGACGTCTCTCTCGCTCGCTTAAAAGCTTCCTTTTTTTATTTGTTCTCGGCCGGTGTCTTCTGCCGTATAACGTGGATGCATAGAGCCTGAATGTAACAATTACTATATGCGATTGAACTTAAAGTCGTACAATGGAATACAGAAACAATGTAGAAAGTTGGATGGTGCAAATAAGGAATAATACAATGACCGTTGCGAGAGAATATTTAGTGAGAGACATCTGAGTGTTTAGTTTGAAATATGTCCTAACCTTGATGCAAGTCTAGAACTCTAGAACGAAATGCTTTCATTTATATTTAATACAACATCCCAGTCTTCATACTATCTAACAATTTAGTCAATGTTCAAATCAGGCGACTGAACAGATCAGTGTAATAAATTGATTTCCTTGCGATGAAACTACTCCTTTGTTATCTGCAATTATGGATAGCTAGATTATCTTACAAAAATATTCAGGCCTGCGTTGGCTAAAGTCTGTCAAAACCAACCACTTCACCTATGTACTGTAGTTTACAACTAACATGCCCTCGAATATCAAAAATTAGTCTGAGGAGGGCTTGAGCTCTCAATTTTTCGGCTTACTAGAAAGGCTTCAGGCTGTGAAATGTTAATTCGATTGCAAGCTCCATGTACATTTTTCAATGCAAAGGAATAGTGTGCATTTCATAGAAATATGATCTGCAATACTTAATCAAATTTTTTAAGTTAGTAATTTATTATTAAATTATAAATAATAATAAATTGTATCTAATGATGGGCTAAGCACAGAACCTTGCAGAACACCAGTTTTCAATCGTAGTGATGTTGAGATACTATCACCTATCATGATAGACTTCATGACAGAGATCTTCCACTTAAAAAAATTAAATAATAGTTTTATAGCGATGGATGTCATCCAGTTCAGAAACGTGCAAAATAGATGAAAGCATATGATATGATTGATCAAATCTGTCTTCCTATACAACTCTACACATCGAACAATGTGTCTAGGAAAGTCTGACCTTGTAGATTCAGAGTAACCTTGGATTGAAGATGGTCTCGGTCTTTGTGGTATTTGGAACCTGGGTAAGCAGGAAAATGGATTTAAATAGAATAATTAGTGATGATTGAAATTTATAGGCTAAAGATACAAATGTTTTCCTTGAAATTTTTACTATGAAAAATACGAGCTGTGTCCTCGATGAACGATTAAATTCGACTGTCGTTTTGCACAGTTTTTAGCAAATCCTAGAAGTATATTTGGCGTCATTGGCTCTTATTGGATGAGGTACTAAACTAAACAAAAGCGAATCTTTAAATTAACTTTGTCGTTTGAGAATTTAATTTATTTTAGGAATTTGGAAAATATTGAAATTAACTGATGTTTCCAATCTTGTTTTAAATATGATGTTCCTTATTCTTTGCTGAATTACAAAATTATCTTATCTAACATTGATTATTTTTATGATGTTTCGGAAACATTCTTAAATACCTATTACATTGTTGTTTTACCTAGATTCAATTAGTATATATTTTAATTGATCCCGTTTTATTGTTGATCGGAAACATTCTTAATCTTTTTATGAATTTCTCATTAAGATTTTTCTCCAATTGTACTCTAATAGTCATGCTCCAGTTCAAACGAGGTACGCTTAGGTTTGCCCCGTACCAGACCAGAATATCTTGGAGATGCACTCATAAACTTCTAAAGATACTACCAATCGTAGGATTACAAGTTCCACTAGCGGTGGTAGAGTCCCCAGTTAGGAGAATTAAACTTCCCGAAGATTCCGTTATTAAAAATAAAATCAGAAACCAACCTCATGCCTTCAGGGATCGGGAATTACAGGTTCTGGCACTCAACTTGGTTGCATTCGCCCGGTTAGCCACCCGGAGTCCCCATTAGGGGAGGGTGGAGTTCTCCTAGGTTTTTCTCAGCAAATGAACTGATACATCTCAGGTCTTGAGTGGAGCTCCGCTAAGGTAAGCCCCGCCCCCCTCCTGAAGTAACAAGACCACATAATCCAGTCGTACCCCAGATTGGCGTACGGTCCGCTTGCCTAGAATCTGCAAGGTAGCACTACCGGGTAAAGAAAATACGGAGATAAGAGATAATGAAAATATAATGATGTCTGGACACTCTTTGGATGTCAAACAGCCGGAGGAATTGGAAAAGGTGGCTAACGACTTCTCGAAGGTAAATTTGGCCATTGGCATTAACGTAAAAAGAGTTACGAAATTGGCAGGAAAAGTATATAGCATAGAATTGGATAACGAAGAAGACAAAGAAAAGATAATACAAAATAAAGTAAAATTAAAAAACTTGAAGGGAACGACTATTTACATTAATGAAGATTTAACAAGAAAGGAAGAAGAAAAGCAATGGCAGATAAGACGCAGAGCGAAGTAGGAGAAAAGACAAAGCAAAACAGTAAAACTTGCCTATAATAGAATATGCATAGATGGAACTACTTAGCAAGAACAAAGGAAAAACAAAAGCGAACTAGATCTAATGGTAACAACAACGACAGGAGATTCAAGAACAGAAGTACGAAAGAAGGACAGAAGTAGAAATACTCACAAGGATACGAATGTAATGAAAAGCAAGGCAAAAATTAAGGAAAAAATTTGGAAAATAGGAACAACATCAGAAGCCTGGCAGGAAAAGAAAATGAATTAATAGAAGAGATGGAAAAAGTGAATATGGATATTGTAGGCATTACGGAAACAAAAAAGGACAGGGAGAAATAAACTTAAAAGGCGGGCACAGATTGATATACATTGGAGTAAAACAAGAAAGTAGGATCAGAGAAGGAGTCGGATGCTACATTAAGAACGAAAACACGAAGTACATAAGGAATTGGTTTGTAATCTCATAAAGAATTTTGATAGATAGATAGAATTGGAAATCGACAACTTCGTCAGAACAACAACCATGGTAGTCTACGGGCCCAACGAAGATGAGAAAATGGAAATAAAAGATAAATTCTGGGAGCAATTAGATGAAGTAACAGAAAGTAATGTAGGCAGATTGCTAATCCTTGAGACCTAAACCTTTAGTGATAAAGGAGCGTATAAAAAGGTCAAGGGCAACTGAAGAAACAAACATCTTCTCGAAAAGTCGTAGATTCTTTCAAAGTGAGTTTTCTTATAATTAAAATTTCTAATTAACTTAAAGAACGAGTGAAAAACGCCAAACAACTCGCATGATATGCTGAGGCTGGAAACCATTACACTTGGCCGCATCTTTTATAATTTGAAACGACTCTTTCTCATTACCTCGCCTTGTTCAAGGGAAAAGTGAGAAGTCCGTGGACCAAAAAATTCAGGCTTGCCATTTTGTGTTGAACACAATGATGGGAATCTGAAGGAATGTAACGAAAACACTGGTTTCCTTTCAACAGTCAAACTCTATTATCTATTGATATTTCTACTTAGATTTAGATTTAAATCTAGAAAAACAGGGTGATATTATGCACCGCGACCGTGGGTCTATTAATTTCCCCTTAACAAAAGGTGTAAGCTGCGGTTTTGCCCCAGTCACAGCTCCCCATCCAGCCTGAGAGCTTTAATAAACTGTAACAGATGTGCCCAATGGTTTCAGAGAGGGTATTTACTTCCTCGTCTATAACGCCTTTGCCAAGATAGTTGGCGCGAATTTCTTCAATTGCTGTGCAGTTGGATATCAGATGTTCCGGACTTTCATCTTCCGGGTCCCCCGCAGAACCTGCAGTCGCTATTCTGTTTCAGACCTTTCTCTTTTCATATGCTAAACCCGAGGTGACAATGCCCTGTAAGGAAACCTGTGAGAATGCGTAATCTTTTCCTTTTAGTTCTAGCATGGTTTTTCGCTTTGTTCAAGGGAAAAGTGAAATTTCCAAGGAATACCTTGGAATGTCTCAGACCAGGAAGATTGTGCCATGAGGGAAGCTCTGACGTCCTCTTCCACTGTCTTTAAGTTCTTTCTTATAGGTGCTCATCCCTATTCCACAGAATGGTTCCGGTCCCACAAACGATGTTGTGGCGGCCTCCTTTGCTAATAGATTAAGCTTTCTCATTGCCACTGATTCCAGTGTGTCCTGGTCCAGCCAGCAATAATGCAACAGATGTTTTGGTTTCAGAGGTTGTTTAGTCTATCCCGCCATTCCCAAATTAATTTCTTGTTGCTCTGCAGTGATGGTGTTAGAACTCAGCGCCAGTAAGGCTGCCTGACTGTCGGAGAAGATTGCAATATTTTCCTTCCGAGTTCCTGTCAAGATTCAGGTGACAATGCTGTAGCAAACCTTCCAATGCATTAATCTCTTCCTGGAAGACACTAGCATGGTTTTTGCTTGTCGGCTTTCCAGGAATTTGGTTCCTGACCAGGAAGATTGTGCCAGAGGGAAGCCTGACGTCCTTTTTCAGTTTTGGACCCATCCGTATAGGTGCTCATCAGGCAACTTTGTTTTCCTTGCCCAGGTTGTTTAGTTTATCCCGGCATTCCCAAATTAACTTGGAGCTGATGGTGTTAGAACTCAGCGCCAGTAAGGATGACTAACTGTCGGAGAAGATTGCAATATTCTCCTTCCGATAGTTCCTGTCAAGATTCACCTGAGCACATCTTCCAATCGCATTAATCTCTGCCTGGAAGACACTGAGGTATATTCCCATCGGCTCTGAGTATTTGGTTCCTGGCCCGAATACCCCTACACCTGTTCCTTTTTCAGTTTTGGACCCATCCGTATACCATTTGATGGTGTTTGAAAAGGTTAGAGAGTAGGTGGAGGATTCTCCTTCCCACTCTCTCTTGTTACTCAACTTCGTTGAAAAGTTCTTTTCCCCCCGCCAGATGTCAGTTAAGCGAATATATTCCTGGACACATTGTTGACTCAAACTATTTTGAAGCAACAAGTCCTCGAGGTATGTCAAGGTGTCTGGAATCGGTACACTAGGAAAGAGAGAACTACCATCAAATGAAATCAATATTTCACGCTCCAGCAACTGAATATTTTGAATTTCTTTAATAAATTCTAACGAATTTTTTACTGCAAAACTAGGTTGCTGTATTGGCAAATTATTAAATTCATTGGTCAACCATTTGGAAACCTTATAAGTCAATTGCCGAAACAATTGGCCTTACGATATATGATTAACTTTTTGTTTCTGGCAAAAACCAATCATTGTTGTCTCTTCAATTTGAAACAAGATTGATTGTTTTTATTGATGTACAAAAAATAATTGCTGTAGCACTTTTAAAAGGACTTTGTTATAAATCGTATTTGCAAGATCTCACGGTAAAAGCATCGCATTATACAAATGGGAAAGTGCATCTAATAATAACACTCACCGATATTCGATATGCGGTTACTATATTTAAGTGAGTTACTCACACGCATTTTGAAAACTCTAGAAACAAACTATTCAAACACACGCATAACTTATCCGAATATACTGTTCATCTAAAACGTTCAACTTTACAACGCAAAACAAACATAACGTGTCATTAGTCGTCTCTTAATGCTTATATTTATCGTTTTCCGATTTCCAATATATTCCGATTTAATTTCGTTTAACTAACGAACTTTCACCATTATCTTAATTTATAAGTCAATAAGATGGAATCTGAAGAGTATCGGGAATATAATGCCTATCGATGTAACTGTTTCAAAAGCTGACCGGTTTTAAATTTACCAAAATACATTTAAATAATTTAAATTGACATTCTTTTAATACCCGAATGATACGGAGATACGAGGTTCGGTCTCCAACATTCTCTTTTCTCTCGTCCGTCTCCTTTATCTTCCCGTGACTTAACTCGATTGGATTGTTTATTTATGTAACCTGGTTCTTGTGTTTTTTCCTATTTCTCCTGTCGTCATCTTCGTTCTATACGGCTTACGTATTGCTTCGATATTTATTTGTAATTATTATTTAAACGTTATCGGCACTTTTATTATATAATGGTCGGCTAAGAGAGTCACTAACATAATATACCGATGAATTTTGGAGATAACTATTAAGCATAGAAGAATACTTCAAATTTTTCTCATAAATATCTGAAGCTCGACTCGGGGTAAAATACATTTTTTTTTATAATTTATGTCCACGAACTCTACGATGAAATATAATATAAAATTTTGTACATTCTTGTGGTGTATCTAACGTTCTTAAAGTTTGAATACGCACACTGTTCCGTGTCTATGATACCCCATTCCTGAAGCAGCGCATTTTAAGACCTAGTTAGATATAACACTATGTTCCCTGATCCTGCGCTTTAGAATACTCCAAAGATGTTCAATGAGATTCAGATCTGGAGACTGGACCGGCCAGTCCGACAAGACAACGTCGTTGTAACGAAATCAGCGCATTGTAATCGCTAATTTATGACAAGGAGCATTGTCTTGTTGGAAATGGATCCCATCCCAAAAATATGTGTTAATGAAGAATGTAGCATCCTGATCATACGACCTTCACAAACAAACATTTCGCTTACCTCAGCGACAGCCATGCAGTCGCAGACCTTTATGCCCTCCCCCTTCGTATTGAACAACCGAGGTGGTATTCTTCGTCGTCTCGACGCTTCAAGAAAGTCATATCCAATGTTCCGAATACCTGATGAGTTTAAAAATTAGATAGATTGTTCCAACCTTGCTCGGTAAAATATCGGTATCGTAGACCCCACTGTAAGCGATTTCTTTTGTCGTTGTCCATGAGTCATAGCTTCTTTCTGGCTGCCCGTTAGGCTTGCGATTTTTAAGTAATCCGGGGATAAGTTTTCGGTTCTGTCGATCAGAAGTCACTTGCTTTCGGTTGATTAAACCGAAGAAGAGGTCCCCTGGGCCTCCCTCCGCTGGAGCTTTACGTAAAGGCTGCGATCCTTAGACTGAAAGCCAATAAATTGTGGTACCCCAATATTGGGATAGCAGGGCACACTGACACTACGGGTACCGTACTGGACGGGCCTTTGTTGCAAATGCCAACGGACAGTACGGCACCCGAAATTATTTTCACTGAGAAGGTGAAAATCTCAATACCGAAAAGAGATCAGCCACGTGGTGACTTCGTTGCCTCTAATAACTGGTTCACGGACGGATCCAAACCCAGTAAGGGCACAGGAGCCGGTATTTATGGTCTGAGCCCAAGACATAGGATATCTTTAAGCTATCTTAATGAGGCATCTTTGATCGGGGTGCCCGGACATGAGGATATTAAAAGTAATATAATAGCCGATGAACTAGCCAAGGAGAGTTCTAGGAAACACTTCATAGGTTGGTTAGATAAAGAAAGAGTAAGGAAATGGAGGTCGACCGAAGGGGACGGGGACGCTAAGTTCTCTGAAACCCTAATTAGACGCAATAAAAAACAAGTTAAGACCATCATTGGGTTGATAACTGGACACTGTCCCTTAAGGAAGCATCTATGCAGCATGGGTCGAGTGAGCGAACCCTGGTACAGGAGATACGAGTTACAGGAGGAAACAAGTTTACATGTAATCTGCACATGTGAGGAATTGAAGGTAGGTACTCAGGCAAAGACATTTCGGAAAGGATCTACTGGAGCCTTCAAGGGTACTCAAGTTTCCATTGGGCAAGTTACTGGACTTTATAGAGGACAGTAAACTTCTCAACTGGAAATGAGGGCTTCAATAGGGATGGTACAAAGAGTACCCAGCTCAATTGCCTGGACTATAGCTGTCCAACCCTAACTGAATAGAATAGGATAGAATAGAAGGTCTTTCATTCTGCAATAACATCGATGATGCTGCGAAATTGAGTTTGAAATCTGTCGTTCTTCAAAAGAATGTCCTTCTTCACATAGAAATTGCGCTTGATCAATCCATCCCGTTCTTCACATCCAAACGCTGAAGGAAAATAACGAAGATATGACTCGTCTTCTCGACAAAATTAATCACAAAGTGTGCAAATGGCATATCAGCGTTGATCTTAAAGTTGTAGCAATTCTACTCGGTTTACAACTAGGGTACATAAAGCCCTGCTGATACCTTTGTGACTGGGACAGTCGATTGAGAAATTCCCACTACGTCGTTAAAGACTGGCCAGTCAGGGGTCAGTATATTCCTGAACTAAAGAATATACTTCATAATTCATCAAATTATGTTGTTAAAGAATTTTGTCAAAGAATAGTCGATAAGAAGCGTCATGGATTAAACTCTTCTAACTGTAGGACCCCAAATTAAACATCTACATATTTATATAGTATTAGTGGATTGATATCTTTGATAAATTTAGATTATTCTGATTAATCCATTATAGACGAAAGAAAAAAAACAACACAAACTTATCGAATCCGAAGGCGCTCTCTAACGTGTGGTCCATAGAAATACATGCATAATGCATGAAGTAAACTCGATATTGGATTTTATAGCTTCTCTACAAGATCAAGCAATTATCAACTTATTATGTTTACTTTTCACAATATTCCGATAAAGTCAACGTTCGAGAAAATGTGCTTGTACGAATAAATACCACTTATTATATCATTATGAGAACCGCTTCCGATAAAGGTTTTCTGTAGCAATCACGATTGTTTAAAGGGTTTTTGCTGTACACACACATTCATAATATCCCCTTGGGCGTTTGTTGCTTTCAAGTTTTTTTGAAGCGTGTTTCCATAGATTGAAACGCAAGTTACGATTAAGAGCATACTTATGAAAACGTTGACAAAGAATAAAGGTGTTCCTGAAATTGATCTATAGATATTAATTTACATGAAGTCTTTACGTAACAGTTCCATAATTTCTATTAAAATTAGAACTATTATAGATACAATTAAGTCATATTAATTAAATAAATAAATTTTGATTTATTACTGTATCCGTACTGTGTCTGTGGGCAGGTCATTAATCACTGTCTCTTAACTAAGAAATCTGAAGTGCCAATTAAATTATTAAGCGTTACTAAATCTATTTCACCGGATAGTACTTATTGGCTGCGTAGTCCATGTACAGGATCAGCCAAAAATTTTTCAAAACACCGGTTTTGTTAAACTGAAAAGTTAGGACGATTTTAAAGACGTGTTTAATTAATAATTGTTCTAAAATGAGAAACAGCTTCTTTGTATGTTTAATCTACAACTGCAACGAGCCCTTGTATCATGGACCAAGTTCATGCTTCGCATTCACTATTTTTTTCCCGGTGAGTGCAACTGTAGCAGTTTCCTCTTTCTCTCTACTACTGCAGCTATTACTGCATAAATTGTGTGTAAACGTGTTTCTATGGCTTTGTTACAACATTACCTCACCCTAAATAATGTTTTGTTGTTAATTATATCCCAATGATATCCCGAATGGTACCGACCTAGCAAGGGGTAGGATTAAAAAGTAGTAGGACTGAATGAATTAATTTTTTTATTGAACTAATCCGTACAAATTCTTAGTAAAATAGCACCCTTGTACTCCAACACAACGAGTATAACACGATTCCCACTGCACGTATGCCTCCTGGAACTCGTTTTCCGGGATCCGCTTCAGAGATGCCGTCACGATCTCTTGAACGTCTTTTACTATAGGAGCTATATCGGTTTCCCTTGAGGTCCCGCTTGAGCCGAGGGAAGATGAAGAAGTCAAGATTGCCAAGAAGAGAGAATACAAAAAATTAATGAGTTGCCTCGCACAATAAAAAATAGAAGTCGAATTGACGGAGGGGAAAATAGTTATAGAATAGGTAAAGCAGAAAACTAACCAACTGAGTGCGATTGAGCTTCAAGAAAGATTACAAAGTTATTCAATGTTACGAAAATGGTTTAATCAAAGACAAGGGTGGACTCCAGAAATCGCCCACTCTTTTTCTACAATCGGAAATGGATTGGAAACAGATGTTTTTGACACTAGATTTAAAAAGAAATGATACAAGAAATGTAAATATTTAAAACTTAAATTTCACGTTTATTAAACTTGATCCTTGCAAATTATTCCCTTATTTATTATTAATAAACGTAAAACAATAAAAAAATGAAGGAAGGATTACACCGATCCGAAATTCTTCAGACCGATTAGCCTCACATCGTTTGTTTTAAAAACTATGAAAAAGGCCGTTGATAACTATATTAGAACGGAGATCCTGAATTGAATGCCATTGAATTCTAGTCAGCATGCGTACCAGACAGGCAAATCCACAGAGACTGCACTGGTGCAACTGACAACAGCGATTCAGACAGCTCTCTGGAAAACAAATAAACAATTGTGAGTGTCTTTCTGGACATAGAAGATGCTTTTGACAACACTCCACACGAGGCAGTCAATAGAGCACTAGAAAATAGAGGCGTCGATAACGATCTAGATGGCTCTCGCAGCTATTCTCTACAAGAATAGCAGAAACTGAGGTAGATTTAGAAACTATCTCAATCAGTACAACCAGGGGCTGTCCACAAGGCGGAGTTGCATCCCCTCTCATGTGGAGCCTAACGGTAGACGAGCTCCTCTGCGGCTTGACTGGCATTGGCATATCCTGCCAGTGGTATGCCGATGATATAGTCATAATCGCAAGAGGAGGATTTGAAGGTACCCTCTGCGACATTGTCCAAAGAGGACTTATTTTTACAAAAATTAATTAACCCCACCAAAATTACACTAGCGGCCTTCACAAGGAAAAGGTAACTCAATCTCAAAACCATCAAGAGACTAGATATCTAGGTCCTACACTAAATAACAAACTTCTCTGGAACAAGCACGAATTGGAAGTAACCAACAAAGTTAGAAGAGCCCTAATGGTTTGTAGAAACTTCGCAGGGAAAAATTGGGGATGTAATCCAAAAATTCTGCACTGGATGTACACTGTAATAGTGAGACCGATCATCACCTATGGGGCAGTGGCTTGGAGCATACGTACCAGTCTGACCACAACGAGGATGCACCTCGTAAAGATACAAAGACTGGCATGCGTTTGCATTACTGGTGCAATGAACACATGCCTAACGGCCGCTAAATCTCCCACCTCTTAACATTTTAGTGGAGAGTGTAGCTAGACAAAACACATACAGACTGACAGGAGAAGGCCTCATCAGGCAGAAATCAAAAATCCTACTAGGACGGGATGTCAAAACACCATAAAGGAATTGAACAAAAATGCCATATTATGGTATGCGGATGCCTCTAGGACAACCGGAGGGACTGGAGTCGGAGTATATGGGCCCAGAACCAAGTACTCTGAAAGTTTAAGGAAGTTCCCTAGCGGAAATACACGCTATAGATATAGATAAGTCCAATTTAATCTAGAAAGAAAGTATTGGAAACAAGAGATTATCATCTTGGCCGATAGTCAAGGAGCCATCAAAACGCTGAGTTCCTATACAATCAGCTCATAAATAGCTTGGGACTGCTTGTCTAAGCAAAACGAGCTAGGCAGGGAAAACAAAGTCACTCTCATGTGGGTGCCGGGACACATCGGATTAGAAGGAAACGAGGAAGCTGACAAACTTGCAAAAAAGGGAGCGAGTTGCATCTCTCTGGGTTCTGCAATTTTGCGGGATCAATCAGAGTACAGTATTAGAGAAAATAAAGAGAGAAGTTGATCAACGGAAAACCAAGCGGCAATTTTCATGAGCTTTGCAGACGCTTACTGCTCAACGGATTTTTCAGAAAATATTAGCCATAATTAATTATACTTTTCTGCAATCTCTTACATAAATATCAATATATGTTTCCTGTTAAGAGTTTTATGAGAAATAAAATTAGAAATATATGAAATAACGAGCTGAAAATGTGTAGCTTTAACATGAAATCCCCCCTTTTTTTAATAACTTATCAAAAATGTTGTTAACCAAGAACCTAGGATAGCCTTTCGTTTCTTCAGATTTTTTTTAATTTTTAAATTCAATTCATAAATAAGGAAGATATAATACTAGGCGTAAGTCATTACAATTAAAATTTTTCGCCTCGGAGGATGCTGCCACCTACCGTCTTTCGAAAATGCCTGCGATGAGAGAATCGCCCAACAAAACAGTGCCTATCTTCCGCTGAGTGTAGTGCGGGTAGTTCCAATTTTTATGTTATGGATTACAAAGGCATCGTCCAACTATATATGGAAATTTTAGTTATATAAACATGCATCTAGGTTTTGAAGGTATTATCAAAAAGATAGAATATCTATATCCTCTTTTGGAAGAAAAATACATTATATTTACAATATTAATATCCTTTGGAAAAGGAGATACAAGATATTCTCGTGAAAAATCCACAACCAGGACTAGATCCGTATAACCAGGGGGCATTTCATCGAGATCCTGGAAGATTTAGTGTGCAAGATTATAAGCGATCTACAATAAAAAAATAGGTATTTATAAGTAGCTATCGTAAAACAGGTTATAGTGAATAAGACAATTTTGTAAAAAATAGTAGAATACAGCAAATTTATTTAGCGTATCAATTTTCTTTCATTTAAAAGTTTAACTATTTCATTGAGAGTAATCAAAAGTAGAGTTGTTATTTGTATTCATAAGCATATATAGAGGGACATAGAAAAAGCTACAATGCATAGCAACGTGTGATAGAGGACCAAGAAATAACAAAAAAGTTCCGATACACACATGTCCGATTGCTTAGAAGCTAAAGTTAAAAGGCTTTTATTAAACAAAACAACATTAAAAAATATAAGATACATATTAGTTCTAATAAGGTGTTCAAATTGGTAACCTTGTTCCTGAATACATTTCCTTCGTGTTAATGACTGACGGCATCTTTGAAATATGTTATCAGCCGACTCCACAATTCTATTCTATAATTGATCTTCACTATTTATTTCTGCAGAATACACTTCACATTTAATAAATCCCCAAAATGAAAAATCGAAGAATTAAGGTCAGGACTACGAGCTGGCCAAGGTCCCCACGACCAATCCTATCCTATTTGCAAATTTTCGTTGCAGAAATTGCCTTACTCCTAGAATAGTGAGCTGGTGCTCATGCATGTAGTATATTCTTCTTACAATATTCAATGGAACATCTGAGTTTTATTATCGCCTTGATAATGACAGCATTGCAAACGCGTCTTGTTTGGTGTTCAGTGGGTTAAAGTCAATGGAACCATCAAAACGCTGAGTTCATTTTCCAAAAAATGTCAGCTCGTCTGGACACAAATGGACCAATTAGATAATTTTCGATTATACCTGCCCACACATTAAAGGAAAACCCATACTGGTAATTCCGTAACTGATGGGGGTTTTCATCGCTAAACAGGGATCTCGACTGATGGTTCATCGGTAAACAAAATTAATTGCAGAAAGTTTTGCCCTTTATTTTGCAACCACTCGGATTATAAACGCGGCCTGTTGTAATAGGTGGTAGATTTTTTGAAATGAAATGGATGAAGAAGTTGTTCTTTGAGGAATTGACATTCAGTACAGCTGCACTTATTCTTCTGGTTCTTATTCTAGGATTGTCTTCTACTATTTGCAAAGTAGCTTCTTCATTTGCAACAGTACGACGAGTTCTCTTAACACCAGAATCATATTTTGGTTTTTAAAGCAACCATCATCTCCCAAACGCCGATGTACTTCAATAAATGTCCTAACGTTAGGAACTTGCCATAATGGGACCTATCTTCGATAGATGCGTTGAGCTTCGGAAGCATTTGAACGAGCTTCACCGGTAACACTGACCACATGATCATGTCCCTGTATTCCAATGAAACCACCATTTTGAACGAAAATTTTCCATAAAAGTAAATATTGCTTTCACCTTTATCAAATGTTTTGTTACATGAAAAAATATTTTTTATTGCCTAGGTAAAAGTAAAAAACAAGAACAATATAAAAAACTTAGGATGTATAGGAACTTTTTTGATTTTTTGGTCCTGGATCACATGTTGCAATGATTGCAAACTATGTCACCTGTATATTTGAATTGAACCCACGAACACTACAGTACATAAAAAAAATAACGAAACTAGCTGGCAAGACGTTGTTTTGCTCTTCCCAGTGGGTGGCGGAATTTGGTTTGGTTAAGGTCCCTGTAAAGAAAGTCTGGACAGAAGAGGTCGTTAGTGCGATTGGAGAAAACAAAACTTATTAAGGGTGTAGAAGGCTATTACAGTGTCTTTGAATAAAGAAAAAATGAACTACTTGATGTAGAATTTAAAATTAATGTCCATACCCTGAATTTGGAAAATGAAATCCTAGATTTAAAAATCAGAATTTACATTTTCCTGAAAACTTGATGAAGAGTATTGGAACTTTTATCAAATTTCTATACTTTTACTTGGATGATTGGCGAAGATATTCGTTTCCTTCCTAAGAAAAAATTTTCATTGGAATTATTATAAATAAATAATTTTAACGGTAATATTCCTTATATACCACCACATTAAATGATAATTCTCGCTTATATTTCATAGAATAATAGTTCGAATTGTCAATTGCTGTTTAGTTATTCTGTTCAATAGCCCACACACATAATTCTAGTACGGTAACATTTCTAGATTTGCAAGTTCATTAGCTGATAATGCGTCGGTGCTCCTGTAGACGGTAGTTGTCGTGCGGGCGCTTATAGTAGCGCTCCACTTTATCAACGTGTCACCGCCCGAAGGAATCTTGGCTATACACGGCCGACTTAACCGCACCTGAACGTACTCAAGGTGCACACAAAACTGCTATAGATACTGTAGCGGTCATTTTACCGTGTACATACATACAAACAATCATACCCTATCTCCGATACAATTTCCCATTAAGTATATTTATTACCACGTGCTCTACGCGAAGAATTTATTATCTAAATATCAGGGGATCATATCTTTCTGTATGAATGCAATTACCGCTGGAACGGAAGGCATTCACCCCACCACACTAAGGGAACGACTCAGATATCGCCGATTTTCAGCCAGAAACAATGCCCTGCGTGTTTCACCATTTAACGAATACATCTTCGAATTTTATTACTTTGACAATAAGTCATGGATGATATACGTAAACCATAAACACGGATAACTTTACGATATCATTAATTACAGACACTAATAGGATTAATAAAATTGTGTAAATTTTATGTTTTAGAACACTTATTAGTAATAGTTGCGCAAGCGGAATGAACCGAGTTGGTATATAACTCGGAGGGATTTACATCTCGGTAATAAAAGTCGTAATTACAAATTCGAACGTAAATTATAATTTTATTGTTGTGTAGCTGTCAGAATTAATTGCCCCGCGTTCATTAGATTTTCTGAAATATGTATATTTGGCGGCGTTTTAAGAGGAGAATTCTACGGGTGAAGGTGTAGCAGTATGCGATAGATTGTTATAAAAAATTTACGATCTATTGTTTTGTTGGTGTAAATGGTGTAGACTAAATTGTTACCAATATATTACATCCCACTCTAATGTTCCTGACGAACGGATTTCGGACTTCGGACAAATCTAGCTAAATTGTTTGTTGTATTATATGTTTATATACAATATCTAGTTAGAAAACAAACACTTTAACCCACTAAACACCAAACAAATTTTAACTAAAACACCGACGCGTTTCAACAGCAATGCTGTCATTATCAATGAGATATACAGGTAATCTAAATGTTATGCACGGTCAATCCGATACGCATCATTAATTTCCGATTAACGAAAACAATGACGAATGCGGGATAGGTCCGTTGTCACAGTTCATTTCACATGATTTATTTTTATATATTTCTAAACTTTCGAAAACATTTAGAAACTTACAATTGTTTATTTGTCTAATTAATTTAACATTCGTATGATCTATGATGTGATCTGTTTCAAAAATGTGTTGGGCAACGCTCGATTTCTCAATTCTATTAAATCTAAGATGAGCCATAAGCCCTTTGAATCTAGTTGAGACTGCTCTCCTGGTTTGCCCAATATATTTTTGATTACAATCTTTACAATTGATTTCGTAAATACCTGACTTTTCTAGAGGTTGTATTTTATCTTTAGGGTTACCGATGAGACTTCGTAAACTAATCCCAGAACTGTAAACTATTCTGAAATCTAGCTCTTTGAAGATTTTACTCAAACCTTTAGTGATAAAGGGAGCGCAATGGAGGGTCACAACGGGTGAAGCTTTAACATCCTTTCCAAAAGTCGTAGATTCTTTCACAATTTTCTTATAATTAAACTTCCTAATTAACTTATAGATATGCCGCATCTTTTATAATTTTAAACTCTTTCTCATACCTCGCCTTGTTCAAGGGAAAAGTGAGAAGTCTGTGGACCGAAAAATTCAGGCTTGCCATTTTGTGTTGAACACAATGATGGGAATCTGAAGGAATGTAGCGAAGTGTACTGGTTTCCTTTCTATACACGTCAAACTCTAATCTATTGTTATTTCTAATTATTAAAGTATCTAGAAAGGGTAGCTGATTGTTTTCTTCTCTTTCACAAGTGAACTTTATGGTTTTGAACCGATTATTTAATCTATTGAGAAAATCGTCAATATTGCATTTTTTAAATCAAATATAGCGAAAATGTCATCCACATTCCTCAACCAAACCCTAGAAAAGTATTCGCTCTCAGATTCTAAGTCCTTTTCAAAACGGTTCATGAAAACGTTAACCAAAAAAGGCGACCCATTGCCGTTCCTTCCAGCTGTTCATAAAAACTCCCGTTGAATTGAAAAATGTTCTGTTTCATACAGATGTCAGTTAAGCGAATATATTCCTGGACACATTGTTGACTCAAACTATTTTGAAGCAACAAGTCCTCGAGGTATGTCAAGGTGTCTGGAATCGGTACACTAGGAAAGAGAGAACTAACATCAAATGAAATCAATATTTCACCCTCCAGCAACTGAATATTTTGAATTTCTTTAATAAATTCTAACGAATTTTTCACTGCAAAACTAGGTTGCTGTATTGGCAAATGATTAAATTCATTGGTCAGCCATTTGGAAAGGTTTAAAGTCGGTGCGTCAATTGCCGAAACAATAGGCCTTACAAGACTTGCCAGATTTGTGAATTTTAGGTAAACAATGGGATAAACCACACGACAAACATAAACTTAGGGAAACAGGATCCGAAGACATCTGAAAAGAGACAACCCAGTAATTTTGACGAGCTTTTAAAATTGTTGACGTCTAGAATCATTTTTCAGTAAAGGATTTTTTTGAAATTGACTTATAAGATAACACTACTTGTAGGTCATTAACCCGTTCATAGTAGTCCTGTTTATCTAAAATAACAACTTTGTTCCTTTGTCAGCCGCAAAGTTTTAATGATTTTAATGTTTTCGGATTTCTGAGGTGATTTATAGAATTTCAAATTTTTTAAATAGTATGTTTAGACCAGTTAGTCCCTAACGAAGTGTTTTTTGGGCTCGGAAACAGCTGGATAGAGGATTCTATCCCGGCAAGAACCCACTCAACATTCGATTCACGAGTCTGCAAACCAAATTTCAAATGAATCATTATTCAAAAGATTAAAAAATTCCCGTTCAAATTTTAAAGTTTGCGAGAAGAGAGAAAAGGTCAAAAACAGCAGCAAATAAAACAAGATGTTAATGCAGTGAAGGAACATGATGTTTATTTTGTGAAATGCAACCTCCTTCTTAATTTCCTATTTATGAGAGAATTTCTTATTCTGAACTTTCCTATCGATTGAAATAAATATGTTCCGTTGAAAATCACACCATAGTTGATATTCAACATCATTAAGATCTAATGTTAACAATTTCATTGGTAAGCTTGAATCTCAAGATGTCTGCGTTTGGCAAAAAGATTCTGAACGCAACCATTTTTCTTTCGCGTAACGAATGACTCTATCACTACTTTTGCAATTATTCGAAACAGTAACATTAATAAAGTTTGGAATAACAAAAAAACGTTTACAAGTTTTCAGAAATCTAATATCTTCGCTAATAAACCTAATTTTAGCACTAACCTTATGGTATCTCTAGTTAATTAGAAAAAAATACTTTATGTACCTAGTCAGGCAATGGTTAAAATAGTAAAGAAAATGATCAAGAAAGCTCAGGAGAGCAATATTGATTTTTGGTATGCTTTACTTTATTGGCGAAAAATTCCAAAAAAAATGGATTCTAGTCCAGCTCAAAGAATTTCTTGTTGTCGAACAAGAACAGAAATACCGACTGTATCTAGGAATTTAAAGCAAGAAATTGTCAAAGATGTTCCTGAATCAATAGAAAAAAAAAGAAAAGCAAATAAATATTTTTGTGATAGAAAATGTACTGATCAACCCAGCCATGGACAGCCCATATTTACAAAAGTAGATCCAAATTCAAATAATGGAACAAGGCAATAGTGAAAGAAAAGGTAAAGAATAGATTATACTTAGTAGAAGTGGAGCCGGTAAATTTGGAAAGTGAAAAGGAAAGAGACAATGACAAAGAATTAGTACCTCTTGTCTTCCATCACTAATCCCGTTCTAGCTTAGACCCATATTCAACTCCCCAAATTGAATGTCTTTTACTCCTTAAAACTTGCAGAGCTCCGATGAGGCATTATTGTTATGAGCGTACAATTGCTTGCTCGATGGATGAAGCTCACAAAAGCACGATTGTTTGGAAAACTTCAGATTTGCTCCTATAGCTCTACAATGACGTCAGTTACTTTAAAGATAAAAGTAACTGACGTCTCTGGAAAGCTAATTTTCCACCCAAATTCTGAGCTTATGTTTGGAACTAATAATCAAAATTTTCTATCCAATTTCTTTTATCTTATCTTTGGAACAAAATAATCAAAGATAAATTACTAGATCACAATGAAGAGTGGTCCTTGAATCCTGAGATCTTATGATGGACTTGAGGTGGTATCAAGCATGCCTATTCCTCGGACTCTGTCATGGCCAGCGCTGGTGACTTTACACCAGTCAAGACCAATGTGCGTAGTGAAGAGCCATATCCTACACGAGATGGTTCTGTTCTATGCTAATCACATTGAATCTAGACTTGCCTGTCGATACCCTGTTCAAAATTGCACATGGACAAAACGGCGCCGATGGTGTTTTTCTCTGAAAAGTCTCACCATCGTCAGACCAGGTTTATGGTTGGTGCTTAGCACTTACTAGAAGTTGGGGAAGGGCGGGGGAGGGGAGAGGCTTAGCTTAATTGCCTGGGGTGAGAGGAGACAACCTCACAAAAACCTAAATCCTAAGGTTGTGGTCGAGCTGATGAGATACTTATGAAACCACATGACAAACAAAAACTCAAACCTAAATCCGGGGACTCTGAAAAGAGACATCCAAGCAAACCTGAAAAGGCGTCTACAATGGATGCAAGGGCTGGAGGCTCGGGAACCGAGAATCCAAAAAGCGAGTTCCAAACTCTCCGGCGCCGAAAGGCGCAAACGTAAAGTTGCAAGGCTAGCCGCTTTGGTCCAGCCGGGCAGCACTACACACAAAATAGAAAAAAATAAAAACTAACTCTCGACCAGGTGGAGTACAACCTGGCTAAGAGGCGTAAAACAGCACGGGGGCACAATAGGTTTTCCTTATGGCCGAGCTTGCCTTTACCATTCTTCTGCCCGTGCAGTCCCCCAAAAAAAAAGCCTCCAAAAGTCTATTGGTCGGTATTATAAGAACGACTTTCCATTTTTAAGATTATATAATTCATGACATCCAAATCACCAGCATGTCCACCTCGAGTGGCTGTGCCGTCTACGAAAAATACATAAATTTGTTGAAGGGTTGATTCCTGCAGCCTTTAGGCGGCTGTCCAGTTTTGTGAGAGATTTTTAGAAGCCGGAATTCAATTCTCTGATGGGTTGGCGAATATTTTTATTAGGAAATTGTATTTCGATCAATCTACCAGTCGGTGTTAGGAGTAAATGAGTGATTAACAGCGCAGCATTTTAAAGGGCATGATGAGGTGTCTTGAGCTGGACTAAACGAATCATAAATCGTGAGAGGGAGGTTGGTTTCAAACGAAATAATTTTGGTTTTATAAATTAAAGGGAACAGATAATCAGAAAATAGGAAATGTCGTTATAAACAATTGATGATCAATAATGACTATCGAATTTGCAACAATTGATCATGGAATCATATTTAAGAAACTTACACACCAATTATGATCTCCTTGTACCTCAAGTTTGTTCCAAACATCGTCTTATAGATATAAACGTGTGTACTAGTAAACGTTTCGTAAGATAAATATTTTATAGTCTAAACAATCGAAGAATTACAACGAATAGTTTTGTTGTACAAAAGCCCATTTAATGGTTTAGACGAGAGCAAATCGCTGCAGCAATCTACTAAGTAACACATTTAAAACTGGACTTTATAGCTCTAGCATCGAAATCGTTCACATGTACATACACATATATATAATACAGCTACAGCACGCTTAAGAGTACAACGTCTCATTCGTGTGTAGTAGTCTACAAATCATAAGTAATATAATAGACATCTTATCTACCATCTGAATCTCAATTGAAATACAGATTACTTGCCAACAAGTTAATGTATCTGTCAGAGGTGGGTCCCTCATACTTTACGAGTGCATTAATTGCTCTTCTACATCAATTCATGTGCAAATTCCGGATAAAAACAACCGTTTATTTTTTCCTCCACGCCACGGTAGAAACTTACTTAGCTGAAAATATCGTTCGTGTGTTCATCCTACCTCGTAATGGACTTTCAACCTGCGCATTTAAAAGAAGCTCCTGTTAGTTTCGTTCTTTTATTTTCACGCTGTCACGTGTTGGGATTCTCGGAAATGTCCCTCAAATCAAGAAAAAATATAATTTCGATCAATTCAATTAATTTTCAACGAGCGTGTAATCTTGAGAGATATTATCCAATATTTGAATTTCATATGTTGTGGCCGGCTGCGAAGACGCCCATGTTAACACTACCCTAATTGAAGGAGCATAAGATCAGCAACAATGTATTATTACACCTCACGCATTGTAATTACAGGAGAAAAGGTGAGAAATAAGAAGCGTAGTTGCAGGTTGTTTATTATAACGATGCAGACTGTAAAAAGACGGTTTCTGCAGAAAGGGATTGAAGATGTAATGAAAAAAGCAATGCTAAAATTAAATATACGAGTATAGTTATGGAGATTGTTTTGTACAGGTTACGACGGTGTAGAATTATAATCAATATGCATTGAGTGTATTTCAATATCGTCCACCTTGGCATCTCATATGATTAATCTTAATTTTTTTATGTTTATATCTAGATGGAAGATCACTTGGTTGCTAGTCGTGATTAAAAGGAGCAATAACTTGACCAGGAGAGAGAGCATACCAATCTTGTCAAAATATTGAGGTATTGGTCGATAATAAAGGATCATTCCCAAATAGAAAAGTGCCTGAAGTCAACGAGCAACCCTCTCCAAGTTGCCTCTTCCCAGCCCAATCACGTATTCCTTCAGTGTGAAGTTAATCATTGCTGACAAACCAGGGCGCGTTAGTGATGGTGTGCAGCACCCTGTTTTGCAAAATTTTGAGCTTCTTTACTTGCGATTTAGCGGCGCTGGATAAGGTGAGGAAGCCATAAGTTAGAATCGGTTGAAGAAATAAGCTTGAGTGAACTTTTCGAGCATATGAGAGGAGCCAGGAATCTGGACGTTACCATTGTAAAGTGCTGACAGAACGGTACTGCACCTAAGGACTTCAGGGTAGCACCCGTCCCTCCTCAATGTTGATTCATAGCCACCACATCTAGGACTCACTCTCAAATGTGGTTGACAGACCTTTGCAGCCTCCTTAAGACCTATATGTAGCAAATATCGTGGTATCATCCGCATATATTGCGAGTTTTAGACTTAGTGAGCTGGACATGTCATTTGTGAAAATAATAAAGAGTTGTGGGCCTTAAAATGAGCCTTGAGCGACGCCAGCTGCAGGACTGTGGAGAGTTCACCAGACTGCTTAATGCAGAACGTCCTGCCGGAGATCTAGTGAAGGATGCTACATTGAGTTGAACACCTGTGTGAAGCCCTTCCAACCTCCTCCGCGAGTCGGAGGACCCCTCTTGAAACCTTTGAAAACTCTCTTCTAGCAAACAAATTGCCATCATGGATAATATCTCATAGCCTACAGACAGAATGACAAATTCAGCGACCTCAGATAGGTTCGAAAGGAGACTTATCGGCCTGTAGTTCGCAAGGAATCTTTACCGCGCTTATGGATCGTCACGACATTTTCTTGCTTCTAGACGTCCGGAAAAACACAGAGGTATAGGGTGGCGTTAAATGAATTCTGTAAAGGGTGCAACCAAGATGGTGGGTAGAGGAATAATGAGTGAAAGAATTGATTTAATATTTTTACAGAGTAGATCTGTCAATGAAACTTTTAATAATGCTGCCAAATGTGAGCCTTATTCAGGAGTGCATATATCATCTAATATTGCCAAGGTGTCCTTTCAAATTTTACCTTTAACATGTCCATGTACAAAAATTATTGGGCCTTGATGGCCAAGCAATTGACTCTATGGTGTGATGCAGCAATTCGTTTTCTAGTTATCTACATCAACTCCCACGTTCGTGTGGTAATGTGGTGAAGCTCTATATGGTTGAGTCTAAAATACTAAGATTAAATACTCGTGGCAGATCCCAGAAAATTGAATTTGTGGTGGATTTTTCCAAAAACTATCAGTCAAAATGGTAATGTGTATGATACATCTGGAAAACTGGTGAAGTTGTCTTTAACATCGATGTATAGTATGTGGTGTGTCTAAGAAGTTCGGTGAATGGTGTCAGAAACCAAACAAAACAAAACCAAATACAACCAAATTTTTTTTATTGCCCTTCAAAATAGTCGCCACCCACTACAACACACTTTTGACAACTATCAGCAAAGGCTTCCTGTGACGTCCGCAAAACGTTCACCGTTTCCGCAGGAGTCTGATCAGGGGAGTACGGAGGGTGTTCAACAACAGTTACCGTCTTCTGGACCAGGAATTGATGCACACGGATCGCACAGTGTGCAGGGGCATTGTCATGAAGCAGCATCAATTTTCCAGTCCAGTGCAACTCTGGCCGAACTCGCTGGATACGCTGTAGCAATTGGTTCAAAACGAACCTGCAGGAACAACTTCTTTGTGGATGATGCTGTTGTTGTCGAAGAAGGCGATCATGTTTTCATCTTGGATTTTTGCAAACGGCTTTATTTGGTCGCGAGGAACTCGACGTACACCATGACATCGATTTCCGGTTTGATTTCGGATCGAACTGGTAGCACCAGGTCTCATCTCCCGTGACAACGGTTTTCAGAAGCAATGGATCCTGGTCACACATGGAAAAGCAATCATCAGAAGTTTCCATCCGTTTTGCTTTTTGCTCGTCTGTGAGCTTGTGCGTCACAAATTGGGAGTAGATCTTCCGCTTACCCAACTCATCGCGGACGATAGTGTGCACCGTGTCTTTGTTAATGTCCAATTTCTCCACAATCAATCCTAGAGACAGTCGTCGATCTTGTGCCAGAATTTGTCGCATTTTCTCGATCATTTCTGAGATTTCCTACCAAGTCTCTGAAGAACCATGGGCATGCACGCACACATGCAGCAAGTTGCCGTTCAGATATGACACCATTCACCGAACTTTTTAGACACACCACGTATAGATTATCCTGTGTGAGGATAAACAACTCGACCATAAGTCATTATTTCATTCGACGATTACCTGTAGTGGTACTACACTTGTAATAGGCTCTCATGGTATATTGTTGGAATCGTCCTTTTCAGTTTCGTCAGCGTTCTTCCAAAATTCAAAACATGACGTTGACGAGACCGAAAAGTTCGAACACAGGTGATCCATTTGTAATGTTTGATCTTTTTCAATTGCACTTGTTTGCAGGGCGATTCCAATAATATAACTATAAAAGCCTATTATAGGTATTGTTTGGTTTTTTTATATTGTGGCATTCCTCAACGTTTTCAAGTGGTACTTTGGGAGTCTTCTTATGTTTTTAGAAGACTTTCTGGAAAGAAAACGCTCTAGTTGGCTGGATTGTAGTACAGGAGGCAAAATACCTCTGCAAAATTGTCTTAGCTAGTGTAATCGAAGACTGACTCGTCTCAGTGACCAAGGAAGCCAATCTTTGGAACTTGATACTTTATTTCGTATTAAATAAATAATTTCCATCCAATAGAGTCTTAAAAATTCTATATACCATTACGCACAATTAAAGTAGTTTCACGGTATTATATTATATGACATTTACATAAATTATTTAATTACATATTTAGCCGGTGTAATAAAGACACACATATATATAGATAAGATACGCGAACCTGATTAAATCAACTCCTTTATATGTAAGGTATATGGCAATGAATATTATTTCCTGTGCATATTAGTTTTATGAGAAACACTAGCGAGTTGTGTTCACATGCTTCACCAATCAGAAATTGTTCTTAAATAGCCAGAAAAAAGATCACAGCAGATTACGACGTTAACTCTTCCCGGGCCATAGGAATAAAGTGAAGCGAAAGATGACAAAGTCTCAAAAATAAATCGATACAACGGAGACAGAACAGGAAACTATCAATATAACTCGTCCGCAAAATTCATAGCAAGGAATACAAGGCGTGTATAACGAAGGTAACAAAAGATTATATACTAGGTGTACGGGCAGAGCTAGGTAGTAGTAGAATCAGAAATAGAAGAAGACGAATACGAAATTAGATGCGGAGCAACTTTCTACCTGTTCAGCAATATCTATTAACAAATAGTGAGTGAAGTATAAAATGAATAATTACGGCACCGCCTCTACACGTCTCATGCTAAGCTACTGTATCTGGATCGTAATTTGTAAACGTATTATTAGGCCGCGGGCTTGCATACATTTCAGTTTATTATTGTGCTTAATGTTCGGCTTACTGTGAGGCTGGTGTTTTGAGACAATCGTGTGAGTGGATGGAAAAAAACGAACGGCTAGTAGAACTATGCGTTTTTCGCAAAAACGAACAAACGAAAATCGTGATCATTGAAAATCTACAATGTTATAATTACGTGCCTTTTTGTTACATAGGTGTCACTGTGCGTGTTGTAACTTGCTGTTTCACATAGGTCCTCCAACATTCTCCCACAATACATTTCAGGTTATGAAATAATTGACTTGACATTTTAGAATTTATACTGTCAGCTTCTTCCGAAAATGTTTCCCACGATAATCGTTATATGTCTTTGCTTTAAACGTTACTTAGAAAATTGTGACGTAACCATTTAAGAACCCGTCATTGATTATATAAATCATAATCTCGTATATTAGTAAGGGGGCGCAATAAGCTTTCTTGGTCGTATTGCCCTTCAGGGTCGACTCGTTCATGTAGGAGGAAGAAGAAGATCTATAAGATTTGGCCCAAATCCAAACAAATTTTTAGTAAAAAAGGAAAATGGACTCAGATCAATATTGACGACGTATGATTTGCGTTTAGAATGCGGAGATATCAGAAGAAGAAGTAACTTTGTTTTAATTTTAATAGAAACCAAACAAAACAAACGATACAACCAAATTTTCTTTATTGCCCTTCAAAATAGTCACCACCCACTACAACACACTTTTGACAACTATCAGCAAAGGCTTCCTGTGACGTCCGCAAAACGTTCACCGTTCATGGCCGCCTTCAAGCGAGGAAACAGGAAGAAGTCCGTAGGAGCCAGATCAGGGGAGCACGGAGGGCGTTCAACAACAGTTACCATCTTCTGGATCAGCAATTGGCGCACACGGATCGCACAGTGTGCAGGGGCATTGTCATGAAACAGCATCGATTTTCCAGTCCAGTGCAACTCTGGCCGAACTCGCTGGATACGCTGGTTCAAAACGAACCTGCAGGAACAACTTCTTTGTGGATGATGCTGTTGTTGTCGAAGAAGGCGATCATGTTTTCACCTTGGATTTTTGCAAACGGCTTTTTTTTGGTCGCGAGGAACTCGACGTACACCATGACATCGATTTCCGGTTTGATTTCGGATCGAACTGGTAGCACCAGATCTCATCTCCCGTGACAACGGTTTTCAGAAGCAATGGATCCTGGTCACACATGGAAAAGTAATCACCAGAAATTTCCATCCGTTTTGCTTTTTGCTCGTCTGTGAGCTTGTGCGTCACAAATTGGCAGTAGATCTTCCGCTTACCCAACTCATCGCGGACGATAGTGTGCACCGTGTCTTTGTTAATGTCCAATTTCTCCACAATCAATCCTAGAGACAGTCGTCGATCTTGTGCCAGAATTTGTCGCATTTTCTCGATCATTTCTGAGATTTCCTACCAAGTCTCTGAAGAACCATGGGCATGCATGTTCAGATATGACACCATTCACCGAACTTTTTAGACACACCACGTATACTACATCTTCCATGAAAAAAAAAACTACGTTTGAAATGGATTTATAAAACTCGATTATCCCTATTATTCGACGATTATCTGCAGTTGTACTAAACTTGTAATCGGCGCTCATGATATATTGTTGGAATCACCCTCTTCGATCTGGTCAGCGTTCTTCCAAAATTCAAAATCTGACGTTGACGAGACCGAAAAGATCGAAAACAGGTGATCCATTTGTAATGTTTGATGTTTTTGTATAACCATTTGATCAATTCGGTCATTAATCCTGGAACGCTTGAAAAGGTTGGTCCATGATCGGGTTTTGTATCCTGGACTTCATGTGCTTCGTTCTAAATAAGAGCTACTATCATTAAAGTTTTTAATAATATCGTGCAATGACTGTACCTGTACTCCTTATAGGCAAGCTGGTAGCTTGTCAATAGTTGAGATCTTAGCCATTAGGTGACTGTTCTCTAGAAAGAGAAATCCACCCCCCTAACTAACTAACATCTCTGGTGGTTGGTAAGAGACTTCCCTGGTGATTCAACGTTAAATACCTCGAAGTAACTCTGGACATGCATCTCACTTTTCGGCAGCACTTCTCCCACACTGCTAAAGTCATGTCAAGTTCTTACGTGTGAGGTCTCTCTTGTGTTCGCTCTTCTGCTGGTAAAGCATTTCGAATCTAAAACTGATTGGTCTATTGGTCTATGGTTAGTTTCTAATTTACAAATCCACAGAGATCTGTATATACCATCCCTAAGCGACTATGCGAGGACGCTGACCAGATCCAGAAAGGAAGGTCGTATCTTATCACGAAATTGAGTTTAAAAAAGATTGCAAGGTAGTTCTTAAATGTCAGCAGAACAGTTTCACGTCAGCTACCGTAGACCTCATCTGCGGCAACGTATTCCTTAAATTGACAATGTTCAGATTTCGGTCCGTGTACTCTATGTCGCCAAAAACTAGCGGTAAAGCCGCGAAGAATAAGAAAGGCAAGAAACAAGCGCAGCTATCGCCTATCCTCATCAAAAATAATGTGGACTGCGAAGAAGAACTGACAAATGAGCAGATCATGGCAGGAATAGAATTTCTCAAAAGGATGCTCCTGTCTGATTCCTTTTCCGAGAATGATTATCCTTTACTTCTTAATCTTGATACATCTTTTGGATCTAATGCCTCCATTGTCGACGCAATCAACCATAACTTGGTCAACACCTTCAAAAAGAGGGCCACCACCTCACCATCGCCAACGGAATTTGTGGTCGAAACGCAAATCTACTCTACTCCGAGAAAGAAAAGCAAACCATCTGGAAAAGACTCAGCGAGGATGGAAACTACCCCAAAAAATTGCAAGTTTGTGGAGGACCCTGACCGAATAGAGACTTTGCCCCCGCAGAACCAATCCTCCAAGAAGTCTAAAGAAACCAACAAGGAAGATGCAACAGCCAACAAAAGTGAAAGCTCAAAACATCCCAGACGGTATTAGAATCTACCCCGCCAAAGAGAACGATTATCGAGCATTCACAAAGCTCTTTAATAATGACGGCATTCCATACCATAGATACCGATTAGATTCTGAGAAATTACTGAACGTTGTTATCCGGGGCTTACGTGTCCAAATCACGAAGAAAGAAATTCACGACAACCTAATTCAACGAGGATTTACTCCCTAAGGGGTAATCAGAATGTGCCGAACGAAAGACAAGATACCCATGTCAATGGTACTGGTTAAAGTCATCTACCATCTCCAGGAAATTCTGGAGCTGGAAATCGCAATAGAGATATTAAGGGCAAAATTAGCCATCGACTAGTGCCATAGGTGTCAGAAATTCGTCCACGCCCAATCCCACTGCAATCACTGCAGCGCACCCCTAAGAAGCGTAGTTTGTTCACAAGATCATCAACCCGCAAAATGCCACCCCTGCGAATTACAAGGGTTGCGCTCAGTATCCCAAGTCTAACCCAATCTCCTACAATACGACCAAACCTAAAAACAAAAGAATACTAACTCATAGCTACGCTCAAGCCGTGGCTGGAACCAGGGAGACCGCACAACAACACCCACCCAGGACAACATCACAAACCACGGAGAAGTCACGCTGTGAAAATCCACTTGAAACTCAGAAGAAGCTCGAAGAGCTCAACATGAGTTACAGAACACCCTGCAGAAGGTCACCACAAAACTGGCAGAAATCACCTAAGGTATCGTCCGCTGCTACACCACATAAAGCTGTAACATCAATGAAAATCTCCGACGAAGTGCAGTTACGATTCCAATCAACAACAACAAGACAAGAAGGCTTAAGAACTCAAAGTTCGGCGTTGGAAAGAGAAAGCAGACCTTTGTTCTTAAATGTTTTGAGGAAGAAATATGACGCCAAGTAAAACGTCCTTGTGATGACATGACCATATAATTTACCAGAAGTAATGTTTGTGTTTTTAGAATATTTTGGAGTTTGTTTTATTGGTAATATGTTATCTATATTACCAATAACAAAACAACAGGTCTTCTCTTGTCGAGACAATAGAGGGTCAAGAGAATTTTTTTTTAAGTTGTAGTACCTATGCTGAAGCATTTACATCTAGACGTTTCTACTTACGGTTCTTTTCCGGTTCCGGTCCTAGTGAAAATGAAAGATATCAGTTCAGGTCCGGTTCCGTTTTTTTTTGTTTTAAAACATCTTCAATTCATCACTGGAGCATGTGGATGCAACTGTTGCGTTTTCAGAGTTAGACTGATCAAGATCAATTTCTGCAAAACTAGTTAAAAACAACAACCTGGTCCATAGTTTCTTCAAATGATTTTTTGCCCTCTCTACTTCATCAATATTCAAAATTACTTCCTACGAGGATGACATAATAATAATAATAAATGATTTATTAAAAACTAGTTTTCTTAACACTAACTACAAAAGTCACACCCAAATCCTTAACCAAATCGCATCATTGAAGTTGTGTGTCATCGAATTTGTAGCTGTAGTGTATAGGATTTGATTTTCTATCGAATGAGACCATTTTACATTTTGTTATACACATGTTTAATTTATTTTGACCACACCACACTTTCAAAACATCAATCTGACTTTGTAGATGTTCACAATCATCAGCAGAACGGCCTTGAGTATAAATTTTTAAACATCATTGTCGAATAAAATCTTTTCTTGATCTTTCAAGTTCTTTGTTCATTCTTGCCAATAACCGTAAAATGATCCTAAACAATTTATTGCATTTTTTTAGTACACTATCTTTCTAAGACAAAATTTCAAGAATTCTTCCATTCCATTCCGATAAGTTTTTAAAATTATCACCTTTTTTAAGCTCCATTTATTTACAAAAATCTTTTAATTGGAGCAAATGCTTGCACATCATATCAAATGTTCAATTGGATCCCCCATTATGAAACCGAGAAAATATAAACTAAAAACCGTTTCAATTTTTAGCGGTTCTGATTCAGCAATTATGCTTAATTTAAAATCGAATATGGGTTCCGTTTTGGTTCGCATCCGATCCTGGTTCCTGCATCGACAGATCGAGGAAGTTGGCACCACAAATCGGTAATAAATTTACCAGAATAATGGAAAAGATCACTCTAGTCTGGAAAAATTTAGACCACAGCCACTATAGACATATTTAGAGATCTCTTGCCAAAAATCCCATACAATTTAAATACAGAAATGTCGTTTATCGGACACGATTGTCATCGTTTCATTTAACTTGATCAGCTCTTGATTGATTGATTGATTACTATCAAGGCAGGACAGTCTTCCCGAACGCTGCAGCCTATTGTGTTATTCCTACCTTAATTTAATTTTACTCAAACAGGTTAGTTCCCTCGATCAGGTTTAGAAGCCTATTTGATAAATCTTTCTCCACTGGAAATCAAATGTGCTTTGCAAAGCAACCCTACCACGTTGACTTAATGCTACTCATTCGAAGATGTTATGAGAGGCAGTTTCCTCTTCCTCATTACAGAGTTTGCATAGGGGTTCATCTTTATAGATCCCCATCTTGTGCAGGTGACCTCTTAGACTTAGACAGCTATGTCCTGTTAATAGACATGTTAAGATGCCACGTTGTGTATTCATTTGTTTTATTGTATATATATTATATCTTTACAAAACAAAGATATTTATGAAAACTAAACTTGCAACTAAAGAACAATTTCTTGCATTTACTTCAGTTTCTTTTTGTTTCATCTAAAAACAGAGACAAAGAAATTAACGTTGCTGCTGTATCCTATAGAACATAGGAGAACAAATGACGCACTGACTTGAAATGAAAGATGAAGTTAAATTCTTCTTTTTAATTGGCCATTGTTTAAGTAGAATACTACCTATAATTAACGTTACGCAAGATAATAAGTCAATTATTTTTTTGTGCGCGCATTCAATCGATTGTCTCGGCATCGTATTGTTGTAATGAGTTTTTGTAGTTTATCTGCACTTTTTTGCCCAGTTATAGCCCCGCTGAGTCCAATCAGGTCGCTTGGATTCTGGTAAAACGTTTCCATAGAAACGAACTGGATACGAGAGCATCTGAATTATTGTAATCTATGATCGCATTTAATTAATTATATACAGGGTTTTCAAACTTAAGTCGGCACTATTGCTAACTTTGTTATTATTGGAGCTACAAAGTTGGTTAAATAGGCAAACTAGTGTAGTTTTTCAAGCAAATTACAATGGCATTTAAAAAAAATAATTGACGTACTGGGTCACGTGATATTGTGAAAAACGTAATTTTTTTTTAATGGGACACCCAGTATACAGTTCTCACGGTCGACAGAAAATTTAATTCTGAACAAAAACTTTCCTATGAACTTTTATCCTAAAGTCAATAATAACAGTTATTGATGATTTTTCAAATTTGCCAAGGTGGCTGTTATTTCATAAACAAAATTCGATTATTTTGCAAATGTCATCAACATTGAAATATTGCATTAAACCTCTGTCAGTAAGCAATTAACATTTTGTGTTTATTGATGAAAAAATGCCTTTCACGCATTTAGAAAAATGTGATATGATGGAATGTTACATCGTTTGTAATAAAAATTCCCTGCAAGCTCGTGAACGTTACGGTGTTTTATTTCCTACGCGCAACTTGCCAGATCGAAGGTACTTTTTACTTTTGTACCGTAAGTTTCGATCAAATGAAAATGTGTTCAAGAAAACTAGAACCAAAAAACAATTTATAATAAGTGAAGCAACTGAAATTAACGTCTTAGCTTTCTTTGAAGCTAATCCTAATAATGCAATTAATGATTTAAAGGAAGAAAGTGGACTATCTTTGGGAACTATTCACAATATTCTAAAAAAGCATAAGTTTGTGCCGTTCAGATACAGACCTATTCAGACGCTGGTACCGGGAGATCAAGAAAGACGGACTCAGTTTTGTCAGTGGTACATTAATCAAGTTAGACTTAACCATAATTTTTGGCGTTTGGTTCTTTGGAGTGACGAATCAAATTTCTCCAACAGGGAGAACAGCCACTATTGGAGTCGAGAAAACCCGATGCTTTTCCGTCCTTGTAATCCGCAGAGACGCTTTAGTGTTAATGTTTGCTGTGGCTTGATTGATTCAAGAATTGTAGGCCCCGTATTTTATCAAGGTGCATTAACTGGCGAGAGGTTTGTCGAAATGTTAACCGCTACCCTTGGAGAATTCTTGGATGATCTGAATTTAATGGATAGACAACAGATATTCTTTCAACAAGATGGTGCTCCTGCCCATAATCTTCGCCAAATTCATAACTTATTACATGACCTTTTTGATGGGCGATATCTATCAACTAACGGGCCTATTCGTATGCCTCCCCGATCACCGGACATAACACCTTTGGATTTCTTCTTTTGGGGATTTGTGAAAAGTGCAGTGTATGAATGACGGTATGATAATCTTGAAGATCTCCAGCAAAGCATCAGTCATGCTATTAATAATATTGATGGTAGAATCATTGCTAAGGCTACTAGAAGCGTTAACAGGCGGGTTCAAAAGTGCTTGGAGCAAGAGGGTGATGTTTTTGAGCATCTGCTCTGAATTTAAAATTTCTTGTTTTTTTTTTATTTTCGAAACTAATAAAATAACTTAAAATAAACAATACTGTTTTTAGTTTCTGTAAAAACCATCATCAATAACTCTGTTATTATTGATTTTAGGATAAAAGTTCATAGGAAAGTTTTTGTTCAGAATTAAATTTTCTGTCGACCGTGAGAACTGTATACTGGGTGTCCCATTTAAAAAAATTACGTTTTTCACAATATCACGTGACCCAGTACGTCAATTATTTTTTTGTTAATGCCATTGTAATTTGCTTGAAAAACTACACTAGTTTGCCTATTTAACCAACTTTGTAGCTCCAATAATCACAAAGTTAGCAATAGTGCCGACTTAAGTTTGAAAACCCTGTATAGCCATATAGTACGTAACGCGAGTGATTCGGGTTTCTCTTTTTATGGCATGATATTATTGATTATAACCTATTGTTTTCGTAACGGGAGATATCTCTTATTATATGCCGAAGACTAAGAAATGTGTCGTTTTGAATATATTTCTAACGATGTTCTCATATAAAAAAAAATTGACTAACATTTGTAGATACATACCTAATCTATCACAATCTAATTAAATTTAATAATACCGTCTATGCATGATGTCTTATTATAAAACTTGATGATGGATAATTTTTTCCACATATGGTTAGAGCAATCTACTCGATAATTACTTAATAACACGATTATTTTATGAAATATAAGTAGATGTGTCGATGTGATGCCCCCA
The DNA here is from genome assembly GCA_023690525.1 of Holotrichia oblita. NCBI lineage: Eukaryota > Metazoa > Arthropoda > Insecta > Coleoptera > Scarabaeidae > Holotrichia > Holotrichia oblita. The sequence goes on along the minus strand of CM043018.1, from coordinate 145,317,626 downwards.
ACTGCAGACTCTAGTCTGGAAAAATTATTTTAGGTTCCTTCAAATTCGTTTTACACGATTTAAAAATAGAAACATATAAGTATGAACACATAAACAAACATTTCATTAAAATTGTTAAAAGAGAAAGCTACTAAATACCTTGAAACTATAATAGTTTTCACACCTCTTTAATTAAGATGGCAGTGACAATCAGTGTCAAGATAATAACATTAATATAGCTTATATAATGATAGAAAGTATTAAATGTGATCTCTAACCGATTCATCAAGTCAACAGGTCATGGAACAAAGGCGTTCCATTCAAATATCTATATCTTAGATAAAAGGGTATTACGAGATAAATTAAACTACTGCATCCATATTTTTTTCTCTGCTACAGTCTAGGATCATTAGATATGAATAACAGATACAGTCTAATTTATTGTCTGGTTCTATTAAAGAAGATATGCTCGATACAGTTTTAATTGGTTCGTACAGGTGTCTCAAACTGAGATAATTGTAGCATTTGTATGACGACAAATTCTCATTAACGAGAATAATACTCTTGTAATCTTTTGTACTAGTTGGGTCTGCAGCCCTACCGCATTTAAATGATAGCAGAGGTTTGCATTACTTCTACATCTTCATCTTCAGCATTAACACCACTTTTTACCATCTCTGGCCTTACATTTTATTTTTACAAGCATTTGATTTTAGTTGAGATGCCAGAGTAAGATGGAAACACGAATTGCTGTCTCAGCTATCGTGTTGTGGCTAAAAATGTGCGCATCAAACGACCCCAGACGGAGCATGACATCTGTCATGGACATGTCTCGATGGCTGTGAGGTGTTGGGAGATCTTGGCTTAACCGACCAAATCGGAGACAACCTCACAAAAAAAAAACTTAATCTAGCTTAGCTAAATAGAGGATTAATCTACGAGGATCTCAACCTTGAGGCATCAAGGAGAATCCCATTGTATTTATTCCTCCAGCCTACATCCAGGACTCTATAGATGTTGGAATCAAAGAAAGGAAGGGCTATTATACGATACTCCTTCCTAGTCTAGGACAAGCTGGAAGCTAGGACGATCCGAAGAGTCGTAAAGTGGTAAAGTGGTACCAGCCTTGACACCTGAAGGAGCTATCAGCAACGGCAAAGACAAGCCATGGCAAACAGAATCGCTACTAAAAAAAACCTCGAACTAATTTGCCAGTATTACAACTTCAAAGCCACCATAGAGTCTAAGCTGATCTTGAAGAAAAACTTGGGGACAAAGAGCTACTTAATTCCTAATGCCATTTGGAGCCATTAATTTCATCATAGTCTTCTAATGGCTTGCACACTTGCCTCGTAGTCCGCCAGTACCGAGTCTTGCGATAATTGACTCCGCAATCTTGGATAAATTCGAGAGAAAACTTTTAAAGCTGTAGCTTCAAGATGATGGTATTTTGGGCTAAACGTTGAAGGGCAGTGTTGGCAATGGCGTCAACCCCCACGGACTTGCCATTTTTCCGAAGATTGATACCCCGTAGCACCTCATCCCAACCTACCACGTCAAAAGGATCCCCGAGCATATGGAGCAGATTTTTCAGGAAAAGTTTTATTTGGAGGGTGGCATAAATTTAAGATTGAAAACTTACCTTCGATAAAGGATTGATAAACTTCAATCCACGATATGATATCGATAAGATGATCTCCTGACTGGTCCTGTCTGTCGTCTTCCTAATCTTCTGGATCGATTTCTTCGTCGATTCAGTACCTTTAAATTCCTTAACCATAGTTGAGCCTAAATACTGCAACATGATCTTAAATCAACACCAACAAATTTGGAAAATAAATAATCTTCATACATTTACGCCATATTTGACAACGCCTGTGATTAGCAAGATGGGTTGGTGCCGCCATTGAGCTTTGATGGAATTGGCACCGCCAACCGATATCTCTACCGTCGACATCTTCTTTTCTTCGACTTTATTGGTGGTGACGGGGGGTGGTGGTGCTGGCCTAGATTTCTTGTGTCTGTGCCTTATAGTGCCTGTGTTGCTGTTTGCTGAATGTGACGATGGTGAATGCATTTCCGATTTTAGTTGTTGGATATTATTTTTCTGTATCAATAAAAAAAATATATATTTTAATTTGCTATAATTATTCAATAGAAGCTATTTTCTCAATCAATCATTCACACCAACAGTTTTATTTCTTCCACACATTATAAATATAAAGGCTCTGGAGCAGGTATAAATAATAGAACCCTAAATCATAACGAATATACAGTCGGGGCACTATTGTGGGTATAATGATACACTTCCTATATATTTGTCGGGCTCGTGGCCTAGTGGCTTGCACACTTGCCTCGTAGTCCGGCAGTACCGGGTTCGAACCCGGGTGCTTCCTTTCTGAGTTTGCTTTTCTGTAGTTTTCCAAATTCCACGGCAAATGCGGAAAGGTTACATCTTAAGTCGGTCTACAGCCGCAGGCGTAATAATAACTCATGGCCAGCCGATGCCCCCTGTAATTGGCGCAAGCTGTTGGGGGATGCTAAGGCATGAATTATTATTTATTATATTGCCGATGTAGGTCTCAAGGGTAAATCCTGTAGGACACCTCCTGTAGGAAGCCCAGTAGGACGACGTCAAATTGCTCATCTGCGTCTTCTAAATTCTTTGAAGGATTTTGTAGAATATTCTTAAGAAATTCTTGGATTGATTTAGGTGCCATGGCTCTGATTTGCTCTAGTATTAGAGTCGCATTCCCTAAATGTTGAAACCTTAGCCAGATTAGTGCTTAGCAGTTATAAAGTATACGAATGTAGGTAGAGTGGTCATTGTTCATATTTTGGAAGAACTGGTTGTTGTGAGGACAACAACCAGTTTGCAGGCTGGCAGGTATCCTTAATTTTGACTTTCTAAGATCTAATGTCTTCTTGTTTATATCTGGCGAGATTGTTATAAATTAATTCGCTTGAGTTTGTTCGAGTATTGCTCTTTATTAGCATTTTTTGCTCCTATGCACTTGACCTACTATTGTTAAAATATATTTTCTAAGTTAGAGAGGGCTCTGTAGTACCTGTAAATGCTTGATAGAATAAAAAGAAGTGGAGGAAAGAAAATGACTAAACGTCAAAACCATAGACTAGGAAAGCAGACTAACTTTTTGGTAGGAAAATGTATATACAATCTGCTAAGAGGTGGCGTTCCATCACCTTAATTAGTTTGTGCTGGTGTGGTAAACAAATCAAGACAGAGTAAGTACGAGGGCGATGACCTCCTCATTTGAGGTAAATCTGTTTCCTGCCGGCGATTTTTTCAGGTTTGGGAATAGGAAAAAGTCGGTGGGGGTTATGTCCGGTGAATATGGTGGATGAGAAACTAATTCCTAGCGCAACTCATTCAGTTTGGACACGACAATGAATGAGTTCCCAATTATTATTGTCATGGTGGAAAAGCACTTTTTTCCGCTGCAAACGACGCCGGTTCTCCTTCAATACTGCATTGAATCGGGTAAATAAATGGCAGTAGTATTGTCCCGTGATCGCTCGTCCCTTCTGCAGATAATCGATCACCTTGGGAATCCCAAAAAATGATCACCATGACCTATCCGGTCGATGGGACGGTCTTTGCTTTCTTTGCTTCGATTGTCCCATAGTAGTGAATCTAAGTTTCATCCACGGTTACGAAACGCATGAAGAAAACCCTTAGATAGCGTTGAAGCATAGCCAGACACTCCTCCGAAACGGTCACTCGATTTCCAAAGCTCTTTCATGACCAAAATTTCGTGCAGGATATGGCCAACACGTTCCTCTGAGAATCCTGTTGCCTCTGCTATCTCTTTCAGGTTTAATCGGCGATCGGCTGACACGACATCATGAACATGAGTTAACAGTGCTCCTAAGCGGAATTGGAGCGCTCGTACCAGATGCTATTTTTATAGGTGTTGGCCAAACAAAGCTCTTTAGCCCAAATCTGACACTCTTTTCGTATTTAGCATGATCAATTACATATTTATATCCAAAATTTGAACGAAATCTAACGCCTTTCAAATTTTGTCAAAAATCCCCATTTTTTTCCATACCACCCCTCGGGATTTTGAAGAAAATCTCGACCTCTCCAATTTCGCTCAAATTTTGAATATATACGTAATAGATCATGCTGAATACGAAAAAATTGTCAGATTTGGTCTAAAGGGCTTTGTTTGGGCAAAAAATATAAACAGAACTCGCTCACCCGAAAGCTGATGGTCGAAAATGATAGAGTAGATCCATGGTACTTTATAAAATTTAGAAGCAATAATTCTCTGAGACTTCTTAATACATGTTGGGATAGAGTCTTCTGAAGAATTTTTTGCCATTTTGTGGAAGGAAAGAGGTTTAATTACGAAACAATTTTTAAAAAGTGTTTCTACTTTTGTCCGACTCTGATGCAAAGATGATGATTTAAGGCTAACACGTTACAAACCGAAGATATTCACATGCTGTATACAAAAAAAGGCGTAATTATAGTAATTTAATCGGAAAATTAACACGAAGAGGAAGGAATAACAAACAAAACTCTATTTTCTGTGAGTTCACATCGCTTCAAATCACGAAATGATACTTAATTACACATCACAATGATTGGATAGGAGAAAAATCACCGCTTTTAATAATCTTGTCTGTATAATATGTAATATGCGCTTATACTAATTGATTGTATGTTCAAATTCATTTGAAAATATCTTGTAGTTAGGTGTGATTGCAACTGGATTCGGTACAAGTGATTATTTAGAAAGGAATACTGTAGGAAGATGATTTTTCATGTTATAACACAATTGTTCTCGTCGTTACAAACATTTTTTCCTCTTTTTTTTTGGAATTAACAGTTACAGTGATGACGCTAATTGAATACTTCCCGCTTTCTTTTAATAAATTAATGAGAGCGTATCGAAGTGGACCGAAAAAAGAGCATTATAAGTAGACACAAATTTAATTAAAACACAATTCATCATCGCGCTTTGAACACCTTCAAAATTGATTAAAACGTTGCCCCTGAAGGGATTAAAGCCTCGTTGTTGATGTAATATTCTCGTTAGGAATCTTCGAGGTGTTTTAATATATCCTTACATTCGATGTTATCTTTCAATTCCTGAAATATTTCCATTTATAGGTCAATAAAATGACAATTAATTAAATACCAATTTATTCCAGAACATATAATATTATGTTTTCGTTAATAAGACTTCTTCAGTGGAAGAATATGTCAATATGGACAGAAATCCCACAAAATATGACAATTACACCTTTACAGAGGAATTTGGTGTTAATGAGGAACTAACCAATAAAGAACCTCTGGATATTTTTCTAAATTTTTTTATTGATGATTTTATCAATCCAATTGTTAGACAATCTAAACTTTATAGTAATCAGCATGGAATCAATTTAACAACAAGCCCAGAGGAAATTAGGGCTTTTCTAGGTATAATTATCATAATGGGATTTCACTCTCTACCACCTATTTGATTGTATTGGTCAAATGATCATAATATGAGGGTATCTAGAATTGCAGATCTCATCAGCCTAAGAGGCTTTTTGCTAATATTTTACGGTCACTACATCTTCGTCATAATGAAGATGCTTTTAAGATAGGAGAACCCAATTTCGACAATTAAGACCAGCCATTGATCATCTAAATGAAAAATTCAAAAAAGCGTTTTCCCCATCGCGTCAACTTTCGGTGGTTGGTTTTAACGGTCTGTCATCCTTGAAACAATACATGCCTATGAATCCTGTAAAACGGGGATTTAAAGTATAGGTTATCGCCTGTGCTAAAACGGGTTATATGTTTTCCTTTAAAATTTATAAGGGCAAAGAAACATCTAAGGTAGATGGTACTTTAGGGAAAGAACCGTCTACTTTTTGGCAAATGATTTTCTAAATAAAGGATATCTTTAATTGTTGTACTTTCTTCCGTTCTAAAAGGAAACATTTTCCAGGAGAAATATTGGCAGCAGATGATAAGACACTAAAATTGGGCGAAAGTGACTTTGCCATGAGTGAAGATTCAGACATAACTGTAACAAAATAGCGTAATAGAGAAAAGAAAACAGTTGTTGTTCGTTCGCAGCATAATCCAGACGTGTTTAGCGATGTTCTGAGAACTGACAAAACTGCCAAACGAGAAAAAGTGAAATATCCTGATGCTATTACAGATTACAACAAATACATGGGTGGAGTTGATCATTTTGATCAGCTACTTCAAAATTATTCAATCTTCTGGAAAATGCGGCGATGATGGCTAAAGCTGTTCTTTTATATGATTGACGCTACAGTCATGGAATCATTTGTTTTATATAAAGTATCAACTGTGGTCAAAGGACAGAAACTTTTCGCATTTGCAATTTAGGTCGAATCTGGCAAATCATCTAATTGGAAGTTATTTTGTCCGCCAACAATTGTAAATAAAAATAAGCTAAAGAAAATTGATGGACGAACTGTTGGTATAAATAATCTTCAAAGAACTATAACTGTAGGAGCTCACATTCCTGTTATTGCAGTACAAAAACTAATGTGAAAAAATCAAGACTTAATATGCAAAGCTTGTGATGTCGCATTGTGTTTGAATTGCTTTCACGAATTTCTCAAATAGAAAGCCAAGAACGAAGGAAGTATTTTTTCACTGGATCTCTTGGTGCAGATGTAGAACACTAAACACTTTAACCCACTAAACACCAAACAAGTTTTAACTAAAACACCGACGCGTTTCAACAGCAATGCTGTCATTATCAAGGCGATAATAAAACTAAATTAAAATAAAATCTACAAAAACAGGTAATGACTTATTGTTATATATTTCTAAACTTTCGAAAACATTTAGAAACTTACAATTATTTGTCTAATTAATTTAACATTCGTATGATCAATGTTGTGATCTGTTTCAACAATGTGTTGGGCAACGCTCGATTTCTCAATTCTATTAAATCTAAGATTAGCCATATGCTCTCTGAATCTAGTTGAGGTTTGCCCAATATATTTTTGATTACAATCTTTACAATTGATTTCGTAATTACCTGACTTTTCTAAAGTTTGTATTTTATCTTTAGGGTTACCATTGAGACTTCGTAAACTACTCCCAGAACTGTAAACTATTCTGAGATTTAGCTCTTTGAAGATTTTACTCAAACCTTTAGTGATAAAGGGAGCGTAAGGGAGGGTCACAAGTGAAGCTTTAACATCCTCTCGAAAAATCGTAGATTCTTTCACAGTTTTCTTATAATTAAACTTCCTAATTAACTTATAGATATGCTGAGGCTGGAAACCATTACACTTTGCCGTATCTTTTATAATTTAAAGCTCTTCCTCATACCTAGCCTTGTTCAAGGGAAAATTGAATAGTCTGTGAACCAAAAAATTCAGGCTTGCCATTTTGTGTTGAACACAATGATGGGAATCTGAAGGAATGTAGGGAAGTGTACTGGTTTTCTTTCTATACACCTCAAACACTAATCTATTGTTATTTCTAATTACTAAAGTATCTAGAAAGGGTAGCTGATTGTTTTCTTCTCTTTCACAAGTGAACTTTATGGTTTCGAACCGATTATTTAATCTATTGAGAAAATCGTCAATATTGCATTTTTTTAAATCAAATATAGCGAAAATGTCATCCACATTCCTCAACCAAACCCTAGAAAAATATTCGCTCTCAGATTCTAAGTCCTTTTCAAAACGGCTCATGAAAACATTAACCAAAAAAGGCGACCCATTGCCGTTCCTTCCAGCTGTTCATAAAAACTCCCGTTGAATTGAAAAATGTTCTGTTTCATACAGATGTCAGTTAAGCGAATATATTCCTGGACACATTGTTGACTCAAACTATTTTGAAGCAACAAGTCCTCGAGATATGTCAAGGTAACTGGAATCGGTACACTAGGAAAGAGAGAACTAACATCAAATGAAATCAATATTTCACCCTCCAGCAACTGAATATTTTGAATTTCTTTCATAAATTCTAACGAATTTTTTACTGCAAAACTAGGTTGCTGTATTGGCAAATGATTAAATTCATTGGTCAGCCATTTGGAAACCTTAAAAGTCGGTGCGTCAATTGCCGAAACAATTGGCCTTATCGACTTGCCACGTTTGTGAATTCTAGGTAAACAATATATTTTAGGGATAACAGGATTGGAAACTAACATCGGCAGTAACAAGGTTGTTACAAGCTTTAAACACATTATTTACGTCTCTAATCATTTTCGGTAAAGAATTTTTTGAAATTGACTTATAAGGACCACTACTCAACAGGTCATTAACCCGATTATAGTAGTCCTCTTTATCTAAAATAACAACCTTGTTCCCTTTTTGTCAGCTTTCAAATAAAAACAATCTTTTTCCCGCAAAGTTTTAATGATTTTAATGTTTTCGGATTTCTGAGGTGAGGATTTCAAATTTGTTGAAATACGAGGGAGCGTTTTTATATTCGCGGAATGGGGGATATATTCACCTGGAAATAAAAAAATTTTTCAAATTATTTTTATTTTTCAATATATGATTTCTCTTTATCTGCAAAATACGCCGAAACTGCCTCGTTGACTTCATCATCGGCAGTAATTTTTTTACCCCGCAGCTCTTTTTTCATTTTCGGAAACAGGTAATAATCACTCGGGGCCAGGTCTGGGCTGTAGGGTGGGTGATTCACAATTTCGAAGCACACCTTATGCAGGGCAGCTAACGCAACGCGGCTCTTGTGGACGGGCGCGTTGTCGTTCAAAAGCAGCACACCTTTCGTCAATTTTCCCCGTCTTTTCTCTTTAATGGCTTCTTTTAGTCGCTCTAATATTGAAGCGTAATATTCTCCGGTTATAGAAACACCTTTATCTTTATAATCAATCAACAATATTCCTTCCGAGTCCCAAAATACCGTTGCCATGAGTTTCCCAGCTGATTGTGACACTTTAAATTTCTTGGGAGGTGCTGTGCCCTTTTTATGCCACTGCATGGAGTCTTGTTTGGACTCAGGTTCATAATGATGAACCCAAGTTTCGTCTCCAGTAACAATTCGACTCAATACACCATCCTTGTCTTCATTATAGAGATCCAAAAATGCACGCGAACACTCTACGCGCTGTTGTTTTTGCGGCGGCGTGAGCATTCTCGGCACCCATCTTGCGCTGACCTTTAGATATGCCGAGATGATCGTGTAGGATTTTAAAAATTGTTGTATCGGATACTCCAACCATTTCTGCGAGTTGTTTCTTCTTTAGTCGAGCATCTTCGAGTACAATTTTTTCAACTTTTTGGATAAGTGTTGGCGTGGTCACCTCAATGCTCCTGCCCGGCCTCGGGTCGTCTTCAAGGGATTCCCTTCCTTGTTTAAATAAACTATGCCACTTGTACACCATGGTTTTTCCTGGACAAGAGTCGCCGTAAACCAATGACATCTCATTCATTATGGTCGCGACTGATTTTCCTTGCCTGGTAAGGAACTTTATAACGGCACGATATTCGATTTTTTCCATATTTCACTTTTCACTCCTGATTATGTTACTTGGTTGACGATAGCTCAAAGACTAACTGTCTAATAACAATGAAACTTCGTATTTATACTAATTATGAGTCGCTGCACAGGCCACACCCCAAATGCGCCTAATCACCCCCCTACAACCCGCTCATTCCGCGAATATAAAAACGCTCCCTCGTACTTATGCTTCTGCGATAGTATTTAGGGGGCCATAAGAGTATTATTTTTATGTAATTTAGGAAGCCAGTAGATTCTTTAAACTTGGCTCTTGTGAGGGCCAGGTAGATAATCAATAAAGTCTGTCGATATCGTTGATCCCTGAGCATCACAATGCTTCTTAGTAGATACTCAATAGACTCAATCCTAAAGTGTTTCGGTTCTTCTTATCGTTGTACACAAACTTATATATATATACAGAAAAAAAAAAAGTCAAATAATAACCAATGTGAGCGACATTAATATTGTCGTTCACTATACCCCACACACAACTCAATTGAGTAAGTATGAGTACGAATGTATTACGCGGCGGTACGGCGCGGTTCACCACCGCAGCGCCAATTAAATAACTTAATTAAGCGGCTTAATCAACTTGTCATACCGGGAATCAATCTGTACCCGACTTGACAGGATAAAGAGGCCTCGACAAAACGCTACACATTCCATTTGAACGACACATAATGCCATACAAGTACTCTAGGCTGTTAGACGCAAGTTAATCTCATAACGATACCGCGCGGTAAGCGTCTCCGTTTCTCTCTTAACCGTTTCGCTTTTGTTTTCTTATGCTGTCTCGCACCGAGCCACCTCCGGTATTTTGGTTGAGTGAACCCGTTTTGAGTTGTTGAACGGTGATTTTTTACTACTTCTCGGCGATTTCTTCTCCTCTCTGTACGTCACTTTCCGCGCCGTTTGAAGATACCGACTTATTTCAATTCTCGAGTCGTATTCGTGTATGACAACTCGGAATATGTTCTGTATAGATTCCTAGGAGAAATTAGTTTTATTGAAATAGTATTGTGATCGAGTTTTATGCCTTTATTTTGTATGCCGAAAGCCTCGCGGAGGTGTTCTTGGAATTAAACTTTTAATAAATTTTAGGAGCGTTGATGGTGATGAAGTTTTGTATTCAGAAGAAAGCTCTTCTCTTTCTATTCGTCCCATAGGAACCTGTTCAAATTTTGCACATTTATATCCATCAATCATCGCTGTCACATTGACATATATAATAATCTCCAAAACGTAACTGATTCACATGTGTCAATTGTTTGTATATATCAAAATGATTGGTCAATTTTTTGCCCTCGACTTTATAGCAAATTTTCAAAATCTCGGTTCAATCTTGATCTGTCATTCAATGTGTTTGGTGCATCTTCTATAAGGACTTGCGACCTTGACCAAGCTCAAGATAAGTAGTGGATCTGAGATCTCCTGAGCCCATTTGGGCGACCTCACGATGTAAAGGGTTGTAATGAGGTTGGCTCTACATAGATGCCACTTCGTGAAAGTTGCCGTCATATTAGTCCTGAGAGAAACTGAAAAAATATTATTTCCTAAACAAACTCTGCCACTCCCTTTGAGGATGAAAGGGGGGTAACAAAGTTTGTACAGGAAACAATATTTTTGCAGTCGAATTTGCCACCCCCTTTTGATCCCCAATGGGGGTGGCAAAGTTTATAAAGGAAACAATATTTTTGCCCTCGAATGTGCCATCCCCTTTCTTCTCCAAAGGAGGTGGCAAAGATTACACAAGAAACTATATTTTGCGGTCGAATTTGGTACCTCCTTTCATCCCTGAAAGGGCTGGCAAAGTTTGTACAGGAAATAATATTTTTGCGGTCGAATTTGCCACCCACTTTCTTCTCCAAAAGGGGTGAAAAAGTTTGTACACGAAATAATATTTTAGAGATCGAATTTGCCACCCCCTTTCATCCCCAAAGAGGTTGGCAAAGATTATACAGGAAACTATATTTTTGCGGTCGAATTTGATACGTCCTTTTATCCCCAAAGAGGGTGACACAGTTTGTACAGGAAATAATATTTTTACTGTCGAATTTTCCATCCTCTTTCATCCCCGAAGGTGGTAACAAAGTTTGTACAAGGAACAATACTTTTGCAACCAAGTTTGCCACCCCATTTTGGTTCCCAAAGAGCGGTGGCAACGTTTATACAGGAAATAACATTTTTGCGGTCGAATTTGCCACCCCCTTTCATCTTGAGAGGGGGTGGCAAAGATTATACAGGAAACTATACTTTTGCAGACGAATTTGTTATCTCCTTGCATCCCCGAAGGGGCTGACAAAGTTTGTACAAGAAACAATATTTTGCAACCAAGTTTTTCACTCCATTTTGGGGATGGCAAAGTTTTCCAATATTTTCTCCGAATTTTGGTTCCCCCAAAGGAGGTTGCAAAGTTTATACAGGAAACAATATTTTCGCGGCCGAATTTTCCATCCTTTCTTTCATCCCAAATATTATACAGGATCTTTCTCAATTTGGTACTTCATCCCAGAAGAGGGTTAAATTTGTACATATCAGACAGAATTTTAATTCCCAAAGCCAAAGTTTATACAGAAAAATGTTTTGCCCACAAACAGTTGTATAGAAAACAATAAATGAGACAACAATAATAAGATCTTTCTCACTCTTCTCCTTAAGACATATCAGACAGAAATACTTGCCATTGAAAAATGTGCCCACAAACATTTGAAAAGACGTTACTAAAGGACTCCTCCTTCGTCCTTTTGGCTCGATGCACATTAAATGGATTAGAAGAACCTGAATTTGTTGTGGATTTCTGGATTCTAATATTCGATATACCTCTGTGATACTTGAAAGATGTGGTATGACTTCTGCAGGTTATTTCCGTTTCGAGTTCTGTGGCGATGTGTGGGTTGAGTGGAAGTCTTTCCAGATTATTTAGCTTATGCTTGAGGCAGAAATTTTTCAGCACTTGCTGAGGCAAGAATATTATTTCGCCATTCTGACAAAGGTCAAAACCCCATAGATATGTTTACACTCAAAATTTGCATAGTGTGCCACTTTTCCCAGCCCTCCTGTACGGTTTTTCTTGGGCTGTTAGATTATTTGTTTAGAACCATTGTTGGTCGAATTTGTCACCTTCTTTGATTCCCAAGGAGAGTGACAACGTTTGTATATATCAAGACAACAACAATAAGACCTTCCCCAATCGTATCCTTGAGGCATTTTCAGACAGAAGTACTTCCCATTGAAAAATGTGCAAACGGACATTTGAAAAGACGTTATGTTAAGTCGAAGGACCCTTCCTTCTACCATGGAGTACAAACTGTCGAAAGGAAGCACTCATTTGGCCCAATGCGCGTTAAGTGGCTTTAAAAACCAGAATTTCTTAAGGTGGATTTCTGAATCCCAATACTTGATACACATCTGTGATACTTGAAGGATGTGGTATGGCTTCTGCAGGCTTCTCCGTTTGGGATGCTGTGGTGATGTGTGTCATCGTTAAGTGGAAATCTCAGATAAGATTATTTAGCTTATACTTGAGGCAGAAATTTTTCAGCACTTGCTGAAACAAGAATATTATTTCGCCATTCTGATATAGTTCAAATCCCCATAGATAACCCTACTCTTAAAATTTGCATAGTGTGCCGTTTTTGCTAGCTTTTCTGTGTGGGCTTTTTACCGTCCATTGTCAGACCAAGGTACTTAATAGTGTTGGGCGATGTTTGGGCTTTATTTGCTGCAACTTTTGTTGTGTACCTATTGCATCTATTTTTGAGATTACTTCTTGCATTGTATTCCCTGTTGTGAGCACTGCAATAATTCTAGTGCTAATTAATTTCATCTTTATATATCCATGCTGGTTATCTGTTAGCTGAGCAGACTTGGAATCATTTAACCCTAAAAACGGTGACCCAAGAAAATATAATTATACTGATGTGGATACCAGGCCATCAAGGACTTGCCTCGATGTGATCTTACCAAAAGCCATATAAGGGCTAAGCATTTATATTTTCATATTTATACGATCATTATCATAAGAACCAATTCTTGTTTTTTTCTCTCTCCTCAATAACTAAATCAGAAACAGTCTGGCAAATTGTCATTCCTTTTCCTCCATAAAAGTAACACATTTCTAAATCAAACTCCGGTAAATAGAATTACTTCGAGTTCTGTTCCACGACGGTTAAAGGAAACTTAATTTATTTTTACCTTTTTTTTGCATCACAATTGATTGAGCACAATTTTTTTCTCATTTAAAAATCAAAAGGTTTCTCCTTTGTGACGTACGTCGGGAGTAAGCGACGACGTCCTGAAACGCCGCTGCCGTCTTTCGTTTGAGAGAGATTTCTAATTATATTTTCCTTTGGTGCACTTCTATTATCACCCCCTCTGGTAGGTAGGTACCTAATTTTTCTCTCCGTCTCGCCAACGTTCCCGCACGGACTGGAACATTTTTTCCGCTCCTTTCATCAACAACATCATCATCATCGGCGAAATTTGCCTTTTGATTTTTTCTTAGCTCTCGTACAGTATATCCTTTTATGATTTAGAAGGAGGATTCCGGGGGTGTAGAACGTTCGACTACACGCCACGGTTTCTGCTACATTCTCTCCCTACCTACCCTTTTTCGCTTCTATATCTCCTCTAACTCCAGCTTCGGAAGATAATGAAGCGAGATCTGGAAGTTGTGCCTCGCTGCTACGCCTTCACCTCCAAATTGCGTATATTGTGTCGCAGTAAGGGGGCAAATAAAAATACAGGGGAAGTAATTAGGTTGTCGGCAGCACACTTCCTTCATATATCTCTCTACCTAACGGTTTGTTCGACGGTATTGTATCTACGATGGAATGAGAAAAGGCGTTTTGCACGTTGTTCGAACGTTGCCTAACACACACACAGCCTGATCTTTAATTGCGTATGGATTCTTGCGGATATTTAATTTCGACGATGTTCTGAACGTGAATTTCCGAGTAATCTCGCGATTCATAATGGTGGTGTGAAATTGGAACAATTGCTTTTATCGTTAAGGGTGTAATCTTTCGAATTGGTTTTGTAAATTGGGGTTGTATTTATCAACTGTATGGGGCATAACAATCACCAGAATTTCTTTTGTGTTTAGAGCATAAAAGCACGGGAGATACCTTCTCTACCTAACCTTCCTTCCATGGAAAGAAACTCCTTTTTTTTCAGAAAATGCCTTCTTAAATTGAATCTGTCCATCCAAACAGATTTTTTTAATCAAGAAGATATCTCAGATGTTCTTAACCTAGTTTTTGTAAAAAATAGTTACTGAAGGAGGATCACATGTATTGGACTTTATTTGTCAAGCAGAGCTAGGCGACAGAACTACTTAAAATTGGACTGCCCCCCAATGCATGCCAAAATCAAATTTACTACTTGCAGTCTTTATATTAAATACGATCGACCTTTAAGAAACGGAGAAGACACACCAGAAACAAGCCAATTAAAGACTAAGAAAAGGGAGAGGTACGAAACGTGCTTTTCGAAAGACTTACCTTACAACTATGCCAATTTAAGATTACAAAATATCTGGTTCCTAAGAGAGGGTGCATTTCACAGATGTCCCTCAAGACCTAGACTTGAGATTTCGAGCCAAATGAGCTGGTTATTATTACTTAATGATAAAATCTAATTTCAAAACTATTTTATCCAGTTTTAAACACTATTCCATCTCACCAAAACTGGTTTGGAAACCAACTCACTTTATTTTGAAGCCAGGTGAATTAGTACTTACTATTTGATGTTAGATTTTGACAAGTTCACCTGTTCCATGTCAAAATAACTGGACCTTAGGAGAGGGCTTATTGAGAGACCGTAGTTTCCAGATATCCTCCAAAACTTAGGCGAAGCTTAGCTACCGGAAGGACAAACTGCTATTGTCTTGGTTGTAAAAACCATGGAGGGTGGTTGAAACCAAGAGAGCTGCTTTTGAAACCCTGCAAGCTACATCCAATGAAATCTGGTTTTGCAAACCAGCTCATCTGGTGTCAAAAGCAACTCACCTGGTTTTGAAGCCAGGTAACCAAACCACTTAACTTTGTTTTGAAAACGATTCCATCTCATCAAACCTGATTTGAAAACTAATTTATTTGATTTTGAAGCTAAATTAACTGAGTTCTACTATTTGATGTTGAGTTTGAGGTTTCAACAGCAGGTCACCTCCTCCTCCCTCCCCCCGTCTTGTTTCTTTATTATTGCTTTATTACTGCTTTTGAAATCCTGTAAGCTACATCCAACCAAACCTGGTTTTGAAAACCAGCTCATCTGGTCTCAAAACCAACTCACATAGTTTGGAAGCCAGCTGAGCTGCTTTTTATTATTTGGTGGTAAGTATTAGCCAACTCATCTGGTTTCAAAACCATTTAACTTTTTATTTTGAAAACGATTCCATCTCAAACCTGATTTGAAAACCAATTCATTTGATTTTGAAGCTAAATTAACTGTATTTTTTTACTACTTGATATTAAGTTTTCAACCAGCACATCTGGCTTCAACAGCAGCTCACCCGGCAAGAACACTCCGCCTTGTTTCTTTGTTATTTTTTGCTTGAACTGGTTCAACCTAGAAGATTAAGTCCATGTGGTTATCGATAGGTTAATTAGTACAAATTTTATGGTGTTGAACAACATTTTGTGGAACTCTGAGCTGATTGGTTGGAAGAGTTCATGCTGTTTGTATCTACTGCATTCAATTCATTTTGGTAATGGAAATATTTTATTTAGTCCTCAGCATGACAAGCTTTAATTGGCTCACCTGGTTTTGAAATTCGATGAATTGGTTTTAAAACTCTACCAGACGGACTCACTCGGTTTTGAAGACAAATGAGCTGATGTTTATTATTTGATGTTTACTTTGCATCCTTAAAATACTACTAAATATTTTGGTTTGGTATTTCATCGTCTTCAAGTGAGACAAAAATAAAAATTTTCATTCCAAGCACTACCAATGTCACGCAAAATTTTACGATAGTGATTCTAGGAATCTTTCCAGCTCAGACCAGAAGAGTATTGTCTCAACCTGTTTCGTAGAGCAGAAGGAAGTATCTATGAGATTCAAGAGAACAAAAGACATATTTTGAACAAAACTTTGTAAAGATTATTTTCAAATTTTTGAACGAGAGCTTCTACCAAATCCTACTTGTTTACGAAAACCTGTAGACAGTTCCTCTTGCTTCACTCATAAGCCTATAATGGTTGTTGTATATGATTTTTCAAAACCTTAATGATAGCTTGCACTTTCTGGATCCTTTTTGTTGTCGATGAAACTTGATCCAATAAACTACCATCTTCTCCCAAAACCATTCGCGATTGCGTCAGCCCAAACATTAGTGAACCTCCACCACCTCTCACAATCCTGGCTGATGACAGTCCTTGGTATCTATTCCAATCGTCTTCAGTTTCACTTTCATTGTCTGAAGCAATGATGGGAGGTCACCCAGTAGCAGTATCTGAAGTAGAGGAGGGTGGTTGTACTCTCTTGGCCTTATCGCTGCTCATGATGGATGAATGATTAAAATTTGTGGAAAACAATGCTTGGCCACCGTTTTGACTTCAGTGTCTGACTTTATTGATAATTGAAGAAATGGAAAAGCAGTAAGTTGTTCTTTTTTTTACAAAATTATTGCCTTAAGTGGTCTTTTCTCTTTGTCTTTTGTTT
Source organism: Holotrichia oblita (assembly GCA_023690525.1). Classification (NCBI taxonomy): domain Eukaryota; kingdom Metazoa; phylum Arthropoda; class Insecta; order Coleoptera; family Scarabaeidae; genus Holotrichia; species Holotrichia oblita. Next base: position 145,300,498 of record CM043018.1, on the reverse strand, counting down.
TCATTCGCAAAACAATAAAAAAAAATTCAATAAATACATAAATGTGAAGTGGGGAGGAAATTAGAAAATTTCATCTTTATATCCGCAACATCCTCCTCCCTACCACACAACCACTACCACATTTCGTTATCGTCATTCAATTATTCGATACGAAATAAGCGAAACCCAGGGCACACACGCACATAGAATACATTCATCTCGAGGACAAAGTTTCTATACGATCCGGGCTGGGGCATGACAACCGATGGCTGTTTATCATTAGACAGCACGTCCTCTTCGTCAACAGCGAGACATTCAATTACAACTTTTCCGCGCAGTTCGACAATAATTAATAGTGAGTTGTCACCTTGTCGGGGATAATCTTGCCGATTTCCGTCTTTACAAATGGGCGCGATTGACGCGAGAGTTCCGTGATAAGCAATTGAGAGGAGAAAATAACGATACCGGTCCAAGAACAATCAGTCATGTTGCCGTCTAGCGCTAGGGAAAAATTTAAAATGGATTTATTCGTAAATCTGTATCATAACGTGTTTGTATTTCGTTTTTATCTCCTCCAGAGGAATGGTATTTATTTCCTCTTAACTAGAAAATGTTTCAAGGAATTTTGTTTAAGGATTTTGTATTTAAGTCGAAAATCCAAAATGTTTGTTTGCGAATTAAACCTAATTTAATAAAATAAATTGCAATATAAAAATACCCACTTTTAGCTCACGATCATCCTGATTCATAGATTATATCATAGCAGCAATGGAATAGACGCGTTCAACGTCGGTGCTCCTGTTTTGACATTTAAATCCGACCTACCACAGTCGAGAAATAAATCAATAACACATCCTTGGTTGCCTGCAACTTACAATGGAAATCTCACCCGGACCGCGTACTCTATTAATCACACATTGTTACAGCATGTCTGCACTTGATATTCGACAGCTCTCGTTCATTACTACCACCTACCTCCTGAACATCATTTCACAAACAAACACACAACTCCGACAACCATGGAATTACACTAATGACCTATTGTGATGGGTCGAATCGAATTCCTAAAAATAAAACCAGACTACAATCACGCTTCTTTACGATATTCACGTGGATGTATTAGGGAGGAGGTGAGGTTTCAAGTTGTCCGACAACAAAAAGCTTAGTACAAGTAGCTCCTGATTTGCTGTAATGCTTGTTTGTTTTTGATTTATAGTTAGAGGTAGAGAATGGTAATTTGTTTCCTTGCATTTTTCGATTATTCTATTAAAAATTAAGTTTATTAAGTAATTTACAAAAGCATTGTAGTAGGTACATAATAGTTCGTACGAATTCGTTTGTCGAGAATACGCTCACGAGCAAGCAGCATTCAGAAAGATACGTCTGGCAAGATAATGCGATTTTCTTCTACCCCGTTTCGATAATCGAAGGACGTAACAGTACTATACAGCTCTAGAACTGCGAACAATGTAACCAATTTATTGCTGGATTGTTTGACACGCCCGAACAAGGGTTCTCGTCGTATTGTTTTGTCCAATAGACATAGATTGGACATTGTTTTAGAATAAATAACATGCAGATGTTACGGCACGACAACCGAACATGTAAGAGTTGTGTTTGTTTCGCTTTCAAGAATTGCATTTATAAGGTTTGTATGTAAAGTTTAGAAGCTCTTGTAGATCTGTAACTTGATTATAAAATTTAGGATTGGTAAATTTTATTTAAAGAAAATTAGATCAAAAATTACTGCTGAAGAGGTGGCTGTTTTTGTGTCATCTTCTTGTTTAGAAGTTGAGAACTAGAATGTTTCAACAATCGTTGGTACAATCAATTGTTGTGACTTATTGATTTTCTTGTTGTGAGGATAAGATAGATAAGAACCAAAATATTAAAGAGGACTGACCATAAAGTGGTAATTAATTAACTATATAATTTAGATAAAGAAAGCCATAATGACCAAAATCTGCTAGGATATTAGAGGCTATGGTAGGTTCTTTAAATGTGTGAAGGAGATGTTTTGTTTTCATGACTATTGTCACCAATCAGCGTTAGCTAATCTTCGGCAATTTATGCCACCCTATTAGAGCTCTTCAATTTGACAGTATTGCCGTTTGCACCAAAACAAAAGCAGGCGTGTCGAATTTGGAAAGTAGAAGTCCTGGTCCAAAATATATTACGAGACAGACAACCTCCAAAATCTGTCGAAAATATCCAAAATTTGGAAGGTATCGCCAATATCAAAAATACCGGAAATGCAACAAGAAAAAAGAGTCCCAGAAGTGGCTGAATTATAACAAGTTTATCAACTTTCAATTGGATTCGAAACTTGTAGTTTAGTATTCTCTCATAATCGATCATGACAGTTCTCCCTAAAAGCGGGATCAGTCAGCTATAGCCCGATATCGTTACTGCCCAAGATTAACAAAATAGCGAAGCGGTTATTGCTGCAGGACATCAATGATTATACACTCCGAAACAATATCATATCGTCAATCATCAATTTGGTTTTGGGCTGGTCCACTGCACTCCTCATCCCATGTCGAGGGTGGTAACGGATACCATAACATCGTTTAATAACAGGCTGATCTGGAGAAGGCCTTTGATTGGGTATGGACCGATATTATTTGGCTTGATATTCAAGATTACGTCGATGAAATTCCCACCGCCCCTACAGACTGAACACTGCAGTTTCCAGCGATGCATAGAAGCTGCAGAACTTCATACCGACATACTAAAAGTACCTTGCGAAGTGGAAGTTGACGACCAATTCTTCTAAGTCCTCACAGTCCATGTGACTGTATTTATAAGAAAAACACAGAGAATACAGATTCCTAGGACTGCCACCTTTCAGAATGTGCATCTGCCGCTGAGTTTTAAGCCGGCAATCGAATGCAACGTCGCCAAAGCGATGACTGCTCTAAGAGTGTTAAGATTTATTCTGGTACACCGTAGCACATCGAAACCAACGAAAAAAGGTACTTCCGGTTGGTCAATTTACGAGTGGCATCGAAAATTCGTAGAAGATGGTTGCATTTGCAAAACAAAAGCACAGGACGTCCTCGCATATCAGACGAGAATGTCGAGCGTCTCCGTAGACTTTACGAAAGAACCCCAAAGAAATCCACATCACGAGCAAGCATGGAACTGTACATGAAGCCATAAAAACTGCAGTTATTGTAAGCATTCCATCCTGGCGACCATTGGCATTTTAGATGGTATTGAAGAAAACAATTATTCTCAACGATTCATTTTTTCTGGTAAAATCAATCGCCGTAGCGTTAGAATTTGGGCAAATGAAAATCCTAGGACAGTTATTCAACATTAAAGAGATTCACCAAAATAAACGTCTACTGTGTGATATCTGTAACCAAGGTTTATGGGTCTTCCTTCTTCATGGAGAAAACTGTAACAGGACTAACCTATCTAGATATGCTTGAAAACTGGTTCATTCGCCAACTTGAAGAAGATTCAAGTAAAAAAAGAGAAGACGTCAAAAGATTTTTAAAAATGTTGTTTCTTTAATAAATATTGACTCAAATATATCCTAAAGAGATATTTTTTTAACAGAAGAAAAGGAATCATCTTAAAGATTGTTTTTTTTTAAATATTTTTACAAATAGATTACAAAATTTTTATTCCATAAAAATCAGGAAATGCCTTGTCTTGCCCTCTTTGATTTTCCAAATGCAATGGAAAGACAATTTTGATTAAGAAGGTGAACTGGTCAAGAAGATTTGTCTTGCCCTTTTGATTTTCCAAATGCAATGGAAAGACGTGAAAAAGCATGAAAAAAGTTTTCAAAGCTCGTTTGACTGTTTCGGAGGAGTTTCTGGCCAGCATTCAACGCTATCCAAGGGATTTCTTCAAGCGTTTTGTTACCATGGATGAGATTGGGATCCACCACTACGTACTAGAGACCAAGAAACAGTCGAAGTAGTGGCCTTTTCCTGGCGAATCAGCTCCAAAGAAATCATCGGCCGAAAAGGTCATGGCAAACAATTTTTGGGATTCCCAAAGTGTGATCCACTATCTGCAGAAGGTAAAGACGATCACGGGGCAATAATACAGCGATTTATTGACCCGATTCGATGCAGTATTGAAGGAAAAACGGACCAAACCTACAGCAACTTTTTCCTATTCCCAAACCTGAAAAAGTCGCTAGCATGAAAGAGATTTGCCTCAAATGAGGAGGTCATCGCCGCTACAGATTATTTTGCAGACCTCGAAACATTCTAATTTTCCGACGGCTTGAAGAGACTGGAGCACCATTTGTAAAAGTGTATTGATCTTCGGAGGGACTCGAGTAATATCAATTTAATTTACAGCAATTTTAGGATAATCAAGTTCTTTTCATTCTAGCGCAGCTCTAACTAAATATTTAAAATCGGACAGGACATAAATTACCGGCTTTTATTCACGGTTTGTTAAATATCAGCCGTGATCACCGTGTACACGGTAATTTTAACGTGTATTGATAGTTGGATTTGATTGATCGTCAAAAGAACGTCCGAAAATTGAAACAAATGTCCGGGTAACTGTACGAAATCACGTAGCGTACGTTTCGTAAATCGGCCGTCGCTCATTCGAAACGTACGGTGGTTAAGAAGGCACATACGAAGAGAAAGAAAAAAAAATGATGAACAGCCTTGACTAAACGTCTTGAACTTGGGTGAAAATTACTTTACATGACACCGTGAGAAATTAATAAGAGATTACTAATGACGATACGCGAGCTTAGTACATGAAAATAATAAAAGACTGAGTACCTAGCATAGATCTCGTAGCGATAATTGTATTGGCGTACACACGAGTGCACGATCTCTTAAATTCTGAAGTGAATAATGTGCTTATACACGCAGCAGCGTACAGTTAGCAAGTTTAGATGCCAGCACGTTAAAGTACATAATGCGAGTTGAAATTTCAGAAGTTACTAACGATTTTGTTTCCTGTATTGTAAAATGCGTGAAGAGAGTTGTTCGTTAAAAGAGTTTTGGGTAACATCTTTACAGATTAGGTTTTTCTAGTCGTTCAAGTTTTCGAAAATTTTAAAACTCGAAACGAACTATACATACGAAGTCACAAATTAAAAAATACAAGGCGGTAAATCCAACCATTTTCTTCTTGGCGTGAAACAAAAGGGGATACCACGATCGTACGACGTCCAGGCACGTCAGCCTTGCCCTGGATGACAAATGACAGTCGGCGAGCATAAATAAGAATACGCGAACGACGCAATCTGTTAGGTAGTCGGTCTATTAGTGGGGAATGCCGTGCATTGTAAAGTTGAAGGGAACTAATAACAACTGCCCTCGCGACCTATGGCAAATATTTAAGACATTTGCATAAAGCAAGCCCGTTGTTTTCGAAACGGACAGTGGAATTCGAAGTTAACAAAAAGGATATTTAAATTCCATTATATACCAGCTATTTAGCGAAAAAATCAAACTTCCTCCGTGAGTGTACATTATTTATTGTGCGGAATCGTTATATACAAGTTTTTCTAGTAGTGAGCTTCAGGCCAATACGCGTGAGAAAAATGTCTCGATCTTCCTTCTGATAATTTCTAATCACTTCATTTCCTCTTACATTATTATCCGTCGTAATTATTGGACAATATAATGCCTGGGTTAATAAAACGTTGACGAGACGAATGTGTTAAAAATTCGGCTGGATAATAATACAAAATTAGCTATTTTATTCGGGTTATTCACGTCATTATTGACGAGATGAATGGAAAATTATTTAAATTAGATTTGTTAATCATGATTATTAAGAAAGAAACAGTAGTGGAAACTTTTTGGCAACTCTAATTATTAATGTCTCTTGGAACATATTAGATCTATTTTGTACACTGTTGTATAAAAATATTGTCGTCGGAAGCATCAACGTTGCGTCATATTAACGTCAATTTTAGTCGTAACGTTTATCAAATTAATAAACTTTAAAAGAATTAATCCTGACCCATACAAATAGAAGGATGTCATTTGTATGTCATCTTTTGACGTTTCCTGATTGTAACAAATTGACGTCACATCCTTCATACGAATTAGTAGAATTTGATGTCACATGATGTACATAAGCATGCATTGATGCAACTTAAGTTAGCCACAGCCTCTCACCGTTTACAGATGTCATAATTGGAGGGAGTTGCAAACCACGCTGTGTTGATAGACTTATTAAGCTGTAACTCTTGAAGAAGACGTTCATGTTAAAGGAAATATTGTATAATATCAGCATGGCATCTAGTAGTCAGAGTTAAGGACTCTTCTGATTGGCCACCACCCTCTAAGATACCATCTGAAAACGATGGGCAAAACTGATCAGGACACCAGTCGATTCTGCAAACTGGGAACTGAAACAGTTGAGCACTTACTTTGCAAGTTCGAAGCATCAAACCGGCAAACGCTTTAGGATCCAGAACAGACGATCTTAATACCTGAACAGATCAATGCCTTGGCACCCAAACTAGTCCTGAGATTCGTCAAAAATATTAGAATAAAAGGGTACACCAACAATGTAAGAGTAGATTTTAGCCTTAAACGCCACTAAAGACAAAGGGAGTCCTCTTATCCTTAAATACAGGATATAGATGCAATCGTCCTCAATTTTTTCCCTACTCTTAACCGTTTCACAGAAAAAATTGCCACCATCTGACTGCTAGATAGTAGGTGGCACCAATAAGTCTCGATATGATAGACTGGGATGTTTATTGGTTTTCTGTTTTTCAATCTCAGGCCAGAAGGGTCACTCCCCAATATGACAAGAAAGCTAAAGGACCTTGTGTCCAGTCTTAGTCAAAGAAGCAGTCCTGCAGCACAAATATTTATAACAGGTTTGAATACACCATGACCCATTTGCCATCACCCTAAGCATTATGAATTGACACGTTTGTAAGTTCTGTGAATTTAAAGCACTTTTAAGAGCAGGATTCAACCAAAAAATGAAATTTTAAACGTTTTACTTCATGTGGAGATGCACTGTCACTCAAATTGGTTGTTGACTCATATTTTCCAATGTTTTAACTAGACTTACAGTAGGGAGTGTGGTTTTGTTTCTAAACACCTGAACAAATCAAAGCCTTGACACCCAAACTAGTCCTGAGATTCGTCAAAAATATTGGAATAAAAGGGTGCTAAAGGGGAACCTGAACGACCCACCAACAATGTAAGAGTAGATTTTAGCCTTAAACGCCACTAAATACAATGAGAGTCGTCTTATCGTTAAATACTCTTAACCGTTTCACAAAAAAAAAATTGCCACCATCTGAGAGCTAGTAGACGACACCAATTATAAGTCTCGATATGATAGACTGGCATATTTGTTGGTCTTCTGTTAGTCAATCTCAGGCTAGAAGGGTCACTCCACAATATGACAAGAAAGCTAAGAATCTTTTTATCTAGTCTTAGTCTGAGGAGAAGCCCTGTAATAAATCTTTGTAGCCGGTTTAATTCTACCATGACCCATTTGCCATCACCGTAAGCATTATGAATTGACACGTTTGTAAGTTTTTAACATTTAAAGCACTTTTAAGAGCAGGATTCAACCAAAAAATGAATTTTTTAACGTGTTACTTCATGTGGAGATGCACCGTCGCTCAAATTGTTTTAACTAGACTTACAGTAGAGGAGTGTGGTTTTGTTTCTAAAGATTATGAAGCTTTCAGTGAAGTTAATCAAAGAATGAAGAAATCATGTATCCTAAACCATTTTTCAGGTTTAAATTATTGTGGGTTATCAACTGAACCGATTGGAAGCTTTGGTAATCAAAATTTAGTCATCAATTCTGTTTCGTCCAGATTCTACTGTATATAATTTTGTTTAAATAGAGATGACAACTCTCGTTGAATTCTCCCAACATGGTTCGCCTCCAGACAGGGTTCAATAGCAACATTGATATAACATAGCATGCAATTGTCAATCATAAAATAAGGGATATACTTTAAATTATTATAACTTTTTAACAAATTAAGTTAATAACAGAAAATAAATGAAATCTAATTGCTTAAGAAATGGGATTTAATGTGTACAAAACCAGTTAGGGCAATATTGCTAAATGTGATCTCCATTTTGTTGTTTTCTGGTGGAATTGCACGAATTTGCTCCATAATATTGTCTTTTAATTCTTGTCGCGTTGTTGGTGGTCTTCTAAATACTAAACTTTTTAAATAACCCCACAACCAGTAATCCGCTGGGTTAAAGTCAAATGATCTTGGTGGCCATGAATTTGCAAAATGTCTGCTTAACACACGATGTGCGGGGTTGCTCCATCCTGCATAAAAATGATGTTTCTAATTTCCTGGTGCTCGTTTTGCAGCTGTGGAATAACATAATCTCTTAATATTTGCAAGTATCGTTCACCGTTTACAATTACAGATACGGCTTCTCAATTCTGTATTTCCTCGTAAAATAATAAAGAGCAATGATAAAATCAGCTGCAAAACCACACCAAACGGTGACTATCTTGTAGTAAAGACCTTGTTGAACGATTTCTTCTGGATTTTCTGCAGACCAGATTCACCATTGCAATCGCTTGGATATCGCATTTGCACTGCTGATTGCTAGTGGATTCTCTCTAGTGGACCTCTGGTTATGTCCTGATTTTCATGAAGAACCTCTGCAACTTGGACATCATTAATTCTTCTTCCTGATCTTGGTAGGTCAGGTACAGATCCTCTTCTTTCATATCGAATGCTATTACAAAGTCGTTTGAACTCTACTCTACTCTAATCTCTAATTGAATGATTTCGTTTTGACACTCATGACAATAATTGTAAAAAGCTTTTTTGTTTTTCATAGATGCAGTAAAATCCAAATCCAAAAGCAGCTAGATTCCATTTACTTTTTGCTACTAGCTTGATTTCTGGAAGTTGTATAAGACTGTAAAGTATACCCCTTACTTTATGATTACCCTATATAATTGCGATATCTAAATGTGTTATAGATGGTCAGTCCCAAGCATCTCGCTTCAGATATGATGGAGATACCAACATTATTTATAATAGTCCACCTTGCCCATCTTCTTCAGGTGTTACCTAAGAGGGCTGTGGCCAGTGAGTAAAGCCGTGATGGTGCTGAGGTCTCTTCTGTTGAACTTCAGCAAAGATTTAGCCCTGATGACTAAAAAAGCAATAAACTTTTTTGATTGATGAGATGAGCTCTTATATGGCTTTTGGTAAGATCACAAAATGGTTTTGCAAAGGCATCGGCAATTTTGTTTCCTTCACATCTCCATTGAACTGGTACCCACAATAATGTGACTGCCGTTCTTAGGACGAGAGCATTGATGATGAGCAGACAGTCGCAGGTTAGCTTGGATTTAAAAGTGTAAGCCCTTAGTGCTGATTAGCTGTCTGATAAGATGTATAGACATGCACCTTGGTAGCGTCTTTTCACACGTTTTTGGACACATAATTCGATGGCATATAGTTCTGCCTGAAAACTTGTTGGGCTTCTACCCAGTGCCATCGAGACCTTACATCTCGGTCAATGTTCAATTAACGATTGGTGCATCACCCTCGCCAATATCTTGCTAGCTACCGGAGATCTTTAAATTTTGAAGCGTTTGAACTCTTTGGCAATGGCAAAATCAAAGCAGATTGATAACTTCATGTTGTGCCTATTTTCGTAAACTAATAACCCAAAGAAACCATCTGGTGTTTCCTTTTAGGAAAAGAACTTATTAATTTCTTCAAGTTATAACATTCGAATGAATAATGATCGCATTTCAAAGAATATAATAATAAAAAGTAAATTGAATTTTTGACAAATTAAAGAGCATAATTTCCTGAAATAGAAGCCGCCCTGTAATTGAAACACGAATAGCTTACGAATAGGAAAGACAAAAAGAACTAAAAAAAAAGAAATCCTACTACATTCATATAACTATGGACGATGCAGGTTGCTTGCATTAGAACAACAATAACCATTACGACAAATTATGAAATGGCTTCGTTAAAATTCCAATGTCAGCATCATCTGTAATTTATACGACATGTTTTTCTACAATTCTTTGCCATGGCGATACAAAACATTAATTACTCTATTCATATTAATATTTCTTCTTGTTCTCGTGATGCATCGCAACAAGGTATTATGCGTCTTATCACTATTTAAACGTTATATACAACGAAGAGATCAAGTAACTGTATATATTTTCTATTATTTTACGGTTGTCGAGGCCCACCCAAATGTTATAATTGAATTTTTAAACACTACCTCGTTGATGAATGGCCTCACTAGAGATTGAAACGCGCAACTGCGTGTACACAACACGGGTTATACGGGATGGAAATTGTATAAGATTTAATTAAGGAACTCTAAACTCTTTGTGAAAATACTCGATGCCAGTACCGCAAAATTAATTTACAACTTAGATGTTACACGATGTTGTTAGGTACTTACAATAAAACGTGTTCGTAATACTATGAAAGTTCATGCCTAGGACAACTAGATAGATAGTACTTGTAGTAATAATATTATAACGGTGCTCAGAAATGCCTCTTTTCCATGTATATGTAATGAAAACGTTTCTGCGTACACACGTATACAAGCTAGATTCTCCTTCTTTGGAAATTTAATTAAATACGGGTAGGTCTTCATATAAATATTATATGGAAATTATGAATATATTAGTTGTTGAATCTTTTAATTAAATGTTTAATCTTGCGTCAAAAGCGAAAGGAAATTTCAATATGGGCGATCTAATGTGCTGAGCACGTCTCTTGTAACATTTTAAAAAGTTTAAACTACAGTTATCCTATTGGTACTGCAAGGTGTTTATTTAGACCACATTAATAATAATAAATTTCTGGAAGAAATATAACCACAGATGCGAATTCCTATCAATCCTTAAGTATGTATTATAAAATGGACCAACACCGAACTAGATGATCTAAACAAGATGATCAAAGTCAAACCACAAACCATAGAGCACACCATCCCAGCAGCTTGGTCGTACAGTTTCACTCGCGCAGGAGGAAAGGTGGTGGAGGAAAGGAGTTATTTCTATCAAGAGCATGTGCAGACAGACAACAACCTAACACTCCTACATCTAAGAGCCAAAAGGAATACCCCTTTTAACGAACATACCATCTGAAGAACAGAAAAATACAAACTACCTCTAAAAGGAGGCATCTCCTCGCTGGCTTTTCGATGGTAGCATCTTTATTGAGACAGAAAGATTTATGATTGAGGCAATTCAGGATCAGGTGATACCAACTCTAACCTACAAAAGACATATCGTCAAAGAATAAGGAATAATAACAACTGTGTATCAGATATGCAACCAATGAATGAAACTGTCAAAAATATACTGACTGCCCCAAAGAACTGCACGAAGAGGCACACAATAACATACCCAAAACCACTCATCAACTTTCATGGTCGGTGTCATTTGAAATAGAATCTTCCTCCGAGTTTCGCCAAGATCTGCTATCAAACTCTCTATTGGCCTACTTTTCTTTTCTAAGGCTGAACGTTGAGGTCCTTAAGCATTTTGATCTCCGATAGCCCTGGCCCTTTAGATCTTGAGTTGTTGATGATAAGTGGCCATTCTCGCGGCAGTTGGCGCTGGTGGATGTTAGTCCTTCTTGAGCTAGTCCTGGTATAGAACTGCGCCAAATCGAGAGCGGGTCGTCTCGACATTTTTACCACACCCCACTGTTCTCCTTTCCATAAAGCACTTATTCACTTTAAGGGAAGGAGAGAAGCGGAGTGTGGGGAAAGTATCGAGGCGGCTTGCTGTCGATTCGGCACAGTTCTACCTCTGGTCCGCAGCAATGTCGAAAGCCATTCTAATCTTCACCCTAGGCGGTGGTCTATCGGGGTCGAGTCCGGCCAGACGAGAGATTAGCGGGTTTGCCGATGTTGTAGTCCTCTCCAGGATCTTGGTAGCAAGAGATAAGATGTGGTCCTTGAGGGAAGGGACTCCCAGGTCCGCCCGGAGTTGAGTATTCCTGACGAACCATAGGGCCGCGACGATCATCCTGAGGATCTTATTTTGGAGGGTCTCCAATTTCTTTAAGTGAGTCTTGACCAGACTCGACCAGGACAGCGAGCCATAGGCGATGGTGGGACGAAGGAATGTCAATTAAATCAGAACCTTGATTCTTAGAGAGAGAGAACTTCTCGAACATAGCAGCGGCAGGAGCATTGATCTGGCACTCATAAATCTTTTGACGATCTTATCGACATGGTGTTTGAAGGTGAGTCTCTGGTCCAGAATGACTCCCAAGTATAATTCTTAGTGTATCGAACAGCTACGCATTTCGCCTCGTTTATCCTGAGAGTTTGCAGACATCGACAAACTAATTCCTCACTCCTAGATGACGCATATGCAGCTGTATCATCGGTATATAGTTGGCCAGTTGGAATTGCGGGGTTTTGGGAAGATTATGCATATAAATGTGGAACAATGTCGGTCCAAGCAACGATCCCTGCGGAACCCCCGCAACTACGGGGCTTGGAGTGGAAATTGGTATTTGAAATTTAACAGAGAATGTTATTGAGGCGAGATACGAGCGAACGATTCGGACCAATCCAGGGTTGATGCCAATCGTGATCATTTCATTTATCAATATCGATAAAAACCGCCCCCATCGTCTCGCGAGCCTCCAGCGAGTTTTGAATGGCCTCTGTCATCCTGAACAACTGGAAATCGGTAGATAGACTTTCTCTGAACCCGAATTGTTCATCTTGTATGATTTCGAGGACGAAGAGCTCTTCCTTCAGTCTGTTCACGATAACTGGAGGACTATCAAACTGATTCTCTCTGTTGTTGCTGCTCCTTATATACCTCGCAGATTCACCGGTGCGTGACCAGGGACGGATTTTTCTAATTAGCTCTTCCACGTGCTGCTGAGTTTATAGCCATCTTCAGGGTTGAAATTAGGGTATTTCTTTATCTCGATGGCTTCCCTAATAATTTTACGAAGGTAGTTCTCTGTAGTAGTTAATACTGCAGACTCTTGCAAGTTTATTTTATGTCTGGGGTGGTGAACATGTGAACATGCTTTTTTTTTCAACCCTGAAGATGGCTATAGACTCAGCAACACGTGGACGAGCTTACTACGAAAATTTGTCACGACTAATGGAACGAAACTATGAACCTATGAGGTATATAAGGAGCAGCAACAACCCGAAAATTTTGGAACAGAACGATCCAACTTGATACAGCAGATATATCATCTAAAACCACATACTTCATAGACATAGCTGTACCAACCTCTTTAAAGATCGCAGCAAAGCAAAGGAAAAGAATTAAAAAATATTTGCCTCTGGGACAGGATTTTCGATGACTTTTGGGATCAAAAAAAAAGTTATCGTCATACCAGTCGTTATAGAAGCTATTGAAGAAATTCCAAAAAACCAACCCCTCCAAACACTAAAACTTAGCGCTTAATACCTACAAACAGTTCCAGAAACTTGCCAAATGAGGAATAAAATGGTACGAATAATTTTGACTTCTATTTCAGCCAATTAAATTTCTCCAGATAAAGATGACACTCCACAATCGGAAAGCTTCCCTCTAAATCCCAATAAATGCAGTTTGCTGGCCAAGAAGCTATGGTTAACCATGCTGAACCTCCAAATGCTTTGGTTGGATTATCGGTAAGTCATGGTTATTCACGACACGTTCCTGTTGAAATTTTTAAGATACTTTTTAAGGATTTTGCATCATGTGTGTGGCTAGACTATGAAAGAGTTTTGATAGAGCCGATATATCATCTTAGACCACATACTTTACAGATATAGCTGTACCAACCCTTTTAAAGATAGCAGCAAAGCAAAGGGAAAAATTGAAAAATATTTGCCTCTAGGAGGGGATCGTCATACCAGTCTTCATAGGAGCTATTGAAGAAATTCCAAAAAAGCTTAACCAACCTCTCCAAACACTAAAACTTAGCGCTTAATACCTACAAACAGTTCCAGAAACTTGCCAAATGAGGAATAAAATGGTACGAATGATTTTGACTTCTATTTCAGCCAATTAAATTCCTCCAAATAAAAACGACACTCCCCAATCGGAAAGCTTCCCTCTAAATCCAAACAAATGCAATTTACTAGCCAGCAAGCTATGCTTAAAACAGTCAAATGCTTTAGTTGGATCATGGTTAAATCATGGTAATTCTAGATTTAATTGGATACTTTTTAAGGATTTTGCATCATGTGTGTGGCTAGACTATGAAAGAGTTTTATGGTTAATTCGAATCAATCTTGGTCTGATGAGTTTGTATCTCTGGTAACTTAATAATTGCTTTAATAATTCTGCTGTTGCTGTGATAGAGGGCAAGTAAGTGGTCAGCTGCAAATGCAACTGTTGTCTCCACGATTTTGCCTAATTTGTTTTGATAGTGAACCATTTTGAGGCCTCATAGATTAGGCTTCGCTACCACAAAACATTTTATTAACACCCACATAAATATCAATCAATTTCTCTCATCAATTCTCAATTTCAGATGTTACCACCTTTACATCGCAATACAATAAATCAAGACGGTGAACTTTAATAATTGTACAATTGTTTGTGTCGTCCTTAACAGTGAAGACATCAACGGTTGCTTGTCTCTCACCTGTAATCGCCCACCGAATAGAAACATAAACACCTACGACCTACGAAGAAGTAGACTACTGTCAGCGTACAACCGAACAGGTAAGGAATCTCAGGTCACCATAATTTATCTCTGTTAATACTGAGAAGGTCGATGTATCTCGTTTCAGTCGCACATCGGTAAAGATTACAATAAGGGGAAGCCAAGCGGATGATGTAAATTGCTCCCGTTTAATAATTCTAATTTGTATAGAATAAAATATTTTCGTAGTTTTACTCGTAGTAAATCACGAAAAATACTACGACCATTAAACGATTATTCCCATGTGAGAACGCTGCAGCATGTGAACGTTCTAAATATCGCTTATCTACATCGCCTCGATCCTTTTAGAAGGAATTTGCAGAACATGAATGATAACCGCTGTAAACAATTGTCAATTAGAAGACGTCTAGTTAGTCGTCGACAATGCAAACAGGTAGACACACAGTGCGCGCTTTGTTAAGCTCCATTAGAGTACTGTTGACGTCGGAACAATTGGAGAGCGCAACAAATGTCCCAACGTTTCTACTTATCACCGGCGTATCTTGATCGGTAAGCGGCATTTGAGAAAACGCCGCCCTGATGACCAATTATATACCATTCAAATAAGATACATCCTATTTTTCCCTGCCCCTTTGTTTTCGAGATGAATGTGTACTGGGTATCGCTTTGTTTACTGTATTCGTTATGTATATACGATGACTACGGAGACTTTGAGTTGTGCATGTGAACTCTGAATCGCGGATTATTGTTAACGCGTTTGTAAAAGTATAAGATGCTTGAATGTAGTTAGTTGCATCCGTGGTTATCTTTCTGTAGTTTTTGTAATTACTTTCCTTCGAAACGTATTTTTTGCTTTTGTTAACAACCTTCATTAATATATGTCTCCCAGTTGTCCAATAACCTGATAAAACAGTTAACCTAACCACTCCCACATAATATGGTGGAGCTAGAGGAGGCCTTCTTCATAATTGCCAAAAAATTCATTCGCTATGACTGGTCGTGTCTGGTTTTCGTAGAATCAATTTAGGTTGACCGTTACATAGCAACACTACCACACTCTAATTCTACTGTTAAATGTAGCATAATCGTACGAAGGCTTTTCTGGGGTGGTGGAGACCATGAGTGGTGAAACGATAGAGGACTTGTTTCAAATAATTGGCTAAATCATTTTGACTTTACTAAACATTAACGTTGATCTAGAGCGTATGCTTTGCCAGACAATTCTGCCACAGCATACATTCTAACCTAATTAGAATTAGAATTTATTTATTAGTTAGTTTGACACAAAAAGTGTATATAACAGGTCAAAAATACAGATTGTTTAAAGCTAACTAATTATTAGTTATAAGAAAATAGAAGGATAGTTTGAGTAGAAATATTAATATACAGGCTGATTCAAATTAAGTGCGCACCATTACTATCTCTGTTATTATTCATTCTAGAAAGTAGGTTAAATTAGCAAAATATTCGTGTTTTTAACATCGATTAGCATGCAGTTAATGAAAAAAATTGAATAACGCATTTTCGAGAAATTTCGAAACTTATCATTTTTAAATGGAACACCCTGTATATTTTTTAAAATTCTGAATGCTAATGTTCTTTGTAATATAAAAATTTCAATACACTATTGCCCTAGTCCTAAAACAAATAATAAAGCAGTTATAGCAGTTTCTATTTCCTTCAAAATGTTCATTGCTCCGCTAACTTTTGACAAAACGAGTACATATTTTGTGTTTAGTGTTTATTTTAACACATTACAGCTTACAAAATTAAATTAAAAAGAAGAAAGTACTTGTATAATTTATAAATACTGCTCAAAGTTGTCATCTTCCTGCTGAATACATTCTGGTGTCCGCTTCAGTACACTCTGGGTGGCTCTTAAGATTGTCCTCTTATCTAATTGGCTAAAAGCTCTTCTCTGGCTCTAATTTTTTAAATATCCCCAAAGAAAAAAGTCTAAAGGTGAGAGCCTAGGGGAGCATGCTGGTCACTGAATTGGACCAAACTTTTCGGCAAAGATGATTTCGAGGTAGGTTTGCACTAGGTGATAGTTGTGTGCAGGAGCACCATCCTACTGAAAATATAAATTTTGACGCATCAGGTAATTGACGTTATCAAGGAAATCGTCTAGAACGTTACGAATAAATTCCAGATATCTGTTTACTGTTAACGTACCCTTGTAGTACACTGGATCAACGACTACCGAACCAATTAATCCGCACCAAACGTTAAAACTAAATCGAACTTGTGCAGCATGTGGACGAAATATTAATAAAATTTTTTGATACCAGTAGTGACTATTTTTCTTACTAAACATGCCATTATTTGAAAAATTTGTTTCGTCACTCCATAAAATACACTGTGCTCCATTCAAACTTTCATCGCAAAAATTAACAAATCAATGACAGAAAGCTAATGTACCTAATGTTTGGGAAATGCTGAACTTAAGACTAGAACCAGACTTATGTTTTTCAAAATCCTTTGAACTGATGATGAATAACTTACTCCCAAATTCCCCCCAAACACTGAAATTCCTACTTCTTCGTTGATGACATTTTTCTTTGTTCTTTTCTTTCTAAATAAGGAATCATACAGTCTAAACTGATTGTAAAGTTTTCGAAAGTAACGTCAATCTGGCTGTTGTCGTAAAGGATAGTGTCCAGCATAATACTCGTTGGTACTTACTGAATTTTTACGACATAAAATGTATGTATTCCAACATATCGCATTTCTCCAAATGAGGAAATACTATAGTGAAATATTGTCAAACACTAAGCAACGAAAGTAAACTCAAAAATAGAGAACTAAATGTGCGACAGATTTATATTCAGTACGTTACTGACATTTAAGCCTGTACTGAATGTACTGATTTTGCAGAATGAAAGAGTATCTTTGACATCAACTAAAATCCACCGTAACTACTTTATTATTCGTTTTAGGACAATAGTATATTGAAACTTTTATATTACAAAGAACATTAGCATTCAGAATTTTAAAAAATATACAGGGTGTTCTGTTTTAAAAAATTATAAATTTCGAAATTTCTCGAAAATGCGTGATTCAATTTTTTTTTCATGAACTGCATGCTAATCAATGTTAAACACACTAACACTTTGCTAATTTAGCCTACTTACTAGACTAGCATACTTTCTAGAATCAATAATAAGAGAGATAGCAATGGTGCGCACTTAATTTGAATCAGCCTGTATATCATATAAATAATATATCATAACAAGATTGTATGAACTTTTAGAATATAGGCAGTTAGGTGTCTTCTAAATATAATTCCTCGATAGTATAAAAAGAATGCTCTTTTAGAAAAATTGCCAGATGTCGTCGAAATGTTTGATAGATGGTACTTCTATCTGTAATTCACGAAATTTTGTTGTATATTTTTATGCCAGCATGTCGAGGTCCCAAGATAGTTAAATGTAAAGTGTATACAGGGCGATGTATGTTGTTCTTAGCTCCAGTATCATGTGTGTGAACTTGAGAGTTACATAACAGCAGACTTCCAGAATATACACAGACGCCAAAGGCAGTATTCCCAGTTTACTGAAGAATTAAATAGTAGGAATCGAAACACAACTTTCAGGATAATCTAGCAGTAGTACATCTTGGTTTTAAGAGCTTTTATTTCAAATTTGTCACAAATTAGATATTACATCCTTCAATATACTCCCCTCTGGCCCGCACATACTTTTCCATTAACTCTTTCCGGCATAGACATTTATTTGGAAATTGATCCCTAGTTGCACAGGAAATCTTTTCGTCTCAAATTTGCGAATTAACCACAGAAAGTTGTTGTTTTGAATGTGAAGTAAACTAAAAAATACTTAAAAAAAAAAAGTTTATTGGTTTTTATAAAATTTGAGGGTGGTACCATTATGGTACCACCATGAGACTTAGGACAATAATGGAATATCTATGTATGATATAAGAAAAAGCAATTTTTAGTGCCGAGACAAAGTGGCACATTGCAAGTTGTGCATTGCCACTTTGTCCGCACTTCGTGTGTCTTGGTACTACAAAGAGCACAACATCTTCTTGTTCCCATAACGGGTTGATAATTTGAATTTTTGTAGCGAATATTTGCAGGCACATGCGGTTTATGATTCTCTATGCACACACTTGTTTTTCATTTCTTTAGAAAGAAGGGTATTACAAATACTTCGTCTGAAATCTTTCATAGACATTTTCGGTATGTCCAAAAATGTAAAAATGATGTAGGAATTCATTACACAATCATTTATAAAGTACCAGAATAGTTTCTGTCACCATTTGCAGGAATTTGAGAACCCTTTTCATCTGTGCCAATTTCTTAGTCCAAATCGCATTTTTCATCCAAATAACAGACAGCCATGAATCACAAAAAATACTAAATATTGGAAAAAATATTAAAAACAGACGCGTCCGAACCATTAACGCTTCTGGACCTATGTCGAATCGCTCCCTGAAACGTAAACAATAAATTTAAAATCATTATTTCACATAAAAATTCATAATATTTCGCTTATCCGAAATTAAATTCATATCAAACATCCATATGCATAGGGATACGACCAATTTTTTTATTAAATACTTCTACGAAGAATTTCCTAAATTAATCCCCAAGGCACCAGCAGAACCCAGGTCCGCCATTCCGAGGCCGAATTAGCAGAGATTCCCACGTCGAAGTCCCGAACTCCATTCCTGCCCGAAATCCCAGCCGTACTCGGTAAATCCAGCCAAATCCCGAACCAGACGAACCCTTGACTGAGACAAACCCAACGACCCTTAACAGACAAGTGGTGTAAAGGCATTAGTAACAAATTTGATTCAAAAAGAAAATCAAGAAGTTAATTTTAAAAGTCGATAAGGACAAAATTTTAAGACAGATTAAGTTATAATGAATTAAATAAAAGAACAGATCACTTACCAGATTTAAGAGAATCCTGTAATCCAAATTTGCCAAAATTAATCCTAGAATTATTAATGTTAGTCGTTACGAAAGAAGGTAAGCTAGAAAAGACGTTAACAGACCAAAGTTCCTAATTAGATATAAGTAATTAAAATTTAAGATTTCTTACCTGTGTTAAACCCCAAGTTGTTATATTATAATTTTTTTTTAAGTGTAAACTTCACTTCTGTCACATTTTTCGTCCTAACTTTAATCTCAACCCGTAAAATAAATTGCCACATTTATATTTAGTAAAGGCGCGAAATTTAAAAAAGATTGTAATTCAAAAAGAAAATAAAAATAAAATTGAATTCTTTAGCACCAATAATGCCTGTGTTTCAATTGTGTGTGTGAGGGAAAAAGAGTCTAAGAACGCATCTGAACCCTGAGAAAAGAGTTTTGAACCCATAATTAACAAATAAATTCGCAATTGTCCGAGAAACGACCAGCACAGTTAATTGGCGCTCAGAGCATGAGCCAGCGCAATATCAATTGGTTCAGTATTGTCGAGAGTTTTGATAAAATGGCGGCACCACACATTTCAGTAAACGGGGCAGGATATAGTTGTAGCATTGTCTCTACGTACACCCAGCAGCTATCTCGAACAAAGGGATGCTATCATCGGATGAATCGCTCTCCAACATAGATTCAGGCATTAATAGAACCTCATTTTCATTATCAGAATCAATAAAATTCTGAACAAGCAATTCATTATCGGACGAAATACCTTCATCACGAGTCATACCCACCAACCGAAATGATAAATCTTCCATTACTAGCCTTGTTATGCTATCTATCGAGAAAGGAATAAAATCATTGAAATATAAACAACAGTACTATCTGACATGGTGGTACACATAAAGTACCACTGGAAATTTGATAACAAGAGAAAAATGCGTCCCTTTAATACACTTTAAGGACAAAAACTGCAAAGTGGTACAGCTACAACACCGCTGTGCTTCAAGTTACGGATTTCTTAGCAATTATTGGTACATTTAGAGTACCATCATGATTCAAACTCACTTTACAAGGTGCGAAGAATCTCACATATTCTAACTGGCCACAGTTGAGTATTTCATTTTAAAATACCACAGCGAAGTTTAATCAAGAATTTCTAACAGCAACTTTAGACTCAATTATCTATTTTATTACTACCATGAAACACAAAAATTAATTAGCCTTATCCATTTTTGTAAATCTCCTTGTTTGGTAATATGTACTTCCAAACGTCGGCGCGTCTTGTATTTCCAAAAGGAGGAAGATGAAGCGTGGAAATCTCATAAAAGAAAGGCCCATACAATTCAATTTAAAGCCACGAATAATTACGTCAACAACAAGTAGACGAAATTGTCTCGTATAGTTAGTTATTTAGTCTCAAACACTCCGTACGTATAAAGGACAACAACGGTGGTGTTGATAAGTTAATACGCGTTTGCTTACCTTAAAACTCTATTTCGGGCTTTTTTCAATTAGCGATAAATACAAAAGCACCATTAAATAACTCATTTCGGAGATGTTTATGCTCCGAACCGTTGAATAAATATCCCATAGCATTCAATTAAAGTAACAATATAAGCTTTTTTTTCTCTCGTTGGAGACGCTGGATATTTTATGAATTTTGAAATTATAATGACGACGGCGAAAACTCCGGTTGTTTATTAATAAATGTGTATACAAGGTAGATCATAAAATAAGATAAAGAAAACAAATTCCATTTCATTGAAGTATTTCAATGAAATTAATACATTTTGGTCCCTATGATTCAAGCTTGTTAGTATTTATGCAATAACCGATCCCAAAAAATATCGCATGTCATATAACCTATACGTCACGTATAGGAGAGACGCGACGATATGGCTGAAATTATCCGTAATTAGTATAGTTTGCGGTCGGCTACCAGGGGGCAGCAGGGGTCAAGCTGCAGGGCGCGCGAGCCCGGGGTGTCTCACGCATGGCCGCAGGCCCCCAGACAGGTACCTTGCGTGTCGACCGTTAATGAATGCAATCCACGATCCGCGGTTGCTCGCTCGACCTGTTGTTTTCCAGTTCAGCTAGCCTATAATTTTTATTGTCACGGCAAAGGAAGAACAGCGGGATAGACTTTTGCTTCTTTCGTCTTTTATTGTGTGAGGAGAGATCCACTGTCATTGATCATCCGCTCGTATTCTGCTTCACGGGATGCCGTGCGCCTATAGCGTCTCCTTCTTCACGCCTGGAAAAACGCGAACCACGCGAAGAGGTAACCATACTCTAACGTATACCAAAAAATAAACGGGCGCGATGTGTAGATGATACCCATGGACCTATGCTGTATCTCTCACCATGCTGCTTGTCTTTCTAATTTAATGTTCGTTCACGCATAACATATTTCCCAGCGAGAGTCTAATGCCTACACACGTTTTAAATAATTGTTTTGGTGTCGACTCATACGTTCACTTCTTGTGTACGAGTATTAATAAAAAAAAAGGAAAAGAAACGAATTGAAAAGTGGAGGATGATGGAAAGGGAACGGGGTACCGTCGCTTACTTTGCCCAATAATAAAAGCTGATAGAAATAATGTCCAGGATAGCACGGACAAGTACAATTAGTAACACGTAACGATGCCGATTTGTTACCGTGACACTTTACATGAAATTCAGGAATTGTTACAATATGTCAGCGGTCACTATCGGCTCTAACGCAGATAAAGAAGTAAGTAATTGTAATCGATAATTGATGGTTAGATTGAGTCTTGGTTAAAACGGGCACCAATTAAGACGAAAAAGTATTACCTAATCAATCAATTAATTAGGTAATTTCTGGAAATTAAGACAAGAAGACCACATCAGCTAGTACAAGTTTGAAGTATGACGTTACAATAAGTCGTAGGAGGCTGCTTGTTTCTGTATGCTGAGACATGTTCTTACTTGCACAGTTGGAGATGTTTATCCACATCGTACAATTATATTCACGTAGCATAGAGCATTCCAAAGAGGAAATTTCACTCAGGAGGACGTTGAAGGAGCGCGAAGGCCACGAACGTCGGTTATAGAGGAAAACATTACTACTGCGTCAACAATGCTCAACAAAGGTAGGCGAGTGACCATCCAGCAGATGGAAGACCCCTTACAGAAAGAGAAAAGATTTCTTTAATATATATTTCTTTAAATTTTTTTCTTTAAATAATGCTTCTTTAGAAAAAGAAAATGAGTTTTTACAAAATCAAATGAAATTTTTTTGATACAAAATAGTATTTTTTTGTGTGTGCCGTGCAATCTGTACTCAGAAGGTTTAGTGAGACAGGCGCACACTTTAATAAACCAAAATCAGGCAGAAAACGAGTGACTTCTGATCGCCAGGACCGAAAACTTAGGGGCAGGCAGGAAAACTTCGTCTGAACTCGCTACGGCTCTGTCGGAGGAGGTTGGAAAACTCATTTCCGCTCTCTTGCGGGGGTTGCGAGGTTGTAAGGCCAGAAAGAAGCCGTGACTCACAGACAACAACAAAAGAAATCGCTTACAGTGGGCTCTACGATATCAACACTTTACAGAGCAAGATTGGGAAAATGTAGTGTGGTCAGATGAGTCAAACTTTGAGGTAAGTTTTTTAATCACAATGAATGATCAAAACTGCAGTGAGAGATGTTACTTGCTTCTATCATTTTTTAATTATTAACAAATTTGAATGTCTTCACAGGTATTCGGAACACCAGTTATGACGTTTGTGAGGCGTCGAGTCGGCGAAGAATACCATCCCGATTGTGTAGTACCCAATGTTAAGCACGGAGGTGGAAGCATTATGGTCTGGGGATGCATGGCTACTACTGGCGTTGGCGAAATGTTTGTTTGTGAAGGTCGCATGAACACCGAAAAGTACATTCACGTGTTAGAATCTGTTTTACGGCCTTCATTAACACACCGGTTACACCAATATGGATGGGATTCAATTCTAGCAAGACAATGCACCTTGTCACAAATCAGCGACCACAATGCCTTGGTTTCGTGACAACAACGTTGTCTTGTTATATTGGCCTGCTCAGTCCCAAGACCTAAATCCCATAGAACATCTTTGGAGTATGCTAAAGCGCAGAGTCAAGGGACACACCATTACATCCAAACCAGACCTTAAAAACGTACTGCTTCAGGAATGGAGAACCATAGACTCGGAACAGTGTACAAAACTTGTTCGCAGCATGCCTCAAAGAATTGCTGCCGTCATAAAGGCAAAGGGCGAACCCACAAAATATTAATAAAATTCTTCAAATTGACGAATAAACACATTTAAAAAAGAAAAACCGTTTATAATTTGTCCCCACACAGGCTAAACTAAAATATTATAGGGTGCCCAATACTTTTGGCCAAGACTGTATATACAGGGTCATTCACGGAACTGGTTCTTTAAAACTTTTTGATGTTCTTGAAATTCAACATTTCTGAAAACTTGTGATTATAACTGATATCATCTGAACTCATCAGCAAAATTATTTACGTCAATGTACCACATCCGGTGTACCGGAAGTTTTTTATGAGTTTTTTTGTATTGGGCATACAATTCTGCATCAAAACTTACTAAGACACTCTATGTAAAAAATCAGCCGTTTTTGATTTATTCAATTTTTTTCAAATATAGGGCCAATTGCAAGGTTATGTTCAAAATTTATTATTATATTTATTATATTTCTGAAGGCATGGCAGCTAAAGGTCTCATATTTGGCACGTTATTAGTCAAAATAGCATACATCAAATTTACGTCCTAAAATTTATCATAATTTATACAGGGTCGTTCAAAATTAACGTTCAATTCAACCAAGTTCACATCGATGAAAGTCACTTTTTTTTTAATGGCACATCCTCTATGTTATTGCATTTTTAAATACACTTAATAATTCTCTATCATTGATTATTAAACATATTAGCTTCTATCTTTTACGGTTTTCAAGTTATTAGTGGTTTCCTGATGAATTTCAGTAATCCTTGAATGTTATAATTACAGTTATTTTTCAGTCAGTTTTCAGAAATGTTGAACTTCATTTGAATGACCAAGATAAGAATGAACTGTATGGGGATCTCGGGAACGGTCCCTCTCCAAGTCAAAATTTTTAAGACGGTTTAAATCTTTGAATCCTTAGCCTACATCTCCATATGTTACACCTGCAAGTTCTACGTCCTTATGCTTGGTAAACTATATTTTTGAGTGAACAAATTTTACTCTTCCTAGCTCTACCTAGATACTCGGAAATAGTTAACTTCCTGCCGAAGATAATTCTCAGCTATTCGATCTTCTCGCTTTTGTCGATCTTCGTCCGTAGAACGGTTATCTTTTGGGGTGAGGATTGTCGTCTCTGACTGAACGCAATTGCATTGGTTTTGCTAGGATTTGAAACTCTCGATTCAATCCAACTGTGCGTGGGCTACGATTTCGGGACTCTTCGAAATGGCCACTGATGCGGTGTCATCCGCATAGATGACGGTGGATCTGTCAGTAAAACAACTTTACTATCAAATGTATCGTATAACACTTGTGACAATTGACTAATTAGAGGAAGGACAAGATCGGAAGTAGCCAACTGGGCGACTTCGTCTACTAGAAGAAATTAGGTTGGAATTAGTCCATTGTCGTAAGTGATATACAATACAGGTTGATTAGCAAGCTGCGATGAAATTAGATCTTCCATTCAAAGGGGCACTGACGAGACCAGGGAGGTCGACACAACGTCGTCTGCTTCTAATGCTTGATCTATTTTTATTGCACTCGTTTGTAGGGTGATTCCAAAAATTATGTTGTGAGCACCTATTACAGAAATTTTTGGTATTTATATTGTGACATTTCTCGACGTTTTCAATAGATAATTGCAAATGACTCCACTAGCCTTAAATTTTGTAAATTTATAACAAAAAAGGCTTTTGATTTCATTGTTTGATAGTTTCTTTTCCTCATCCTCAACTCTCAAGAAAGGATGATCAGCCAAATGAGACTGCATTGATCTCAATAGATGGCAGTCTGAAAGCACTAAGTGTGGAGAATTTGCGGCATGTCCGAAAACTTCCCAGCCTGTTCTTGGGTAGATTTTGCTCTATGTGGACAA
Source organism: Holotrichia oblita (assembly GCA_023690525.1). Classification (NCBI taxonomy): domain Eukaryota; kingdom Metazoa; phylum Arthropoda; class Insecta; order Coleoptera; family Scarabaeidae; genus Holotrichia; species Holotrichia oblita. The sequence continues at coordinate 145,274,925 of CM043018.1, read as the reverse complement.
GCATAGTCTTGCAGCGATATCACTTTTTGACTCTTTTAAGGCGTAAATGGGTTTATTTCCTCCCGAGCATCTCTTAATTTGATCATTTAGTCCTGATAACGTTCAAACACCCAGTACCACTTTCTTGGCATGAATATTTGCTTTTGTAACAGATGTTGATGTTTGGCTTCGACCAACGCATGCTTTTCTATGTTTAGAATTGTCGTACAGTATCCACTTTTCATCTACCAGAATAATTTTACGCCTTTTATATTCAGAAATAAAATTTATGAAGATGTCAATTTTTCGATTTTAGCTCCCCTTCCTTCTAGATCTTTCAAAAAGGTGCAATCGTACTGGAACTGCTTGCTGAGTTAATCTCAACTATTCTGTAGATTCTTCTTCAATTTAACATGGATTTTCATCAAGTAAAACTGAATACGGATCATCGCCAACACAAAAATTTTCATCGTGAAACTTTGTAACCGAAGTCCTAACAGTTGAATCACTCAAAAATTTGACAGAGTTTCACTAATTTGAAATGAAAATTTATCATTTTTATGGTGCATAACGAGTCATTGCACCCACTCGTAATATAAAAAAAAGATTTCCTCGTTAGAGTATCATTGTGATAAACAATATTGAATACTTGATACCTAACAAACAATTATTCAAATTATCACCGCGCATACTTACAATACAGTGCATTTATCTTTACCGTTATGGTGATCCTTAAAATTCCCACCTAATGAATCGCCCATACTAATTGCATTTTAACATTAAATCTCCGAAAAAAACATTCATTCCACTGCTTTCCCCCTGAAATTCTTCAAATACGAATACCGTTTTTAAGTAAGCATTTATTTCATTTCTAACACTTTTCCACCAGAAGAGAGGACATTCTTCGATCGGAATGTCATTTCAATGAGGCCATAAAAGACGGGACGGGGTTTATCTAACACTTTGTAGTAAGTAGACGCCTTTCCACGACCTATCGGTAGGAATAATAATAAAATCAATTAAAGTTTAAACGCTATAAAAATCCACGAGAAACAATTACACTTTTACGATTGTATTCCTTTTTTTTTCGATCGTCGTCATCATCGTAATTTTTTTTTTGGTGCTGGTGAGATAGGGTAGAAAAACTTGCGAAGGAGACGCATATACAATTCCACACACGCTTCGGTATTTAACTTAACTCATTCCGAAAATAAGAACACGGGATAACAAAGAGAAATAACCGCAATTAAGGAGATTTTCTCTTTGAACCGAACCGTAATCAACTATGCGTGGTGACATTTGTGACCACTAAACTATCTTGTTTATTGTTTATTAAAATGTGGACGAGGACGTTTACGTTTCACGTTTTACAGTGTTATATCTCTTCTCTCAACATTCCCCCTTCGCTATCCACACACACACACACATGTGCTGTTTACTTTTATAACGGTTTTCCACGTATGCTCGATTTTATTACCCCTATTAAAAATATGATTATTTAAAGCGTAATGCAAAAATAAGGTCATTAAAGTACGTATAGATGATGGTAAAAGTTCTCAAGAGTTTCTGATGATGCCCTGTCCGTTGCCCGCTTTTAACGTTTACGATTCGGATTTAATGACGTCGCCATCACGATGTAGAAGATTGGCTCTCGATGTCTATCCGATGATATTAGACAAAGTTCAAAATTATAATTTAGCTTTAGCATCTTGTTCGTTTTCTTTTGTGAAAACGATATTCGTGTTATTGAAAGTCGTTTACAACGTAATAAAGTTTTAATAAACTTTAGGCCTTCCTAATATGATTTTAATCTTCTGTAAAAGCGGGGAGAGCATCGACTAAATTCGAAACGAGATTCTCTCCTTCGGCTTTTGTGTTTGTCACAGTAAATACAATGTAATAATGTCCTCACTTATTCGTGTTATCAAGAGTGAAAGCAGTTTATTAGAATGTTAATTAACTACTTTTCATTAATCGAACAATTAACTGCATCTACTACTTAGTTTGTTAAATATGTAACAAAGTTTAATGCGTAAAAAGTCTTTAACAAAAACGACATATCCGTTACTGACATATAATTACAACAGAAATAATAATAGATTAAATGTTAGTAATTTGAATATAACTGCTAATGATTTTAATCAGTACTTTGTGTCGGTGGGGCGAACCACTTTGGACGGCATCAGCGCTAAGGCCGATGGAGTTGATGTCCTAACTCTACTAAACAACTACACGAAGGATTGTGACCAATCAAACCTATGCTTCCTCTTTGACACAAGTCCTGAAGAAGTGAAAGATACTGTCAAGGGTCTTGAAACTAAAAAATTTCAAGATACGAGGGAGCGTTCTTATATTCGTGGAATGGGGGATAAGGGGTGGAAATAAAATAACCAAATTATTTTTCTTTTTCAATATATTCACCTGCAAGACGGATACATTTTTCACATCTTTCAATTAATTTATTTAGACGCTCATAAAAAAATGATTTCTCTTTATCTGCAAAATACCCCGAAACTGCCTCCTTGACTTCATCATTGGCAGTAAATTTTTTACCCCGCAGCTCTTTTTTCATTTTCGGAAACAGGTAATAATCACTCAGGGCCAGGTCTGGGCTGTAGGGTGGGTGATTCACAATTTCGAAGCCCACCTTATGCAGGGCAGCTAACGCAACGCGGCTCTTGTGGATGAGCGCGTTGTCGTGCAAAAGCAGCACACCTTTCGTCAATTTTCCCCGTCTTTTCTCTTTAATGGCTTCTTTTAGTCGCTCTAATATTGAAGCGTAATATTCTCCGGTTATAGAAACACCTTTATCTTTATAATCAATCAACAATATTCCTTCCGAGTCCCAAAATACCGTTGCCATGAGTTTCCCAGCTGATTGTGACACTTTAAATTTCTTGGGAGGTGCTGTGCCCTCTTTATGCCACTGTATGGAGTCTTGTTTGGATTCAGGTTATTCATAATGATGAACCCAAGTTTCGTCTCCAGTAACAATTCGACTCAATACACCATTCTTGTCTTCATTACAGAGGTCCAAAAATGCACGCGAACACTCTACGCGCTGTTGTTTTTGCGGCGGCGTGAGCATTCTCGGCACCCATCTGGCGCTGACCTTAGACCTGCCGAGATGATCGTGTAGGATTTTAAAAATTGTTGTATCGGATACTCCAACCATTTCTGCGACTTGTTTCTTCTTTAGTCGAGCATCTTCGAGTACAATTTTTTCAACTTTTTAGATAAGTGCTGGCGTGGTCACCTCAATGCTCCTGCCCGGCCTCGGGTCGTCTTTAAGGGATTCCCTTCCTTTTTTTTTGACACCGAAGTGTATAATACACTTCGGTGTCAAAAATGTTGCCTATCCTAGGTCATTATTACATCTCGTTTGCATATATTTGTGAAGTTTACTTGTGTAGTCGAAGCCCCCGGTGGTCGCAACGGTTTGCGGTAGAGCCGCGATAGCCCTACATGGTGGTTCGACTCCACTTCGGGACGGCATATTTTTATATAAAAATATGTTTAATTAATTGGCGTTTGGGAAAAATTGCATTATTGTATTCCCTTCCTTGTTTAAATAAACTATGCCACTTGTACACCATGGTTTTTCCTGGACAAGAGTCGCCGTAAACCAATGACATTTCATTCATTATGGTCGCGACTGATTTTCCTTGCCTGCTAAGGAACTTTATAACGGCACGATATTCGCCGCAATGCGCCTAATCACCCCCCTACAACCCGCTCATTCCGCGAATATAAAAACGCTCCCTCGTAATAATAATAAAGTTTATTTCCCAAAGTAATGTAATGCCTAATAAATGCATTACTTTTATTTTGTTGGGTGCTTAGTTGCAGTGACTCCGTAAGCTGTATCGCTTGTCTGGCTATCACTGCAACTCTCGCGGTGTGATTTTGTGTGTGTAAATTGTGTTCAATTGGCTTTGTGACAGCATCATATCGCCTTTTATGATGCCGCGCTGTTAATCACTTTGCTCCCAACAGCGGATGGCAAGTCGATCCGGGATAAACTCTCTGAAAAAATGTCACCGTCCCTCCAGAGAATTGAACCCCGGCGCCTATCGTCCTCCCACAACGATAGTCAGCCGCCTAATCTAAATAATATTACAATTAAAATAATCTTCTATGTCATATAATGCCAAATTAATTAAATTTCTTTGAATTTCTGCTTTAAAAATGTTGACATGGGTAACATTTCGATTCTATGTGGCAATTTATTATAAAATTTGGTTGCCTGGTATTTGACAGATTGTTGAGTCCTGAAAATTCTATGTAACGGAATTCTGTGTTAAATTTGTTCGTCTAGGATAATCATGAATATCTGATTGTAGTTGTAATTCATTTAAATCTTTCTTTCCAAATATTAAACAATTCAACAACAATAGCCCTTATAATTTTTTTTTGAATTTTAAGTTTTTCTGTCAGCGTAGTGCTACCCTATAATAATATATTATAATTTATCATTGAATAAAAAAATTTGAATAATACAGCAGCTTTGCTGTATCGACAGCAGTATTTTTTACGATTTTATGAATTTGATAGACTACACTATTCAGTTTTTGATGAGGGACTAAGATTGTTAATTTATGGCTTCCAGCTCAATGAAGAATCGATATAAACGCCTAATAGTTTTACTGTTTGCGTTTCCAGTTTCTTTGTATCAAATCTTATTTGTTTGCGTTTTATTTATGTTAAGTTTTAAATTATTCGCATTGTACCACTTCTTTGCTTCTTCAATTCCTGCATTTTCCTTACTTTGAAATTTTTCTGATGTTAAGCCTTTAAAAAACAGAGTCCTATCATCAGCAAACATTATTGTTTGGCACATCTTTAGTATGTCAGAGATATCATTTAGATACAGTAGGGATAAAATCGGTCCTAATTTTGAACCTTGAGAGCATATTGATGATGATCCGAGTTTAAACACCAAACGCTTAGCCTTGGAACTCGAATAATTACAGTAATTTCGTCTTAAAATTTGGCTTACCTCCTCACTAGTTCTTCCATGAACAGATTCCAGTACCATACCTCTTAACCTCTTGACCTTCTGTTATAGACAAGTGCCCAAAACTAAATTTTTCTTTATAGTTTAATAAACAGAAATCTTGTCTGGTTCAGTAAAAATTGCATAGGGGATGTCAGAAGCTCAGTGGAACTCAGTGGAAAATTAATGAAGATCTGCCCCGTTAAAGTGGAACAGATCTTGTCATCCGAAAAATCGGCGTAGGCTGGAGTGTTGCAGGGATCTTGTCTATGGCCAATCCTCCATAATGTCTTCCTCCATGATCTACCCACACACCCCAATACCAATATTTTAGTCTACACAGACGATATCACCACATCCCCTCCCTACAAGCTCTCATTGAGAAGTGGCCAATTCAATTAAACCCCGAGAAACCGGAGCTGATGGTGGTCACTAAGGTCAGGGCACACGGAGTACCGATCCCTAAGAGCACTTATCTAAAGGTCATATTTATAGTCCGTGCTTGAGGTTGTGTCCACACGCGATTTTGACGTAAATGTCATAAAAATCTGTCAAAATCGTATGCTCAAGCTTTGGCACAACCTCAAGCACGGACTATAAATATGACCCTAAACTACCTTGTACACACAAGGTGCACGTTTACAATCAACACCATAAAATGCTGTAAAAGTGGTGTCAACAGCCAAAAACCAGATATATGGAACAAAAACCATAGACAACACATCCATTATTTGGCACTTACTGCTTTACAACTGCCCGGCATGGGCCAGGTGTCACTGGGCAAGACTACAGGGAACGCAAGCTATGGAAGTGCCTGCGTATAATTACAGGAGCCAGACGGGGAAACCGGACTGTAGAGACAGACAGGATGACAAACCTGCAGACCCTCGAAATTGTTGCTCAAAAGATCATCAATAAATTCTTTAAAATGGCTAGAGCTCACGGCAATCAACTGATAAGAAATCGAATAGCAAAACAAGAAGACTTTACCGATACCAGACGGATGTGTGGCAAGAGTAACAACCAGCCAAAATGGTTTAGTTATCTGTGATAGTGCAAGTTGTGATTAGGCGAGTGTAAAGGAGGCTTTGTCCCAAAATACGAGCTTGTCCCTCAAAACGCTAGAGATAATTAGAATGGAAACCACACACACACACAAATACACACTGCAATTATTTTGCAGAGAAAGACACCGAGTACTATTTGGATGGGTTGAAGAGATGGAAGCATTATTAGGAGAAGTGTCTACACTGTAGATTATGTAGAAAAATTTCCTAGCTTTGTTAGATCGGAAACTTCTTAGACGACCTTCGTAGTGTAGACAACAATGCTCAACCTGCCAAAATAAGTTAAGTCTTAAATAAAAACATATAAAGTGGATATTTAAATCTGATTAGTAAGTTGTATTGATGGGAGTACAGCAAGGATCTCTCTCGAGATCTCGATCTTTGTTGATGTTTTTAATTTTTTTTATAAAGCGCAAATGTTATGTAAAGTAGTTAATTTTATTGAAGTATGTAGATATTTCGATAAAGTAGAAGATAAAATACAAGTTGTATGATTGTCCAAAAGCGTAATATTACATTTTATAAAGTGATGTGAATGAACTAGTTAAGAAAATTATTCAAAGTGCAGCATTGAAAAAACCAAAAAGCTCTAACAAAATAACACTGAACTTCACAAAATTTGCAAACGTTCTAGACATACAACATCTGAATTCTTTTTCTCAAACGAATCCGCTACTAAATCAGAATTGGGTTTTATATAAAAACATGATTTTTGGGGCCAAATTTTGAATCGACTCTCAACAGCTCCAAACCACAACTCGCGAATGTTTAACTCACATGATGATCAGCAGATTTGTGTTGTCGAGCACCACACAACCACATCCATTCAGGTTTGCCAAACTGATATTTTAAAGTGGTAACGCTACTTATTGGTAAATCATTTATTATATCATACTATACAGAGTGTTTCAACTATCTACTTGAGTCTGAAATGAGTGCAGATGAGTGTCAATTGTTGCTTTTCAATAAATATGAACTATCGTGTCTCAAACTTTATTAAAAACGTATTACATATAAAACGATTATAAACTAAGAGCACATTAGCAGTTCGTTAGATACTATAAGAGAAAGACAAACACAGTACCAAAATAAACAATCTTTGACAAGCTTGGAAATTCCTATTACAAAAACAAAGATTAGAACAACAATCATAGTTGTATTTAAAAAAAATGAGAATTAAAATCAGTCTTTCTGTGAAACTTTAAGCTTAAAAAAATATTTATCAAAACTAAAATCTAATTAACAATTCCTAAATCAATAAATTCATCTTCTTTCCTATAATTATGTTTTCCAAGATCATCATAATTGACAAGTTTAAAATATTCATCAGGATGATCAGCATAACTCTGCGAATTAGGATCACAACTATCAAATTTCGCCACGCACAATGGATATTCATCCTTCCATGGTCTCCTCAACGATTTAGTATCCCACAATCTTATTCCTCTCCTGCTGACAAATTTCCAAAATTTTCTCAAACACACACATTCGAATGGATTCGGATAGATGGACATAATCCACAAGGGAGTGAAATCATCCATAGGTAGGTAACTAATTCTATTAAAACTGATATCCAGGTTCCTCAATTTGTTCCTAACCTCAAAATTCGCGTTCAATAACATGTTTCCAGATAAATATAGAGTTTCCAAAGAATTAATCGAAGAAAATGTTCTTGGGTTGATGCTCTGAATCTTGTTGTAATTCAAATTTATCGTTTTTAATCCTTTGATGCCGTTGAATGTGTACGACTCTAATCTGGTGATCATATTATGTGTTATCGATAAAGCTGTGAGTTCAGTATTTACAAACCATTTATAATAAATCTCTTCCAGTCGATTATCACTTAACGAGAGATATTTAATCGAGGAATTTTCGAAAGCGTTATCCGAGATGTCGCTTATCTCATTCGAACTGAATTCTAAGGTGTCTAATGTTATTTGATCGAAAGTATATTTTCCGATGTGTTGCAATTTATTCTGTACAAACTTGATAACTTTTAAATCGGGTGTATTCTCTAGGAAACCAGGTTCAATTTCTGCAATACCTACATTATTCATCTCAATCGAAGTTAACCTGAATAAGTTGCTGAACGTTCCAGGTTTGATCACCGGCGTATTAGACAATAATTTGAACGTTTCGATAGGCTCATTTCTTACGCACTTCTCGGCAATATAATTCCGGTTCTGTCCGTTGATTGTTATTACAGCACTGGCTTGAGTAAAACTATCACCGCATAAACAACTACATCGTTTAACGATGATTAAAGACACTAACATTGTTGTTAAAACGTTGTTTTTCGAGAATATTCTTCGGGAATCCATTCCGATCTTATTTCAACCGAATAACACTGCTTGTTGACCAAACTTTAACGGCATACTGAGGCGTTCGTCTCACAATACCGGCGTCGAAACCAGCGGATGACGTTTTGGTATTCTCGGTGAGTAATTTGGTTTGCAGATATCGTTGGTGACGAAGGTTAACTTGAACATTACGTAAACAATGCTACTTGAATACATACTCATTATTATCATTATCTCGTATTATGGTTTCACGCGATTTCTATTTGATGACTCTCACAGTCGAAAAACATTATACAGGGTTATTTGAAATGAAAAAACAATTAAATACTGCCAAATTCGACTGGATGTTCTCTGAGGGTTTAATGACCTATTCTTCTTGAGGTGCCAGCAGAAGCTGTTGAAGAGTTTTGGAAATCACACGTCAACTCATGCCGCAAATGCTCGATCTCGAAATATTGAGATTAGAATTTGATCTTATTCCAGGAAATCCAGGAATTGTCTTGTTTGACCTGCCACATGTGGTCTTGTATTATCATGCTAGAACAGACATCTAGGACCTATAAGAGCTCTAGCATTCATTCTAGCCAACACCATGTCTGCTCCTCTTTCAAACTGTCAACAACGTCTTAACCGAAATCTTGACTCATCTCTGAAAAGCACTTTTTTGGCCAAACAAAGCCCTTTCGCCCAAATCTAACACTTTTTTCGTATTCAGCATGGCCAATTACATATATATCCAAAATTTGAACGAAATCCCCTTTCGAAAATTGTCAAAAATCTGCAATTTTGAAGAAAATCTCGACCTTTTTGATTTCTCTAAAATTTTTAATATATATGTAATTGATCATGCTGAATACGAAAAAAGTGTCAGATTTGGGCTGAAGAGCTTTTTTTAGTCAAAAAACGTAAAAATCGCACTTAGAATGAACGCTCCAATTCCGCATAGGAGCACTTTCACCCCGGTTTTTTGTCGGTAAACGGTGCCAAATCCAGCGAATATTTCTTTATCCAATAGCAAATTTTCTCAGCTTTCTAAATATGTATAGGTTGTATTCAGAAATATTCCTCCTTCTGACCAAAAATTTGAAAAAACCAGAACGATGCAAGATTCTATGCCAATTTGGAACGTTGCAGTCTTTGAGTTTTTCTCATTTTTCGAGGTGAATTAGCCACTTTCGTAAATAGAGCCTATATATTCTGAAAGCTGAGAAAATTTGCTATTAGATAAAGAAATAATCGCGAGTTTCGCCCTTTTTGCCATCAAAAACCGGGGTTAAAGTGCTCCTATGCGGAATTGTAGCGTTCATCCCAGGCGCTATTTTTATAGTTTTTGGCTAAACAAAGCCCAGATCTGACCATTTTTTCGTATTCAGCATGATAAATTACATATATATCCAAAATTTGAACGAAATCTAACGCCTTTCGAAAATTGTCAAAAATCCCCATTTTTTTCCATACCTAACCCCCTTGCGATTTTGAAGAAAATCTCGACTTCTTCGATTTCTCTGAAATTTTGAATATATACGTAATAGATCATGCTGAATACGAAAAAAGTGTTAGATTTGGGCTGAAGGGCTTTACTTGGTCAAAAAACATAAAAATCGCACTTAGAATAAACGCTCCAATTCCGCATAGGAGCACTTTAACCACGATTTTTTGTCGGTAGACGGTGCCAAATTCAGCGAATATTTCTTTATCCAATAGCAAATTTTCTCAGCTTTCTAAATATAAATAGCTTGTATTCACGAAAGTGGCTAGTTCACTCAAAAGTTGCATTTTTGACGCTCCAATTCCGTATGATCGACAGCATTTCATTACCACTTTCTAGGGGGTTGGCTTCAATTCGATCGTAGATTTGGATTGTCCTGGGCACAAGGTGTTCTGTATCGTTATTTTCAAATTTTAGGAGTGTAAAGCAGACTTCATTTTAAGTAACAAAAACGCAAAACTTGTATATATCAATTTTTATTTGTTTAAAAGTTACAGATCTATGAATGTGATTGTCCAATCATGAAAAAAATGTAATCCTAAAATTAATAAAAATTGATTTTATTTGTTGAATGCAGGGCTGTGCCCGTAACTCAACAGAAAATCCAAATTTCGTACTTGTTTTGTCGGCTTTTCTCGACAGCCTAATGAATACGATCCAACAACTCTTCTCTTGTGTTTAAAACCCCCATAAATAAAAGTCAAGGGGATCAAAATCGGGTGACCAGAGTGGCCATGCAACAGGACCACCTCAACCAACCCATTTGGATATGTGAAACCGCGCATGGCTCGTCGAACATTCAGTGAAACATCCTCTAAAAGAACTGGCGACACCATGTAGTGTTGAACAAACGCCAGTCGGTTTTTTTATGAGCCAAACTCAGTCATAACTTTCGGACAAGTTTCCTCGATCTAGGATTATGTTCTCGCAACCTTTTACGTAGGGTTTCCGTACAAATCTGAATAGCTGTTGCTCTTCTGAGGTCGTGCGCATATATATGCGCATGAGGCAGAATATCAGGCCAGAAATAAGAACCTTGCAGCCAAAGCACACTAACAATAGTTATGCTAGTATATTGACGTCATTTTAAAGCATGTGACTAACGTATAAACTGATCATATTTATGGATAGGAATGTTTGGTAGCCTGAGAGAGGATCGATGGTCTTTTTCCAGTTATATCTGGTTATTATAAAGAGGACTTTTGTATTTAATCAATTTAAACCTTATGAAAGATAAAATGATGAAAAATGTAGCTAAATATTAACTCCATTATAAGTAGCTAAATATATTTTTGTCTGATGACATATTTTTAAGTTTTCCTTTTAAGGTACGAAAGGAACCTCATCAAAATAACGATTTTTACATGTATTAGATAGAAATCGAAAAAAAAAATGAAATAGATACACAGCAACAAAATCACTACCAAAGTAATTCCAAATATTGAACTTAGCAACATTTAGAAGACATACAGCGATGAGAAACGTCTATTTTTTACTTTTGGGGTGGGGTGGAGTGGGTCGTAAAAGTACCTCGATTTTAGATAGTGTAATATTTTATAATTTAGTTTTAATCTTTGCAGAGTCGTTAAAGGGTTCAAATTCAATTACTAAAATGATCGTAAATTTATCAGATTGAATCAGAAGTTTGTTTTTTTATAAAAAAAAGTACACATTGTTTTAGGACAAATAAAAAAAATGAAAAGACAATTAATCTTGAAACAACAACAAACCTTAAAACTTTTTAAAACATTTTTTTTATATTTAAATATATTTAGAGCTGCTTTTGAATATCAATGAATTTTATTTTTACTTTAGTATATACTGGTTAAAATTATTTTTTTTATTGATAAATTAAAAAAAAATAATTTTTTGTACCGGCCTTATAATCCTTCCTTCTTCTCTTGATTGATATTTGATGATTCTGTGTTAGTTTCGTTGTTTCGTAAGTTCTTCATGAATGTTACCCAGATGGATGATTTTCTTTTCCCTTGTAAACGTGAACGTTAATACTACATATTTGGATATTTTTTTTCTTAAAAAACTAATAAATCTTAATGTCATTACTGTTTTTATTGTTCTTCCAGTCATTGTTTCGCTTAAATACTTTTTTTTGGTCATATATTATTTGGTTTTATGGTTTAGCCTGTAGGTGGTGTATATTCATGGATCTCTTCTAAAATTGCGAAGCTAAAATAAACCACCCCTGGAATTGTGTCTTCTTCTTACATTATTTGAAACCACGATTTTTTTTCTTAAAGTTATTCTGATATTTTGCTTGGAAGTTGGGCACACGAAACCAGAATTATATTATGCAGAAAAAGAGGTCGGAAACCAAAGTTAGTTACGAAAAGGAAGCTGATATTAATCAGAAAGAATCAGACAACAGTATTCGACTTTTGACTAAAGTGAGTGATGTTTGACAGATGTAACAATATGGTCCGAAACCTACTTCTAAGAAGAAAATTCAAAATTAATCACAATTGACCCGTCTCTTAACACTTCAACCCACAAAACACCAAAAAAACTAGTTTTATTATAGCCTTGATAATGACAGCTTTGCTGTCGAAACGCTTCGGTTTTTAGACAGATTTTTCGACAGCAAAGCTGTCATTATCAAGGTAATGGCAGCTTCGGTTTTTAGTAAAGAGTTTTTTGGTGTTTTGTGGGTTGAAGTGTTTAGTGTTATACTTCTGCACTAAGAGATCCATTCGAGAACTTCTCTTAGAATAGTGCCAGAAGTACCCAAACTGACGTATAGTGGTGGTGGTAGTTACTTTTTGAAAAAAAAGTATTTGTTTGACGGCCATCAATAGTGGACATTCTCCGTGAATTTGTAAACCAAAATCTTGCCACTGCTTCATTTTCCAACCTACATGGTTTTGAGCAAAGGCCAATCGATTTCTATCATAAACTAAAGTCAATTTTAGCTTTCAGATTGGTCTCCTCAATCTAAGATTATGTTCTCGCAACCTTTTCCGTATGGGTTTCGTACAAACTTGAATTTCGGTTGGTCTTTTAGGGAATGGCTTCCCCATGCACCCTATTCGCCAAATTTACCATCCTCGGATTATTTTCTGTTTCCAAACTTCAACTCTTTCCAAACTCATTGCTCGGTGGTAAAAGATTTTTCAACAATGAAGAGGTGAATGATGAACTAAACTAATTAGGAATCTCGGAAGTGTCCAATGGTTTCAACGTGATAAATAGCTTTAGAAGACCTTTACGTCAAGCTCTTAATTTTAATAGTTGCTATTTACGTCACTAATTTAAAGATGATATCTATTTTACGTCAAAGAACGCTTTATATCCACACTAATTCCATCATAAACTGTGGTAATCGATATTAGATCAAATTGTTTCGTTGAACAACGGAAATATAACAACTTCTCGTATTTAATCTAACCGCAGCAACCGCTACGAGGAAACCACGATAAGAATTTGGCGGTCAATGGCATCAATTCCACGATAACTCATGACGAAAGATAATAAACGTATTCATCATAATATAAATTTCAATTTAACCGTGGACTTTATCTACATACAAAACTTATGTCCGTTGGCTACGTACATCTGTATATAGGATTTCTTGTTACAATGATGGACGATTTCGTCGGTTGTTTTTATTAATTTCCCTTCCCTAAATACTAATGCGCTACTTCGTATCAACATCTTATCGGTATCTAGATCTTATGTTTTAATTATCATACTGGCTGTTCTTTATCGGCCCCCGAAAGATTTTTATATAGTTGTTAATCATCTTTTGTTGTGTTGATTATAATTCATGTGAGGTATACGACTATCTCGTTTGTTATATACATACGAAACGGCTACCGATCGAAGGCAAATTAATGGATTCTCAATCGGAGTTACTGGAAATATATCCCAGTTTAATATTACTTGAGGGAATATTGTATCATTTGAAATGCATTTACTAATTATCTTGTCCCTATACATACAACCGAAGGTAATTAATTTTTAATTTGTGCTTTTATAAGTGAAGAGTTGAATGGATAATACCTCCTTTATTAAGCAACTACATTTACTACCTATATACAGTCTGTCCCTGATTCAATAAGTCTGGTCTAAAAAAAAAAAAATTCAAAACGTTCAAATTTAAAATAATCTCCTTCTGAGTCAAGCCAGTGCAGGAAACGTTGGCCTTTAGTATGGCAGTCGAAGTCCTTTTATGACCGGGATGATAGAAACGATTTCCTTTCATCATCCATTTTCAGTTTGGTCACATGGAGCTAAATCCGGTGACTACGCTGGACGATCAGTAGTAGTACCGGTGATTGTAACAGTTGAAACTTCTTCTGCGCTTCGCCGTTTGTATTACAACTGACACACGACTAAACCCGGAGGAAGATTTAACTGTCAGTCTTCGAGCCATCTAGAAGTGTAGACACCATTTCCATCTCTGTTAGCTGCTGAGAGAAGCCTCAGTTCTTGTTTTGACGTCATTCTCGAGTTTCCTTTTCATCTTCTACATCTTACGATAAGAATAGGCAACCCATCACCAACTTGACGGTGGCCTTCCTTGGTGATTTCCTTGCCATATCCTTAGAGCAGCAGGAGAGGACATGTTCTTGCCTGTCTGATGTTTACTATTTAAAGAAATGTGGAGTGCTAGTTTGGATTCGAGTCACATATTTACCAATCAGCATTTTTGAACGACGTACATGAAGTGGTGCATCACGATAGTTTTCGAATTTGATGCTACTTTATGGAGCTATTGAAATCATATTGGATCTGGATCTGGGCAGCTAGCAGATTAATTTATGGAACAGACAAGTAGTCATTGCCGTTGGAGTTCAATACCGGAACAAAGGACTATCGGGGAATCCAGCAAATAAAAACCTAATTTTAAAGTGAGTATTTTTTTGCCAATATTTCGCAGGCCTAAAATTAAACCTGTATGATGGCTTTGAGTACGATGGTGCATTATCCTGCAACAAAAACCCACTGCTTGGCTCTCGATATTTCGATCTAACTCGTCGAATTCTAACCTAAAATCGTTGTAGATCTCCAAACAATATGCTGCGTTCACCGTCTAATCATCTGGGCCAAATTCACTGTGAACAATTCTCTTTGAATCGAAGAAAACAGACAATATTGTCTTGATTTTATTCTCTGAAAGCGTAATTTTTTCTCTTTTGGCTCTTCTGTTAACTTCCATGCCACACTGCTCTGACGTTTTATTTTTTTTTATTCGCCCCTATTGAAATCACGTTTCATAACCAGTTACAATGGCTGAGATGCTTGTCGGATTCCTTTAGGATATTTTTAACATGTCTTGGCAAAATTGCTGAAATATGCAATCTTTTTGGTCGTTTGTTAGAGTGTCTTGTGGCAAAACGAAGCTCGTACAGCTCGTTCTGTTTGCCCAAATCTTCTGTCAAAATTCGATAGACTGTGCTTTTCGGTATCCCACTTTCCTTTTCGATGAGTCTGACAAACATACAGCTATTGCTTCGAAGAATTTCTTCGACTTTCTTGATGTTTTTTTCCTTCCGAGTGGTTCTTGGCGGAGCTGCTCGGTAATGGTCTGCAAGATCTGTTATGGGATCACGCTATTTTTAAATGAAAGCAGCACAATATTGCTTAGTTAGAGTCTGACCACGTGGTAAAAAGTCTAGGAGGATAATTGCTTCGGCATCTCAAAAAACTGTGACCATGATCTCCACCGTAGATATTGTGGCATGAATTTTTCGAGGGGGAAGTGACTTTTGTGCTCTATCTTTTCGATTCATTTTGATCATCATGGTGAATCCAGGTTTCATCCACAGTAAAGAATCTAGTTAAGAGGTGTTGAGGATCTCTCTGATGGCCAAATTCGTCTCTGAAGTGATCTATTGAGTTTACTTTTGCTTCAGGGTCATGCCGTGGACCAAATTGTGAATTTTTTTCCTGGCCGTCCAGTGATTATTAACATCTTGTTTCTCGAAAAAGTTTAAGATCTCGTAAAAAATTCAACTCATTTAAACTCGATATGAAGTTTCGCGTAGATTCAGATACAGAGAAATCATTTTTTTGATAATGGCTAAATAAATTAATTGAAATTTATCTCTTGCAGGTGAATTATCGAAAAAGAAAAATAATTTGACGATTAAGTTCCATTAATCCCCCATTATGGAATATCAAAACGTTATCTATGTCAGAGATAATAATATCTGAACTAGTCAAGTGGTGAGGACGTCTTTATACAAGATTGTCTTCCAGTTGGAAATCTCATATAGACCGAAACATTTTTAAAATAGTTTCGTAAACATGGCGAATATCATCCACATCGATCGAAACGAAAATCGTCGCATTCTTATCGTCCATAATTATAGGTGATTTTTTGTCTTCATTAAACGTAATGAAGCTATTGAAACTGCTCCGCTATTTCGTATCGAAAAGAAGCGAAATAGCGATAATTATAAATCAAGTTATCCCATCCGAGAGCTACACAATACGTACGACCGTATACATAAGTATGGCAACGCGTACGTGTAGGCACAATAATAGTATTACCATATAAGATGCCGAACGCTAGGTAGTTTGCGCGTTTGATCTGCGACTCTCTCAGAACATGTGTATAGTGGTATATAGTCGAGCTGAAACCTCATCGAGTCCTCTCTCAAACAGATCGGTGAAAGTTGGAATTGTTGTACGAACAATAATCATCTATCAGACTTTAATTGGAGTAGGTAAATAGCTCGGTATGGATAGCATTCTGCCCATATATAAATTTTAATGGACCAGTTTTCTTCTTCTTTAGTATACTAACGATTGTTTTCAGTTCAGGTGATATTCGCGTAATCGCGTAGTTAGGAGATCTGGTAAATGGCGACCGGTCCCACAATGGTTGTGATAGATAAAAAAAATATATATCCACCGACTTCTAGTAATCAGTGTAAGACCTGTGGTAAAGACAAAAGCCTCACTTTGTTCGACGAAACGACCGAATCGGTTACATCATTCGTGTCGCTGGATTGTAACGACATTGTCATTTTATTACGCTTGTGTTTTTTTTGCATTATATAACAAGAACGTTTATTTCTTTTGATCTACATCCAACTATCTGATTACTCCTTGTATATTTGTAACAGATTTATTATTCAATCAACACTCGTATATGTATACATATATAGGTGGGAAGATGGATTATACTTAATAATTAATAATTTGTAATATAATAAATAAATATATATTCTTGGCAACTGTCAAATTGGGCACTATTTCAATACATGCAGGTACAGCAAGCTGTCAAATTCCATTTCTATTTCTCATGCTGGTACTTGTACATGTCTAATCACTATTTGTGCGAAACTGTCACAGTAGCTATTTCCTTCTTATCTTAGATAGTATAGCAATGAAAATACATCTGACAGCTGTCAAATTGCAAGAATATTTATTTTGTACGGTTGCAACAGATGCAACTGTCAAAATATATCTTACAGCAATTATTTTTTAAATACAGTATTTTTGCAAA
Source organism: Holotrichia oblita (assembly GCA_023690525.1). Lineage (NCBI taxonomy): Eukaryota > Metazoa > Arthropoda > Insecta > Coleoptera > Scarabaeidae > Holotrichia > Holotrichia oblita. The sequence continues at coordinate 145,257,620 of CM043018.1, read as the reverse complement.
CGTATAAAAATTTGTGACAACTGTCAAATTGTAAGTGACAATTTATTATTCGCGATTTTGACACTTGTAACGGTTAGAATTTTCCTGAAATGCTTCAAACTATAAAAGCACTTTTTATTATTACGGTAGGTCTAACTGTCAGAGTATATCCAACAGCTGTCATGCTATAATACTATCTAAACATTCCTGAAAGCTGTCAAATTGAGAATTTTTTCAGAACTACAATACATTTTCAAATAGTTTCAACAGCTGTCACATTGCAGAAAAGCTGTCAAAGTATGAAAACAGTTGTTTCTTTATTATTTTAAGAGGGTGGCCAGATCTGACGATTAAAATGTTACTAAAATCGGTCAAACTGTCAGGAGGTTGTTATATCTTGATTGATGATGAGGTGTCAAAATATGACGTCCGTCAAATGTCAAACTGTAAATCTAGTTATTTTATTTACAATTTTGAATTTGTTGTAACAATTGAAAAATATCTAATAGCCATCAAATTGTAAACACAGTTATTTAAAGTCCTAGATATTTCAAAAACTGTCAAATTGGAAAAACTGTATACTCCTTTGAACGCTTTTTCAATTTTTTTGCTTCAACTATCAGCTGTCATGTCGTATTATTGACAATTTTAACACTAACATGTGCTGTAATTCCTTTGTGGGGCCTCAAATCATGAAAATTGTTATTTGTGGCACTACAGGTACGTGGAGGGAAGGGAGAGGAGGTAGAGAGGTGTAACAGTTAAAATATTTTTAAGACCTACCAGGCCTCCTCCCTCCCCCCCCCATGCATTATTTCAAGACTTACAGACACTACAAGCTGTCAAATTGTGAAAGTATCTATTAGTTTTTCTTATGTTGGTACTTGTAACTATCTAAATATCCCTGACAGCTGTCAAATTGTTTTTTATAAGCATAACAGTTAAAATGCCTCTAATAGCTATCAAATATATATAGAATCGATTAGTTTTTTTACAATTTCGAGCGTCGTAGACCTGCACTAATAGCTATCAAATAGTAATAACAGTTACTTTTTCTATCTAGGCACTATTTCTGTGAAACTGTCACAGTAGCTGTTTCCTTCTTATTTTAGATAGTGTAGCAATGAAAATACTTCTGAGAGCTGTCAAATTGCAAAAATATTTATTTTTAACGGTTGCAACGGATGCAACTGTCAAAATATGTCTTACAGCAGTTATTTTTTAAATACAGTATTTTTCTAAACGTATAAAAATTTGTGACAACTGTCAAATTGTAAGTGACAATTTATTATTCACGATTTTGACACTTGTAATGGATATAATTTTCCTGAAATCCTTCAAACTTTTTATGATTTCAGTAGGTCTAACTATCATATAATATATCATAATATATCTAACAGCTGTCATACTATCTAAACATTCGTGAAAGCTGTCAAATTGAGAAGGCAGGATTTTCTTCTGAATTTCAATACATTTTCACGTAGTTCCAACAGCTGTCACATTGCAAAAAAACAGTCGCTCTTCACTTTTGCTACACATGCAAGGTCCTTCTTTGAAAGCTGTCAAAGTATGAAAAAGGTTGTTTCCTTACTATTTGGAGGGGGTGGCGAGGTCTGACGGTTAAAATGTTTCTAAAATCAGTCAAATTGTAGGAGGAGTTGTTATATCTTGATTGATGATGAGGTGTCACTGTCAAAATATCACGTCTGTCAAATGTCAAACTGTATTTTGGGCGTTGAAACCATTTTGAAATTTCTACAATTCCGGCAAAATAACCTCCCACATTTCAATCGTTAATAAAAACGTTATTGTAAATGTTGTTAAAATTTTTTTTTTATTAAATGGAAATGTATAGTTTGAACATTGGTTTTCACTAAGTTTTGAAAATTACAGACTTCAGTGGCGACTATTGTTTTCGATACACATTCGAGGTGATTTTTGAACGTTTCCATTACTCGAACAGTCATTTGAGGCGATATTCCTGAAATTTCTTGACGTATTGCTGCTTTTAATTCGTTCGGGGATGGTGTTCATAGACCTTCGTAACAGTTAAAAAGGAAAAAGTCGCATGGGGCAAGATCGGGTGAACGCGCAGGCCAGCCAACGTCTCCACGTAATGAGATTACGTGTCCTGGAAACAACTCAAATTAAAACATTAATGTACCTTCTGGCCGTATGAGCCGTAGTTCCATCCTATTGGAACCACGCATCCGTCAAATTAAGTTTTCTAAGTCTTGTGTCCAAAATGCCTTACGTAGCATGTCAATATAGATCGGCGGTTTTTTTAACCGTCAGCGTCTCCCTCTTCAAAAAATAGGGACCAAAACGCCAAATGATCCAACAGCCTTTCATGGAGCTGCTTCTGGATTTTCTCGTGCCCAGTTTTTTTGCTTGTTCAGATAGTATAGATAAATGGAAATGGACTTCGTCCCGGGTTAAATTGAAAGCCCATTTTTAAAAATATCGTTTGCAACATGCTCTACGATTTTCCCAGTCTTTTTCAATACAGTTCTTGTGCGATCATCATTTTGTATGGGTGGAAGTGTAGGTCTGTTTAAAATTCTTTTCACTTGAACGATCTGATAAATCGCAAACTTTTTATGATTTAGCAGCTGAACGATCATATAATTTCATAATTCTCCAACAGTTGCAACATTTGCAGGTGTCCGAACATTTCAAATTGGGTCTACCGGTTGGTTTTCTTTTCAAGGCTTTTCACTGTGGCTCTAAAATTCAAAGCCAAAAAACAGTATTGTTTTGCAACCTGGAACCGGAACATGTCTAAGCTGTGCAAAGTATTAAAAAGTTCGTTGCGTTGTAATCACAGATTCATGTTTCAAAAATGTTTCGATAATGAAAATGTTTCGCCAGTCCAAATCATGACGACAACTAAAATGGCAAGGCATGTGCTACCAACTGAAAATGACTAAGCTCTCCATCGCTTCAAACGGCGCGGGCACAGTGGCGGTGCAAAATTTGGGAGTTATTCTTAAAAAATTTCTAATAGCCATCAAATTATAAACACAGTTATTTGAAATCCTAAATATTCCTAAGAGCTGTCAAATTGGTACTCCTTCCAACACTTTCTCTAATTTTTTCTGCTGCTATCAACTGTCATGCCGTATTATTGACATTTTTAACACTAACACGCGATGTAATTCCTTTGGACGGCGTCAAATCATGAGGGGGAGGTGGAGAGATGTAACAGTTGAAGTATTTGTAAGACCTGCCAAGTCAAGCAAAACCTGTCAAGCAAAATCTTTCGAGGGGATGGTGAACTCTTGTGCCTCCATTCAGTACTCTGCCTTTTCGATTTAGGAACATAATGGTAAACCCAGTAGATGAAAATCTACAGTAACGAATCTTGCTAGGCAGTGTTCAGGATCTCGCTTACTGATGGCAAAATTTGCCTCTAAAGTGGCTTGTCAAATCGTTTAGCCTAACCAGCTTTTTGAGACCCAAATCATTATGTAGCATGGTTTCTAAACCACAAGTCTAAGCTAAGAATTTCGGAGTGATTCGTTGATCTTTCAGGAACATGTAGTGGACCATCAATGTTTTCTTTGCAAACAACAGTTTTCGGCCATCCAGCACCAACATCTTGTTCATAGGTCTCTCACCACCTAATATGAAGGTGCAGATTCACCTAGTACAGTCATCAAACTCTAGAGCTAGTTGCTTTTGCGCATGAAATACCTTTGACGACTTAAGTGTTGTAACCATAGAAAAATTTCTGACAACTGTTAAATGTCAAACAATCGTTTTTTTTGTCTTTTATTTAAACAGTTGCCCAACTTATTTCTGAAAGCTGTGAAATTCTAAATTATTTTTAGAGAAATCCTATACTTGAAGATAACTCAAAGAAGTTTGTATAGAGAAGCCGAGGACACATCCACGTTCATCGTCAACTGTTACAACGTTGGTATAATTCAAATCAATAATTACTCTCTACTTAATACCGCGAGGCAAAGCTAGAAAGTCAATGAATATAACGTTAGGGATCGGCCGTCCATTCAATCATAAACTTTATTGTCGGTGTAACGGAGATAAATTTTCTATTTCAAGTTTATAATGCTCACAACACGGATTACATCATTTTATTACCGCCAATAAAACTCTAGTAAAACATCCATACCCCCCCTATACGATGTATACAACGCCTAACGCCTAGCGAGCAGAAACAATAAATGTTTACAATAGATAACTTGACATTTCAGAATTGACAGTTAATTGGGTAGACAATTAATGAAGAATAAACATACGTTTTTATTATTATGCGTTCCTACCATCTATATGGGTCAGATCCTTGCCATAAAATTAGCTACATATGTAAACGTACATACGTGTGGTGTATGGATTCGATAGGGATATGAGTTTATGGCGCAATAAATCCGAACTATCACGAATTGATGGTATGCAACGAGGAATTGAAATGTTTCTATTTTATTGCCAATTTCGTCTTGGCAATTATCTACGCATATTAAGATGAGTTACATTAAAAGCTCATTATGGGAAGCCTACATATTATAAGCCACATACTTGTGCGTAATATAAATTTATTACTCTGTTTCTATTTTCTGATTTATTACAGAAGAATTTTGTCATAAATATAAATACTTAATCATAACAATAAATACTTATTAATAACAGAATGCATACTCGGGCTCAATTTCCTTTGGTACTGCTTTTCCATCTTCAATTTGCACATCATTAGAAACAGTTTTTTTTGGGAGAGTCTTATGATTACAAAGAACTCACGATTAGAACCTTCCTTTGTGGTTTCCAAAAGCAATTCAAGAAGGAAGTCCAATAATACGAGGCAAAGGCAATTGCCACCTTCTTGAGATCAACACCCAAACAAATTCAAACGAAAAAGATTATCAAGCACTCGCCAAGTAATCACATTCGATTTGCCTTGCTGCTTCTTTTCTAAATAGTGTCAAGATTATCTGGGAGGACATCTAGGTGGAAGTCCAAGAAATGAAGTTTAGAAGAGGTTAAGATCCATTATCTCAAGAACCAACATCATATTCAGGTCTATTTTGGGCAAATTATCAATGGCATCTTAAGGTTATAATATTTTCCAAAATTCCGGAAGAAATCTGTAATATGTCCATTCATAAACAACTTCACCACCCTCTTCCAGATCTCTTTTTAGTTGATGTATGTGGGGAAGGTGTCTGACCAAATCTAGTTTATAAGTTTCCTTCTAAAAATGACTCGTGGTTGCAACATCATCAGTCCCTTTCAGCACGACTTTCTAAAAGGCAAAAGCATCGAAACAGCTCTAGTTGATCTTACACAAGCCACTGGAGAAGTCCTGAAAAACAAGAGAATTCCTTGCAGTATCCTTATAGGCCTGTCTCAATCATTTGACAGCATCGATCACCAGCGTTTGCTTCTAAAGCTCGAGTGTTAGAGTATTAAAGGCACAGCTCTATCCTTACTTAAGGGCCAGCATTAGAACTATTGCATTCATAGACTTGGTGATCGGTATTGGTGTTCCTCAGGGAAGCATGCTTGAACCTTTGCCTTTTTTTATTATATTTCAGCAATATATATTCTATATAAAACGGGTCGATGGCCGCAGTGGTTAGGCGTCTGACTATCGTTGTGGAAGGATGATATCTGCAGGGGTTCAATTCTCTGGAGGGACGGTGACATTTTTTCAGAGAGTTTAATCCCGGATCGACTTGCCATTCGCTGTTGGGAGCAAAGTGAGTCACTGCAACTAAGCACCCACCACACAAAAAAAATTACTTAAAATTTAGACAAATTAGAATCATACAGTGCCACTGACCTTCTTATCTTCTTATTATGTGAGGTAGGAGTTCGCTAAAGCGTCTCCAACGGTGACCCGTCCAACGTTGACAAGAAAACTTGTCTAACATGGGTAGCACGGGGGAGAGGAGCCCACCGGTTCGCCGGGCCTCTCCGAGAGGTGTCGGTCTCGTGCGGGCAACTGGTTTCGTGCCTCTTTGTCCTGAGGAGTGTATGCACTTCCCTGTTTTGCCGCATACCTAACGGTCGGTCGGCAGCTGGTGCTCCTTTGGGGTCCAGCAAGCACTTTCGTGACCTTCTTATCTAGAATTTGGTTATCCTTGAATCCAGTATATGCAACGGTTCCTCAAAATTTCCATTATGCATTGGATCACCGCCAATTAATGATCTTAGTTACCTCAATTTCATATTTAGCGAAGGGCTGGGCGGAGAAGTAGGGTCAGGAATACCAAAGCTAAAGTTCAGGGCATAATTTCCTAAGATAGTATAAATCTCTGCTGCTCCATCCATACAAGAAATAATAGAACTTCAAGTACTTATCTCAACTTTTGAAGAATGTTTGGACAATTATCATCTGACTGGAGCCAATGTCCACTATTAAATAATGTCAACTACAGAAGAAACAAAACTACAGAGTTTGACTGTCCCAGAAGTCCCAGAAATTAGTTAACTGTCAGTTAGAAAAATCAACCATAATAGTTGAAAATGTTGTCAAAAGACCAACGAATTTACCTAATTCAATGCTATGGCAAAGGTAATAAAGCGATCCATCGAGTTGTCGAAGAATTTAATCAAAAGTTCCCGTATATTTACATCTCAAATAGAGGTGCACCAGCATTGGTCAAAAAATTGCTATCCACTGCGCAGATCAGTCCATCTGGGAATTAGTAAATCGCTAATTCAAAAGATTTTGGAACAAAGGAAGTTCCATCCCTACAAGCCCATTTTTCATCATGCATTAGAACCCGGAGACCCTGCGAAACGTTTGTATTTTTGTCTGTGGATGGGCGCTAAATCATGGATAATCAATACTTTTACCGAAATGATACTTTTTCTGATGAGGCCACGTTTTCTAATGGTACAGGTTCGACAATATTCGGCAAAAGTTAATGTGTGGTGTGCAATTTCTTACCATGGTATCATTGGACCATATTTTTTTGATAATACTGTCAATCAGCATACGTACTTGGATATGCTGCAATATTTTGTTGATGAACGTTTGCACGATCTACCGATTAATTACCTCGCAATGTGTTAGTTCCAACAAGATGGTTGTCCGGCTCATTATGCTAGGATTGTTGACGAATGGTTAAATCAGCAATTTTGACAAAATTGGATAGGTCTAATTGGTCCCGTGATATGGCCCTGATTTAACAATGGCTGATTTTTATCTTTGGGGTCGTTTGAAGCAAATAGTTTATGCAAATAATCTTCCTCCGAACGTAGAAGATTTAAAGGAGAGGGTTAGAGACGCAAAATAAAAAAGTTTTTCCCTCTTTGGACCTCGAGCCGTGGACATACTGTATATTCGTAAATCCGATGAAAAAACCTATCGGATAGGATGATCAATCAATTTACGGTGACATCTGTCAAAAAAGTGATTTTCAACTTTTTGTTTTCTAATGACACCCTGTATATTTTTTTGTACCATTTAATAGGTATTTTATTTCTAATTCCCAATATGTATCACACTCTTTACTTTTGGATAAAGTAACGGAAATAATCACGAAAAATCGTGGAGATATAATAAGTTCTAGGAAAGAAATAGATACCTATGAAAATAATTTCAATTCACTTTCAACTGTCTGCAGAATAGAATAAAACATCAATGTCGTCAGTTGACTCAAGAAGTTCTTTTTCGTGTCTGTACTCAGAAGGTATTACATAGGTCAGAAATGTGTCTTGAGATGAACGGTGCATTAGATGAACTAAGTTTTTTTGCTAAAATTATTAAATAAATTTTCCTAACAATTGTTTTCATCGTCATCTACTTTTTTTCGGATGGTTTTTTCTTATTTTATCATAGTGATACATATTAGAAATAAAATACATAAATGAAATGGTGCAAAAAAATATACGGGGGTGTCATTTGAAAAATTTTGACAGATGTCATTGCAAAGATAAATCGTTGATCGCATTCAATAGGGTTTTCCATGGGATTTACAAATATATATGGTTTGTTCTACTTTTTTCTAAGGGTACCTATATAAAGTTACAGGTGGGCGAATACCAAACTGAATCACCTGGTATAATAGCTGACATATGCTATGTACCATTTTCCTTTGATTCTTAACAAGGCACAATCTATAATTACTCTTTAATGTGCCAAAATAAAAAGCAACAATACAGGGAAGTCGGGGGCGACAAAATTCGATCTTGCATTCTGAGTTGCGCTGATGAGACCTGGAAGGTCGAAACCGCGTGGCCCGCTTCTAATGCTTGATCTATTTTCATTGCATTCGTCCACAGGGTGAATTCCAACAATATACCATGAACGCCTATTACATTACAATTAATTTTACGTGGTGTGGTGATCCTGAACCAACACCAGATGAAAGAATTTGTCACCTTTGACTTCCAGTATTTCCAGCAGACGTGCCAACCTCCGCCCAGAAATACAAATTTTGCAAAAGGGGTTCTGCAGGCTACTAGTTAAGGACCACTGTTTTTTTTAACGATACTATCCTTTGATTAATTATCTTAAAATTGTTAGTAACAACACCAGATGAAAGAATTTGTCACCATTGACTTCCAGCATTTCCAGCAGACGCCCAGAAATACAAATTTTGCAAAAGGGATTCAACTAGTTAAGGACCACTGTTTTTTTTAACGATACTATCCTTTGATTAATTATCTTAAAATTGTTAGTAACAATTTTGTCACCATTGACCTCCAGCATTTCCAGCAGACGATTCCGCCCAGAAATACAAATTTTGGCTACTACTAGTTAAGGACCACTGTTTTTTTTAACGATACTATCCTTTGATTAATTATCTTAAAATTGTTAGTAACAACACCAGATGAAAGAATTTGTCACCATTGACTTCCAACATTTCCAGCAGACGTGCCAACTTCCGCCCAGACATAAAAATTTTGCAAAAGGGGTTCTGCAGGCTACTAGTTAAGGACCACTGTTTTTTTTAACGATACTATCCTTTGATTAATTATCTTAAAATTGTTCGTAGCGTTAATTTAAATTTAATTTAAAATAAGGTAAACAGAATCATCGATTTAATAAGATGCATATTAGTGACGCCATGTCTTGACTTCTTCTATTTATTTCCATTGCGGACCGTTTACGCAACCAGTTATCCTATAATTAGGTACACGTCGTATTTTCCCCCATTAGATTCCTTCACTTTTCTAGTTAAGTTAAACCGTTTATTTTCCCATGTCTTAAAGCGAAGGCGACCGCCGTATTAGTTAGTACCGGACAAAAACGACTATTCCTCTTTAAGAATGAAGACGCTGCTGCTGTTACTGCTGCTGCATGCACACCTCACGCGATATTAATATGGCGACAAGTCGATGACATTGACTCTGGTCGTTGGAGTGTAGGCCGTTTTAGACACACACACACACAGATATTGTTGATGTTGCATCTAGATTGTGTTTCTTCTTATAAATTACCAGGTTGTATTGGCCTTCGCAGTGGCGGCTGATGAATTGCGTCTATGTAGGGATAAACATATGCAAAGTGATGAATATGATGAGATTACTTTTGCATCTTCTATCGATAAAACAAGGCACACTAACTTTATTTCGATTGCAAAATAGGAGATCACAATAAACATTGGGGTTTAGACGGTGCCGCCCATGTTTCTTTTAGAACGAGGATACGAGTTCCAATCGTTTCTCACTCCGTCCGTGTGCCACTGTTGTTAGCGAGTACTACGATTTTATGAAACGGGAAGACTCGCGAACAATGCAGAAATTACCACAGGCGCCGGTCACTTTATATCTTTTTTCTACAGCGCAAAATGACTGAAATCAATTGAAGATTATGACGGATAAGTGCGGTAGCAGAATCTATTGGAAATACGATGTTATGGTTATTGTTTTTGCGGGTAAATTAGTCGCCGTATGGAATGTTTTCCTTTACAAAGTGTTTCTAATAATATATAATCTTGCCGTAATGGATAAATTCGAGCAAGAGCAACATAACGTATTGCCGTTACGGTTACATTTTATGCTCTTCTATTATGTATCGGGGGTATTTTTCTAATGTTGCAGTTGTTATATTGCCCACACTATCATTTCTTCGATCTCATTCTTTTTATACGTGTGTATATGTGTGTACACTCGTGCTTGTTTTTACTTGTTAGGTGATTATAAACCTGTGCTACCTGATTTCAGATTATGAGGAGGATGTAGTCATATAATGTAAACGATTTTGTTATATCACTATAAAAGCTCAAACGAGGAGCTGACATGCAAAATGATAAATCAACAGTTTTAGTGCAATATGTGTTACATATCGGTTCTTATTAATGTTGGGATGCTCTATCGATTGCTGAAGTAATTTTCAAACAAAACCGGTTAACTCCATTGTAAATATACAGGGTGATTGGTGAGAATGGCATATTAACCCATATAACCCTGAGACCAGCGGAAAATACCACTTCTTCCCGCGAATTGATATCCGATATTGCGATATATTTTGATCACTTCGATCAACTCCTCCCATGTGTTCATTATACCCCTTTATAAGTTTGGGTTGGTCTATCAGAATATGTGTCTTTTGACTTTGCGAAAATCTTTTCGTTTTGTTCACAGGAAGTACAGAGCAAGCGTTGGAAGCAATTGTTAAAACACTATTGTCATTCCATCGACATACTACCGTTTCGTTATCAACCAATGTATATTCAAAGGCTCCTCTATCCTTTTTTTGAAAGATTTTACATTAACCAAAGGGCACTTTGAGATTCTATTCTCTCTGATTGTACCGGTGGCCCTTACTTTTCTGGAAGTTAGTTCTTTTATCAGTGACAAAGACGTAAAGAAGTTGTCGAAATAGAGATGAAAATTTTCGAAGCCGGTTGTTGTCAAAATGCCCAGATCCTTGTATTTTTCTGGCAACTTGGTAGAAGAACCTTGGTATGGTTCAAAATAGACCACATACCCTAGACGAGTTACACCGACCCAAAACTTATAGCACCATCTTATGGGCTTCCCTCTAATGAACTGCTTGCAACCATGGCGCCCAAAATAGGGGACCATGGCTTCATCAACTGAGTGATTTTCTTCAACAGGCGCATGATCCAAAAACACTTTATTCAGCGACGAAATCAGTGGCCTTACTTTGGCAAATCGATCGTCTTTGTGCAAATGATTGTTGCCGACACAATGAAAATTACTCAAGACATGTTGAAATCGATCCCTAGATATTGACGAAGAAACAAGTTTATTGTTAGTGTCATCTGAATTTTGCCAATACATTTTCTTACGCGAAACAGAGCAGTAGCCACTCAATATTAGAATACCAAAAAAGCAAAACATGTCATCGGTTGTAATATCACCCGGCCTATTTTTTTGGAGAGCATATAGGTTACTAAATCGAACAAGATCACCCATAAGGTTGGCATCAAAAAACAACTTGAAGGTAGCAGCTGGAGCAAGGTTATTTTTTGTTATGTAGACTTGATTCTATTTGGGGTAATGTTGTTGCAGATCCACACCAAGCGAAAAGTGAAAATCTTTAGATTTTTTAATTTTTTTTGTGCAAATGAAGATACGAGTACCTCATCTTCACTTTCCCAATCTTCCTCCACATCTACACCTTTTTCTTTATCCTCATTTATGAAAACTTCAACGTTTCCTCGTAGCTGAGATCCTGGTAAATTGTTTAGCACAACATTGTCCTCTTCGCCGGAATCTTCGTCTGTGTTGTAATCATTGGCATTTTCCGGAGGAAAAAGAATAATTGCATCGGGGATATTTGACACTTCATCTACATTTTCCACTTCTCCAAGCTCATTTAGCGTGAGGGGCCTTTTCCATCGGTGTGAATAAAAATATCGAGCGATTGTAAAACATAGTATAGTACCCCATAAACCTACCGACCTTTTAAAAGGACTATAAGTTTCAGAGGTACATTACAGAAAATGTAATAATATTTTCAGTTATATTTCGCCTGGGTAGTCATTCTTGGCTCTTTTTACAAGCGCAGTGCTATGATAAATTGCAATAAAATAACAAATTGTTACACAAAACTTACCGAACAAATGTCACTCACAATTAAAAAGCATTGGTGTCTACAAAATTTGCGAGAGGTTAGGTTGACATATAACAGAACTCAATATTGACATTTCTAATACTAAATGAGGAATCGCCATCTATGTGTGAATAATCACAACCTAAGAAAAGAGGAATGATTAAACAGGTGCTTACCGTCCTTTTAAAAGGACCGTAGGGTCATATGGGTTAAAAGTATTATACAAACCGAACGGAATTTTAATTCCAAATTTTGCATTTGGATATGGTTATCAAGAATGGTTATTTAGCCTTCAGAATTAATTTGGGTGACTTCTTAAGTTAAATAGTTTCTTCAAATTAGGAACAAAAGCAGAGCTACCTCCTTATTCGGGGATACAGTGGACATATAGTTAACAATAACAAGTCAAAATGTTGTAATTATATAAACTAAAACATAATTTATATTTCAAATAATATTAAAATACTTATTGTAGAGATAATGCGGAGAGATCTGTATTAAAATAAAACATGTTTTTAAACCTTGAACGAGTGTCTTCTATTGCCATTGGCAATATCAAAATAATTTGCTGGAAATTTACAAAAGAAGATTCTTCTGATGTCCATTGAAACCGATTGGAGGGAATTAGTCTCTTGAAAAACTTCTAAACCGTCCTGTAACTTTTTTTCAACTCTTGCGACATAATTCATTGAGATCTTGCCTTTCTTTGACGAAACCTTGACAACTATAAAGTCACCTTCAGCAGCATCTTCTACACATGTACGAGCTTCATCATTTTCTGCAGTTTCTTCCCATTCTGAAGAAGAATCCTTTGTGGTGACTTCTTCAACTTCTTCATCGGATGATTCCTCAAAAACTTTCTTTTTTAATGTTTTGACTTTCTTTTCGTTTCGTTTTATTCGTTTTTTCCTTCCAGCTCTTTCTTTTCAGGAGTATCGCTTCCGGCCTCTATTTTTTCCTTCCTTCCTTGGCTTAGCTTTCGGAAATGGACATATTTGATCTGGAGAAATAAAGGAACCAAGCTGTAGTGGCTTAGGAGTCGACGAAGAAAATTCTGCAGTTGACGTTGAGGGAGTGGGTGAGAAAGTTTCAACGGGAATTGTTTGGGTAGAATAAGCCGGAACGATTTCAGTCTCAGCTGGCATGCCTTCTATTTCTGCAAGTGGAGCTGAAACAGGTATTGGACGATCTGAGACAGCAGAGCACAGAAAATCGTTGTCCTGAAAAATGTTTCTGTCGAATGGTGAGATACCACATTTCAAAAAACCAGATTTTATATTTTGAGAGGTTGCTCCTCTATCCCAAGCTTTGGAACAGAGTTCAGGTAATGAGTAAATAGAGATCGTCTCATTTGGGTGATTTACCATCCACGTGTGCACTGCTTCGGACGGACGGAAGACGACAGGGTGGTCACTTCCACATCTCACATTATCTTTAAAAAACTGTAACAAAATTTTCTGACGTCATCCAGCTACATTTATGGACTAGCCCTAAAGCTCCAGGCGTTGTTCCGGCCATCATCCGCTTCTCATCAAATCTCACACGTGGAAATACAAAAACTGGAGGCAAGGCATTTCCGTTGGCGCAAATTATAGCAACTTGTGTTACCAATTCTCCTCTCTCCCTTGATGTGACTTGACCCACCTGCTTTTCTCCTTTCTGTCCAATAACTTTTGCAACGGCAGGTACTGTCGTAACGCCAGTTTCATCTAACTTGAAAATATCAGCTGCTTGAAAATTTTGCCTTATTTTAATATTCCACAGCAACTCTTAAATCACCTTCAGGGAAAACTCGATTAGTTTTTCTCTTAAACTGCCGTAGCATCTATAATAAATAAATAAAAAGTAATAATTAATGTTGGGGATACATTGGACAAGCTCTGGTACCCTGTGACAGATTTTAGGTTATAACATTTCAATCGCGTGTTGTTATTCTTTAAATACCACAGATATATGATCATAACTATCAATGATACAGACAGAAATGAAAGAGAAAACTATTACGTAAACAAATGTTATAAAAACGGTTACACTCTTACCTTAAAATGTTACTTACAACTGCCTGAAACATGAAAAATGCTCCTAGCAACAACAAAACTAACTGCACGCCCACGTGCGTTTGTGGACTGACTCGACTGATTGTTTGCGCAGTTAACGATAACGAGAATAAAGCACAACTCTCACTTAGGAGGGAAATTTAAACCTGTCCACTTTATCCCCGTGTCCAAATCATCCCCGGTCTCTATACCTAAATACCATTCCTTCTGAGTTATTCGCAGTTAAAGAAAAAAAGTGACAGATATCGATCTTACTTTACAGAGATATTACGTCACGTAGGAGTAACCGAGACGAATGAAATTTTGCATACGCACAGCTGATATTGTGTAGTTACACAACATTTGAAGCTCTTCTCTGTAACATTATACAGGGCGTTTAAAAACTTAGTTGCTTATAAATAAGTTCAATCTTCGGAAAGTAGTTTTTTTTTTAATGGAAAGGTAGGGGAGGGTGGGGAGACAGTGGACAGGGGGAGACAATGGATAGTTTCAAATTTACCACTTTTTATATTCTAATGCTGGCTGCAGTGACATGGGAACAGAAGTAACTTCAGACTGTTGTATCTGTCGTCATAGAGTTGTGTATCTCTCATTGTAAGAAGAAATAAATAATTTTTTGTTTTTTTTTCAGTTGATTTAATATTTCATATAAATAGTGAAGTGTATAACTTTTTTATAACATGGTAGTCTTTTTGAATCATTTATCTGTGTATTTATTACTTTGTTTTTCACGGATTTTAGAATATCTATAAAGATACAGGTTAGTTTCCTTGGTTTATTTACCAGTTTCTATTCAAAATGGCATGTGGGGAGGCTTGGGAAATGGTGTCCAATGTCTCCCCATTGCATTGTTTTTTTTTTTACTAAATCGAGAGACTTATACCTAACTTTACTAAATACCTAGACCATGCCTAGATATTATAAGAAAAAGACTGATAGTTGTTTTTGTCCCTCTTCTATGAAAAGAGCAGTGGAACAGGTAATTTCAAATAATGGAACTCTAAGAACAGTTGCAGGACTGAATGGAGTAAAAAAATCTACATGAGCAAAATATGTGGAAAAAGCACGGGAGCAAGGAATGGATAATGTTAACTATGCCCCAGATTAATATCTGTTAACTGCAAATAAAATGTTCCATGGGCTAACGACAACAGCAACAAGGCGGCTTGCTTTCGATTTTGCCACGAAAAATAATATCAATGTCCCAGCACCTCGGATGAAGAAAAAAACTGCACAGACATCCTAGATTATCGGTCAGGAAACCAGAAGCCACGTCACTGAGTAGAATGACAAGCTTTAACCGCCACAATTTACAACTTTTTCAAAATAAAGATAGATCTCATTACCCATGCGGGTATTATATGCGCAGACGGAAGCTCACTGCCTCCGGTATGGGTGTTTCCGCGAAAAAGGTATGACCCAAAAAAATGATTTCGGCTGTGCCCCAGGAGCCTTTGGGCCTGGTTCATCCCTCGGGCTGGATGACAGTAGACAAATTCCGAAAAGTGTTGGAGCATTATGGACAATCATGAATCCCATCTATCTATTGGTGGACTGGATTACTGCAAAGCAAATGGAATTGTGGTTTTGACACTGCCGCCTCATACGACAAACAAGCTTCAGCCCCTAGATCGAACAATTTTTGGACCGTTCAAAACATATGTAGGGCAAGGGGTAGACTCATGGATGACTGACCATCCAGGTCAAACCCTTAGTATTTATGACCTGCTTGCTATTTTCTATTTAGCTTGGGATAGGGCCACTAACCCGGTGAACGTAAAAAATTAGTTCAATAGAAATATTTTCCAGGATCATGAATTTTTAGGTGATAGACCTGCACCCTGTAATACTGAGTCAGCTGTAGGAAAAGACATTCAAGTTTCTGAACCAGTAGCCCCTGAGACGGAGGAAACTGTTAGTAACTCTGAAGGGAGCATTACGAAAACCACACATCAAGATTTACGAAACTCTGCTTGTGGTTCCTTCAGGTCTGAAAACCAAGCTGGAAGATGATCAAATGCGATGGCTGTAGAGGGCAGAACAGAAACCCCCACATTGTCCATACTGTTGTATTTTTGGCTTCGATTCATCTCGTCTTCTGTTAATGAAATTTTGCTTGTGTTTCCTGTTTGTGGTCATTTATTCCTGCTTGCAGACTGAGTGTTCGGAAGAGTGGAAAAAATTCTTTAGGAAAATCCAACCATCATATCGTGTAAAGAATATGAAACACTTTATGAAAAAGTTGGTGAAGTAAGAAGATTAGGTAAAGAATGGAAAATCGTCAATGTGAAAAGCCTTGATTCTCATCTTCAAAAAATAAAGGGAATATCGGATTTGAAAACGATTGTATTCCAAAGATTTGGAACCAACAATGTTAAATACTGTGGCTATCAAAATTTTGTGTTTACCATTGGTACTGAAACATTTTGTAAGCTTTAAAAAAATCTTTTGATAATGACCTCTTTCTTAATGAAGTCGATGAAGAACGAGGAGTTCCGGAAAAAAAGAAACACTCATTAAGACATCTTCTACAACAACAATTTGGTGAAAAGTGGGAAGAAGACTATTTGCCTGAAGTGGCTTGGTATAAAAAGCTTTTGAACGGATGTGAACAAAGTGAGGACATACCAGTAGTATTAGCTGATGAAGTATGTGATTGTCTTGAAGAGGAAATGGCTATCCATATCTGAAAAGATATAATTTTTTATTGTTTTGCTTTAAAAAATTCCTATAAAATATTCAAATATTTTTGTTCATAACATAAATAAAATATATTCAAGAGTTAAGTTTACTTAACTTAAGTTTACTGTCTGTGTTTCTTAAATAAAAATAGAAAAAAATCCAATTATCATGCAAAATCCGATAAATCCAAATGTTTTTGTTTTTGAAATAATATGTTTTTTTAAGGAAAGTACTAAGCTCATAACAGATCATGAGCAAGAAATAGTTATTCTAAATGGTTAGAGGATTACAAAATATACGATTTTGTCTATTTTCTCCAAATGAATAAAAGTGAATTGATCGGTTTTTGCACGTGAACTCCTCAAATAAGAACAAGGAAATTGTTCTGGAATAAATTGAAAAAATTATAAATTCTGCGTCGAAGAAAATTGTACATCAAATGAGACACGAAATCTTAATTCCATAATCATCGTATATTTCATGGAATAAGCATTTATATAATTTCCATCGACTATAATTACAAAACAACTTATAATTATCACCGTTTAATGATAAGCTTTCTCGCTTAGCTAAGCAAGCGTATTTATTCATTTCGTTTTATCAACATCGGACGAATATATATATATACATTCACCCAAGTAATACAACAGGATTCCTAAGTGTGTCCATTAGGATCGTTTTTCCCACGAGAGTTTATTTATTCAAAGGTGTACGGAGTCTCCGGTTAAAAGTTCATTAATCATTGTTACCGTTGTACTATCTCAAACAATCGTTTTACACGTCCTTTTTGAAAACTTAATTTCGGTAAGCTAATCCTGTTAGCCGTGAACGAAACGCCGAGCGCTGCCGCATCGGAGATTTTTCTGATGATTGAGCGTCAAGAAGGCGTACAACCAGTTCGAAAATGGACGGACATGGACCGATTATAAGCGGTTTACGATAGTATTGTTGTATTATTGTAACACGGTCCCGATTTATCTTCAATGCATTATCGCGCTTAAAATAGTAATGGATCAGGTCGAATTATGTCGATAGTCTAACGCTATTATTAAACCTAGAATATAATTAAATTCTTGGAAAAATTAAAATCTATTAGCGAAGCGCTATTAACTTGGTGAAGAAGAAAATTCTGTCATCACAGCTAGAATTACATATATGCAGGATAAAATAAGAAGCCAATATGCATCTCGTTGGACTGAAATATTTATTTGGAATTCAGGAAAGTCTACAACTCAGATAACTTCAGATTTAAACAAAGGAATTTGTCCACCACTCGCTAAGTGGACACAAGAAACTGTGATGAATTTGATCTCAACAAGCAAAAAATGCAATATCAAAGATCTAAATCAACCATGAAGACCTCAGTAAACAAATTGGAAGCTATCGCATATCAAATCTTTAGGGTGGCCTCTGAAGCAATGAGATTCTAGACGGAAAAGTACCTCTAGTCTAAAACACCTCATCAACACAATGGCCTGGCCCATGGCTCATCAAGGCTTACTTCCGAGTAAATTTTGAAGTTGTTAACTTCACTCACGCAATAGAGCTAAACACTCAGTGGAATAAGAATATGCAGACGATAAAGACCTCATCCGAGGTAACCAATGGTGCCTCCATGCTGTTTTAGTCCTCTCAACCAGATTGCAACCGGACAGAGAAATCCGCAACCTGATCAAGAGTTAATCGACTTCCTACGTGATCATCTAATCGATCGACCCTGCAGTATATCCGCCTCTTCTTGTCCGCTGTTAGCCAACAAAGATATGGACTGGAGTTTCCTCCACGCTCCCACAGTTTCTGCACAAGGGCCAGTTTACTATGTCTATGGAATGGATGCATCTATTGCAGTGTTCAAATACCGGTTAAGATCCCTATGAGTAACATTAGCCTGTTTCTACTCATATAGGCTACCCCGCCAAGTCTTTTCTCATTTGGGCGGATCCCAAGAATGTTATACAATGCCTAGCAGTGAGCTCAGATCTGACAAAGGCTTTGATGTCGCCATAAAAACTCCCACACGTCGGTTTTGGAGGTGCTATCCAAAATTCTGTGCGAATTTCGGGGAAAGTGCTACGGAGACCCTTTCAATGATTCAACAAGTGTTTGGGGGACAAAGCATCACCGTTAAGACGTCTCAGATGTTCACACTGGAAGGCCCGTTTGTCGCACAACGCCAGATATTGTTGTCAAACTTCATCAATTGGTTTGTGCGGATCGACGTCGAACCATTCAAGACCTTGGATGAAGTGGGTATTGGTTATGGGACATGTCAACGAATGTTGACTGATGAATTGGGCATGCATCGTGTTGTCGCAAAATTTGTGCCAAGGATCTGGACTGCCGATCAGAAGGTACAGCGTGCTCACGGACCTTCGTCAGACCACATCGGATGATCCAACCTTCTTGGTCACCGGTTATCACCAACTACGAGAGCTGGATTTACGGTTATGACACAGAGACAAAGCAACAATCGTCCCAGTGGAAGAGCTCGGGCTCTCCAAGACTCAAAAAAAGCGAGACAGGTGAAGAGCAAAGTGAAGCGCATGATCATCGTTTTCTTTGATACCAAGGGAATTGTACACAAAGAATTTGTCCCACCGAACCAAACAGTGAATTCCGCGTACTATTGTGACGCTCTGCGCCGGCTCCGTGAAAACGTACGGCGACGACGCCGACGGCTCGAACTTTGGCGTCAAGGGAACTGGCTGCCTCATCACGACAACGCGCCCTATCACACGTCCTTGCTTATCAGGACCTTTTTGTCAAAAAACAACATGGCGGTTGTACCCCACCCACCGTACTCGCCAGATTTGGCACTATTTCCAGAACTTAAACTCAAGTTGAAAGGTCGTCGGTTCAACACTCTAAAGAGGATTCAAGAAGCATCCCTGGTGATAATAAACACCCTCAAAGCACAAGACTTCCAGAAAACGTTTGACCAGTGGCAGAAGTGCTGGGACCGGTGTGTACGTGCGGATGAGAACTACTTCGAGGGTGATAGTGACCATTAGTCCAAAGATAAGGTTTTCAACAGATGACACCACCAGTCCCAAAAATGTTGGATAGCACAGTATGAATGATCATTTGGTGGTACCTCCTGCTTACTTTTCAGTTATTTCATTGCATCTGAGTCCAGAGTGGGTTGGTATCCATCTCAGCATAGTCTTGTGATGTTCGAGCTCCCTATGGCAGTCAAGTACCACCTCGGAATCAAACCTGATAGCCTGTAATGCTCTAAGAGTAGCCTGGCTGTCTACCGATTCGTTTACCTGCGGGCAGTTTAAAATGCTCTCCTCTGCAGACAATAATCATGCTAGGTCAATTCCTCACAATATCTCGATTTTGTAATGCGAAGTCATTTTGTTATGCAACGGATCAAGATTAAAAAGGTCGACATAGGGTCTGACTCCAAAAGTGTTCTTCTTGTCTTGCAATACCCGAGCTCATGTGGAACAGGATTCCATTTAGCAAATCAACGAATTGGTGTACGAGTTGATTTCTGGGTGTTCATCAGCTTTGATAGGGACACTGGTGTGCCCTCGCAAATAGCTGAATTATGATAATTTTTCTTGGGAATCTCTTTAAAAAATTGCTTAATCTTGGTGAGATCAATTGATTAAGAATAGATCTTTGTAATGAGGAGAATTATCACTTTAGGATCGGAGTTAGGGGGCTCACCGCCGTGTGACATCTGTCAAATTAAGGACGACATCAACTATATTTTTCTGGGATGTAGAGAATTGAAGAGGAAAACATACAACTTAATTAAGCGACTCACCTTTATTGGCAACAATCTTAGAGAATATTCTAGTTTGTTTAGTTTCTAACGTCAAAACAATCACATTGTAACTGAAGCAGTAGGAGTTCTGGAAGGAGAAACTGGACAGTTTGAAGACTGAAGATATTTTTGTTGATAGACATGGCTAGTTATAATGCATTTACGTCACAGAGAAATTGTCAAGCCCACTTACTTACATACCTACGCCTAGCAAAAGCGACCTAACGACTTAACGCTTTCAATTAAAATTGATGCCGGCATAGCCCTTAGCCAAGCAATTATTTCCGAACAATAAATATAGGAAACTTTTACAAGACAATTACAAGATAATGAATTGAACGATCTGTACGAGATACGAGGCTACTGTACGAAAGTTGTCTTTATTTAAGGCGAAACCAAACGCAAGTAGTAAACGTACTCGAGATGTAACTTCGCGAACACACCCGGGGCACGAATAGCCGAGATATTCTCGTTTAATTCTCTTCTTGTTGTTTGTGATGGTTCCGCGAAAAACGGATGTCGCACTCAATGTGCAAAGTGATTACGACCATTTTAAACGGGTAGAAGTAATTACTTTCCTTTTAATTTCAGTTGTCTCTGATGTGGTTATCTACAAGAACAATCTGTACACGTAACGTAAATAATATTTTATCGTACGTAGTGTATAAATCGTAGAGTCGCTGAAATAACTACTGTGTATGTCGAATGTAAACAAGACAAACTTAATTGGATATGAGAGCAAGGTGGATATTATTTATATTTGGCAAGTAAATATCGTAAAATTGCGCGTGTACAAGCGAAGTGACATCTTGTTAATTGCAACTCAATTAAAGTGTGCATACGTCATTTCCTCAATTTTTTTAAGGAAAATATTATCTACAACTCGGTCTCCTTTCTGCAGAATGTTTTATTAAAATCACATCTTACCATGTAGCATTTTATGCAGGATTATCAAATACATCTTCTGACAATGGGATATGGAAAATTGACTCTGTCAAAGCTCTTGAATTGAGGTGAGGTGATATTTTTGTGCTTAGATGATATAGAAAGAAGGTTATACTGCCTTGAAGTGTTACATTATTTCAAAATAGTCTTAGGTACATGTTCGAAACACACATATGAGGAAACCAGTGCAAGAACTGATCTAAACTTTATTTTGGTAAAATTGACAGATGCAGGCAAGTCCTTTCCAAGGATACAAATCTTTTTTTGATCGTTTCCTGCATTGCCATTCTATGCAATAACTGATCTGTTCTTGCACCAGTTCTGCACAATTCATTCTATACATTAAAATCTTGTCTTGGCGTTAGTGGATTGATGAAGTTCTTTATATGTGAGACTGATGCTGTTCATAGCAGGAATAAATTGGGGTTTAAACTTTAAGGAGAGGCACTCTCCTAGACCCAAAATATTGAAGAAAAATAAATAAAAACGGGCCGCTTTTACAAAACCAACAAAAACCGTACAAACAACCGTGGTCCCCCTCCCCCCCACCTCTCTCTACATAGTCTCCTTTCAGCTTGATACTTTTTTCCAGCAATGTTCAATACCTCCGACATCCTGTTTATATAGTGACAAACGTTAAGCTCCTCAAAATAACCATCCACCGCAGATTCCACCTCTTCATTGTTGGCGAACAATAAAGAGCTCTTATCAGAGGTTCCCTGAAGAAGACGGTGATAGACAGTTCATCGAAACGTCGGATTATCCTTACCCAACAGACGAAGGAAATAGCCCAAACTATCTTTCAATTGATCCTTTTCTCTTAGAAGCGAAGTCTCGATGCATCAAATTTTCTTTACAGATATGGGCATGTTCGAATTGAAGCATCAAGAAAAGGATTTACTACTTTCTGTAGCTGCTTCCTTTGCTGAAAAAGTCTACAAATTTTATATACAAAATATATTAAAAAAAAAAAACAGGGGCTTTAAAAAAACGTCAGTGTCCCTATTTAATTTTACCTTTGCTTCTTTTTATTTCTTCTTCTTGAAGTTCATCATTTCGAGGCCACTCGCAAAAAGCATCGGAATTGTGGTCATCTTAAATTTCTAATTTTGGTCCTCTAGCTAAGCAATTTTTCTGATCAGATTCTGAGTCTAATTCTGGAACGAATTGGATTATTTTCCGGGTGCAAGTTTTCTTTTCCGAACAACGTATCTTGGTGTGTCTGTGTAAGTGTGTGTTCCTTTAACAAGTGTAAAATTGAAGAGTTTGGTGCGTTGACTGCTTCACTGACCACTTCGTCAGAGTCCTGAGGGAAGCAATTTGGGACTTCATTTGAGCCAATTTCTGCTATGACGATGGCTATCTTAATCTTTCTGGCCGAGCAATTTTTAATGGCCTGAAAAATGCTATATCTAAAGATTGCGTGGTGGTTGTAGAGTTAGGGGGAAGAAATATCATATCAACGTTGTTTTCTTTCAGTTTTTTTTTTATAAGATTCAATGAAATATGTAAGGCTCCCAATAGAGTCTTGCGACCTTCCAATTCACTGAGTCATGGCAAAGCTATGGTATTAACTCAATCTTCAAATGTGTTCATGTCGAAGCAGCCAGATGGAGTTCGATTATATCTTGTTCGACGTGGTCCTTCAACTACCCAAGACGAATACACGCAGGTTTGAGATTTATTTAACACGTACGGAGGCAATAATATCAACATTATAGATGTGCACGATTTGGTCACACTATTTTACAGTAGTTGGTTGGTTCTAAGTGTGATTTTTAGACTTTTTTTCGAGATTTTTAATAATCTTATAATTACTTCAACTTAATTGATCGTGCGCATCCTATTTTCTAAGTAAGTACATCTTCTACTTCATGAGCTGTCTATCTTAGTAAGTAAGTGTATGTAATTTGTACTGATATCCATTCGAATAGCAGAAAGGAGAGCAATTCTCATAAAATCGTAATTTCACGTACACACACACACACATCAGGTATCTCAAGGAAAACGCTTTATAATCGAGTGGTTCACACGTAAAAAAAAACTACCTAAAGACACATTACATGTTAATATTGTTTAATGATTAATCCACGAATCGTGATTCTCTCCACCTTCAGCACTTCCTTCTTCTTCGTCTCCTTCTCAGTTTACTTCGTTTCGCTCGTTTAGTTCTTCGTTGTTGTGCCAGCGGCGATCGTCCTTTTTAATATTGGAAAACGCCGACTCACAAGGTATTAAGTATTATACAGATTATTTTAAAAGAATTAATCATATTGTAGAGTTATGTAATGCAATTATTAAATTTATATCGTCTAATCTAACAAAGTTGATATCACAAAATTATTAATTAGTAGTAGCTACAGATCGTAGTTTAGTCTATTGCCAATTGATATGTAGCAATTAAAACTGTACTAAATACCTTCGGAGCCCATTGATTAATGAAACTCTTATATACATACATATATAGTTAAAGAACTATTACAATGTAGTAAAGTATATTGGGTGGTCTGCTTCACTAAGACCGCGTACGAAATAATTTACTTCAGAAGTAAATTGTGTTGGTAATTCTTGTTGAAGCATGCATATCAATTATTTCGCTATAATATCCTGCAAGGATAGTAACATTGTGTCGATGACAGAATTGATTAATGAGTGATTTCGAACGAATTATATTTTAAAAGATTAGTTTGGTATAATTAGCAATTATAATTAAAGTCAACATTTATCATATGTTCAAATCAAAAAAAAAAGAACTATTTTCGAAAGTCATTAATTTTTATCAACATGGGAAGGAGAGGTCTAATCCTTCGTTTACATCAATAAAATATTGATTAGAGTTTCAACGAGATCGTACGAGTTGCCAAGACAAACATCGAAATGAGACGACCATGCCTGAAATGGTGAAGAAAATCCACAAAATGGTGTTGGATGACCGTCGAGTGACAGTGCGCAAGCTAACAGTGCGCCACTTATTTTTCTTATAGTTCTTATTTATTCCCTTACTAGCTTTCTGCGCTTCTTTCTTCTCTTCCCTCTTCCTCTTATACTCTTCCACTTTTGTCAGCCGTTTCATTTTCCTCTTTAGCGAAATATTGTTGCCATTCTCCGGATGTTGCTACAGCAGGTGTCTTTTCTTTTGATATTCGCTTTTGACATTTACTCGTAGTGGCAGTAGAAGGCCAAAATAAATATTTTTTAGATGGTGTTGGAAATTGCTCAACTATCCTGGTTTCCTGCTCTTGTACTTTTTTCTTCACTGGTGTTGTTTCTTTCTTCTGTCGCTTTTTCTTCGTCATTTACCTTGTCTTGCATTTCGCTTTCAACAATAATTACTATAGACTTCGCTGATGCAGAAATAGAAGGTTTGGTATTTGTCAATTCGTACATACCTTCACTTTCATCGCTGATAACATTTTGCGGCAATCCAACGTCAAACGATTTCTTGTTGATGGTTGACAATATTGGAAGATATTTGTCCTGAATTTTTTTCCAAAAATCAAACAGGGAACTATCTTCTAATGCACCAATCCATGTCCCACCAGCAGCTTTGAATTGATCAAGTTTTTCTGGTGGAATATTTTGTTAAAACAATACCAAATACTCCAGTATTTTTAGATTTGAAGGACGAGTCTCGTTTGTTAAATTTCGTCCCTCAGGTGGTAACTGCTTGTAATCTAGTGCATTGGCGTCAAACGGCGTCCACAACGGCGAAATCAATTTTTTAAAATACCTGGTGTAATATTTTTCAGCGCCTCTTTTAAAGTTGGACAGAAATTATCTTTCTTAAGGGGTAGCCCAGCATTATGAATCCTAAATGAATAAACAGCCTTCTTCCATTTTTCGCGTTGCGTTGGGGTAAAGTGCAACAAGTTCTATGGAATTTTCTTTACAAAAATCACTCAATGCCATGGTTAAGTGTGAACTGTGACCATCGCAAAACACAATTACTGGAAATTCATTTTCTTTTTTCATAAAATACATCGGTAAAATATTCGAAAA
Organism: Holotrichia oblita; assembly: GCA_023690525.1. Taxonomy (NCBI): domain Eukaryota; kingdom Metazoa; phylum Arthropoda; class Insecta; order Coleoptera; family Scarabaeidae; genus Holotrichia; species Holotrichia oblita. Next base: position 145,232,185 of record CM043018.1, on the reverse strand, counting down.
AGTTTCCTCGATCATTCAGCCATTTTCAGACCTACCAATAGCCCAACTTTCAGGTACCGATTGTGCCAGCTTATTTAGGAATTCTTTTCAAATCATTAACCATCATTGGAGGAGCTGCCGCATTTACCATTATCAGGGTAGTGATATATTCTTTCTCGCTGGAGTTTGTTACAGTGTGAACAGTTTTCTGACCCATGTTTGCTAATACTCGATTATCATTTGGACTTAGGAAGAACGTTGTTTCTCCGAGGATCATCGAAAACGCCGGATAAGTTGTTCTCATCCATGTATGTTTTGACTTCTGCAAACCAGTTCCTTAAATTTATTTTATTATTTCTGTCTGCTATCGGAGGATGGCGCTTCAAAAAACCTTCATACCAGTGACGACCGGGTCTACCATTTGAAAATTTTGTTTGCTTTCCTAATCGTTTACATAAGATCTGGACGCTATCTATAAGTTGCTCGTTTTCTTATTGGAAATCGCGCGGATGCTAAATAGAGAATCCATCTTTCCAGAAACATTTCTTCTTCGCTTGATAAAATTGAAGGTGGTCCCATGACAATTGTTGGGACGTTTACCTTACCATCCCCTCTATCACCATGGGGCTCCAGTTCTACGCCCCTAATTCTCTCTGAGGCCTTTACCACCATCATATCTTTGAGTTTTCGTAACCAAGCATCTTTGATCTTAAGGCTTGATGTGCTGATGACATTAGGTGTTATGGCCATACGTGCTGTTTCTGTCAGTTTTGCGTTGTTCCATGCGATTTTTGTTCTTCTTCTCAATCATGTTGAGCTAGGCGTAATTTTTCTGTTTCTCCTAGTGGTGTTCTTTGATCCTGACTTGTAGGACTTTGCCTGTTTCTGATGATGGAAATATCCCCTCATCGGAACAACACAATCCAGAGAACTACGAGGTTGGTGCCAGGCCGTGTCGAATACCCTCTCAATGTCTCAAGTGAGCTACGGATGACCTCTGCCGTCCTGAACAGCTAACAGTCTACTAAACAATAATTATTGTATGCACTAAATAATATCAGGAAGTAGCCGATTTATCCATCCATCCACAGAATAATATAGTCGGATTATCAACTGTGCAGATTCCGCGCGACTGATTTATCACTTACCTCGTACAATTACCGCACAATAAAAAAAAATGCGCCTATTACCACAAGAAGAACCGGTGATAGTCGTCTTATACGAATAGATACATACGTTTTAGTGGATCTTTTGCATGAAACACAGGAATACTAGTTTCTAAAGATTCTCACGCTTTGTGTATACGCGCTCAAGTACAAAACAGGAAACAAAATCGATTATCCGGCACTCAGAATATACCGGTACAGATTTTAAATTATATTTTATTATTAGTAGGCGAGTAAACTTATGTTTATTTACCAGGTAAGAATTGTACGGCGATCTATGCGAGATTGTTACGATCCAATTAAGACCCTGTTTATTCCCTAATGTTTATTAATTAAGCAGCGTATTGGCGATTCACGACGATATTGTTTTGTTTTGTGTATTTATTACTTATAGTAGTTTGATTAGAAAAGATCTAAGGAAATGTTGGAGAAGACTGGTTAATGAGCGTTTCGTGCTCCTCACTCGATACATCCAGGTAAAACAAGAACTATTTTATACATGTGTAATTTGTATATGCATATAAGACTCGTCTGCGCTTGTTTTATAAGTAATAAAATTAATTGATATAAAATATAAAATTTTAGTTCTGTGATTGGTAACTAGAGCGCGAATAAAACTATAAATTATGCAAGCTAAGAAGTAATAAACATTTTGCTAAAATATAACATCAAAATAAACCAGAACGCTTTAAAAGCGTTTGACGATCTTTCCTAGAGTTAGCACTTGCAGTATCCCACGGTTTCTAGCCCTGACCAGATCCTTAACATTGCCCTTGCCACACTCCGTGATAACATTCTCGAACTGTTGATCAAAATAATAAATGTCATCCTCCATCTTGGGCACTTTCCAGAAGTCTGGAAGCATCCTTCAATCGTGGCTATCTCTAAGCGCAGACAGGACCCTCTCGTTCGAATATCGACCCATTTCTCTTTTGTGGAATCTCTAGATAATCGTTGAATCCGTTGTCCTTAACCGTCTTTATGAGGAGCTCCTCGTCCATAATATCGTACAACATTAGCAATCTGGATTCAGAGAAGGATTGTCGGCCGATTTTCAATTCTTTAGAGTCACTGAGATCATCACAAATACCTTTGAAACGAAGGAGACTATGCATGCGGTTTTCCTGGATATTGCACGGGCAGTTTGATAGGGTGTGGCAGCAGGGCCTGGTATATAGGGTAGTTGTTGCAGTGTTTAAAGCCTGAATTGGTCAATTTGGTTTCGTTCATGATTCTTCTAGAATTCAGGATGTCCATTTAGCGATGTAGTCGGATGGTACCGCCATTTGTACATCATCAAGAAGCGGGGAGCACTCATTTTCTGCCTCGTTGAAATAGAAAGTGATTAGACAGATGGGACTACAAGAAGTCGACGAGAAACAATGAAAGCAGAAGAAAGTCTTGGGGAGAACCAAAAAAAAATTATTTCTGCTGAAGATAATGTACAGCCAGTACATCAAAAGGGATGAGTGATCTATCGAACTTGTAAAAATGAAGATGTTATAGAAAACCATGCTGAACTATAGGGGAAGGGGGAGGAGGGTGGAGAGGGTGGGGATGGGAGGTTAACCAATATACAGGGTGGGCCAGAAAGAATTTGACACTTCAATGTTTGATTAAAATGAAATAAGTTACTTCAGTATATTTTTTTTCAACTAAAAGAGTAGCTTTTGGAAATTTTGTTTTATAATTTGACAGTTATTAACACTGCAGTCAACATTGCCTAGTTACTGTCATAAAGAAGTTTTAGGACATATTTTAGTTTAGGAGATACGGTTAAAAAACTGCAAAAGTGCCAATGATAAAATTAGATGAATCGAGTTCTGAAATAGCATATCTGGTATTGAACGTCGACCCATTTTGATTTAAAGAGTTTAATTAATAAACAAAACAGGCGTTTCTGGTGACAATCCAATAAAACTTAATCTGAAGTTACGGTGTAATGTGCTTTCGCAACTGCAAGAATAATTGTACTCTACTTATTTGAGGAAAATTGCATCACTGTCATGGTTAACTCAGATTATTCTAGCCAAATGTGTCTCCTTTGAAAATTTATGATGAGGTAACAATATGCAAATTTTATCAGCTTTCTTTTCAAAATGATTAATTTCACGCAAAGAGACCATAAGTTAGCTTCTGGTTGATTACTCAACTGAACTTCCACAGATTTTTTTGTCAGTGATATTCTGTAATAAACTCTGGAGTTTAGAAGAATTGAATCGTCACCGAAATTCACCAAGTTGCACCATATATATTTAAGAGAAATATGCATAATTTTCTTATACGACTAGAAAAACAAATTTCCAACAAATCTAGTGTATTGATTTTGAAATTAATAAAAGTTTATATCAGGGTCACTCTACCGCACCCTGTCTTATCGTGATTATCATTTCAATCTATTCAATTTGAAGAAGACGAACCTACAAAACATCAAATACGCGCTTTGAATTCAACAATTTTCAAAACAGGACTTGAGAATGAAGTTTCAAACCGGCAGTGGTAGTCTATTAGTGGGGAAGAGGATGAGGTGAGGGGAGGGAGGGAATTAATATTTTTGAACAGATCAAGGATTCAAAATTCGTGTTCTTATAAACATGTCATGATTGTAAAAAACTTAACCAGTTAGAGGTTAAGAGGTTCTTCGATCATGTTGCAATGGAAACTATTTAATTGGCAATGGAAGTATTGGCCGAATCTGATCCATTTTTGAAGGAACGTCAGAGAAAGAGAAAGATCAGGTAACGATAAAAAAATTATCTTTCATCTACGATGTATGAAGAAATGCAAAGAGATTATATTTGACAACGTAACAGGGACTAAATGTTTCTGCAAAATTGTGGATTCTACACTTAACATCTCAAATGCAGATCAGTTATCAATTATGATTATGATTATTATGATATGTTCAAAAGTGTGGCTGACGAGATGGTCATGCAGAGATGTTGACCAGAAAGATTTAATGAGTTAACTGCAGCAATAAGACAAATTTCCTTTGCTAAACATCTTTTATAGATAGACAAGCACAAAACTATACTACTCCCTGCAGTTACAATACAAACAAGAAAAAAACTAGCAATAAACTAGAAACATTTCTCATTCCTACTTAATTAGAAGAATTAAACAAATCACTTTTCCTTTTTCAAGTGAAACAACACTTCAGTAACCGCATGCTTGTATACCAGTTGAAAAATATTCCAGAAGTCAATTACTGGAATACCCCGAGAGACTTAATAATATAATTAACGTATAATACCAGATATAAATGAGAATTCTCCCGGAATTTCGCATAATAATGGCTCCCATTTAATAAAAAGCAATTATTGCGACGTTTACACGTATCCAGATTACATGTGCCATTAATTCGTATTAATGGCTACCGAGATGCATGTACAGAAATACTTGGAGCAGCCTCCTTTTTCATAAAACCCATCCGTATCCATTAACACACGGCATCGTTAATTATTAAATTCCCGTAGATAGTTTACTTTTACACCGAACGCAGATTTTCTAGTGTAGGTATATATCTTGTTTGATATGGTCTGTAGTTGGTGTATTAATTTATAGATACAGTCTGCGGTTAATTGCAATTTTGAGGAGCTCGACTAGGAAATTTTTTTGTTTTTTTTTGTTAGGTTGGGTACTTGAACTACTATCGTAATAGCAGAATCACCTCAACTACCGAGGAAATCTGAAAAATTTTCCCACCCAATCCTAAAAGGGGAATCATAGAATGGTATAAGGAGAAGGTGTTGAGGGCATATTTTTGAGCCAGTAGAGGAGGGTTACGACAAAGTTCTCCCAAATCACATTAGCTAAGAGCAGCATTGAATAGCTTAAAAAAATAAAATAACATAATGCCTTTGAAACGAAGATGACTACGATTATGGTGTTCCTGCACATTGCCAGTGCATTTGACATGGTGTGGCATCAGGGCCCTGGTATATAATATGGTTGGGGTGCAGGGTTTTAACCCTTAATTGGTCAAAATTATCTGGTCATATTTTCAGAACCAGAGTTCCGTGATCAAAGCCTCCTCTTCCAAGATTGTCTCTGTTGGGGCTCGTTCATGATGCTTCTAGAACTCATGGCGATGTACTTGGATGATACCGCCATTTTCGCATCATCAAGAAACGAGGCACTCATCTTCTGCCGTCTATAAAGATTCTTTCTGTTGGGGTTCGTTCATGCAACAGCTTAAAAAACAAAGACGGAAATCAAGTGCCTGCTGACGAAAACAGATCATGCCATATCAAACTTGGCCATTTTCTTTATCTAGTGGTTGGTACTAATTATTAGTACATGTAAACAAGACAACTTCCTGTTTGAAAGCTTTAAATTCTATTAATTATCCAATAGAAAAATGTTCTAAACTGACTCCTTTTAAACTTGTTGCAATGTCGATTTAGATATAAGATTCAAACCGAACTACATATTTGAAGATGTCTGAAATGAATTATTCTCGTGTGTCTTTTATAGATGGAGTTGGAAAAACTTTTGATATTAGAAGCGCCTTGGGACAAATAATATTTCTGTCAAAACTACAACCTTCTAGCTGTTATAGTTTTCGCCATATTCGAGTTTAAAAATTTTCGAAATTTGCGTCCCAAGATTATCGAAACAACTTTGAGGAAGTTTTTGAACTACGACAGCTAGGGATTTGCGATTTTCACAGAAACATTCCTTGTTTAATAGCGTTTCTTTTCGAGATATTGGCGTTCAAAAATTTTCGAGAAAAAAACTTGCTCAAACCAGTTGTGATGCTTGCAAGATCACTGAAGCAAACTTTGCTTCCTTGAGGAGGAAAACATTCATAAAATTCTGTATGACTTTTTCCAGCCGCCTTTCCTCCCACATCAGACAACAACAAAAAATCAACAAAGTTTCGGACAATTATCGTCTAACTCGGTGGCAAGATCAGGTCAAGCTCCTAAACTTTTCCTGGAAACTGACAAAACGTTAGAAAACAAACATTAATTACCTATCTGTTCTTCATGGTCTGGTATATTCCATTAAAGGGAATTCGAAATAAATTGAAACGATTCAGGTCCAGAAATAGAGACGAAATCTTGTCCTCTATTACCACAAGAAAAAATAGTCAGGATTCTGTTAAATGCTTACCAGCAGAAAGCCCTTCATTCCTACAGAGATTCAGATCCCATTAGCCTTCTGTCTAATTTATCTGAGAGCTTCTGTTTTACTAAGGTTTGAACTACATTTCCTTGAGTCTTTTATTCCTCTAAACGACATAGCCATTGCAGGCATGTCAAAATGAGTGGAGTTGTGCTGGGCTCATGGTGTGGCTCGATCTTAACCGATTTCGTTATCCAAGCTCCAAGGCAAGGTCACAACTCGAGGAGGAGGCGGGTTGTTCGACGACTTCCTGTTTGAAAGCTTTAAATTCTATTAATTATCCAATAGAAAAATTTTCTAAATTGACTCCTCTTAAACGTGTTGCGATGTGGATTATAAGATTCAAACCAAACTATTTGAAGATGTCTCAAACAAATTATTCTAGTGTGTGTCTTTTATAAATCGAATTGTAAAAACTTTTGATATTAAAAGCATCTTGATACAATGAATATTTATGTGGAAACCACAACCCTCTAGCTGTTATAGTTTTCGACAAATTCGAGTTTAAAGATTTTCGAAATTTGCCTCTCAAGATTGTCGAAAAACCTTTGAGGAAGTTTTTGAACTACGATAGCTAGAGATTTGCAGTTTTCACAGAAATTTTGCTTGTTTCAAGACGCTTCTAAAGGATTTGAATTTGGAGAAGTTTCTTCTTGAAACAAGGCATAATTCTGCGAAAACTGCAACTCTTTAACTGTCATAGTTTTCAAGATATTGTCGTTTAAAAATTTTCGAAGAAATAACTTGCTCAAACTATTTATGATAGGTAGACTTACTCGTGGAGGTGGTCAAAATGCTTGCAAGATCATTGAAGCATTGCTTTCTTGAAAGAAGAAAACATTCGTAAAGTTCTGTGTGACTTCTACCAGCCTCATTTCCTCCTACATCAGACAACAAAAAGAAATCAACAAGGCTCTGGACAATCATCACCTAACTTGGTGGCAAGATCAGATCAAGCTCCTAACCTTTCTCTCGAAACTGACAAAAAGTTAAAAAACAAAAATTAATTATCTCTCCCTCATGGCCTGGTATATTCTATATCTCTTCTTGATGGCCTGGTATACTCCACCAAAATGAACATCTATGCAAGTCAACAACTGGAGGACAATATTCAATTCTTATCGAATCTCGTAAGGAAACAACTCACAGACAAAATAGAACAGTAAGGATGCTTGAAAGGACCCCATAACAAATGAGATTTTTAAGGCTCACCATTACTGCATCAATACTGTTGGGATGAAAGCCCAACTGAGGGCTTCTGTTTTACTAAGATTGGAACTACATTTCCTTGAGTCTTTTATTCCTCTAAACGACATGGCCATTGCAGGCATGTGAAAATGAGTGTGGTTGTGTTGGGCTCATGGTGTGGCTCGATCTTAACCGATTTCGTTATCCAAGCTCCAATACTGCATCTAGTCGCAACTCGACGAGGAAGTTTGTTCGAATCGAATGTGTTACCAACGGATTTTTCGACCTAGAGACCCTGTCGAAGGTCTTCCTGAATGAAGAATTTAAAGTCCCGATAAATCTGAGCATTGGAGAGAACTCTACTATGCTGGCATTGGACGAGGTCAGGAAGAAAAGATGAACTTTTGTAACCCAAGCGAAGATATAGGACAGACCTCGCTCACAGAGGGGTTGGTTTTTAAATTGATATATGTTTGGGGGTACTGCAGGGATCGACTCTATCTCATAATAACAATTTCTTTATTCTACAAAGAATTTTTTGGGGAAACAAGAACTCCGACTCAGTTCCTTTGGTGTTACAAACTTTGATATCCTGAACATAATAACCAGGAACAATTATTTAAAACTGTATTTGGACATATCTTGAGATTTGAAGAAAGGATATGTTTTGTACGAGTACAAACTGCAATTTCTATTTAGTTCTACATAATTTAATACTCCTGATAGTAGTTAGTATAAAATATGTTGATTACACACCTATATGGAGTTTACGGAAGATCTGTACCTCTCTTTCAATTTACGATTATTGTGGACGAAGACATTATGTACCTGCACTTTCGCGGCACAGAATTTATACCAACACATATTTTTGAAATCTCCTGCTTTTTTATCTCTTCTAAACTCAATAAATACTATTAATCAGATGACGGAAAATCTCTTTCTCTATAGATATCATAACCCAATTCCCCAATCAGAATAAGGAAGTCAGATTAACTCGAAAGTTAATGATAGATTCACTTTAAACCAAGAATGTTTTAAGATCAAACATAATTTTTGGTTATTTCCACCTAGAACTACATATCTATACAACATAAAACCTTTCTCCCGTTAACTTTTATTGAATTATTGATCATTAATTTTAATTGGCCTATTATATTCCTTTTTGCGGCATTTTACTCGAAAAAAAAATTATACCCGGAGAGTCTCGGAGATGCATTATGGCAGGACGTTTGCCGATTGTTCTCAAGAGATCCATTAAATGTTAAGAAACGTGATAGAGGTGAATCGCGAACGGAGATAAAACGAAGACATTTCCCTTCAGACGAACGAGAATCTCTCTTACAGGATGCTTCATTTGCTCTCGTAGATGTCCCTATCACTAATACCTACACCGTGTTTAATCCGCGAAAGAATGTTAATTAAGTTCAACAAGCATTGTGTTACTTAACTCTATATGGATATATAATAATTAGCTTTATCTCTGTGTGTATTGGTTTTTACTATTTCTGTCGTGGATACCTCGCGGATTTTAGATTATTATGTTGGTATTCCTACTCGTCGTTGGATGAACGGTAAAACGCTTTTACGGAGTTGTGCTGATATAAGTAAGGAATTATCTTCTTGAGATACCCAGTCAATTAGTGGTTATTTTTATAAGATAAATTTATCGACATCATTCTTGTATTTATGAAATATATTTTCCAGCCATTACTGGCGTACATCTGCTAAAAAAAATTATAACGAAAGAAATTTCCATCAATGCCAGAACACCCCGTGTGCAGGCACAATAATCGATGGTGTCAAGGATTACCATCATTATTAAACGGTCATCCAGGACGAATAAATATTATTCTCAACCTCATTCGGGTGTATTACGTGGAGCATGATTAATCGATTCGCGCACATCGAGAAATCGCAATTATTTAAGAACAGAATGTTACAGTTAGAGAATAGTAAATTTCGTTTTGCGTGTGCATATGTGTGTTAATTTTTTTGCGCAATTCAAGCCTAACAGGTATTATACGCACATTGAACATTAGAATGTTATACATATATCTTTCACGTATTTATATACATACATACATACATACGTGTGTATTTTTTCCATTCAACGAACAACTATGAAAACTGGTTTGATATAATGCCCTAAGACATATTGAATTTCCGCTGAATGAGGTCACTTGCATACCTACAAAGGCCGACTATTTCTCAACTGCAAATAACAACAAAAACAATAACAGTAGCGGTTGTTGACTAGTTTATTTTCGATAAAAATCTCATCTATAGAAGGTATTTGAATATGAATTAACGCATTCTTTGCAGGTAGATATGCGTTTACGTACGCAGTCCTCTAAAATTACCGATACAATCTTACATTAAGCAATGATACCATAAAATATTTTCAAGCTAATCAACGAAATAGCTACAACAATCAATAAATAATGCTACAGTTCAAAAGACGTGGAAATTTTGGCTGAATTAAATAATTTTATTTTTTAAATTTTTATTTTTATTTTATAAGTGAAGTTATAAAACACATTTTTCTATTAGACGGATTAGCTAGGATCAATTGTTAGTTACAAACTTCACTGCTATTACTAAATGAAGCAATTCCAACACTCGAAGTAATTGAAACAACCTATGCCAGTGAAGACAACGAAACAAAAGAAGCTATAGAAGAAAACAGAACAAATGGACTCAATAAAGTAATCAAAAAATTAAACAAATGAAACTAGTGGATCAACTAATGCTAAAGAGGCCAACAAAAAAACTAAAACCGGCTATAGAATAAAGTAAAATATAAAACAAACGAAACAGATGAAACCAATAGTGCAAATAAGGCATAGTAAGAAGGTTGAAACCAATGACGCAAGTAATTGAAGTAACTTTGGGCTACAAAACAAATGAGTCGAACGAAGAAAATCCGACAAATGAATCGGTTGAAGCAACTAGAGCAGCCTAAGACAACCAAATCGATGAAATAAAAAAAATAAAACAAAGCAAAAGAAGAAAATGAAACCAACGTAGTAAGCAATATCGAAGAAACTAGAAACGGACGAAACAAATTAAACCAATAAACCAAATGAAAAGCATGAAGAAACCTGGGCCAACTAAACGAAAGAAGAAGAATATGCACATGAGGCAAGGAAATTAATGAAGCTAAGGAAGAGAAGCACTTGAAGCAAATGAAATGAACCAGATGAAGCTGCTGAAGCAAACTATATTAACAAATCCAACGAAACTAAAAAGGAAATTGAAATAAATGATATCACTGAAGAAAACCAATCCAAAAAAAAAACAAATGAAGGACAAGAAGTAAACTAAAATACAAATGGAGCAAATTGTGAGAATGAAAAAAAAAAATTAAAAACCTACAAGAGAGAACAGAATGCAATGAATGAAGAGTGTCAAACAAATGAAGCACAGAAGTAGATGAGGAAAAACCAAATAAATCAATCAAACGAAGCAAGCGGAGTTAAAAAGAAACAAACAAAAATGACGCAAAGTTCGGAAAATATGAAAATAAAAAAATGAGGCCCAAAATTAATAGAAAATTACAAAAATATAAAATAATTGAAAATATGGAGATTATCTAATTCAGTGAACTAGTAGTAACCAGATGGCAACAATGCCGAAATAATAATAAATAAACTAGTAGAAGAAGGTCACTAAAAGTGTGGATAGAAAGAAAAATGCAACAAATAAAACAAATACGATTAATGAAACAATTGAACAACCGCTCGAGACAATCTGCCATGTCCATGACAATCATTCCTATCTCAAACTCGTTCAGGTAACGCGAACGGCTTTCTATTGAAATAAATGAAGCAGCGGAGGAAATGAAAAAATGAAGAAAATTGTGCTAAATGAATTTAGAAAATCAGGATTTGTAATTTTTTTTTTAATTCGAAGAAAATTTGTAAATTTTTAGGAGCACTTTGACCTCGGGTTTTATAAGTAAACAACACGAAATCCCACGAACATTTCTTTATCCGATAGCAAATTTCCTCAGCTTTCAGAATATTTATAAATTGCAATTAGAAATATTTTTCCTTCTAACCGAAAATTTGAAAAAAACCAAAACGGTGCAAGTTTTCGAGATGCTATTTTTATATTTTTTGACCAAACAAAGCCCTTCAGACCAAATTTGACGTTGTTTTCGTATTCAGCTTGGTCTATTACATATATATATTCAAAATTTCAGGTAGGTATGGAAAAAAAATTGCGATTTTTGACACTTTTCGAAAGGCGGTCGATTTCGTTCAAATTTTGCATATATATTTAATTGATCATGCTGAATACGAACAAACTGTCAGATTTGGGTTAAGGAGCTTTGTTTGGCAATAGCATCTCGAAATTTTGCGCCGTTTTGGTATTTTTCAAATTTTCGGACAGAAGGAGAAATACTTCTAAATGCAACTTGTATATATTATGAAAGCTGAGAAAATTTGCTATAGGATGAAGAAATAGTCGCTGGATTTCGCGTTGTTTACTTACAAAAACCGAGGTCAAAGTGCTCCTAAAAATTTACAAATTCTCTTCAAACTAAAAAAATTACCAAATCCTTATTTTCTGAAGTAATTTCAATTTCCTTCATTTTTCCGTTTCTTTCGCTCGCAAAAAGCTTTCAAATTTAGCAATGGTGAAAATGTATGAAAGAAATCGCAAATATTTTGGTCGTGGTACTGTACAATCTACAAGAGCTAGACGTTCCAGAAAAAGAACACCTCCTAGGCATCGCAGTGCTGTAGGTCGAATATCTAAGCATCACAGTAGAGCAAAGTTCGAGAGAAGTCGTTCGATTGAGAGATTTCAAAGAAGATCAAGAGGTAAACAAGGTTCCAGATTTGAACGGATTTTACCTGAACATTTTGAATCACCCATTAAATTAGTGGACGAACCTGGAAGATTTGAACCACCTCCTCGAGAAATGATAGGTCGAAGTGCTCCTAAAAATTTAGAAAATTCGAAGAAAATTACCAAATCGTGGTTTCGACAAAAAATTGGGAAAGAAGTTGAGCGGATTGAGAAAATTGGGGAGACTGATGACATGGAAACATTGAAGAAAAATGGAATTGAGCTAAAAAACAATTAAGCAAGGCTAAGGTAATGATTTAACATGTTCGGGCTTCATTTGTACGTCGTAGTCGTTAAACGACTCCATTTTTTTTCTCGAGAACCAATCAAATCAAGGAATTAATAGATCTGTGCATATGTGAGTCTCACGATGTTCTCTTACTTTGAGGAGCATAGCTTGCCATTTGGTAGGCCTATGATTTGGCGAGAACAAAAGGATCATTCGACAGACTACTACTTTTGTACAAAGACCTTCGGGTTTTCCAGTAAAAACAAGGATAAAATTACCTATCCTAATTTACCTTCTGCCACTCGTCCAGTTGCTCATTTGGAAGCTTTGCCAGTACCAAGTCCTATGGATGTTTCGAACCAAGAACATGTTGAAACCGAGATAGACGAATACATTTCAGAGTTGTCGGACACAGATGAAGAATATTTACCATCTCAAGAGGACGCACTTCATTTAATAAATCTATTGGAATTAAATGATATTAATGATATTTCCACTATTGAAAAACGCTATCAGGTCAAGTGGAATAGCGAGATGCTTGCTGACTACTGTTGGACTTTAATTTCGAAAGTTTCTTCATCCCAATATAAAAGAAAAGTGAAAGGAAAGACTTTCTAAATACGAGGGAGCGTTTTTATATTCGCGGAATGGGGGATAAGGAGTGGAAATAAAAAAACCAAATTATTTTTCTTTTTCAATATATTCACCTGCAAGACGGATACATTTTTCACATCTTTCAATTAATTTATTTATACCCTCATAAAAAAATGATTTCTCTTTATCTGCAAAATACGCCGAAACTGCCTCCTTCATCATCGGCAGTAAATTTTTTACCCCGCAGCTCTTTTTTCATTTTTGGAAACAGGTAATAATCACTCGGGGCCGGGTCTGGGCTGTAGGGTGGGTGATTCACAATTTCGAAGCCCACCTTATGCAGGGCAGCTAACGCAAGGCGGCTCTTGTGGACGGACGCGTTGTCGTGCAAAAGCAGCACACCTTTCGTCAATTTTCCCCGTCTTTTCTCTTTAATGGCTTCTTTTAGTCGCTCTAATATTGAAGCGTAATATTCTCCGGTTATAGAAACACCTTTATCTTTATAATCAATCAACAATATTCCTTCCGAGTCCCAAAATACCGTTGCCATGAGTTTCCCAGCTGATTGTGACACTTTAAATTTCTTGGGAGGTGCTGTGCCCTTTTTATGCCACTGCATGAAGTCTTGTTTGGACTCAGGTTCATAATGATGAACCCAAGTTTCGTCTCCAGTAACAATTCGACTCAATACACCATCCTTGTCTTCATTACAGAGGTCCAAAAATGCACGCGAACACTCTACGCGCTGTTGTTTTTGCGGCGGCGTGAGCATTCTCGGCACCCATCTTGCGCTAACCTTAGACATGCCGAGATGATCGTGTAGGATTTTAAAAATTATTGTATCGGATACTCCAACCATTTCTGCGAGTTGTTTCTTCTTTAGTCGAGCATCTTCGAGTACAATTTTTTCAACTTTTTGGATAAGTGCTGGCGTGGTCACCTCAATGCTCCTGCCCGGCCTCGGGTCGTCTTCAAGGGATTCCCTTCATTGTTTAAATAAACTATGCCACTTGTACACCATGGTTTTTCCTGGACAAGAGTCGCCGTAAACCAATGACATCTCATTCATTATGGTCGCGACTGATTTTCCTTGCCTGGTAAGGAACTTTATAACGGCACGATATTCGATTTTTTCCATATTTCACTTTTCACTCCTGATTATGTTACTTGGTTGACGATAGCTCAAAGACTAACTGTCTGATCAATATAAAACAAAATAAGTTTGTATATAATTCATAAAGAAAATAAAAAAAAATGCAAATTTGTTGTTCAGTGATAATTAATTTAACATCGTGTATTATCAACAAAGAACTTCTTATATGCAAGGCCTATTATTTTTCAAGATAACAACAGCTCCTAATTGAATAAAGAACTATAGCAGCTAATTATATCAAATACACTCAGGTTTTACCGTTTAAAATTAATTACCATTACGGATAATGCCATACTATCCGGCACCATACTTCTTTTTCCACTACATAAACTTACGACCGCAAGATAAATATAAATTAATCCCGTCAAAACAAGACGCATTATCTAATATCCATTCCTCGTCCGATTAAACTGCCCCTGCCCCTGTTATATGAACGTAAAACAAAGGTGAGAAAATAAGTTCAGTGATCGACGAACATGTAGAAGGTAACAAACACGGTTTCGACTCACAATCAGTGGTCGAAGGTGCTAGAGCGGAGTTATCGGCTTCTCCGAGTCTCGCCTGCAAGAAACAGAAAGAGAAGAGCACATTCCAAAGTGTCTAATTAATATTTCGGTTTGGCGATAGCTCTCTAGGAGATACGACGCGGTACCATAAACAATAGTCTCGCTTCACAGCGTGAAAGTGGCACGTCCGTAATGGAGGCACTAAATCTCGCGGATGCTTCTACTACATACGGTTTAATTTATACGATTTGATCGTATTGTTGCTGTAATCGGGTCGACTGGCTTGGCTGGACCCCGCGGGGGAAAAAATAACTCGGCCGATGCTGCCGTGGATCTAATTCGTTCTTCACGATTTGCACCGATTCTAATCTCGTTTATCCAACTCAGAGAAAACCGTTTGTTTACTTCTATTTCATAAATTCCAACAATTGTCGCAGATTTAACTCTAACATCACGTAGTATAAATAATTTCGCATGGATGCTCTACGAGAGATAACTCTCGTAGAGACTTCTAAAAACGCAATAAAAGTCAGCTGCCTACGAGTCTTAGTGCGAGGTAGTTTTAACTTTAATACAGACAAACACACACACTCACACGCACAGAACATATAGTGAGTATCTCCAAGTGATTCATTCATGACTGCTGACAGGTCGCAGTAGGCCAAAAGCTGATTGACAGCGGAGATTACGGGGTGACGGATATACTCATCGCTTCGGAACCGACCAGTTTGTAAAGGAGTCCCTCACCCACGCCACGTCTTTTAACCGTTCCACAATGATCTTTAATAGGTATTACGCACACGCTTTAGTATGTGTATACGATGGTGTAGTGTTATTCTTACGGATCTTCGCACTAAATAATAGATTTACGGTTGGAGATAGCTGTTTCATGATGAGATCGCCTTTATTTTAAGTGATGCCGATCTTATTCGGGTACATTTGTTGGTTTTTTTAAGCATGCAGGCTTGAAAAACTACGGTATTGTCCCAATTTCTTACGTTGCAGAACACTTCTAGTTATTGTAAAGCTAAACTTCTTCTGATTACTACTCTGCACTGAGATCTTTTTGTGTTCATTTCCATTAGCTTGAAAACTTAAAACAAAACAAAGATGTCAGTCTCAGGAAGAGTCCCAATCCTGGTCATCATATACTTCCACATGTTTCTTAGATCCTTATTTATTATTCTGCCAAAGAAGCAGCATTTCTAAAGCAGTCTTGCTAAAAGGTTTTGATTGCTTTGTCCAATGGAACTTCAATATGGATCAGAGATTAATCATTATCTAGTTATAATATCAAACCTTGTTCAAATGTTTATTTCTGGTAATGGCCGAGTTGAAAGTAGGACGTACTCAATAATCACAAATTCGATCGATACGTGATCATTGCAAACGTTTCAGAATTGACGAAATACCTTCAGTTTGTGTTGCCATCATTACTGTTGCAGGCTTAAAAAGCCGCAGCAGCTAGCACCTACCACAGATTTAAAAAAAATGGGATTTTGGTACGTCGACAATAATTCATTCAATAATGAATAATGTTTTCCTTCTTGCTTAGTTGATAGATGGTTCTGGGAAACACTTTTAGGGTGAAGAACTAAAAGAATAAAACTTAAATATCGAATTTCAAATGTTTCAATAGAAAAATAACAAAAGCAACGTCTTGGCATGCTGGAAATCAAATTCGGAATGTAATGCTGAGGAATTTGAGAATTTTTCCAAAACGGCAGTTCGGAGCTGATGGTGATTGTTTGGACCCACTCCTCGTGATCTTATCAACCTCTTTAGGTAATCTCTTGTAAGATCAGGAGAGTTCGCTGGCCAATCCATGTGCCTAATATTGTTCTCTTGAAAAAATACATTGATTTGTTTTGTTCTGCGAGGACGCGCGTTAAATAAACAAAAAACCATCGCCTATTTCATTAGCAAATGGAAGCACGGCAGATTGTAATATCTCATTAAGATTCCTGACACTATTCATCGTAGCATTTCCAGGCATAACCAATTCAGTACGACAAATCGCAGAAATGCTTCCCCAAACAACAGTAATTGAACCACCTCCATAAGCTCTGTTTCTCCAAACTCTAATTCTTTCAATTTGAGCTATGGAGAGGCACTCCCCAGTCTTCAACGTTCCAACTTGCATTTTTTAGAAGAACTGGGACTTAAATTCACCGCATGGAGCTGTCTTTTTATTCTTTTAATGGATACTTGATCTATTCCTTCGACGCTGAACTGTAATATAAGGGTCCTGCGTGTCTGTCATATTGCAATTTTGCCCTTCACCGTGTCTATGTTGGACAGATCCAGTATCATTAAAACGCATTCGAACTCTTCTGATCACATTGTGGCTCACATTGAAATCGGCAGCAACAGTTTCTAGCAATGCGCCAATTATAATTATTCCCAAAGTTTGGCTCACCTCTTCAATGCTTAAACGCCTTAATGGCATCTTTCAAATGCAGTCAACCACTCTGCATTCGAGAAATTCTCTTAAAGGAACACTTATGACAGATAATATCAACAAACACCAATGGATTCGCAAATGTCATTCGATAGGCTGCTGTAGGGTGCTGTGTACTTTTACTGCATGTTATATAAATGTACCAGTTCGAAAGTCGAGCAGTGTATTATAAAAAATTATATCAAAAATTGATTGCTAGCTAAACCTAAACGAAGGAGGGATTGGGTGGGAGGATCCAATCAAATATGACTGCACCATTCCACCCAATTCTAATTAATATATTATAGAAATTCAATAGATATTATTAAGTTATTAATAAGAAATTTAGTAAGTTTTGTGTTTTGAAAAGATCTGTACTTAGTCTAGACTAGCAATCAGATCCATTCTCCAATCCTTTAAAATTGGATTTGGCTAAATTAGACGAGAAAGTTGTAAATTTAAAAATCCAAATGTTTTTCACTTTAACCTGTAAGTTTAAAAGAGTTTAAAAGAGATCCGATATGAGTGAAACAGATCGTTAGTTCTTCATAAATAGAGAATGTCCTTCTAGACTTCAGCAGTACAGTCCAAAGAGAATATGGCATTGGTAATAGTGATCGTAAAATTGATGATAAATCTGAGTTTTGACCGCGTCATAGTAAAATTTGGTCACTAATTTAAGTGGCTTCTAAAGGAGCAAAACTAGATGAGGGGCGGCAGAAGGTCACGATAATTCGACGCATCAATCACGCTAGAGGCAAAGACAAGACAGAAGTCCTTATAACAACGTTGAGGATATTATTTGGAACATATTCAAGTTTTGATAAAAAAAGCTAAATCTCATAAATGCCGGCATTGGCAAGGACTTCATCTTGCGAGTTAGGGAGATTGGCAACAGATTCATTGATCAGATCAGAGAAATCGGCGTGGTAATCATGTGGTTTAAGAAGGGCGTTATAGACAATCATTAACCAGCATAGAACAAGATTAGACATAACAACTAGATATCCATAATTGTTCGCGACAGTGAGGCAGCAAAACGTTTTCTTCGTAAATGAATGTGAGCAAAGCCATCTACTTAGAACATTACTCTCAATTTTTCTACTGCCAAGCTTTACTGTCGCCTATATGGCAGTCTACTATTATTTTTTAATCCTAGGAAAGATGATACACTAACACAAGTAAGTATTTGAGATCTAATTGACAAGCCAGAGCCATAGTTCAATGTCAATACCTCTGTTCTGTCCTGGTTTATTTTGAGGATATGTGATTGAAACCATTCTTCGAGACATTCTAGCTCATCCCCAATATCGCCAACTAATTTCTCAATGAATCCATACTGAATCATAAGTATTTCTGTCACCTATTAACAACTTATTCACGGACTGTTGGTAAAATGCTTAATCTTGTTCGTTTTGCAAAAATGCTCAAATTGTTCAGGTAGATTAGATTAGGAATGGGGTGGCCATGCGAACCTATTTCACCGCCACCTTTACAGGTCTATTGTGATCCCCTTTTAATCCATTCAATGATCTTATGTCATCTTTTATAGTCAAAAAGTTTGCATCTTTAATTGTATCACCTTTAACACAATAAATTTTTCTTTGAATCAAGGAATTATTTCCCACAATGTTGAAGATAGCCAATATTATACCTATATATAAGAAAGGAAACTCTAACTTGCTTAACTAACTTAACAAATATAAATTATTGTCTAATTATCAACATGGATTTCTTCCTAATCGTTCCACTAATACAGCATTATTTAAGTTTATTAATCAAGTTTGTTCTAATTTTGATTCTAATAATCCTTCTCTAGGAATGTTTCTCGACTTGTCGAAAGCTTTTGACAACGTGAATTACAAGCTGTTGCTCCATAAGTTGACCAATTATGGAATTAGAGAGACTGCCTTGCGCTGGTTTGAAAGTTATTTTGCAAATCGCAAGCAGAAGGTCATGATAAATTAATACTCGTCTGACGTACTACCTGTCTTCAAAGGAATACCACAAGGATCCATTTTAGGCCCTACTCTCTTCTTGATTTTCACCAATGATCTCCCTTCATATTTAGACCCATTAGCAAACGTGATGCTTTAAGCAGATGACATTAACTTAATTATTAGCAACATTTTACGACGCTTACATTTTGGAAGTATTATGTTCGATTATTTTTTTCCCATGAATACAATTTATTACCTCCGATACACAAAACTTCTTTATTCCAAAGAAATTTTACTTGTTTAGGATGTAAGTTATTTAATAAGTTACCGAAGGCAGTAAAATTGTGTAGTAACCTAAGAAATTTCAAACACAATTGTAAAAAGCATTTGTTATTGCTAGACACCTTGTCCTCGCTAGGCCATCGTAGTGGCACAAAACATGAACTGGGGTTTCTTCTTCCTCTTGACAGAATATGCAGAGAGCATCATCTGCCAGGCCGATGTTAAATACATGCCTATTCAGTCTGCAATGACCGGTCAACAGACCTACTATCACTTTGACAGTCTTCCTGTTTTTACTCAGTAACTCTTCAATAAACTCAGGCATGTGTTCCCTTAGGAACTTCTTTGCCTGTCTTTTGTTTGGTGATCGTTTCCAGCATTCCTTGTACGTGTTATATGTCCATTCGTAGATGGACTTTTTAATTTGCGATTTGGTTATGCCGAATGAAGGGCCAGCTCCTATGAAAGGCCTTGATGAACCACGTCAGGCCAGCTCATCCGCCGCCTCGTTTTCCTTCACGCCAGCTGTTCAGGTAGATACTAATAATTATCTGATATCAATTTAGTTGGAAGTCCATTCTGGTCATCTCTCTGGTCGTGTCTATGAGTAGCAAATAGGTTTTGCTTCAAGAAGGTCCTAGAAAATCAATCCGTACTGTCTGGAAGACATAATAAGCATTCTATCAAACTAAACTGGTAAACTCTAATAATAAAAATAAAACGGCGTGGAGCATTATAAATAGTGTTAAAAAGTCCCCAAATAAGAATGATCACTTAATTTCACTCTATAATTTAGCGGGAGACATTGTCAGTAAGCCGAATGAGGTCTGTGAGCTCTTCGCTCAGAATTTCTATAAATTCCAGAACTCAAATCCAGTACTGACGCCCACTTCTCTACAGAATACTATGCCATGTGTATCTCATAATTTATATCTTGCACCAACAGATAACCATGAAATCAACAGAGTTATTTTGCATGTGAGTGAGAAGCACTCTGCCGGCATAGATGATATTCCGTGCTATCTACTTCATTTTGTTGTATCGTACATAAGAAAGCCATTGGTTTGCATTATAAATGATTGTTTTTCGAAAGGTATCTTTCCTGATAAATTGAAAATTAGTAGGATAATTCCTATACATAAAAAAGGCGATACACGTGTTGCTGCCAATTATAGGCCAATTGCTATTCCAACTGCATTTGCAAAGGTGTTCGAAATGATTTTAAATACACGTCTAACAGATTATCTTAGTAAAAAGAATATAATTTCAAACAATCAATTCGGGTTTGTTCAAGGAAAATCAACAAGCGACGCAATTTACAGAAGTTTAGACTACATATATAGAGAAATAGATTCAAAAAATAGTGTAGCTGGAATATTTTTCGATTTAACAAAAGCCTTTGATACGTTATGTCACGATGCCTTACTTTCCAAATTGTGGAGGTACGGCATACGTGGAGTTCCACATGACCTATTTAAATCGTATCTCACCAACCGCAAATCAATTATAGCCATCAAGGGTCGCCAAAATAGTGTGGAACGTGAATTCCATGCCTCTGCTATATGTGTTACCTATGGTGTCCCGCAGGGCTCTATTCTTGGCCTACGCTGTTTAATATGTTCGTAAATGATCTCCACGCATCGCTATCAGGATGTTTACTGACGCAATACGCTGACGACACTAGTTGTATAGTATCCAGTCACTCTGTGGCGGAGATCTCGCGACGATTATCTGTCATTACATCACAAATGTCCACGTGGTGTGGTAGTAACGGACTCATTATCAACGTCGAAAAGACTACTCTTTTGAGATTCTCGGCGAGTTCTAGTTTTGAGAGCGGTTTGTGCGTCACGCTTGAAGGTAAATCTGTACCCTCGGAAGAAAGTGTCAAATTTTTGGGACTAACTCTTGACAGTAAGTTAAGATATAGTGATCACTGTTCAGTGCTTGGAAGCAGATTATGTTCGGCATATTTCGGCGTGCGCAACTTAAGGAGTGTTTTGGATATAAGTAGCTTTCGCTTATTTTACTTTTCCTATGTGGAGAGTCGGATGCGCTACGCTATTATCTTCTGGGGTTCGGCGAGTTCTGCTAATAAAATATTTCTACAGCAAAAAAAGATAGTTCGTTGTATGGTTGGCGCGTCTTCTAGAGACTCCTGTCGTCCAATATTCAAACACCTTAAGATACTTCCTCTATGGTAATTTTACTTGTTTGAAACCCTAATGTTTTATAAGCGCAATGAATGTATGTTTCAAAAGAACGGAGATATATTTAGTAGAATGGTTACACGTTCACGCAATGATTTGCTTATGCCGGCTCACAGAACAACTTTCTACAAAAATAATCCGTACTATAGGTGCGTCATATATTTCAACGCATTGCCTCCCCAACTCAAAGCATTGGCCACAATAAGTGAATTTAAACTGCAACTAAAATCATACCTGCAGGATAACTGTTTTTATGGCGCTGGAGAGTATTTGGGTGATAACCATGTGTGAGTCCACATACACATGTATATAGAATGTTTAGTTGCCATGTATCTATTTATTTATTCTCATGTACACTTTGACAATGTCTATTCGTTGACAATAAAATTATTATTATTATTATTATTATTAATCTGCTTCTCTGAATTTAATTAATCGTTCTTTATTAGGAGTTTTCGAATTTCTCATACATGATGGACAATTTTTTACCAAAACGTCAATGTCCTAATCTAAATCGGGCCACCTAAAGTATTGTCGTGCTATCGCTTTCACGTTAATCATATCATTATGCGTTTTATGAATTTCTTCCAACATTTGTAACTCTGCAGCACCACATAGGCAAACCATTGTCAATAAATGTCTCAGTTACTATGTCTGATCATCCATCTTGCTTCTTCTTCTTAAATTCTGATGACAACGTTTAGTTAGGCAACACAAACGAACATTTACTAGTTGTTTATTTATTTATAA
Source organism: Holotrichia oblita (assembly GCA_023690525.1). NCBI lineage: Eukaryota > Metazoa > Arthropoda > Insecta > Coleoptera > Scarabaeidae > Holotrichia > Holotrichia oblita. Next base: position 145,209,761 of record CM043018.1, on the reverse strand, counting down.
AGACTAGTCTATATTAACAATATTGTCTAACTAAGGTAAGTAATCTATTCCTACGCTGCGCATATGAAAAATGCATGAATGTACATATATATTGTTTAGTAATAGTTGATAATAATTAATACGTGTAGATTTATGCAATACATTTTCCGCATAAATTCACTCGCGTATTGCATCAGCAAGTGTTTCAATTCCCCAAATACGTGACATACTAAATACAACAACACATCGACCACAATTTACCACATCGATACACTTTTTCTTGTACCGAAGTGTGGCACAAACACAAATATGTAGTTCTAAATTAATTCTAAACTATGCCGTAAAGAAAAAAAAACCTATTTAACATACCATTAGAATGTTATTATACGATTATTTAATAATAATTACCCTAGTTCTGTTAAGCATGATGAATATATTCATTAATATGAGAAAAACGAATGAATTCATAATGGATTCGTTGTCTCCTATAAACGTATTACATTACTTTATACGACGCACGAGATTGCAAAACAAGCAATAGGAGATCTCGATTAATAGCTTTACTGTATTTGGGTTAAAAGTATATTAAGATATTCGAGTTATGTCATTGTGATGTAACACTCTTGACTCGATAATAATTGGATCTAATAGTAATTTGTGCGTTGAATTCAATACAAGTGTGTTTTTATTTAGAAAATTCCAAATGTCAATTTTAATAGATGATCGTTCTAAATAATGAGGCAATTTCTCCTCTAACACTATAATAGTTGGAACTAAAGAAGAACAAAAAAAAAAGAGGCTATACAAACGTTGGAAAGGAAACCCATTACCGTGTAATATCGAAATCTAAAAAAACAAAAGGCTAGGATTAGACGCTGTCATCTAATTCTTGTACGTACTCCTTTTTTTTTCTGCGCCGTGAATCGAGCACAAGTTAGTATGACGATAATGGTGGCCTACTTCATGGACTATATCGATTCTAATTTCCGGTATGGCTGTCAAGATCTACACGATACCTTCGGCCGGTGCATTTTCTCACTTATTTAAGTCATGGAGTGAAATCGCTAATCATTATAACGCTTCTCATTTTCGAGCTCAATATTATTTACTACGTACGTAGCAATTATAATATCGAATTCAAACTTATGTTTTTCTTATACGGAAAGGTGTTATAATTAGCCACCGTTAAATCTAGTTAATTGGCAGCTAAGAACAATCTGGAAGTGAAATTGTTTTTCAATGTTACATTTCTACATAACTAACAGCTAATAAATTGAGAGATAAGAAAGAAAAAAGGAAAAGCTAAAGAAAAATGGTATGGAGATGAATATGCAGTAATAGAAGAGAGTAATTTACCTAAAAAGATTAAAGAACTAGCCGGCATCAAGCGTACAAATAAATGCAATACTCTCTTTGACAGAGACGATCGAATAAATGCAGATGGAAAAAGAAAATTAGAGGGATGGAAAGAATACACACAGGAATTATTCGTAGACCACAAGAGAAGAAGTACAAACAAACTAGCTAAGAATAATAAAGCTCGAAGTCCAGGTAAGAGCTTCCTTTTAAGGGAACTTATGATGACACTCTTGTGGTGGTCCAAAAATGAAATGGTATTGGTAGAATTGGCTATAACGTTGATGATATTGTCTGAAAATTCGACTAATGAAGTATGACTTTGGCAACAGCTTCACTTTTCAAATTAGGGGATCAGATCAGAGATATCTTCATCAAAATCATGTGTTGTCAAGAGGAAAGATCGAAACGACGTTTGCAGATGCCTTAAAATCGTCTCAGTGCACGAATATTGAAAGGTACAATACAACGAAGAATAATCAATCCAATGGCAAAGAGACAATTTCTTTGTCATTTCACGTTTTTTACTCACATTTAATTATTCTGAATAACTGAATAAATAAGAATTTTTGCCACATTCCCCTGGAAAATAAGTTTGTTTACATCATGCATAATAGACACTCACCACACTCCTCAAACATTGTCAAAAACTATCTACAAAGATTTGCCACCAATTCATTAAGCTTAGCAAGCATTTTAGTCTCGTAGTCTCATTTTGTCATTTTAAATGTCAATATCCTCAATGTCGACAACCAAGAACAAGAATGTCTAGGTAGAGCAAAAGTGATCCAAGAATAAACAACGTTTTATTAATCCAAACTACTTAAGGGATGTGGGAGTTAGCAAAGGCTTGACTAAAGTCCACCACTTACCACCTCAATAAGTAAATGAAACGGATTTTTTAACGGGTCGATGGCCGCAGTGGTTAGGCGGCTGACTATTGTTGTGAGAGGACGATAGGTGCCGGGGTTCAATTCTCTGGAGAGACGGTGACATTTTTTCAGAGAGTTTAATCCCGGATCGACTTGCCATTCGCTGTTGGGAGCAAAGTGGTTAACAGCGCGGCATCATAAAAGGCGATATGATGCTAAACTACACCGCAAGAGTTGCAGTGATAGCCAGACAAGTAATACAGCTTACGGAGACACTGCAACTAAGCACCCACCACACATTAAAAAAAAACATTGATTCTGCTTTCAGCTTTTCAATCACCTTTGATTTGTTTGATGTAATAGTTACAGGTCTGCAGTTTTTTAAATCAGTTTGTCTGAGAAATGTTTTATTCAAAGCTCTTAGAAACGAGAGATCTGCTATAGGACTAGATAGAACAGCTGCAAGTTCAGAACAAATTTGAAGGATTTTTACAAGAATTCATCATCATATTGTACACAGAAAAAGTTTTAAATTAGGAAGGAAAGAAATATTCTCACATGGATTGGTAGTGAGGGATTTTGTTTTATAGTGTAGAAATAGATGCTGGACAAAGAATTTCCAAACGAAGACATATCCACAATGGACAACCCCCAATTTCGAAGGGATCAAAGTAATCGTTGGGGAGGTCCAAGCATTACAAGAAAAGAAGTACAACATGCCAACAAACCAATAAAGAATAATAAAACTCCTGCAAGTCCTGATGAAATGCCAACAGAATTCGTCAACTTATAAAGGAGGAACCGAAATTTTGAAAATTGTTTCAGAACATCATTCATGAACTATTCAAATAGTAAATCCAGATTTTTTTGGATACCCAACTCGAAATATGATTTCTTCTTCCGGGTTCTCCTATATTGTTCCAAAGTTTTGAGAAGAAATATTAAAACATTGTCGAAAAGTGAGAGGAATGAGGGATTTTTCATCACAACTCAACTTTTTGGAACAGTGTTCAGCAAAACTTAGAACAGAAAGGGCTGTACATTTTAAGAATGCGTAATTCGATTGTTTTTTTTTTCATGAACTGCATAAGAGCCAACGTTCATTTAACCTACTTTATAGAACTAATGAAATAACAGAGATAGTAATGGTGCGTACTTAATTTTAATTAGCTCGTATATGGTGCAAGGCTAAAATTTTAGGAGCATCAATAACAAATAATCAGGAATAATTACAACTAAAACAATCTGTAACAACTTTAAAATCCTTCCAACCCTCGCTGGAGAACATGTATTGCTCTGCCAAAAACACCCAACTCAAAGAAATGCAAAGATCATTGAACAATTAGCTTAATGAACCACACCCTAAAGATCTTCCTGTAGAGAGAATATTTAGAGAATTAGAACAAGATTCAAGGAAGAAGAAAGATAGGAGAAGACGCATTTTCTGATTAAATACTTTGAGGGAGTGGTATCAATGCAATTCTGTTAAACTATTCAAAACCGCAGCATTGAAGATCGTTATGATAGCCAACTTCTGAAAGAAGACTTAGATGTCCCAATCTTGATTACTTACGCGAGAAGAGCCTACATGGGGAGTTCAATCCTGGTAGTCCTCCACCCTTGGTGAGAAGCATCATATTCTGGAGAACTTTCAACAACGCCAATCTAAGATCCAGCCACCACCTATTTGAAAAACCTTCATTTTTTTGTAATAGAAAAGAAATAGGTTTGTGAGGAGATTTTTTGGTTCACACCAAATTATCAGTCTTTGCGATAAGACTTCAGAAGAATTCTTGTTTTTGTTTCACTGAGTTAATTTGACATAACTCGAAATACCCATGTTTTGTTGTGATTTTTAATTTTGAAGCCAAATAGTGTTCATAATATCTTTGAATCAATCCACTTAGAGTCAAAACTTTTTAGGAATTCCATGCATATAAAGATTCCCAAAACTAAATAAGAAAAAAATTAACACGTCAGCAGATTTTCCTTTTTATGCAAATAACAAGATACAAATCCGAATTACTTTCGCTGTTATTCTTGTCTTATGGATGTCTTCTCCTTTTCATCTTTACTCGTACCTCTCCTCATCCCGACCCACCTCTCCTTAATGGCCGTTTTAATGCCCCCGGATTGCGATATTCAGCGTTGCGTGTCACGTATTGAGGAAGATGAGAGAATTAAATATCAATTTACTGTAATACATTTCACTCAAACAACACGTATACGGTCTCAGATATAGCATTCGAATTCATTAATTCTTAAGCACCTTTGTGATAAGCACCCGTGACAGTAAAACAAGAAGAAGAATAAGACGACGAGGACACAAGAAAAGATATGCCATGGTATTGCGTATAGGTGGAGATTGGATGGAATGAAGACAAAGCTACTCTCGGGCTCTCTCGAGTACCTGAAAGAATGCTAACTAAAGTGAAGGGCGAAACCAGTAAAGATGCTGCTGTTATTGTTACTTAAATTATGATTTTTATAAAGGCACCACTAAAGGTCAAACTAAACATATCTTACCTGACATAAAGAAACAAATTACATTATAATAGTGTAATTTATAGTTTGCCAACAGAAACAAAAAAAATTACTATGTATTTAAGAAACGTCATTTAATTATAGCATACGGATACGGATATTTGAGTACTAACGTTTAACACTAGACTCTTTGACATCATAATTGCGTATTATGGTTATACTGCACGCAGCGAACTATATTATTACACACAGAATTTGATTTTAATTAAAAACGTGAATGATATAATTTTATTGTACTTATGAAATCGAGGTTCTCCTTTTTTATCTTCAGTTTCTGAACGTATAGTGTTAACAAGAGCTTGCAAACATGATATGCTATGCTTAGACATTCTATGTGTAAATATTAAGAAATCTATTGGGTAATAATTAGAAAAACGTAGACTGAACTCGTTTAATGCCGCCTTTATGGAGAGGTTAAATTAGTTATATTTATATAAATACAAAATACAAAATACATTTGACAGCTAGTATATTACAAAGTTCAAAGTTGTCAACTGTCAAAGTTCTGAACTGTCACTTTTTGAAAACTAATTTTCTTACTATTTTGACGGATCTATTAATTAAAATGCGTCGTAATGATTAAATAATTTCAGCAGAAACAGCTATTTCGTCCTACTGTATTTGTTGCATGCTCTCACAACTTAAGAAGTGTCATTTGTCAGGAATTACTAACTACTGCATCTGACAGCTGTCGAATTGGGAAACAGTACATTTTTTTAACAGATACAATTGCTAAAATAGTTATCAAATACAATTTCTCATACACTGAAACAGCATTGAAAGCAATAGTTACATATTCTGCTGCTCTAGTTAGCTAACCTGTAACAGTGAGCTCACACGTGAATCTCTGGTCTAAACAAAGTCTAATTACCTTTACTGATGTAGGTACAAATCAATGGAAATGTGAGGATAGCAGGACTCTTGATTTGTCTCGATTCGTATGGAGCAAAGAGATATTATGGCCTCACCAAAAACCAAACAAAGCTTTATCTTTCATTAGTATGAGGCCCTTGAAAAGGAAGCCAAAAAAAGTTTTGCTATTTTATTGACTAGTTACCGCCCTCTCAGGTGTATCATTTCAACAAGTTGGCTAAGGTGGACAACGACAAATACCAATTTTGTGCAAAACATAAAGAAATATGGACAGAAGCGCCACCACCTTGAACAAGGGCAATTAGAACTCATTATTAATCTAATATAATCTAAACTTGTCGTTCTCAAAACACATTTGAGAGCCGTCGTATTGTAAAATGGTTTATTTTTACAAAACTGAATATTGTAACCATCAAAAAGCAACTGTTAAATTGTAACAAGAGTTCTGAAGATTGTGATACCATTTTTTGACTGTTTTCTTGAGTGTTATTATTTTACTGTTTTCTGGGGATAAGGGGGGCGGTGGGTGTAATAGTTAACAGTTATTTTTTGGGTAAAGTTACTTTTACGCTCTTTATAGATAATCCTAAAAATAAAATACAAAAAAAATCGGAAAATTGAAAAGAATATGTCAAAAAAATTGGAAAATTGACAAGAATATGTGAGAGTTGTTATTAACACATTTCAACAACCACTAACTTCGATAGCCGTCTTCCCCGTAAAAGTCAATCTGTCCATTTTTTATATTACTTCTATTTACTTCTATGTTAAATTAATTTTTTTGACAGCTGTCAAATTAGGAAATGAATACATTTTGTATTGTTTTAGAATTTGTGTGCATTATAATTATTTTTAAAATCTGTGAAACTTTGAAAGTTCTTCTTGTTTTATCGAGTGCAACAGTTAAAATACGTTTGACAGCTTGCAAAGTTCAGAAACAGTTATTTTTGCGATTTTAACTGCTGTAATTTACCACAATATTCACTAAGGTGCACACATGTACATGTTTGCAGACACTGAAGCAGGATTAAAGAGTCGAAGTGCCTTCGTTGCGTTTGAGCGATCCTGAAACAGTAAGCTTTTCCTAAATATCTCTAAGACCTAAAGAATCGTAGTCACTTTACTCAATGAGTGACGATAACAAACGAAAAATGGGAATGTCTCGATTAATTAGGCCGGATCGATTCTGTAATTTCACCAAATTCCATCTAAGAGCTCATCTTCAATAGTGAGAGGCCGTTGAAAAGAAACCCACGTACTGGATCAATATTCCAAACCAAAACCCAAGAACATATTATTTATAACTGCATGAGAGTGCCTCAAACAAGGTACCACCACCTCGACTAGGCACATAAAACCAGCTGATGTTAGAGCGGACTTTAGAGCCATAACCCTCAACTAGATCCTAAACTTCTTCGGCAGTTTGGAGCTAACATATTAAGGCGTCGTATAAGCCGCAGTAAAGAAAGTTATAGGAGAAGGAGGCAAATTGAAACACATACTACCAAATCTGGAAGTTAATTTGCATTATAGTGTCTTGTCTTTTGTAACACCATCTTATTGCTGAATTCTGCAACAGCTAATTCGTCCCAAAATTGTCGAGAAGTTGGTGATACTTTTGCCAATACATCACAAAATTGTTCTTGATGATTTGAATCACTCTCGTGCAGACTTTACTCTCTATATTTTTTGAGAGATGATTTTTTTGGAACGATGTCCTTTTATACCAATGTGATGGTCATCTTATCAAGCACATAGTTCAACATCTTGTGGAAATTATCATTGCTCTTTCTTGCTTTTGCAAAACTTACAATTTTGTTCAAGTCTTCCAATATTCTGACGGTTAAAATTTTTTTCTCTTCCAAGCAAAGGAAGCAATCATTCTATCAAGGTTTCGATGCATAATTGCAAAATTGTTGAAGATAACGTTTTGCCCGATGAAGAATTTTGTTTCTGCGTAGAGTTCCAGACTTTTCCGACTTGAAGCTCTTTCAAATTACACGGAAGGTTTCCAATATTTTGGAGCTGCGACAATCTACTGATGGTGTGAATTTTTTTTAAGCAATTCGAGGTAATTTCACAGGGTTCGCTGTAGTAATGATAGAGTCCTCATGCTCGTTACCTTGGAATTGCCCTAGATAGGTGGCTAAGCTTCAGACCAATGGTATTTTTAAGGGTGGTCAGGCAATCCTAGAAAATGGTTTTTCAAGTGGATACAAAGTAACCACTCGAGGTCCTTCCAATGAAATACTGGATGCCGAACGAAATGATGAAGAGGGGGTGGCTTTACCAGAGTCATAGTACTTTATTGGCCACAGTGTCTTTCTAATCAATCATCTGAAGCACAGCCAATGAGAAGCTGTACCTGGAGACGGAAATAATTTTTGACAAAATCAAGCTTAAGCTGTAACAGCTTAATTAGTTACAAAAGCATTATCATGTAAAGAACAGAAATATGAATTAGATCTCATTTTGCTCACGTCCTAGCAATCTGTTTTATGTTTTGCAAACTTAAAGTTGATGATTTCATACCAATCACTCATTGCAAACAAAGTAGTAATAACAGATATTCACAAACAACCATTATTCCCGTTTTAACATTTTTTCTTGTTTGATAAATGAACTAAGAGAAAATCGATACGGCTAACATGAATTTCATAATGGGAATAATCAAATAAATAACAGATTACCGTATTACGAACAAAACCATGCTAACCACGTCATAAATCAAGATGAAATATTGTCATAATTTGCAAATTTGCTATGCATTACCATTAAGCGTCGTTTATAATTGCAGGTTGTGTGTATGCCGTGCTTCGCACAGTTGATTATCCTCTGTATAAACAAAAAGAGGACTGGATTTCGTTCTCATACAATTGTCTGCGATGCATGCAAGAGTTTAGAGCTTAGATGAGGGAAGAAAAAAAGATGTATGGGAATTACTCTACGATGAGTACAATTTTCTTGCAATGAAATTTAGAGAACAAAACTATTCGACTGTGCCAGGTAAGTTATTAACTTCCACTTTAAAACATTTAACCTTAGGTTCAAGATGTGAGGGGAATTTGCAATTAACCTTAATAACAATTACCTATTGTTCTCCACTTGCCGGCTAACGTATAGTTATTAACCGATGTAGTGTATAGTATTATGCGATAGCCAGCATTTAACGAAATTAAAATGATTGTAAAAGCTCGCACCATATAAGAACGAGCAGAAAGGAAAATGTTGAACAGTTTATTCTCAGAAGAGAGAGATCTACGCACACACTCACGATGAATAGTAAATTGTTTAATAGTTAATAGAATAGCAGTTAGCCAACTAATGGAAAGGTATCACGAAAACGTATTAAATTAAAATATATAGTTTTTATAGTGTTTACAGCGGGGTCAAGAAAGTTGAAGCGGTTAAAAGCTTCAACACAACACGTATTACTACATATACATATGTACATGGACAGAAGTCTGTTGCATGTGTACAATAGTCGACGAAAGTGATCGTACACCACCACGTTCATCAAATTTTGGCTAAATACAAGACTAATTTTGGAGTAGAAAATATAACCAAATGATCCTTTTGATGTTGAGCTTTTGACACTACAAACAAAGACAAGAAATCGTTTTATGCGTTCTTAACAGCAAAATAACTAGTACTGCTCACCTGCTAGTCCTGCAATTTTGACTATAATCCAGTTAAGCACCTCACTCAACTATTTTATATGATTTTAATGGAATGAGACCACAAAAAGGCAAAATAGTCTAGCATCCACCTCTCTATAACAGTTCATCTTTCTACTGACTACAATGAGCAGCAATTAGCATCTGACACCACCCTTACCCTATTCTACCTACCCATTTCTGCGATTAGCTCTTGCACAGTCTTCCTAGAAGTAAGTATCTGTAATAAGTCAACATAGTTGTCATCTCTACCCCAAAATTTTTAAGATCTAAAAGGAGCTTATAGGTCAAGAGCTAACCTTGTTGGCAGTAAAGAAGTTTTTGCCCAATTTCAGAGGAATTTTTCATCGGTTCTTGGGACTGCTCTTGAACTGAAATATTCTTCTCAAAAACTTCACCAACCCCTTCTAGATCTCTTTTTTAATTCTGATTTATATTTTATTAAAACTACTTCCTCTATAACCGTTCCAATCTGCTTTGAATTTGGTCCTATTCAATACTTTTTTATTAGATTTCCTACCCATTCGATGTGCCTATTCCACCTCTGTATCATTGATATCAACTTGAATATCTTTTTCCCATGCTTCACAATCATCCAGCCGTTTGGAGACATAATTTTTTAATTTAAGATTCTGTACCTGCATCCTGTTTTGTTCTGATGCGACGAAGACGTTACAGGACGTCTTTCAGGTTTCTAAAGAAGGTTTTAACCAGAGTAAGGTTGAAAACTGAAACTTAATACATCTAAAATGCAAGCCAGAAAGCTTTTGAATAGGATTAAATAATCAGGAGATTGAAACAGGTACCCAGTTGGCTCAAACAACAAAATATATTATAGAATTAAGAAAAACCAGCAACCAGATAGAAACAAATTTTGACGAAGACGTCATTGAACTGTCTGCAAACCTTACCCTGCACAGCTCCACAAAATCCAGTCAATATTCCAGATCAAGAACGGTTCAAAAGAACCAGCTGAAAAATTTTCTAGAATTTCTTTAAGTTGAAGGAAGTTGTGCTACAATGGGAGAAGAACTCATATGGGTAGATATTATAGAGTGTGGGAGCAATATATGTATCCTGAGATATCCCAGCAGCTATGTTTGGTCGTAAAGAGGGTTTGGTAATTCTTTACTTGCAAGCTTCCTTCTTGCAAGTAGTTTCTAGAAATGTGGTCGTTGTTAATGACATGTTATTTTTAACCAACTTCTGTAGAAGAGTGTCATGTCGGACCACCTTTTAGAACGCTTTTTTATGACCAGGACTAACGTTGCGAAATGTCCCTTTCTGTTTGATGCATCTATGATATGAGTGGCAAGAATAGCTGTGCCATAAATGCAAAATGGTACATGCACTAAACCCTGATGTGTTGTCCATCCACCTGTTTTAAGAGGCGATTTTGAATGAACCTCTCACCAACCTTTGGTTGAGTAGAGAGAAGAGAGATCGGTTGGTGAGGGCTTGCATAAAATCTGAGCCACTAATGATCTATACTCCATCTTGTAGGAAAGTGATTGAATACGAAGGCCAAATTAACAATTTGAATTAAGTGGGCAGGTCCTTGGCGACAATAGTCTGCAGTCCGTCGAAAACAAGACTTTTTCTGGCTGGAAGACCAAACAACTCTTTCTACATTATTCTGGACAGCTGTCACATTATAAAAACTTTCCAAGCTTGCAAACGTGATATTCCGATAAGTACCCAACGGTCTACGGTTTCAACAGATACAGTTGCTCAAATAGGTAGCAAAAATTTTCACATACATTTCAGGCACTAGTACTAAAATCTCTAGTGACTTGCACTCTTGTCTTCAAGCTAACCTAAGACAATCAATTGCTCGTCAAGTTTCCGGTAGCATATCTACACTGACATTGATACAGATCAATGGGAATATGAGCTGGAAGTCTAAAAAAAAATCTTTTCTAATTTTAGTCAAAGTGGCTAGTAGGTGCTCTAAGACTGCATGCAAAATTAGAATGCCGAATCTTGAAGTGGCGGATACTGGTGCCAACCCCATTTAATGTGCTGGATCTGCACCGGAAAATCCATGGACAAGCCCTCAAAGGAGATTGCAAAACTCTTCTATGATGTCGTAAGTAATTGTACCCATCTGACAAGTTTGTGCTTTTTTCTTAGTTAAAGCTTTTGTCAACTTCCACTGCTCGTCTTTGTTAAAACATCCTTCCATCTGTCATATTTGTAACAAGAAATTTCAATTTTTTACTGAGACAATTAACTGTCCTATTTTTATTGTAAAATTAGGGTGATGGCTACGTTCAAAAGACAATTTTATAGTTCTTTTGGCATGAACCTAATCAGATTGGACAGATTGGAGAATAATTCAGGTCTAGGTTCTAGTTTTGCGAATTTGTTGATTACCAAGGTTAAACATTACAAAGAGGATTAAATAAGAAAATATATCTTCGCCAACCTATTAGAAGCCCCGCGTGCTAAGGGTGGTAAGCCTTCAAATTTGGCTAGAAGAATAGACGTCAGAGCAAGTGATTACTAGATCAAAGATCATAAACGATAAAAATATGATTTTGCCGAATAGTTGGTAACATTTAAAAACTGCTACCAAAATGGAAGTGATATAAAACCAAAATATGGATTCAGTGGGGCACTTGTACCGTGTTCAAAATATTTCAAATAACGGATTTCAATCCGAACGCTATTAGATTCGTTCCGGAGTACCACAGGACTCCAATTTGGGCCCTCTGTTGTTTCTGCTTTATATTAACCATAATATCCTCCACATCTAATCCTACTTTTCCTCCTGGAGGTTCACCCTTAATGAGAATAAATCGGAACTTATTGTCGCAACCAAGAGATCCACAGACATACTACCCAGGTCCAGGCTCAGGATTAAAAACAATGTCAAACCGTCAAAAAGAGCTTTAAAGTACCATGAACACCTTGGGCTGGCTCTATGTAGGACTGATAAACAAACATACCAGTCAGGACCTCAAGATACTAATATATGTATAAGACCATAGTTCGACCAGCATTCACGCAAAATACACCCAGCTGGTTGTCTACAGCTGACCCACATTGGACCCGGTTTCAAAGGGCACAAAACAAGTGCCTTAGGATTATCCTAGGAGCCAGCAGATGAACTCCCATTGTTGGCCTTCACGACAGAGTTAAGATCGACTTGGCCAAAGACTTTGCAATCAAACTGGCAACGAAATTCTAAGACAAGTAGGGGGTCAATGCCAACCCCCTTGTCACAGCAATACAAACGAACCGAATACATCGCTAAAACGCACGCACAATACCAACACCGCCTAGACGAGGCAATGCCACCTACCCCCACCACATTAGAATTGTAATTAACATATTATTAAGAAAATGAAGAGCTTTTGAATTGAATTGAGGTTTTGAATTGATTGTTCGAGAGAACTATTTACAGAAGCCCCAAAAAATATCAGTACAAACTGAATCAGTCAGATTAAAAAATGCGGCTTAAAATTGGAATACAAATCTAGATCGCTAGATACCATAGTGCACGAACACTTTTGTAAGTTATTGTACAACAAAAGTCTTGTACACCATAGCGCATGTAGACAACATCCACACATACATACTGGATATTAATAATTACGATGGAATGTCCGAGAATACGCGTCTTGCGCATCCACTGATTGTGTTCATGTAATTACATATTCGTGGGTTATAATTAACCTGCTGTGTGTGTAGTGTAGAGTCAATGATCCATGGAACCGTTGTTTTAATGTTCGAAAACTTTTGCTACTTCTTCATATCCATCTTCTTTATGTGTGTTGTGTTTTTTATCTTTCTCTAAACCTCCTTATTGTTGGTCATCTTCCTCTTATTCATCTTCACCACGTTCGTGCAAGTGTTTACCCAGACAAGTGCGAACAGAAGACATAAATCTTAAACCACGCAGATATAAGCAATACCGAAAACACAATTCGATTTTAGTTTAGATTTAAATTTTTTTTTTCTAAGCGAGGGAATCCACTCCATACTAACAAATCACTGCAGCAAAGGATTTCTTCCACACTTAAAAAAAAATGAACGAGAATACCAATTACAATTTATCAATTTATATACACGATAGTGATGGTTCCGTGCCCAGGTTGCATAATCCATACATTATAAATTAACGTTATTTCTTTCCATCGGCGTGAGGACCTCTCCGGAAAGTAGTATTCAATACGCTCGTAGCTATAAAGAAAATAAATTAGCTACCATTGTCAATCTTTGAGACTATAAATTATTTCGCTTCGAAATTATATAGTTAAGGCATACATTATAATGGAGTCTCTGCCACTGTCTAACCAGTCTCCTTAGTCATTATTGTTCACACAATCGGGTACACTTCAGGTCGAAACCACCGTTAGAACTCGAATCGAATTATCATAATCATTGAGCTTATTGCAGAGGCGATAGATCCTCTAGATCGACCATCTCCCGAATACAACACCGATTGCTTTGGTCAGTCGATGTGTATACACTACCAGTCAGAAAGTTTAAAACAATAAAAATTCTATTTTTAAATTATTTATCCTGTTTAGTTGTGGATTTAATTTTTCCCCAAAAAATGCTGAGCTATCATCGTTTTATAGATTTGGAATTGTTTTGACACGTCAGTTTTATCAGTTCTTGATCTTTAGTTTTTTCCCAAATTTGGTACTGCTCCTCCTTCTGGATGGATCTAACAAGATTTATGTCCAGCTTTCATAAGACATATCAATCCTGCGAAAGACAACCTCTTATTGGACTATTATGGACCTAATTGGATTATGGATCAAAAATAACCAAGGTAGAGTGGTAAGTCATTACCACCACCTCAGCCACCTCAAGTCCTTTGGAAAAAACCTCCACCACTCTGCAATCTAAGGAGGACCTGATAAAACCTCCCAACATGGGCTCTTTCTCTCATAGCCTCTTCTTATGTGTCTTTTTTTTGTTATCCTTTATAATCAACAGATTTTCCTGATCTATTTTTTTTTTGATTTTATATTCACATTTCTTTAAGAAAACAGAAAACTTTCATTGATTGAACATTTTTTTCTTTGTGAAAATTTTGAAAATACTAGACTACTAGAAAATGTCCAGAAATAATTCAAGTTCTAGATATATTGGAAATAAAATTGGTAAAAACTGGGGGTTGGTGAGGCTCAGGCAACAGAGTATCGTTTTCTACAATGAAGGCAATTTTTCGGCCAAACATTTAAGCAAAACGAATCACCAATCCATCGTCCTAATGTTAAAATTGAGTCCATACCAGTATCGCAAATATATTCAAGTGATTCCATGTTTGCTTCTTTGGTATTAAAGTTATTCTCTCAGATTTTTTAAGTCTTCATTTTCTTTCTCTTCTGTATGGTAAAATCAGCCAGACTTTTATTTTTTTTTCTAAATCCTTTGTTATCCTTTACTATCAACAGAATTTCCTGATCTTTTTTTTGATTTTATATTCCTATTTCTTTAAGATACCAGCAAACTTTCCTTAATCAACATTTTTTTCGAAATTTTTGAAAATACTGAGACTACTAGAAAATGTCCAGAAATAATTCAAATTCTAGATAGATTGCAAATACAACTGGTGAGAACTGAGGGGGTTGGTAAGACTCAGGTAACAGAGCATCATTTACTACAAAGAAGGCAATCTTTGGTCACACATTTAAGCAAAACGAATCACCCATCCATCGTCTTAGTGTTAAAATTGAGTCCATACCAGAATCGCAAATATATTCAACTGATTCCATGTTAGCTTCTTTGGTATTAAATTTAATCTCTCAGATTTTTTAGATCTTCATTTTCTTCCTTTTCTGTCTGGTAAAATCAGCCAGACTTTGATTTTTTTTCTAAGTTCATAATAGAAATGCTTCAGAGATATCAAAATTTGAACCTGGAAAATTTTAAGATATGTTACGCATTAATAATTAGGTCATGGACCAGAAATAACCAAAGTAGAGTGATAACTCATTACCACCACCTCAAAACACCTCAAGTTCTTTGGAAAAAACCACCACCACTCTGTTATCAAAAAGGACCTGAAGAGAGCTCCCGCTATGAGCCTTTTCTAACCTAGTTATTCTTCTGTGTCTATTAATAAAATCAACAGGTGGCGTGGTTCCACTGCTTTAATAAAGGAACCTCCATATAAATCAAAATCTGAGGAGTCTTTAGCTTTCCCTTGTTATCCTTTACTGTTAACAGATTTCCTGATCCATTTTTTTAAATATTTTTATTTCCCTATTCCTTTAATAAACCAGAAAATTTTTCTTGTTTAAAATTCTCTTCTTTGTGAAAATTTTGAAAATACTAAAACTACCAGAAAATCTCCAGAAATAATTCAAGTTCTAGATAGATTGTAAATAAAATTAGTGAGAACTGAGGGGGTTGGGAAGACTCAGGCAACAGAGCATCGTCTACTACAAAGAAGACAATCTTTGGCCAAACATTTAGGCAAAACGAATCACCAATCCATCATCTTGATGTTTGGTATTAAGGTTACTCTTTCAGCTTTTTGACATCCTCATTTTGTTCCTCTTCTGTCCAGTAAAATCAACCAGACTTTAGTTTTTTTTTCTAAATCCCAATGAAAGATGCCCCAGAGATGTCAAAGTTTGTACCTGGATAATTTGGACGCTTGCTATTCGAATCGTTTCGATTACCATCTTCGTGGTTGTTTTCACTAACCAAAACTAAACACCAATCTGGTGTTTAGTGCTCTCTTGTTCAATCTGGATCTGATAATCTTGATCAATAACTTAGATTGGGATCTAAGGTGCTTACGTTCGTCGATGAAATATTGGCAAACATGTAGAATCGAAAGTCTATGAGCAGGATGATTTCATGCTGCTTATCCAGGTTTTGAACTGTTTTCCTACTGATTCATAGATGGTCACATCAAATGGTTGTGTTTTTTTTTGTTTGAATCAAAATCCAAAATATCTAAATATCAATAACATACATAGACGTCAATTGGTCCTTTCCTAACCTTCAATTCAGTGCATTTCAATTCGGAAATGCTTTATTTAGAGCTACAGTTGCTGTCACCAACCTCATTTACTAGATTTTCCGGATCTGTGTTGGGAAGTCCATAGTCAGACCCTCAAATGGGACTGCAAACTCTTCTATGATGCTGTGGTTTAAAAATCTTTGCCGAATAATTGTATCAATCCTACAAATTTGTGCTCTCTTCTTAGTGAGAGCTCTTATCAACTTCTAAAGGGAACATCCTCTGCTCTTCTTCCATCTGTCATATTTGTGCCAAGACATTTCTATTTTTGCTGAGACCATTAGCTGTCTTATTTATATTACAAGTTTAATTGGTTCAACAGAATCCATTAAATCCATTTCAAAATTATTATTGTCTAAGCCATTATCACAAACTAAATCAAGAGTACCTGGTGGCATTCTTTCAAGATAACTAGGAATTCTTTTATAAGGTGGGAAAATCAAAACTGGACACCCTATATACATATAACTTAATGATTCAACGTGTCCACAACGCATGACTGAGCCTATCTACTTTTTCATATTGGAGCCACCGCCTCCCCCATCCCCGCTGTGAAGGTCCTTATGTTTGTTTTTTCATGTTCTTCGTCTCTTGCTTTTATCATTGCTTCAGTTTGCTTCCTTGTAATTGAAGGTGGTGGCATTAGAGGATATAGCAACTTCTCGGCATTCATAAGTTATAAAAGAGGTATCAGCTTAGCTGGAACTTCAAGCTTTATCCGTATGTTTTAGAGCAGAACATGGTCTTGCAGCTGGGTCTTCTTCTAGTACTAGACTTGCCCTTACGAAATAGAATGCCTTTGCAGAATAGATATTGCTTCTTGAAATAGGTCCTCTTCTGGCATGATGGCTATGGTTAGAGCAAGAGGCATTAAAAAAAGCAATATTCCTGTTGTATAGATAAACTCCTGATTGCTTGAGGTTTGAATTCCTGCTGCTTCAAGGAAAATCGTTCCTTACAATCTTGGAACTTGTTAGGTAGTGGCAGCCCTTCCAAGATAAGCTGCGAGCCACTCTAGTTCACTTTTTGTTGATAGTAGATGCTCAAAGGAATCATGAAGATCACTTTTAAAGGCAATAAGAAGAAGAAGATACTTACCTATGTTATGTTATGTACATGGCCGAGACAGAAGCATGACATTAAGTGTCGATCAAGACTCTTGCTATAGAAGTGTTTTCTGGAAATTGCAAGGAAATCTTCTCAACCAGTCTGTTCTGGTTATGTTTGTTTCATTGTCGAACTTCAACTTATTTTTGATTCCAACATCATCGACTTCGATTTAAAGAGATAATACTAGTTTTTGAGGTAGAAAAAAAAATGCACGAAACCATAAAAGAAACCATATCTAACATGTCTCTTTCTCCACATATAGGAGCATTTTCTTTTTTGATTCATATAAGATGAGGCCGTAGAGAGATAAATAAACATACAAATGCATATGCAGTTTATAAAACGCATTCGTATGTAGAACTCAAGCATATGGACGGCAATTCTATAAGCATTTAATGTCCCATTCAATAAATGCGTGAAAACTGGTCCCCGAGAGTGCGGCAGATAAATAATTCTTTTACGCGTTGAAAACACAATGCCGAGTTTGACGGACGGCCGATTCGCATCGTTCGCTCTGTGGAGAGAGAGCTTGTGCCGCGGAGAACCATAAGAACGATGCCGCTTACTTTATACTCACGGCGACAATATAAAGTCTGTACTGCGCTCTTTCTTTACATTTCACGTCCTTTCTTTGTCTGTAGATACGCAAGTATAAGAAAACGGTGGAATCTGTGCGTTAAAATGGTATGTGAGTATCTATGAAAAATAAAAAGCGGTACATACACGCTGTAGTGTGATAAAAGGATTAGTTTCTGCTGTCGTAAAATATTTATACCGTTTTATCCGGCCGTTTATGTTTCGTGAGGTTATTATAGGTATACGCCGCATTTAAAAATATGTACACCTATTTAGATTTACATATTTACAACTTGAGTTTATATTACAGATAACCAATATTCAAGTTTTATCAATATCATAAGGAAATTCAAGATATATATGTGACTATGTAGTTGTAATTTAATGGATGAATTCTTCCACATCGTGTCTGCCAGCATATACAAGATAAATATTCTCTCAAATTAAATAGATTTCAATTTAAAATTTATTGTAATTTTATCTAAAGTATGCATACAATGCTATACGAAAAGATTGTATAGTATAGGTCCTAGCACCAACCCTTGTGGGACGCCTCACGACGATCATTTGTAGTTATAAATTTCAATAGATAACTTTGGATAATCTTGATAAGAGAGCATGAGAATTGAAGAATCATTTTGTAGATCAACAGTGGCAATCTCCACCGTTCCAATACAACAGATTCAGAGATCGTGTGGTAGGCTGTCTCCTCCTCTTCCTCATTGCGCAGTGATAATAATAGCTGTAATACTTTTTTACAAAAATTATCAAAGGAATCATGGTTGGATGTTATGCAGGCTACTAATGTTAACGACGCATTTCAAATGTTTGCAAGCACCTTGCATTATTATGTGACTACCTCCTTCACTGTTCGTAGAAAGCAACCAAAATATACGAGACCTCCGTGGATCACCGCTGATATCATTAAATCTAGTGCCACTATAAAAGAATTATATAGAACTGCTGTATCATCTATATACCAACTTTCTTATTTTAAATGGAAACCCTATCTTCAACTATTTAAATTTTAAGTGTTTTTCTTTATTACAAAAATTAACATTAAAAAAAGAAAAATATTTTATTTCACAAATTCGCTACATTACACTAAAAATCTATTTGCCATTTAGCTCTTGATATTGATAAAGTAAGCAAAAACCATTGCTGCGTTCCTTTTTACTGATATGAAATTAAAAAAATACAAAGACCGTTTTGTTTATTTTCGTAAAAACTCATAGCCTTAGCAACATGTTGTCTGCTTGCATGATAGTAGTGATCAGTGTCAGTGCTATTATCGTTTGAATTTCGTTAACTGTACGTAATAATATCATAAAAATGGTTCATTTAACAGAAATGCACAAAATAACCATTCCACAAATGATTGGTTATGCAGATAACACACGGACGCACGGAAGTGTCTCGCTTATTTCACGAAAAATTTCCAAATTTGCCGCCTGTATCCCAAGGAACAATTAGCAAAATAGAAAAACAGTTTTGCGAGCTTGGTCATGTAAGACATATTAAAAAAGTAGCTGCCAATGCAGTAAATGATGATACGAAATTGGATATTATGCTTGAGTTTCAAGAAAACCCACATAATTCTGGTCGAAAAGCAGCCCCACTGTTCAACATTAGCCACACATCAATTTTTCGAGTATTAAAGGAAAGTAAAATGCATCCCTATAAAATGATGCCAACTCAGGAGCTCATGGAAGACGATTTCGATAGGAGAACCTATTTCTGTGAACAGATGATAGCAATGTTAGATAACAATGTGATCCAATTAGAAGATATTTTATTTTCTGATGAGAGCACATTTACACTTCACGGCCATGTTAATCGTCAAAATTGCCGCAATTGGTCTATTGAGAATCCTCACTGGATGAGAGAGGAACGTATGCAATATCCTTAAAAACTTAATGTTTGGGCAGGAATTGTTGGAAATCACATCGTAGGTCCCTTTTTCATTGATGGTATCTTGAATGGAGATAAATATTTAGAACTGCTCCAAAATAATGTCGTGCCAACTTTCGCAAACTTATATCCTAATCCAGCAAACCCACAAGTTCCTGCCAATACAGTATGGTTTCAGCAAGATGGAGCACCGCCCCATTTCCAAATCAATGTCCGGCAGTACCTGAACCAAATTCTTCCAAATCGGTGGATAGGGAGGCACGGATCGATAGAATAGCCAGCACGATCTCCTAATCTGACGCCATTAGACTACTTTTTGTGGGGATATGTCAAAAGTCTTGTATACAAAACTAAACCCCTCAATTTAGATGACTTAAAAAGACGAATCACGCTTGCGATTAGATCAGTAACGCCTGAGATGTTGAGTAATGTTAGAAGACATTTCTATACCAGATTAGCATGTTGCCAAGACGTTCGCGGCGAGCATTTTGAACATTTACTACATTGACATTAATGTTTTTTGTTTTTTTTTTTACATTATTAAGAAATAATCAGTATTACTTTTGTGAAATAAAATGATTTTCTTTTTTTAATGTTAATTTTCGTAATAAATCTGAAAACACTTAATATTTCCGAAACAATTGAAGATAAGTATGGGACATTGTGCATGAATTATGTCTAGAATTTTCCGAAGAACTCAAAAAATAAATAATATGCAGGGGTTTCCATTTAAAATAAGAAAGTTGATATTGGCCACTGTCACATGACACACCCTGTATAATTTTTTTTTTTTTAAATGCGCATTTAAAAATACAAATCGACTTGTCCAAGCGTTTTTCCTAATACACCCACATTTATTTGTTATCGAATTTATTCCATTTGGCTGTTCCACACTGTATAGAAAAGTAATATGTACCGCTAAAAGGCTGCATAATACTAAATTGTTGTCTACATCGAAAAACAAAATGAAATGTGCGTGGAACATAATTAACAATAATTTAAATCGAAAGAAAGATAACACTATCAAACAAATTCTTCATAATGATGCTTTCATTACTGACCCAGGCGCAATAGCAGATTTGTTTAACAAGGCTTTTGTGGGTGACTATCCAGAAAGTACTCATAAGGTGCAGATTGCTAATAGCGTTGTCCCAGCTACAATATTTACAGATACGGTATCACCTGAGGATATATTTAACGTTATTGAGAAGCTGAAACACACTAACGCAGTTGGTACGGATGGCATCAGCACTAAGATTATTAAACTGTGTGCACCAATTATTGCATATCCTCTGTGCAGCTTGGTTAACTGGTCTTTTCAGGACGGTACGTTCCCTGACTTGTTCAAGACTGCCAAAATAATACCTGTATTTAAAAAAGGAGATCGGCTGAGTTTAAATAATTACAGGCCAATAATTGACTTTATAAATAAGCATGAGATAATTCATCCAGCTCAGCATGGTTTTCTGAGTGGTAAATCGACAATTACGGCCATAATGAAGTTTCTCTCTACTGTATACGAGGAAGTTGATAACAGAAAGAAGTGTATTGGTATTTTTATGTATTTGTCTAAGGCGTTCAATATGGTAGACCACAGTTTGCTACTGGACAAGTTATTTAATTATGGCAAGCAGTTGAGATTAATGGTCGAATGTCGTCAAAATTGACTGTGACCAGAGGTATTCCGCAGGGCTCCATCCTGGGGCCACTACTTTTTATTCTATTTGCAAATGATCTTCCACATGCCATAACTTCAGGAAACCTGGTTATGTATGCTGATGATAATAGTTACTGTCTTTCAGATGACAACGTGGATAGTCTACTAACGAATATGCAGCTAATGTTAAATAATTTTGTGGACTGATTTGGACGCAATAGTTTGCATTTGAATAGAACTAAGACAGTATTTATGAATTTCACGCCGAAGAAACGGGAGGAGAACTAAGCTGTACTTGGATGAGAGCCTTTTAACCTTGTCCCAGTGTAACTGGTGTGCTTTTGTAATCCACTCAGCCAGCAGTTTTGGTTATCGCCAAACCCGCTTCAGGTCCAGTGAATATTGTTTCAGGACCCTTTCTTGCCAGCTTGTTTGATATTTCGTTGGCTAGTGTACCCTTATGTTCCGATACCCACACCAAAATGATTTTGTTGTGTATGGCCAGAGTTCTTAGGTTTTCCAGGCAATTCCAAGCTAGTTTCGAGGTTCTCTGATAGAATGCTAATGTCTTTAGAGTCACCTGGCTGACCCTTAGATTGTTTTTCCAGTGCCCTTCGAGTACAAGTTTCCTTTGCTAGTATTTCCGTCTGGTTCACGGTGATATATTGCCCTAATGCTGTATATTCTTTATGATTTAGGGTTTTATTATATATACCTGCTCCAGAGCCCGTAATTCTGGCACTGTCAAAGAAATTTTCCAAGATTTAGGAAAAAAATTCAAATGAATTGTCCATAGTCAATCTCAAATTCCTTGCATCTTCAACAATTGCTGATTGTGTACCAGGAAGTACTGTCTCAAACACTTTTTAAAAGTCTTTACAGATTTTAGTTTTCCCAAAGAGCAAGACCTTAGATTCTCACTTCCTTTAATATCTATATTCTAGACATCGTTTCCGTTTATTCATAAAAATCTCTTTCAACACAAAATGTAATGAAGGAAAATTTGTTTTTATTTTCCTTTTTCTTTTTCTCTTCAAAACAGTCCATCTCATCAATACTAGGCTTGATAATTAATTATGTTCCTTTCATCCTTTACACTTTAGAATATCTTTCATAATCTCAAACATTTTAGTATGAAATACTGGTAATGTTAAATACTATCTACAAGGTCTATCATTATACCTGTTTGAATGAGGTGGAAACTGTATTTAAGGTAATGGCCACAGAAAAGTTGGATTGTGAAACAAGACTTTGTCTTTTTTTGAGGTTATGCCAAAGTCTCTCTAGGGGCCTCTTTATCCTACATGAGCTAACCTTTCTATTCACAAGACTGTGGGGAGGAAGAGTACATGAAGGCTTGATGATTTTTTTCATAAAATGAATGTATACAAAACATGAAAATCCATGAAAGACCAGTCTTCCTATGATATTAAATTTATGGAAAATTCAAAGCTGTTGTAGCAAGAAATTTGGTAAGAAGCCACGATTTTATTCAGAATTCCAACAAACTCCTTAGGAAAGTTACTAAAGATGGTATAAACGTGGTATCAGCACAAAAACAATTCAGAATTGTTGTTGTCCCGGTCCACCATTATTATTATTATTTATTGTTGAGCTGCAGGCCTGTTTCATCGACTATAAAAACCGGAATTAAGTTTGTCATAGAGTCAATTGTCTTCTAGCGCAAACTGAAAGTGGTTGGGGAGTTGAAAGTGGTTCCCGACATCCACACGATTCATGCCATCGCGGACCGTTGTAAAGATAAAACTTTTCGAAAAGTAAGATCAGGGTTTCTTCTTAGAAATGATCTGAACTAATCAGAACCGGCTATTTCTTTGTTTTCGTTAAACTTATGGTTGATACGAAGAAAATTAAACTTAACATCAGAAATTGTCAGAGGAAATCCTGAGGTTTTCTTCGGTGTGACTTCCACGATTTGGTCCTTCGCTCCTATCCGTTTTTAGCATTTTTCTGCAAAGATATGATAAAAATAGTCGCAAAAAAGCGTTGGAGATCTGATGGCGAACTCTTCCAGAACGCTAAGGAGAGATGGCCAAGCCATTATAAACAACTGGGTGTTGCATATGGTGGATGTTGGAGGTTAGAATAGTGCATTTAATTAAGTTAGTCTCTTGAAAAGATGTTGCGGAAATGTTCGAAGGAGACTTTACTGGAGTTATGTCTATGGTACAGCCTGGAACATAAGCCTAGACTTTGGAATGGTTCAGCTACGGCAACCACCCTTCAGCGATTTTTAATTGAAATTTTTGGTTATATCATACTACAAAGAAGAAGGTCCTGACAGACATAATAATACGATATGAAATTAAAACTTCTGTACATCAAATTGGCCATTTAGGAATAGGCTAACTCGTCGCGAGGGGGTGGTGCCTAATTTGAGGACTTTCTTTGAATTTTTTTTCCTTCTAACCATACTGACTCAGAAACTTATTTCACTTGACATTTTAATTAATTATTACCCGCATAAAATGGGACCATAACCTATTCTTCTGCATTCATGATCCACGTTTAAAGATTACAAATGAAAATGACCTGACAACAACAAACCACTTGCTTGTTACTTCTCGGTCTACATTATTTTGCTAGTGGCAACGCTAAATTTTATTTCAACAATGCGAATGATGTCATTCTAATTTGGTTACTCTGTCTTGGAATTTTGTTGTTTCCTATATAGTGGATCCATCTATTTCTCCTTTCGATACTTCCGTTACGTCCACATAGGCACTATCTTCCTTTTCTTATTCGATTCCTTCATTCAATAACTCTTCGAAATAGTCTTTCAATCTCGCCACCACTGCATCCCCATTGCTAATTAAATTTCCTTCTTTGTTTTTATAGTGAACTGTACTTGTTTGGTAATCTTTCTGTATTTATTTAATATCCCTACAAAAGTTTCTCATTTCTTTCCTTTTATGTTTTTCTTATATTGTCTTAATCCTGTTCTCTCTGACTCCCATTTTCTTTTGGCTGCCAAGCTTCTTTGTTCGTTGGTTTTTGTGCCCCATGTCTTGGTTTTCCAATTTTTTTGCCATGTCTGCTCTTCTCCTAGAATCAACCTTTTCCAAATCGATCTTTTCTTGGATCTGTCATCCACCATAAGAAAGCCATTCACGATCCTCCCCACTTTATCTTTCTACTGATAAAGTTTTGCATTCTTGCATCATTTCTTCTACATAACTCACCTTCTTCTTCAGATGTTGCTTTGGCTGGTGTTCTAATATGGATATTGTTTATTATTAATTATTTCTCCATCGTTTGTTTGCGCTTTCAAATCAAACTTTTTTCTAATTAAACTTAATTTTTATTCGTAAAAGAAATTTATGTGATACCTTTTCAGTTTAATAGTCTAAGTTTGAGACGTTCCCTCTGGTATACAACATCAATTTTATGAATGGAAATAGCATGACGATGCTAAATTGGGAGAGCTGCCGTGTGCAAATCCGTACGTTGTAAGCAGTGCAAGAAAAGTCTTAAGAGTCGAGTATTCGTTCGCAATAGTTGTATGTTGTACGTTGCGGCCGTTACATGTGACGAGTCCGGGGTGTCCAGTCGGGACAAGCAGCATCGGCTAGGCGCCAGTCCAGTCGCCAAGCTATTCGCCATATAAAGCAGATAAATTGTATCGAGTTTTGATTTACATCCCGCATTCTTCGAGTGTAACAAACGCGTTTCCATTTTTCAAACGCGCCATAATTTCAAGCGCTCTCCGTCCGTCCCGTGACCGCACCCTGCATGTCCATTGATTGAGCTCGATGGGAACAGGTCTCGGAGTCAATAAACCCGGTGCACCTGCTGGCCTGAGGTCAGCGCTTCACAATGCGCCTGAACGTACGCATACATATACCTTACCGCGCACACATGTACACATCTTCCCATATATAGACGTTTATACGTATCCTCGTACGATATCGTCTAACGTGTGAGCGACTGAGATGACGATAGGCACTACGAAGCGGATCCGGAACTGACCCTTCTTCGCTAGGAGCATCGAGGAGGGCCACCGGCAAGGAGCATCTTTCGGTTTTAATTTGTTTGTTTTAATTTTCGTTTTATTAATTGTTGAAATTTCTATCAGATAAATTAGAAGAAGAATCATTGATTGGTATAGTTTAAAATTCTATGAAAATATTTAATAAACTAGCTTTTTAAATTTCATTTATAAATCACCAACCAACGGCTAGTTGGTCAAAATCTCTTTTCTTAAACCCTATTGATTCATAGCAATCAGACCTCGTGTCCAGTTGAGTCAAATTGCATTTAACCTCTCACCCGTCATAACCTGTGGACCTTGCAAGATTTATTAGAGGACCACAAGGATAGTCGATCCAATTAAACTCCAGCAATTGAGGCGCCAGTAGCGTTATCTGGACATTGCAGATTTAGTTAGGCATAAGGTTCTAAATAGGTTCTACCTTTCTTGGCCTACAAGCTGGCTTTGGTTTTAATGTTATACCTATTGCTGTTTCCAATGTGCTGGAATGTTAACTGTAAAAGAACAAACCTAGAATAACCTGAAACAACAATCCAAAGTTCTCTCTTATTTCTGCCTCCATTTTTTTGTTTTTCCGTTAGAGTTTTCATTCTGCATTGTAATTTTTGTTTTGTCTTCTTTGTTCTTTGATGTAATGTTTTGTTTCTCTTCTGATTTGCTCTTGATTTGGACTTCATTTTGTACGGATTTCCTCAGTTCCTTAGATTCATATTTCATCATCATTTTCATCGTTGTTTTCTTCTTCTCTCTTAATTTAGGCTTTTCTTCAATATACTGTCATTTTCTTCGTTTCCTCATTGTCACATCTTCATGATTTTCATCTTCGATTTTTTCTTTAGCTTCCTCCACTATAATTCTTCATCTCATCTTCTAAACATTTTAATATCCTCCTCAT
Source organism: Holotrichia oblita (assembly GCA_023690525.1). Classification (NCBI taxonomy): domain Eukaryota; kingdom Metazoa; phylum Arthropoda; class Insecta; order Coleoptera; family Scarabaeidae; genus Holotrichia; species Holotrichia oblita. The sequence goes on along the minus strand of CM043018.1, from coordinate 145,183,305 downwards.
CATTCTTTACTTTCTCAATTCAATCTCTCGTTACACCCTTTCAATGTTTAACTTTAATTTTCTTGCTTTTTCTAGGGTGTTTTTTTTTCTAGTTGTATCTACATTGTTGGTTATCGATAAAACATCAGTAACACCAACACTACAACGTTTGATTACTCCATACACGTGTTTCGGGAGCGCATTCGGTATTCGGTTGATGATGAGAGCCCATGCGATCCCGAAACATGTGTCCAAAGAAAGAATTGGAACGAAGTGATTCTAGGAGAGGGCTAGACAGGGCAAGAAACTGGCAAAATCAAGGAGACGGGTCACAAAAGAACAACAATCAAAAAACCTATGCAGGCAGAAGAAGATTTGCAGAGAACAAGATTAAGGCAATAGAAAAAGAAATAAGAAACGGAAAGGTTGACAAACAAGGACACTTCAGTGTACAATTAAATTTAATTGGCAATGGGAATGAAGTGACTGAAGAAGCCGAAGGAAAGGAAGATACTGCTTATCGGGACGTAATGGAAGCATCAAAAGAAGAAATAGACAGATCCACTACAGAAAGTCAGGACAGAATTGAATAACGGCTGAAAATATTAAAGCAGGAGGAGGATCATTAATTCATAAGTATTAAAAGGTGAAGAGCCCAAAAAACAGTAGAGAGAAAAGAATGGAAAACACTACATTGTTGGTGTTTCCATAAATTCGTTTCATCTTGAAGCTTCCCTTTCCTCGTTTGCCTTTGTGTTATTATGCACATTTTCTCGATCTGCGTTCCTGCTTACTTTTTTTTCTGCACTTCTTCGATACAATTATTCCTTAACCTCATTTTTCTGCATCATTTCTCTTTCGAATTGTTTCTCTTAATTTCCTCTTGTTGTTTGTGTTTTTCCTTGGCTTCTTGTTTTTTTTTTCTGCATAATTTTTGATGTTTCCTCTTTAATTATCTTCATGTTTTTGAGTTTTCCTTCTGTATCTTCTTTATTTTCTTAATTTTTGTCTTCATTGCTTAGTTTCCCTTTCGTCGGCTTTATATTTTTTTAGTTTTTTATTCTCGTTTAGATTTCTTTTTGCGTTGTTCATTCTTCGGTTGTTTCACTTAATATTTAAGCGATTCTTTTCTCGAATCTTATTCATTCTTCTTTGCTTGTTTGTTTGCATTGTTTGGTTCATTTGTTTTGCTTCATCTCTATACATTTCTATTTTCTTTCATTTTCTTAAATGTTTCGTCTTCTTTCGTTTTCGATTCCTCTTCATCCTCGCGGATTTCCTTTATCTAACTTCGCTTAAGGTTGAGGTTTCTTTTTTTCCAACGTTTTCTTTCTCTGTCTTCATTACTTCTACGTTCTGTTACATCTTTCGTCATATGAGGAGTCGACATTCAAAGAGGCGTTTGTCCATTTCGATAAATTTGCAGAAAATGGAAAAAACCCAATCTTTTAGCAACTATTGATCGTTAAAAATTTTTTTGGTAATGATTACGGCATTAACAAGGAAGGTAAGGAGCGTAGTTTCCAAAAATATTTCAATATTAATAATTCAGAAATAAGCACCAAAATTCAATTAAAATTGGAAAAAAAGCGTTTTTTTTGTCAAATTAGCCCATTTTTAAAACGTATAAAAATGATACAACTAGAAATAAAAGACAAACTTTATTTCGAATGAAAAAAAAAGCATTAATTAGTAACTTAGTAACATATAAAAGTTTTCTTAAGCATCCCCTTGTTTTTGTCTCTCTGTTGTACCAGTAAAGAGTTCAGCCACTGTAGGTTTGAATCTTTCCTTCATCTTTTCATCTTTTTGTTTTTCTACTTTATCTTTTAATATTACGTACAAGGGGTAATTAAAACAATTGAATTTAATCGATGCTTTTTCCAGGCTTCAGTAACGTCTGGAACGTTTTTCTGGGATGTCATTCCCGTAAAATATTTCAGACTTTACCAGTATGAGACTTTCGTTCCCTGCAGATCTTTTGATACAAATTCGTTTAGCCTCGCTAATTCCAATTAAATTTTTGAAGGCAGAAGATGTGTTTTGGAAGTCGTAAACTGACCAGTCATGGCTCAATTTTCGATCGGTTCCAACTTATAAATATAACTCCCAGTACTTTTCGGGATTCTTTATGAAGCTGTGCCGTTTAGTGATTTGTTCAATTCTTCCGAAAATTCGATCAGCAGGCAAGACCGAATGGCCTCTTACAGGAACTGTTATGTTTATGGATTTCAAAGTTCTAGGGGCATTTTTATGTAACCAAATCATAAGTCCATGTATCATATATGTTTGTTTGACAAATACCTACTGGACAAAATGCGTTTTGAATATCAATTAAATATTCGGTCATTGATAAATATGGAACAAAATGCTCTACAAATGGAAAATATGATATCAGAAGGTGTATTTGTTTGTTAGAAATGCAACAGCACAAACACCTCTAAAATGCAAATTTTGGACAAAATACTTTTTGAATGTCAACTCCTTATATTATAGTCTTCCTGATTATTTTGCTCATTTTGGCATTGATCCTTACCTAGCACTATTCTTCATTTCACTAAGTTGGGAATGTGGGTATGGCAGCCAAAGATTCCAACAATAGGCTCAAATTTTCAAATTTTGAGCTTTCGCAATTTATTTATTGCTTCATCAGAGAATGTTGAAATGAAGTTACATCGTAAAAGTACACTCTTATGTAAGTTTTCTTATAATGTATTGTTATGTCAAAAATGAAATCTTTAGATACTAGATAGATAGATAATAATAATAGAACATTTTTTTACTCAAAAAACGCAACAACGTTCAGTAATACAGTGGCAAAAATGTAATGTTGCACTGTGTCTCGAATGTTTTGTTCCATTTCACACATCGTGAATTGCATGATATTGGTTAGTATAATAATTATAAAGTTAATATTTTTAAGTTTTTTTGCATTTTATATTGTTTTTACTTGTTTTGTGTTTTTTATTAGCAATATGACCATCTTGAATTTTTATTATTTTAGATTATTACATAAATAAAACAAAGTGGTACTAATATGTACCAAGAACAACGTGTGTTTTTTTTGCTCAGGCGCACATTGGTACAAATATGTACCAGCCATTTTCAAAAAAACCATATCAAAATCTGCCGATTTGACATCATTTTTCGACATTATGGTAATCAGCTTCCAGGTCTATAAGAAAAAATTTTACTTTTTTGGGTTCCCAGGGTTTTGTCCGTTAAAGGGTTAAATGCTTGGGATATTGGATAAACTTTTAGGTTAAATAGTAATGACTCATTTACCACTAATTTATGTTCATATAAGTCTGATGCTACACAAGCGCTATCATCCACCAACCTTTCATTCTTTTTTAACGTATCACATACAAAACTCTTATATCTTTCATCACATTCACACATACTAAAATAATCTTCATTGATAGGTATTTCACCTTTATCTACCACCCCATTATTTTTATATTTATTAACATCATATATGTTTTCCTTTACATTACTATAATAATAACTATTCCCCTTATCACACACACTCTCATACACACTTCCATTTACGCATTCAACTAAACCATTTATAATCACATCTCGCTCATTATCATTTCTTTCTTTCTTTCAATTTTCAAACTGTATATGATTATTTCCTATTTTAATGCAATTATTGTCGTAGTCGATTATTACGTTATATTTATTTAAAAAGTCAGCGCCTATAATGATGTCATACTTTAAACCATTCATAATCAAAAATTTACAGGAATACTCCTTACCATTTAAATTTAACAAATCACATACAGACTTATTTATTTTTGATAGTAATTTACCTGTAGAAGCTTTTATTTCTATGTTATTCATTTTTAACATTTTTTTATCAAAATAATTTAGATTTTCAAAGAATACTTTATCTGAAAGTAATGTCACTTCGGAACCTGTATCGAATAAAGCTGTGAATTCCAGATTATCTAATTTAATTTTGACTAATCTTCCGTAAGGGTTTTATTTTCAATTTGAAATAACTTTTTAGGGTGTTCATAATTATTTTCCGAAATTAAATACTTACAATTTTTCGTGGCATTTAAAAAAACTGAGTACCATCTTGAATTTGGTGAACATCAGCAACAACGTTTATCGCGTTTAAATCATGCGAATTTTTATATGAATCATGTTGTTTTTGAAACCCTTTTTGATCCTTATTTTTATTTTTACTTTGTCTTGTTCAGTTTCAGACCAATATTTGCTGATGAAATTGTTGATTAGATCTTGATCTTTATATCAAATTGACTTCGAATGTCGAAAATTTGAATGAAAATCTTTTAATAATTTTTCGCTTAATTTAGAAAATGCCAAATTTAAATGCATTAAATCAAATTAAAATGATAGAATCTGATAATATTTGTTAAATAACTTCTCAATAAACGATGTTATCAATGGAATAAACGTTATCACTCGTCTAATTGATGTTAAAAAAATTATCGGACTTCCTCGTTCACCATCATATTTCGGAACAAGATCTTTTAATTTAACGTTATTAATAAAATTAGAAAAATTAGATTCATTCAAATTTGAATTTTGCCTTAAATTTGAATTGACATTAGCAGGAGGTATTGAGTTTGACACATTAGGATTTGACACAGATACAGTTTCATTAACCTTCTTTTCTAAAGTATTCAACCTATTCTCGAAATCATTTTGACTGGATATCATACCATCTAATCTATTAAGAATAGTAGTCAACATACCTTGAATATTATCCCCACTGTCTCCTTCAAGAGATCTAGTTTTTGGCATTATAAAAATTTGGAATTTCTATAAAGCACTCTAAATAAAGTTCCAATTACTATTGAATAATATTGAGAATATAATGTAAATCTAAATTTTGACAAATGATTTGATTTGAACAGCTTTTTTAGAAACTATTAACTTAGAAATTTCTAAACTTATTGACTTTTGCCAATAAGTCCTGTCACGGTCGCCAATTTGTTATGTCAAAAATGAAATTAAAAAAAATAATAAATAATTTTTATATTAAGCACTTTACAAATTAATATAAACCCACCCTTACCTTAAAATATGTAATATTGAAAATAAAAATAAGTAACTTCCGACTTCAGGTCCTTCCTTCCTTTGAAGTTTTATTTCATTTCTTTCTCCTTGTTTGGAATCTTTTCTTCTTGTCCTCTTTTCTTTCTCACTTTTCAATCTTTTCAAATCTTTTTCCTTCACCTGTCTCTCTAATTTTCTTCTTTTTCAAACTTCGCTTTCTATTTTTTTAAATGTTTTTCTTCTTTCCTAAGAACTTATCTTTTATTCGTCTGACTTTTACTTTTTCTCCCTTCCTTCAAAAAAAACAATTCTCCTTATCTTGTTTTTTTTTCTTGGCCTCCTTCCCAACTTTTTTTTTATTTAAAAAAAACCGCGGTAACATAAGTGTGCGTCGTACGTGTAATTTTGACAAATATTTCTTAAATTTACAATGCTTAATATAATATTCTAATTATTAATACCCAAATAACATAACAGTATATTCTTTCATAACCTACATTGTATCATGCCTTTTGTAGCTTAATTCCCTGATGAAGTAATAAATAAATTGCGAAAGCTCAGAATTTGAAAATTTGAATCTATTCTTGGAATCTTTGGCTGCCATAGCCACATTCCCAAGCTAGTGAACTTAGCGAGTACAGCAAGTACTTCTTTTCGAAACTATTCTTTATATTCTATGTTCTTTCTTTTTTTTTTTCTTCGCACCTACTAGTTTTTCTTTAGTGTTTCTTCCGTTTCGTGCTCTATTATTATATGTCACGAGTTTGTTTTGTTTCCTTAATAAAAATGTTCTAAATTTTAAATCTTTCTTATAATGAATAATAATCGAAAAGATTATATTGAAATAAACTTATAAAATAAATAAAAATATATATGAAAGAAAACCACACCATAGCACCAGACGTAAAAATGTAATCGCTGCATGTCCATTTCTAAACCTCTGCGTTCGAAACAAAGACATACATTATCTCGTAAATAAAAAAAGAGCCATCGTCTTGTTTCCGAACAAACCAGATACTTGTTTCTGGACTTGGCGTGAACACAAACTGGATAACATTAGATTCACTCAGAACACGATCTTATTAAGGTAAACACGGTAGCGTTACTGTTTTGTAATTGTAATTGATACCGTAGCCGTTTACAACAGCATGCACGTTTCTCTCACTAGAACAAATTCCATTAATAATAATTAAATCAATTTCTTTTAATAGTAGAATGGTATAAAATTAATTAATTGATGGAATTAATTAAATTATTGTACGAGACTTATACGAAGCTCCGTTTTAGAAGCAACGGAACCAGATATGCTTGCAATATCGCGAAGAAATTAATAAAAAGCCACACGATCCTATGGTAATTGTCTTTTGAAACGGTAACCACACCATAATACCTATTATGACGCCGTAATAAGCAAGAAATCGACTTCATCCTTCACGTGCCATCGTAAACGCAGAACACGTACTCAAGAACGATTGTACTTTTTTCCGAAAGGTATCAGAAGCAGCGGCAGGTACATATAGTTCTGCCCGGTTGCGTTGTGTATAGTTAAAAAGTAATCGGTGTGCTCGGTGAGAGAAAGCAAGAGGTATACGATGGTGGCGAAGTAACAGCGTTGGTCACGTTGTGACGCTCGTCATACATCTGAGTTGGAGAGGTAAAACGAAAAAAAAAAAAGAATTATTCCCAAACGGTTACCTCATCCATCAATTTCGACAACTAATAACGGCTAGGGAAGAATGTTAAGGTTAAACTCCAATTATAATATATGCTCATACATACATTAGGTATACAATAAAATCTTCATTCTTTCAAGGAAAATTTTTTGACATTTAACTCCTGATTTATATCAATTAAACCAACGAAGAAAAGAAAATGCAAAGTCCAATAGTATCAGCGCTTTCTCAGCGGAGCAAATAAGCGCTCTACCTACTATAAAACTTTAGCGGATATCATTTATTTTCATTTAGAACATGTCCAGTTATTTATTTTTACAACGTCTGGCGATTCTCTATGGCGGTTCTATATCCGTTGGCGCTTGATTGCGTTTTCTTCTGTACTAAAACCAAATTGGTTGCCGTTTTTCCACGTTGCTCTCCTTTTTTATATCGGCTACTGCGTTCCTTTTGTATCGGGGCCCCGGAGCTTCCACGCTGTTAATTAGCTAAGCGCGGCCACACTTTCAGCACGCACTCATCCGTTTTAATTATGTCCATGGATAATTCCGATTTAAATTTAAAATCGATGACCATATACAGGCTTAATTAATTTTAAAAAGAGCGAACTGCCGTGTGTACACATGTACACCTAAATGGCCGTCCCCTTTTCAAATGTAACAGCGCATTTCACAAATCATAATTAATGTAACCAAAGGAAGACGCTTTTATGTATATTCCTTGCGACATTATTACCTTGTCCTTTTTTATATTGTACACAGTGCTTGGTATCAACTATGAACAAGATTGAAAGTAATAACTATGAAAATGTCAAAGCATGCTAAGACCAATTCCAGCCTCTAAACGAAGAAAAACAAAGTAGAAGAATAAAGGCAAAAATGAGCGAAATAAAGGAGATCTAAAGAAGGAAAGCAAAAGTGAGTAAAAAATGAAGGACCATAAAAGACCATACAACGATAAATATAAGGGTACACGGAAACAATATAGAAAGCGAAGAAAAATATGTTTGTTTCACAGAGTTCAACACAATGAAGCAAAACGAAGTACCAAGGGAAAATTAATAAAACGAAGTCAAGAAGGAAGAAAAAAGGAACTAAAATGAAGTACCAAACAAAGAATAATAACAGAGCAATAGCGAAGTTAAATAAGAAAAACCCGAAGAATATGACAAGGACTGGAAAACAAAAACGTTTAAAAATAAAGCAAAACAACCAAGAGAAATCCAAGAATAGCACAAGCAAAAATGACGGAAAACCCAACAAAACATTAAGCAAAAACAAAAGAAAACAAATACAAAAACTAGGAAAATAAACGAGAATGGAAAAAGGAACAAAAAGCGAAAAAAAGAAAACAGGAGCGAAACCCATGATCGAGACACTACTAAACTGAGGAAGAAGAAACAAAAGAACGGACACAAAAATGAGGAAAATAAACAAAATCTAGTGTTATGTCAAAAATCAAATCAAAATAATTCAAATAATTTTGTATATTAAGCACTTTACAATTAATTTAGACCCACCCTCTCTTACCTTAGTATGTATAATACCCATTAGTATGTATATTAAAAATAAAAATAGTAACTTCTTCCCGACTTCTGGTCTTCTGGTCTTCTGGTCCTTCTTTCCTTTGAAATTTTTCTTCTTTTCCTCTTTTCACTTTTCATTCTTTTCAAATCTTCAAACTTTTCCCTTCACCTGTCTCTCTAATTTCTTTTCTTGTTTTCCTCTTTTCACTTTTCAATCTTTTCAAACTAATTTCCAATGTTCTTTTTCAAATTTCACTTTCTATTTCTTAAATGTTTTCTACTTTTTCCAAAGAACTTATCTTTTTCGTCTGACCACCAACCAATTGTCCACTTTTTCTTGTTTTTCTTGACCTCCTTCTCAAATTTTATTATTATTTTCAAAAAACCGCGGTAACATGAGTGTGCGTCGTACGTGTAATTTTGACAAAATATTTGCTAAATTTACAATGCTTAACATAATATTCTAACGAATTTTGTTGGAAATTAACGAAATAACATAACACTAGGGTAGTGATGCAAAAGGGTAGTTGGAGAAGAAATGTCCAAGAAAGTGAAGACAATGAAAGAAGAAGCGGCCAAAACTATACGATGGAAACTACAAGAAAATGAAAAAAATATAAGAAGAAACAAACCTCTAAAGTTGGTAAAATGGAAAAAAAAACAAACACAAACTAAGAGAATAAAGAACGGGAGAAAAGGAAGACAATTAAAGAAATAAGAAAGATTATGTAGAATAATCGCATAGGAAAAATCGAAGAAAACACTATGAAGAAGTGAAGCGAAGTAAATAATCAGAAAAACTACAGATGAACGAAGAAAACCTAAATTAAAGGAACGAGATAATAACAAACGATTACACAAAAAACACGAAACATGAGAGAGAATGAACATCTGAAAAGGTTCAAAAAGAAGCATTAAATCAACAAAGACTGTATGAAAAAAAGACAAAACAAAATGTAGTTAAAAAAAAATAAAAAAACGAAGACAATGTCGAAGAGTAACAAAACCGGACAACCGGAAATTAAGTAAATGACAGTATACCGAAGTATAGTCTAAGCTGAGGAAAGAATTTAAGAGGCACAAACAAGGACAACATCATAAAACACAAGGAGATGAAGGAAACAGCGATGACAATAATTAAGTATGAAGTAAAAAACCGACTAACACAAAAGTGAAATCAAGAAGAGGTGAAGAAAACGGAGAGGGTGGGAAGGACCAAGCTAGTTCAAAATTTGAGCCAGATTGTTCCAGATATGGTTCTAAAATTTATTTAAAAGATGAAGTCAAACAATCGAGAAGCAAAAGCTAAAGGAAAGTGAAACAAGAAACGACAAAGAACATAAAGCATAAGCAAGATGAAAAACGAAATAAAAAAAAACAAATAAGAAAACAATCTAAATCTAAACGAAGAAGACTCAAATGGATATGGCACAAGTGGTGGGTGAATCTGCACCTCTATATAAGAAGGTAAATGGTGGAGAATTGCACAAAGGATTTTGAACTCGCCAGAGAGACCTGTGAACAAGGTGTTGATGCTGGACGACCGAAACCTTTTTTTCAAAGAAAACATTGATCTGGTTGACGACACAACTCTGAAAGATAGGGTCGAATTGCTGTGAAATAGCTTCTAATATTATCTTCCTTAAGAATTGCCAGATCTTACAATATAAGAAAACGAAGAAAAAACGAGAGAAGAAAAGCAATGGCTAAAGGATTAAGCACACAATTCGGTAGTAAAACTAGAGAAAAACAAAACAAAAATGAATTTAGATCAAGGAACAACAGAGAGTAATCATATAAGAAAGGTGAATGAAACACCAAGATCATATAAAGAAGACTAAAAAGAATCCCCACAGAAAAGCGGCAAATCAAAAGTAATATGAAGGACAAACGGAGGAACACAGAAGCAATGTAGAAGACGAAGAAAAATGTGTTTCCTTCACATAGCAAAGTATAGCCTAAGTTAAAGAAACATTTTAAGAGACACAAACAAGGACACCACAACGAAACACAAGAATATTAAAATAATTAAATATGAAGTTAAAGAACAGAAACTCGATTAGGACAAAAACGAAGAACGTAGTAAATGGGGTGACGGATAATGTGGGAAGAACCAAGCTAGTTAAAGATTTGATCACTGTGAAATTCATAGCTCAGACTTGTGGCTTTTCAATAGGTAGCGTAGAAACCATTTTATATAAAGAATTAGATCTCCGAAAGGTACGATGGGTACCGAAAATGTCGTCGCCAGGTCGGTAAGTCACTTCAAAGAGGAATTTGACTATCGTTAAACGAGAACCTGAACACTTCCTAGCAAGATTCGTTACTGTTGATGAAACCTGGGTTCATCATTTTGATCCTGAATCAAAAAGACAGAGCACAGAATGAAGGCACAACCCTCGAACATTTCAACAAAATGTTGACACCAGTCGGTAGGTCACTTCAGAGACGAATTTGGCCATCGTTAAACTAGATTCTGAACACTGCCTAACAAGATTTGTTATTGTGGATGAAACCCGGTTTCACTATTACAATCCGGAATCAAAAATACAGAACATATAATGGAAGTACCACCCTCTCGAATAGTTCAAGAAAATATTGACGCCAAGTCACTTCAGAGACGAATTTGGCCATCGTTAAAGAAGATCCTGAACACTTCCTAACAAGATTTGTTACTGTTGATGAAACTTCTGTTCACCATTATGATTCTGAATCAAAATGATAAAGCATAGAATGGAGGCACCAGCCCCTCGAAAATTTCAACAAAATACTGACGCCAGTCGGTAGGTCACTTCAGAGACGAATTTGACCATCGTTAAACGAGATCCAGAACACTTCCTAGCAAGATTCAAAACCTCAGTTCAACATTATGATCCTGAATCAAAAAGACAGAGCTTAGAATGCAGGCACTACCCGCTCGAACATTTCGTACAACAGCATCTGTACCAATATCATTATCATGTGGTCAAACTATAATTGAGCAATATCATGCTGCTTTAATTTCAAAACTGCTTGATTCCTTCAGATAAAGAAGGAAGGAAAATCTCAGACGTGGTGTGATGTTTCATCGCTCCTACCCACAGGAGCTGTGTTTCAATAGTCGCAATTTTTGAAGTTTCCCAACAGCCGCTTCAATCTCCAGATTTAGCCTATAATGCCTTCCCAAATTCACACCTTCGTGTGGGATTCACTTTCGGAACAATGAGATACTGATGATGGTGAACGAATGGTTTGCATCTCAAAAGAAAATACACTGTACATATGATAGGTTCTAGCAAAAAATGTTCAAATTTATGCGGACCTATTTGTTAGAGACGAGTAATTAGTGCCTAGTAAAGATTCGAAAACCGACTAAATTACACTGAAATCAGTTAGTCTGGCACGACAATTATTAGTGAATGTACATCTATTTATTACGCCGCACAGTAACTAGAGATGAAATAAATAACGAATCGTTAAAGCTGTGCCGTAATGAACGACCGTAAAATTACGTTTTCTCCATTTATTACTCATCCTTGTATTTTATATTTAATAACGAACCTTGTTTAAATTCCTTAGTTCGCTTTTAAATAGGTATTATTTATATTATATCCTCGTGATTTATCACTCTAATCTGTGTAAGCTGTAGAAATAGGATAATTAATATAATTGAGTTATGAAGAAGAGATTTTTGAGGTAAACACAAATTTCTGAAGAACGAATCAGGTAAGTGACGGTGATTGTTAGAGAAGAGCAAACGTTTGGGCGCCGCTCACTCGATACCGTTCACCATATCTCTTCGGTTTTACACCTGTTGAACTGGCGGAACCAGTCCGTTGTGACCGAATAATCCGGAGAAGATCCCAGGCCACCGAGCAAGGTCGCGCTGCATTTAAGCTGCTCATCATTGAATAAAAATAAATTTATTATTTAAAAAATCGCATTTAATTAAATAAATAATATAAACGAACGATGTACTCTAAATTTTGCTATTAACTATATAAGTACTAAGAACAAACAACAAAAGAACGAGTCGACTCAACGTGACTAATATAAAGAAACAGTTTGTAATTCTCTCCACTACCCAAAAACGACCGAATTTTATTGTTACTTAAATGTAAACGCTTTCAGAATTTGTATATCCTTACATCAGGCCCTCTCTCTACACACAACGATATAACCTATAGACAAACGCAACGTCTAGTCACCGTCTCTCTTTTCACCAAATCTGGTTTCGTTTCCTCTTCAATGCGGACATTGTGTTCGCTCCGAAGAAGTAGTCCGCATTGTACGATCATTTATTGTATTAGCTGGAGAATAAAAGCCGTTTTTACATGTCTGTCGACTATTCTTCCACCCTCTGTGAATCTTTTTGTACCCGCTAGGGAACTCGAACGTTGTTCTTGGACACCGCTTGCATTCTTAAGGAGTACAGCGACGTAGTAGCGGTAGCAGCCAGCTCCGTTTGTGTATAGTGTGTAGTGGCGTGTTTCGACGACCGATTGCGTGAGAATAGACTTAAGAAAGGACGAGAATGATTGCAAGAACCGTGGCGACATCTACATCACAAAGGGACTAAATTTAACGCTCGTAAATATTATGTTTGTTGCTCTGTCGTTTTGTATTCACGGAGATAGTTACAGTTCGTGACAAAATTATAGCGCGGATATATTTGCAACGATTATGGTTCTGTGACTACCTCTCTCTCCAATACAGATCTTTCTCCATCAAATTTTAAATCCTGGATTTGGAGTTGGAAAGTTTGTATATTTTCAAACAAAACATTTCTATTGTGTCGAAGGCATCAAATCCAAGTCTCCAATTTAAAAAAAGAGTTATCCAAAATCAGCTAATGCGATGCCAAAACTGGCTAACAAATCTGAATTATGATATGAATTGATTCAACCCAATTCAACATCAGATGCCTGATACATAAAATTGCAATTAGGAAATTCCTTAACGAAATAATTGAAGCTGGATAGGTGGAAATTCCATCTGACATCTAAGCTGCCTTCAGATCACTGCAAGCTGTCAAACTCGATTCTGAGGTGGTATTGGGAGAAAGAAAATCAAAGACCATTGATAGGTTCAGAAACGGCATATGGGAGTTTGTATGGCAGCATCAAAATCTTTGTCAGATCTGAACTCGCTGACGCCGCAAGGCAATCTGTATGAAGAGAGATAGAATAGAGCATCGCATAGGCCTAGCAAATTCTTTCCTGTATAGAAACTGCATGAAACCACCTCCTTGTCGACTCACCACTTTGCAGACTTTTTTAATAGGGTGCAACCAGGTCTAGAGGGCTAAATCGGTGTAGGGGCACAATAGGCCTTTTGACCAAGTTGCCTTTTAAGGTGAATCCATCCATGTATTAGGATAAAAGCAAAAATTCCTCTCCAAGACAAGAAGCGATGCAACTTAGGAAACCGCTACAGCTTGAATGTAGCTGTAGCTGTGGGTATAAAAAAAAACTTAATAAACTTGACCAACTTTATTAACCAACCACTCTTGACTGACATGGATCCAGTCTTAGCAAAACTACACCTCAAATTCAACATGTCCAACGTTTCTCTTAATGATAAGAGGAACTACTTCCGTCTTCGTAAGTGCCAACTTTGATACCTGTGTTCTCCTGTTACAGCTACTGCGAGAGCAGCATCGTCAGTAAGCCCTACGATTTTGATGCTGCGCTGTCTGGTAGATTTATCTTAAGCAACCCATAATATATACTATGATCCAGAGGGTGGGACCCAGAACGCCACTATTACTGCCTCCAGTATTATTTCACTTCCCAATCGGTAGAAGACTGTGATACCGATTACTATTTGCTGAGACAAAGCTCTATTGAATGTGAATGGGTCTTAGCATCAATGGTAATGACTTCATTTTGACGAGCTGGTGCTGATTCCTGTCTACTTCCATCCATTGGTCATATTGATTCCCGGAGAGCTCCTCAGTTCTTGCTAACTTCTTGCTTTGTCTCTCTTTTTGAGCAGCATTAGCTTCGCCCATTTCCATACTCTTGAGAAGATGGACCTATTTTCTAGTGTGTTCATAACTAGCCTAGTGGTTTCCTGCTTTCAATCTTCCACAAGTGGACTATAATTTAGCAATCGTAAAGGTGACAAAACTGGTTTTTGTTCGCGATAGCCATTGTTAAGTTTTGAGTTTTGGCGGACATCCTTCGCTAATATTTTGTTCTTTTCTCTCTATATGTCTCTGTCGAGCTCATTCTGACTTTCCTTGTATATTTATGAAGAGTCTCCCTTATTATTTCAACTCACCTTAGACCTTTCGTATTTGATTTCCGTACTCGTTTGCTTCAGCGTCTACGTGTTAAATCATCTTGTGTTCCAGCTCTTACCTTCTTCCTTGCTGAGATGCCACTCTGTTAGTTTAGCCTTACAATGGAGCAGGTGCCAAAAATCAAATACTCCGAGCCAGTGGGAATACACCCCAGAGTCTTCCAAGCGGAGATCAACGCCATTCGAAGATGTGCTCAACTGAACCTGGAACCAAAGCTCGAAATTAGTCTGGGAATGCATTATGCTGGGTGCCAGAACATACTGGAATCAGATGCAACGAAGAAGCTAATCTATTAGCAAGAAAGGCCTCCACAACTTTGCTTGTGGGACCGAAACCGTTCTGTGGTATAGGGATGAGCACCTACAACAAAGAACTTGAGGATAGAGAGGTCAGCCTCAGAGCATCTCTTTGGGAGAATCTCCCTGGTCTGAGACACCCCAAGATATTCCTTGGAAACTACAATAAGCACAGAACTAAGCAGAAATAGACTTAGATTTCCTTACAGGGCATTACCACCTTGGAGAACACATACTGACAGGGATAGGTTCTGCGGGGCGGTGGATGAAAATCCGCAACACCTGACATCTTACTGCACCTCCAACACGGAAACACGAGCTAATTAGCTCGGTAAAGACGTCCTGGACTAAAAGTAAATACCTGCTGTGAAACCATCCCAGCTGTTGTAATTTATTAAAGCTCTTAGACTGGATGGGGAGCTTTGAGAGTGGGCATATCTCACCAGCTTACAGCTCATGCAATCGCTCCTTGCAAGAGATCAATAGATCGCAACGCAATATCACACTTCTTTTAAATCCAAATCTAATCTAGTTTAGCCTTCACGTCGTTAATTGCTAATGATAGGGCCATGATCGGGGACTGCTCTCGTCTTTAAAAGGTAGGTACCTAGCCCTAATCCTTTTCTGCACCAAAACTGCTGATTTATTTCATCCCATTATCTTATTAAGTTGGCCTAACTGTAGTACATAGTTGCAAAGGATGAAACTACTACTTTTTAATTCAGTTTTACTTCCCGAAACAAACAGATAAAATTGTCTTTGTTTGTGTTGTGGTGGGTACTGATTGCTGACTAATTAGTGTGTGTAAATGTGTTCAACGGTCTTGTTATAGCACTATTTAACCGTCTAAAATGCTGCTGTAAACATTATACTGAAAGACTTTCATAAATTAAAGATTAAATCTCTTAAAGTGGAAGCTGCAAATATTGATTAAATTATACGGTTTGTCCGAAGTAAGATACTTGTTTCTAACAGTAACTTATCGATATATTTTTTAAATTTTAAACGGGAAACAATCGATCTGGAGGGCGCGGTCAACGGACAGGTTCTGACGCAATTATATAGCAACACTTCACAAATTTAAACAATCGACCAACGCACTTGAACATTCAACATAGATAACGATCTTAGAAAGTTCTCATTAATACTGCGCTGGGAACGACTGGGACTATATTCAACGACAAATTCTTTATTTAACTCCGTTGTAAACGTCGTAAATGATCTTACACATCAACGCACTAAACGGTGGACTCGATTACCCCGGCGTAAGTTGTCCTGCGGTGTACGTATGTGTGCTTTGCAGCGAAATAAGACTAAAGTACTAATATAATAGATGTCACTGTACCCATTGAATATTATAACCTGTTCTGCGCGAAACTTCCGTCATAGTCGTTATTTGTTATTGCGTCTTTCTGTTTTCCACCGATATATTTATGTATAGAAACTTCTCAATCGCTCGTGGAGATAAAATAGAATAGAGAAGGCTGTATATTTATAAAAAAAAAAAGAAAGAGTTAGATATTGCGAGCACCTGCACGCGAACACGTACAAGACTTACAGTAGTTACTTATCTTTTAGCAAGAACAATTGAATTAATTATGATGATGGAAGCTCTAATATCGAAACGTTGGCGCATAATGTATGACTAGACATGTGTAATTTTTTTATCCTGCAATATGTTTATGAAGAAAATATGAGTATTTGCAATTATAATTGCAAATCTAATTAATAGTGTGGCTGCGAAATTACATACCAGCGTTCAAAGAAAGGTAAATAACGAGATATGTAATTGACAATTACATGATTTAAGAATAATAAATTAGTTTCATACTACTAATTGGAAAAACTACATTATTCTACCACTCGCAAAGAAGAAAACATCAAGAGAGTCAAAGAAATTCTTCCAAGCAACCGTTGTGTGTTTGCCAGACTCATCGAAGAGGAATCTGAGACACCGAAAAGCATGGGCAATCGAATTTTGACCGAAGATTTGGACAAACAGAAGGTCTGTGCGTGCATCGTGCCACACTCTCTGACAGACCATTAAAAAGATTGGAAAAGTCAGCATTTCAGACATGTTAAAAAAGTCCCAATTGAATCCGGCAGGGGTATCAGCCATTGCATGGTGATGAAACGTGGTGTGTCCATAAGCTTTTCGAGTGTTTGTCCAGCTTGAGTCTCTGTCCCGGGATCGCTGTTTCTGCTCTCTTCTGATGTTCTCGCGCGATTTTAATTGGGGTGTTTTTTCGTTGGCTATGTGATTCCCTAGGGATAGGGAAGAAAAGTCAACACAACATGAAGTAGTACAATACCCAGCACAAGTTCTTTTAACCAACCTATCACAACTGAGACGTGAGGCAAGCTTTCCAAATTGAGATATTGAAAGAAGAACGTTATTTGCCCTTGCGATTAAGAGAGCGAACACTTACTTTGATTTTTGAGTGCGTAGTTGCTTCCCTTTTTGTTGTGAATCGACGGCGTCGCGACGTCAGTTGGCGCTGCGTTGTCCAGGCTAGTACCTTACCGGACTGTAATAGGCGAAGGTCCTGGTTTCCCTCAATGGCGCTTTGGTTCGTCGTTAGGGGTTGGTTGGGGGGCGGTAGCACGGTCTTCCGGGAAGAAGGAATGGTCTACCTCCGTCGCTTAGCTGCACGGTGTCGTTCGATGACGATGTCAGGAATGAAGTTGGCTGATCGTTGTGTAGGTGGCCAACCTTTGGACAAAAGTTGGGGAGTCCTGGGAGGCTCGTAACGAAATTTCCGGGGGTGAATCGTCCTGAGGGATGCCTTAGAAGTCCTAAATTTGAAGAAAAATTTTACTACGTCGTCTCCCTGACGAGCAGTGAATTTTATTCGGTGGTGGTGTTTTTTAACTGACTAATTCTGAATGAATGAATGAATTTGAAAGAATGACTTTTGTCGGCTAGGACAGGAATTTTTATAGCGAAGAATTGCTACATCAGCGAATAGCACTGGTCACCAATTGAAGTCCTCTCGTGCGCATATTCGCTATGTTGGCGGAATTTATTGTTGCGGGTTCTTAAGGGTTGTAATAGCTTTGGGGTGTGCAGTGGGATTTAATGGGAATACTCGGGCATAGGGTTTGGTTTATGTCTGCGAAATTGTGTCCACCTCTGACGGCTACTTTCGTCGTTGTTAACATCTTGGTTGGTGTACATCGCCTGCGATGGTAAGACAAACTGACCTTTTGGCTGATATCTCCACTTCCCATGGTGATTTCAAATTCATCCAGATCGAACGCCAATTTCACAATCCACCGTTTGCAACATTTTAAGGAAATATGAAGAACATGGCCATGTTTTACCTAAAAGTGGAAGGCCAAAGGTAGATGAAAGTATTTAGCTTGACGTCGTATTAGCTGTTGAAGACAATCCCCATCGTGCCAGTCGGCAAGTAGCATTTGATATGATAAGTCACACGTCTGTGCAAACAATTTGGCCTAAAGAAAAATACCACCCGTACAAAGTCTGCCTGGTAGAAGAGTTAAATGAGCATGGTTTTGGCCGAAGACTGCAGTTCTACGAAATCATGTAACCACATTGTAACCAAGATATTTTATTTTCGGATGAAGCAACTTTTTACCTCAACGGGCAAAATTGTCGATATTGGTCTCAAGAAAATCCACATTGGATTCAAGAAGCTCATTGTCAATCGCCTCAGAAACTTAATGCATCGGCCGGTACATTGAAAGATCGAGTGATAGGACAATTTTTCTTTCAAGAAAATCTTACTGGTGAAGTCTACCTAAATTTTTGTCATTTTGAACTTCTACCAGCTTTACTCACTCTGTATCCTGACCACAATAATCATTATTTGCCCAGTCCAGCAATTTGGCTCAACAAGATGGCGTCCCGCCCCACGGGGTCCCATTGAATGGCCCGCCAGGTCACCTGATATGATCCCTTTGGACTTCTTTCTGTGGGCTTATTTCAAATCCAAAGTTTTTTTAAATAGACCAATAAATATTGATTTAATATTACGCGTTGATAATTAAACCACGTTCAATAGTTTGCTTTTCTCTAATAAATCACGAAAACGTTATTCTTTTAGTGGAAGACAACTTAAGATAATTTTCACAATTGAACAGCCGCCATTTTGAAACGAAGCGACAGAATCGCATAAAAATCTAGGAACGTACTAACTGAAGCAAGAGCTTTCAAACGATGTGTCGCATACTATATACTGTCATTTAAGAAAAATGTCGACGACGTCATATTTTTGACAGATGTTAATAAAAAAAAACAAAATAATTTTGTCGAAATGTGGGAAATTAAAAAGCTAAATCGACGTATTCGAGCGTTTCCCATAAAACCTGAAGGCTACCAAATTATTAGGGGTAGTCCATACTTTTTTCCCACACTGTATTGTAATATGAAAATTAACAGAATTTGACTTTTACTCTTTAAATTGAAATTGAGATTTTAATTAAAAACAATTTCAGGGGTTCGTGAATTCTTAACTCTACAGTAGGTGTAGAGAACAGAATACGAGAACTTATCTTACGTTACAAAATACCTAAATGAAAAAAAATTCAAAAGTTACATAAAAAAAAATGACAAGTCAGAATGATGTTTTACAAAAAAAAAATTATTTAATTCAATAAACTTATAAAAACCAATTTACACTGTTCATAGAAAAATTTTTGTTGGGACTGGGCCGGTAACAGAGTGCGGCATGGAAGTCACTAGAAGAGCCAAAAGAGAAGACAATGCTAACCGTTTTCTTCGATTCAAAGAGAATTTTTCACCGTCCCAGAAGATCAGAATATTGTCTGAACACAGAATATTCGACAAGTTTTACCAAAATATCGAGAGCCAGCCAGTTGGTTTTGTTGCACGCCATCATGGTACGTGAATTCTTCGCCAAAAAAAAGCATCGATCATTCGCTGCATTCACCTAGTTCATATTTATATCTCGAAACTGTTGCAGATATTAAACTATTCCTTCTATTTCATTGCTACAATAATTTCATTAAAATTTCCCTACATACATATATAGCAAATAACCAGATTCCGATTACGTCCATTTCTATACAAGAAACATTTTCGTTGCATGCATCTTAACAACGCGCACATCCGCTCAGAAGGACTCCAACGACATCCACAATTCAACCGATATCGCATCAGGAGCAAAAACACAAGTGGTCCATGTTTGGGGCGAACGCAGTACATCAAAGTGAGCGTTGTTTATTGAGCTGCAGCGCCACTTACAAGACGTAGGGACAAGCGCATAACTAAGCGGCGCCTACGACACTTGTTATATTCAAATTAGATCACTTCTAACAGTTGTAATTTCTGCCGCTAGTCTCGTTTATCAGCGGAATTCCGAGAAGCGAGGTATAAGGTTGTGGAATGATCGCGGCAAAAGTGTAGCAGCGATCGAGATGTTACGGTTAGGTAGAGAAAAAAAAAAGCGAAAATAAAACATAAACTCGGGCGCGAAAAATGTGTACGCGTCCGAGATTATATATTAATGTATGTAATTAATGCGCTGAGTAATTACAAGGTGCTATCTAATTTGCGGTGTGATATTTTTTTTACGGAATAAATAAGTAAACGCCATTTTCTATATTAAACGAGCTTGTATACTCTTTAAATATTACTATAGAGAAAAACAGTCTATTTCAGACTCCAGAATTATGAATTTATCTTTGATAAACTTTGATAATTTTCAAATTTTAACCTTGTATTTGGATTTTATTGCTGGATTGAGATTTCTGGAGGATTGCTTATGTCATACGACCGAATGGGCGAGAACCAAATCGGGTGTGTAGGTTTCGGCATATTTGTGGAGCCTTGTGCGTGCAGGAGTAGTATTTGTGGCATACATCGCAATTGTGGCATACATACACGCGTATGCCACAAAATTTTAACAGCAAATCGAGCATCTACGCCCTAAAATTAGTCTAATCAGCCTAGTCCGAAAATTTTTATGTGTAAGTTGCCACAGTTATATGTTGAGAGTGCTGTCACACACTCCCACTATTGTGGCGTCATCAGATTTTGTGATCTGAGCGCCATCTACATTTCTATACACACGCATATTAATGACAACTTTACTTCGTTGGAGGTAACTTTTGTAAAACAGACTTAATATGGTCTCCGAAGGAACTGACATCATTGTCGTAAGCATTTTCTTCAACAGTTTTTGCAACTGTTTGTTGTAATAATGCTTGTCTTTGTTTGTCTCTTTCTTTCATATACTCCAAAAATTCATCTTGCTTGGATCGTCTCGATTTTCTATAGGTAGTTTTTGTTGCTTTACTTGTATCTCGTTGTGATGATTTTTGTGTAATATTTGCCTTTCCCCGTGATATGTCATTATCTTCTTGAGTTTCATTGACAACAGTTACCTCGTTCAATTCTGTATTGTCCTGTGCATCAAGATCAGTATCGTCGGTATTGGAGTAGTCATTTTCGTCATCTTTATTTGAGGTCTCCATCGATTCCTTTGAACTCGCTTGTGCGAGATTCGCTACATTAGATATACGTTTTCTATGGCACGATGATATTTCTAAAAACTGCAGCCTTTCATAGAACTCCCACTTCGAATTTTTGGGTACAGCAGAACTTCCTGTACTTCCCTTCTTCTTACGTTTGTAACGGTTGTAGGAATCTTTAATATATTTCCATCTTTTTTTGCTTTCTTCAGCTGAAAAAAATATTTATATAAAATGATTTATTAATTAACAAACTATTTTGTTTTTAGATTTCTGGCAACAGGAGAAACGTTTGTGTCTTTGTCGTTCGCATATCGGATAGCTGATTGCTACATTTCGAAGCTAGTGAGACACGTTTTAAAATTACTTAGTGCGAAACTTCCGGCAAGAACCATGCCAGCTTTAAAAGAAGAAGATTTTACCAGAATTGCTGAACAATTTTGGCATCAGTGGAACATACCAAATTGCGTAGGAGCTATAGATGGCAAACACATTAGAGTGAAATGTCCTAGAAACACTGGCTCCTTATATTTTAACTACAAGGATTATTTTTCAATTGTTCTCTTAGCAATTGTTGATGCGGACTGCAAATTTATTGCAGTTGATATAGGCGCATGCGGCAAGGAAGGAGACAGTAATATTTTTAAAGAATCTACTATGGGTAAAAGTATAGATTCTAATAATTTTAATATTCCTGGAGAACAATGTCTTATGGGTACCAATATCTGTTTACCACATTTTCTTATTGGTGACGAAGCATTTGGAATTGATTCATACATGATGAAACCATATCCGCGAAAAGCTGCACAAAGTGACAAGAAGAAAGAAGTATTTAATTACCGCATTTGCCGAGCTCGTAGAGTTTCAGAAAATGCATTTGGCTTATTAAGCCAAATTTTCAGAATCTTTTATACACCAATATCCATTAATCCCGACACATGTATTGATTTGATAATGACCGCTTGTTGTCTCCATAATCTTTTGCGAGAAGAATATCGACACAAGATTGGTCCTGCACTTCCCAATAACTGGAGCGAAAACTCGCTCAAATTAAATATGGAACCATTACGCCGCTCTGGTGGATTTGCTAAGAAAATCGGTTTGTGGATGAGGGAACAACTTGCAGATTATTTTTCTAGTGAACAAGGAAAAGTTTCTTGGCAAGATTCTGTTACCAGCCAACGAGAATAATACATACTCCTAATTATGTATTTTGCTCATTTCACCTGAATTACATTTAATAAAGTAACAAACCTGATTTTTTTAAAATCCCTGCTATATCTTTCCAAACATTTTGCTTTTTTTGTGCATCTTTATAAGATTCTAACCTTAAGTCGTATAGAATTGGATGCTCAGCGACCATATCTATTAATACTTCATCTTCTTCAGCGGTAAAAGCCATATTTATCTTCAGAAACATGTACAAAAACAACTCGCGACAGAGACACTACCGCTCCAGAGGCAGTCGCGAGACACACTGTCAGCGACATGTCGCAGCAACCTCCTGCGCGACCTGTCGCTGTCGCGGCCTTCGAACGAGGATTCACAGAATTTCGTTGTATCAGTATGATACTTGTCGCCTGTCTCTGTCTCCTGTCGCGGTCTCCCGTCTCTGTCGCTGGCTGCGAACGAGTACCTTTAAAGTCGACTTGGGTCGAATATTGCGATTTTGAGAACAATTTATTGTTTTTTCACATTATATATATTTTCGCATATATTACTGGCTTCTGAAGAATATAAGTAGTAGTACATATATTGTTATGGTTTTATAGATACGAATACCTATATAAATATTAACAATAAAAAAGCCAATTAACTAAAACAATCTCACTGAATTTTGTAAGTACCCTTAAAAAAACTATGCTAACGTCTCCATTGTATTACCTTCTGATATTTTATCATGTATAGCCCTGAAGAAGGAATAAAACTATTCCGAAAGCTTGGACATAATTCGTAGAGTAGACTAATTTTTATTGATGCTACAATCCTGATTAAATTATGTTATTTACTATCTACATATACGATATACAGTAGTTAACTTCTTTTTACTATATGCAACACTAATGCAATTACAAATCAAAGTTTTAAAGAAGATCGCCACAAACCTGTATCATATTGAATATATTTTGTGAACTATTTCTCACATTTTAAGATTCGTCACATATTGAAGTATGTAGAACGCGAAGAAGAACAGAATGATACCTTGGTCCTTGAAGAGAACCCACATGCAGTGCAATCTTTTCAAGATGATCTTACACTTGATAACATTAAAGAACAAAGTATACCTAGTGTAGATAAAAAGGAAAAGAAAATGTGGACAGAGGAAGAAATTGGAGGTGCGCTTACATTCTTTGCTCTTTTTATTAAGAAAGGAACGGTTCTTGGGGAGACTAAATATCAGGAATGTATGAAAAAGTATCCTGTTTTCAATACAAGAAAATGAACAGACTTAAAATTTTAAAAATCTTAATTCTTAAAAATTACACAGCATGCTTCATGAATAATGGGAGATATTTTAACTGGAGATATTACGTGTCAAATAATGACCATTGACCAAAAATAGCCTTATTCAAAATCGCACCGTTTTCGAGATGAAGGTCTTCAAAGTTCCACAAAAAAATCGTTATTTCCATCTTTGAGCTAATCTACTTGTACGATGAAAATAAAATTGGGCGTGGCGATTTAGTATTATTAGATGTTTCTTATGGTGGAATTTGCCGAAATTAGCGAAATTACAGCAAAGAGGAAAAATATCCCCTTGTGTTAACATCAATAGAACTTTTTGTTTTCTGATTTACAAGCACGAAATTAGCATTACCTAATAGACAAGTTAAAATGCCAAAAATAAGGTCCTCTTGAATCTTCGTATTATGCTTGGTTTTCGAGAAAAACGAGAAAGTTCGGAAGTATTTGTGGCTAAAACTAGTTTAAACAGCAAAAATCCGGGTAGGCCAACAGTCAAATTCTACGTCACTGGCGAAATTGTCAGTGTAGGACAATTTTTCGATTATTCTTCAATACTTCCCATGTAAAAAACATATTCATTTTTTTTCCGGATCTTTGGAGACTTTCATCTCGAACACGGTGCGATTTTGAATAAGGCGATTTTTGGTCAATGGTCATTATTTGACAAGTAGTATCTATAGTTAAAATATTACCCATTATTAGTGAAGCACCCTCTATAACCAAAATTAGAAGAACAAAAATAAGTCTTAATATTTCCTGCAACTTTCTTTTTTAGCTGATAAATTCTATTTTATTTTTTAATTAAAATTACTTTATTTTTATTTAATGTCCAGAAATATGAAAAATATTCACACTACATATTTAACTTTATTAAGTATAATGATAAATAATAATAAATGCTTTTTAGTCCTCTTTTTTTTTCTTGAAATGACTTAATATTTTTTTCTTATGCTTTAATAACAAAATTTCTGTATAAAATCATAGTTTCCAATAAACGGCAAAATGTGATTTAAAATCAGATTCTCGAGTTTTTAATACATAGTAGTGGCCTCTATTTTCTTAATGTCATTTTCCATGTCATTGTGAAGTACCTTTCAATAAATTAATAAGTTAATTTAATCAAAATAGTTTCATTTTAATTCGTAAACATAGTCAAACTCAGTGAAACTGAAAGAATTGGAATCTTAATGATGGTTGGTTATGGAGATCGACAACGTTCACGCCAAGGTGTTTGTCATTTATTTAATAAACGTTCATCCGAAGAGAAATTCTATTGTACAATCCACAGTGTCCAAATTGCTTAGAAAATTTAGAGCAACGTTACTGGAATTGTAAAAGATATTCCAAGGTCTGGACGTCCAAAATCAGTCACAAATCAACATCAAGTTCTTGATGTATTACTTAGTGTTATGGGTAACCCAATTACGTCAACCACCCAACTTGCTTTGGATAATGATATTAGTCAATCGTCGTTAGTTCTAATATTAAAAAAGAACAAATACAAATCCTACAAGATACACCTTCTCCATGAGCTAAACGAAGATGAACCTGACAGAAGAATGCACTTTTGTGCAATAATGATGGAAATGATAAATAATAATCCAAATTGTCTAAACCACATTTTATTTTCTGATGAAGCCACCTTGGGCCATGGGTTTCTAAACAGACACAACTGTCGCTACTGGTCCAGTCAAAATCCCCATTGGATGATAAAACACCGTACACAGCATCCACAAAAACTTGATGTTTGGGCTGGTATTATTTGGCACCACATAATTGGTCCATACTTTATAGATGAAAATTTGACAGCAGATAGATACCGAAACCTATTGCGTGATCACATTGTCCCTGACATTGCACATTTACTTCAGGATGAAGATCGACAAGGAATGCCAAACCACAATGTTTGGTTTCAGCAAGACGGCGCTCCACCACATTATGGAGTTGATGTTCGCCTGTTTTTGAATAACGTCTTTCCAGGTTAGTGGATTGAACATCGAGGATCTATTGAATGGCCTGCTAGGTCGCCCGATTAGAGTCCCTTAGATTTTTCCTCAGGGGTGTCATTGAAGAAATAAAACTTACAAAGAGAAACCACAAAATTTACAAGACCTGGAAGCCAGAATCAGGCATGAAATTGAAGAAATACCACCTAACTGGCTGCAAAATTCGTTGCGTAATTTTTGTGATAGATTAGGTTATTGTCAAGCTGCAGAGGGTCTTCAGTTTGAACATTTAACATGAGCTAAATATTATTTGAGTGAATAAAATATTATGAGTACTTTCTCTAAAATTTTATTATTAAAGCATATAAAAAAAATCAAGTCATTTCAAGAAAAAAAGAGGAATAAAAATCAGCAAAAAATCACTTAGTTGTCATTAAAAAAAATGATGTAAAATATCCATGTTGTAAGGTGTAGAATAAACCAGTGTATAATGAAACAACTTCCTCTTATTCCTTACAGAAAATTTTAATAATTATCTAGAACATGTTTCGGCCAAAGGCCATCTTCAGCTAGAATCTACGACAATTTTTCTTATAAAATAAAATATAAAACTAAATTATAAACGTATTTTATAAGAAAAATTGTCGTAGATTCTAGCTGAAGATGGCCTTTGGCCGAAACATGTTCTAGATAATTATTAAAATTTTCTGTAAGGAATAAGAGGAAGTTGTTTCATTATACACTGGTTTAAAAAATGAATACATTTCCATGGAAATACGTTGATATAAAAAAACACAAGTAGTCTAAGCCATGGAGAATAATTATTAATAAAGCTTTTGTTAAAGACACTTTTTTATAAAGTTCATATTTACGGAAATAAACCGCCTAATCTATACTTTTGACTAACCCTGTATATTATTGTGCATTATTCTTATTAAAAAGCTATCATTCTGTCAGTTACTAATTTGATATCTGTTATTAAATTTCGATTTCCTGATTAATAGAATTTGATGAAAATGCTCCAGTTATAAGTATGATGAATATAATGAAAGTGTGAAAACTAATTCCATTTTTACTACTTGGGTTATAGATTATAGATAATACTATAAAAGCACCTGTTTCTAGCTTGTACTACACACTACACACAACAGCGATTTTATAATATTTATGGCACCTGTGATACACATTTTCTACCACACTATATTAGTGGCAACACATACACACGTTCCCAATTCAACATAATTGTGACGCAAGACGTCACAATTGTGTTTCCTAAATAGATAGATTATTAGAGAGTGTATTGAAGTATGAATCAATTTTCTAAGATCCCGAAAGGATCCTCGTATCCATTCGTACGAAAATCAGCTTGGCTCCACAAATATGTTTATAGCACGGTAGGCACTAATATTACGAAACATGTATGTGTGAGATTGCATGAGCATTTTCCTTATTATTGAAGACAGATTTGTTTAAATGAGCAATGTTTTCCAGTTGCATGTGCTGATTTAGATTCTGTTTGAAAAAATTTAAAATATCGAACAAGTCAGAAGTTGTGTTAACATTCAAGATCATCATTTAAATAATTTAATAAATTTGGGGAATTCTGTCCTGGGCATCCATCTTGCTGATACCACAATCCTAACTGCCAAAGGTAGGTCATCTATGAAATCTTCTACTGTTGCTTAAATAAGTTTTAAATACCGCTGAGCAAACAATATTCCATCGAAGATCACAGATCCTACTAAATGACTTCCCATCATACTACAAAATAGTGTGCATTATATTGATTAAACATTCTGCAATTAGAAAAGTAAGATTCATCTGTCCATTACACCCAACTTGTGAAATTATTTATTTCTGTACACCTGCGGACAAATCACCTACAAAATGGTAGCCTCCGGTTATAATCTTGTGATCTTAATATTGTTATGAATACCTCGAAAGCCGTTTTTGACATAACTCACATCAGGATTGCGCTATGCCACTTGCAAGACCTATCATTTGGCGTGAACAAACTGATCGTTTATCTGCCAGATTGCTGGACGAAAACCTTCGGGTTCTCTGACAAAAATAAGAACAAGATTAATTACGATAGTGTGTCTTCTTCTAGTAACTAGTAACATCCTCATTACCTCATTCAGAAGCTTTGTCAGTACCAAGACACCTATAGGTATTTCGAGTGACGAATATGCTATCGATCAGCGATAATGAATGTTTACCACCTCTAGTAAAGGACGGACCTCACTTAGTAAACAAGTCAGAAATTCAAGCAGAAATACTAAGATCTAGACTTCAAAGATAGACATATTTCTGTGTATCGTAATCAGCAGAAAAAAACTGTCACAATATTTTACACCAGAAGAAGGTCTTTCATTCTGCAATAATATCGATAATTTGATACAGACATTAGGGCATCAATACAACCCAAAAGAATAGCGTCTTTTTATCGATGCTCCCAAATTGAGTTTGAAAGCTGTACTCCTTCACATAGGAAACGTTTATCCATCTATGCCGATTGACTACGTAGTCTATATGAAGGAAACTTATGAAAATATCACTCGTCTTCTCGACAAAACTAATTATTAAGTTAATTACTAGTTTTTACCGCCACTGCATATCAAATTAAGATTGAAGATGAAGAATTTCGTCAAAGCAATGGAGAAGGATGGTCGTGGATTTCAATACGTCCAACAAAAATTTCCTAATATTTTAAATGAAAAACTTAAAAAGGGAATTTTTGTAGGACTCCAAATTTAACCTTCACAACAAGATGCACAATTTGAGAAGACTTCAAATGAGTTAGAACGTGGCGCTCGAAATGTTTTTAAGAGGGTGATTCAAAATAATCTAGGAAACACGACTGGAACTGAACTGCTTGGAAGTTAACAGAAGTAAAATACATTTTTACAGTCGCACCTGGATTAGAATACTAAGTAAGATGCCCATGCAATCTCCCGATTTGGAACTATATTAGATTAAACAAAGTAAATGTAAACTTTACCTGCTATTGGTGCAAATGGCTTATAGGACGCACAATTCCTCGATAATAATGCTTATCAGCTCAGAATATTTATAAAAACGGATTTCCCATTTAGATAGGCTAACTTATCTTCTATTTTGGTATTACCAATTGGCATTTTGTCTGGTTGATCAGTAAAGATGTATGCGTGGAAATACCGGATAATCGGGTGTACTGCTGACATGATCTTTGAAAATACAGTTGTTGTTTCCGCTCGCCAATACCGATAAAGAATCGACACCCATAACCTCTTGATAAACTTATGAATTACAGTATCACACGTATTTATATAGTATACTGATTTCAACACAAATGAATTAGTATTAGTCTGAAAGCGTTCGCAAAAAGTTTCACTTCGAGTTCGAATTTAATAAGTATAAAATGCATAAAACCATAATAATTGTATTAATGGCAATGTGTATCGTGAACTATTCGAGTTGTACATGTCCTAACACGTTTAGAAACGCCTCGGCAAGTACATATACTTTCACCGGCAGGAAGATTGCTGCTACTATTAATGGCTGTCTTCATAATGATAGTCATATTAAGATGTTCGTCTTACGATCACCTACTAAAGAAATTCTTACGGGCTCGTTTGTAAACTTAACCATCATGCAGCAGCTCGTTTTAAAGTCTGCAAACGTGTATAATATAGAACCGGGATTTGCAAAAGATATACCCAACTTGTGGTACTTGAACGCTGATAGAAATCAAATAGAAAAAATTGGATATAATGTTCTTAATAATTTACCGTTAGAAAACATCATGTTTCGTCGCAACCAGATATCTGAAATTGCTAGGGGTGCCTTTACTGGTATGAATTTACGTTTTCTATCTTTCGCCTACAACAGGCTCAGAAGTATAAATTCAAATTGGTTCTTGAATACCACAATAAAGACCTTAGACTTAGACAATAATGAAATTCAATCGTTACATACTGAAACTTTCTCTGGTGTTACTGGAATGGAGTCATTACGATTAGGGTTTAATAAAATTCATCATATTGATCACGATACGTTCTCTAACCAGCAATCCTTGAAGATCATCAACCTGCAATGGAATTCGTTATTAAATTTTGGTGCAATAATACACAACCTACAAAATCTCGACGTAAGTTTTAATTTGATATCTTGCATATCTTTGGAAAATACAACTAACGTAAGAATGATAATAATACTTCCGAATCCATGGGTATGCACGTGTTTACAGCGATTCTTGGATGAAGCTAAAAGCCTTAAAATTAGAATCGAGCAGCGTGGAGCATATAACTCATACGAAATAATTCCCAAATGTCTAGACGTTGATAATGACAATAAAACGGATCAAGTGAGCAACGTCCACAAGAAATATTTTCAGCGAGTGCGTTATGCTGATATGGAGTACGTGAGCAACCGAAGGTCATATTCATGATTCCGAATACCATAATGTTACATTTAAGGTCGGAACAACTCAAATCTATTCCGCCACGTAATAAGGACTCGAATAAGAAATAAGAAGATTAAATGATTGATGCACTTACCTTTACTGAAAATATTTTCCATATTTAAATAAGTTGTTTAGTTTAGTGATAAGAATAAATTCACGCCTTCACATCCCCCCAACAGCTGAGCTTAGGATGATGTTGACTCCCATTCACTAACTAGTATGGAAGACATTGTAGAAGCAAGGATGAAGATTCCAATTCCCACTACCGTTGGACTACAAAGCAAGTGATCTAGTCACTGCGTCACCAGCTCGAAAATATTTTTATGGATATCATTTATGTTTAAACATTTCATTTCAGTTCATTGTGATAAATTTCATTTACAATATAAATAATCATGATAATGATACTATACTTATATGTTGATATTAAAAAATATATATATTTGCAATGCTTAAAGGTGGTTGTTTTGTTTTGTCTATAAATACGACACGCTGCTGATTATCTACTTATATCTTAACAGACTAAAATGCCGTTTGTTTGACTTGTAAAGAGTTGTCCATGGAAACACCATGTTTAAGAATATGCTATTTGGGTTGGTTATTTTATTTCGCTAATACCAATAATGAACACGACACTGGTAACTCCTTTATATCTTTATATATATTTCGCCTTTCAGCATACATGATTTAGTACTAAACGAAAAAGGTTTCGTTTTCATTTGAAGATTAGTAAATGCTTAAACGCATAACACAGTCCCCGACACTTGCTTGATCCCAATATTTATCAAAACAATTTTTGTTTTTATACTGATGATTTACTGCTATTTTAGACAGGTATTTCCAATAAAACTAACAAAAAATTAAATTTCTCCTTCTATTATGTACGCGGAGTATTGATTTTACTCAACGACATAAATGGGATATCACGCGTTTAATAGAAAATTTATATTTTCACCATTTTGGTCTAAAAATTAAATATCAGGACAAGGAATAGGCTTCTCACATTTGCTACGCACAGTGTGGTATTACTCTGAGGGTCTGGCTAAACGGTAAGAGCAGTGCTATGCCATTTGCAAGACCTATCATTCGGCGTGAACAAACTGACCATTTGTCTGATTGTTACTACCTGCTTGCTAGACGAAAACCTTCAGGTTCGCCAACAAAAATATCAAGATCAATTACTATAGTGTCTCTTCTGCTACTCGTCCAAAACCTTATTCATTCGCAGTACCAAGAACAATAGCTGTTTCGAATGAAGAATATGCCATTACAGATGCAGAGAAAGAAATTTCCGAGTTATCATCGACCAGCAATGATAAATATTTGCCGTCTCTAAAGAACGGATCGCACGTAGTAAATCAGTCAGAATTCAATGACATTATTCGAGATCTGAACTCGTCAAAAACTCAAGACGACCAAGACTCAACAACCGGATAAAATATTTCTACCGCCACTGCACATCAAAGTAAGATTGAAGATGAATTTCGTCAAAGCAATGGATAAGGATGGTTGCAGATTCCAATACCTGCAACAAAAATTTCCCAATATTTTAAATGAAAAACTTAAAGTGGGAATTTTCGTAGGACTCCAAATTAAACGTCTACAATAAGATGCGCAATTTGAATAGACTTTAAGTGGCTTAGAACGTGGTGCTTGGAATGTTTTTAAGAGTGTGACTCAAAATATTCTAGGAAACGCGAAATCTGAGAATTACCTAGCAATTCTTAATAAACTTCTTAGAAGTTACCGCATGAACTGCGCTGTACAGCCTTAAAAGCTATAAATTACATTTTTTACACTAGCACCTGGATTAGTATAATAAAATGCCCAGGCAATTCCGAGATTTGGAACTATGTTAGATTAAACAAAGTAAATGTAAACTTTCCCTACTATTGATTATCGATAATAATGATTATTTATTAGTTCAGCATATTTATAAAAACGGATTTCCCATTTTTCATTTCGTATTTAATGTTTATCAATAGCTCCGTTAATTTAGATAGCCTAACTTATCTTCTATTTTGGTATTACCAATTGGCATTTTGATATAAAATTTCGTCTGGTTGATCAGTTAAGATTTATGCGTGGAAATACCGGATAATCAGGTGTACTGTTGTCATGATCTTTGATAATACAGTTGTTGTTTCCGCTCGCCAATACCGATAAAGAATCGACACCCATCACCTCTTGATAAATTTATGAATTACAGTATCACACGTATTTATATAGTATACTGATTTCAACACAAATGAATTAGTATTAGTCTGAAAGCGTTCGCAAAAAGTTTCACTTCGAGTTCGATTTTAATAAGTATAAAATGCATAAAACAATAATAATTGTATCAATGGCAATGTGCATCGTGAACTATTCCAGTTGTACGTGTCCTAACACGTTTGAAAACGCCTCGGCAAGTATATATAATTTCACCGGTAGGAAGTTTGATACTATTATTAATAGCTGTGTTCATAATGATAATCAGATTAACGTATTCGTTTTATCGTCACCTACTAGAGATATTTTGACTGGCTCGTTTGCAAACTTAACCGCGATGCGTCAGCTCATTTTAGAGTCTGCAAACGTGTATAATATAGAACCGGGATTTGCAGAAGTTATGCCCTACTTGTGCGAATTGAACGCTGATAGAAATCAAATAGAAAAAATTGGATATGGTGTTCTTAATAATTTACCGTTAAGAGACATCAAGTTTCGTCGCAACCAGATATCTGAAATTGCTAGTGGTGCCTTTAGCGGTATGAATTTACGTTCACTATTTCTCGACTACAACCGACTCACAAGTATTAATTCAAATTGGTTCCTGAATACCACACTAGATATCTTAAACATAGAACATAATGAAATTCAATCATTACATACTGAAACTTTCTCTTCAATTACTGGACTGGGATCGCTAAAATTAGGGTTTAATAAAATTCATTATATTGACCACGATACGTTCTCCGACCAACGGCGATCTTTGAGATTAATCGACCTGCGATGGAATTTGTTATTAAATTTTGATGCAACGATACGCAACCTACGACTTCTCGACGTGAGTTTTAATTTGATATCTTGCATATCTTTGGAAAATACAACTAATGTAAAAGTGATAACAATACTTCCGAATCCATGGGTATGCACGTGTTTCCAGCGATTCTTAGAAGAATCTAAAAACCTTAAAATTAGTATCGAGAAGCGTGGATTACATAACGCATACGAAATAATTCCCAAATGTCTAGATGTTGATAATGACAATAAAACAGATCATGTAAACGGCGTCCATAAGAAATATTTTCAGCAAGTACGTTATGCCGACATGAAGAACGCGAACGTCCGAAGCCCATATTTATGATTCTGAATTCCACAATGTTACATTTAAGGTCGGAACAACTCAAATCTATTCCGCCACGTAATAAGGACTCGAATAAGAGATAAGAAGATTAAATGATTGGTGCACTTATCTTTCCTGAAAATATTTTGTATATTTAAATAAGTTTTTTTTAAGTTAGTGATAAGAAGAACACTAAACACTTTAACCCACTGAACACCAAACAAGTTTTAACTAAAACACCGACGCGTTTCAACAGCAATGCTGTCATTATCAAGGCGATAATAAAAGTTTTATTATCGCCTTGATAATGACAGCATTGCTGTTGAAACGCGTCGGTGTTTTAGTTAAAACTTGTTTGGTGTTCAGTGGGTTAAAGTGTTTAGTGTTCTACTTCTGCACCAAGAGATCCAGTGAAGAACTTAGTGATAAGAATAAATCCACGCTTTCACATCCCCCAACAGCTGAACTTAAGATGATGTTGATCCCCATTCACAAATGAGTCTGGAAGACATTAAAGAAGCAAGGATAAAGATTCCAATTACCAGTACCGTTCGACTACAAAGCAAGTGAGCTAGTCACTGCGTCACTAGCTCAGAAATATTTGTATGGATATCATTTATGTTTAAAAATGTCGATTTTCAGTTCATTGTGATAAATTTCATATTTTAAATTATGTGATAATTACAATATAAATAATTATGATAAAATAATACTATAGATGTTGTTATTAAGAAACTATATGTTTGCAATGCTTAAAGGTGGTTGTTTTGTCTTGTCTACAAATGTGACATGTGGCAATATGCTGCTTATAATCGTAATACTGTGCGACTACTTTCTGCTACTATTTTGTCAATAACGTATGTAATAGGATTGTCAGTAATATCTCTTTAAGTAAGTTCAAGTAATTCAACTTTTAATAAAGAATTATCAACAACAATTCATTTTAAATTAAGCCATTCAACTAATGCTTCCCTTTTCCAAGCTGTCTCAGTAAAACAATATCTTGTCGCTCCGTTAACACACTTTCTCGGTTGCGTTTCATCCACATAAATCCTAATTATTTTTTCGATTTAAGTCTGGCAAATTCTCATTCGCATTAGCAACCTACAAACATTAATTGGATCATGCTAATGTTAATTCAAATATATTTATGCTCATTATATTTGTACACGTAGATAATTCATTTTTCGAGAAAAAGGAATGCACATGTCTTCGGATTGCTGACCGCTAGCCTTTATCCAAATTATCATCGGTTGTATGACGTACATGTTCCTCTGGAGGTGAATGAGACACACCTCCGATATCCATATCCTTCACAATATTCCATACTGTTCTCGCTCCAAGTCCAAGTTGTTACGCAGTCTATCTCATAGAAGCTGACTTTGAATTGTGTTGCTTGTGTTGCAAATATGAATTGTATGCCATTTCCCTCTGCCCTGCTACTTATATGTTTTTCTGAAGGATTTTTTGAGGATCCTCCAAATGGATCATGTACTACCTCTTCAGCCATAGTGAAATTATAACTACAATATGTAACATTACATGAATATGCATAATAATAAACACCTTGAATTTGCAAGTAATATAGTAATAGCTCCGAAAAGAATTTTGCTTTTAATGTAAGGTACTTGAAAAATTTGAGGAAGGAAATAACACAATACAGCAAATATATACGACCAAAAGAGCATAAATAAATTTGCACAGTAAGCACAGTATTTTACATAGTGTATACGTACCTCGATAATTGACCAATCACAAGCCGCGAAATGAGGTCCTATCTTTTCTGACGCTGCACTCTTAACGTGAATGATGTAGTAGTGTGTATGCTATTACTCGTCCAGTGCCTTATTCCGAAGCCTTGCCAGTAACAAGATCTATAGGTATTTCGAGTGAAGAATATGCCATTACGGATGCAGAGGAAGACATTTCCGAATCATCATCGACCAGCGATGATGAATATTTGCCATCTCTAGCGGACGGACCTCACGTATTAGTAAATCAGACAGAATTAAATAA
The DNA here is from genome assembly GCA_023690525.1 of Holotrichia oblita. NCBI lineage: Eukaryota > Metazoa > Arthropoda > Insecta > Coleoptera > Scarabaeidae > Holotrichia > Holotrichia oblita. The sequence goes on along the minus strand of CM043018.1, from coordinate 145,147,853 downwards.
TTTTATTCGTGATCTAAACTTGTCAAGAAAACTCAAGAAACAGAAATACTAGGATCTAGACTTCAATGGTGGAAGCTATTAGCAGCAGGCACACATATTTCTGTGTGTCATAATCGCCACCGACCGAAAAAGGTCTTTCATTCTGCAATAATGTCGATGAATTGATGCTGCCATCAACAGAACCCAGACGAATAGCGTCTTTTTATCGATGATTTGAAATTGAGTTTGAAAGCTGTCTTTCTTCACACAGGAAACGTTTATCCATCCATCTCGATTGGCTACGTAGTCTATAGGAAGGAAACTGAAAATATGACTCATCTTCTCTACAAAATTAATTACAAAAATTCTAGGAATTCTACTCACTGCTGTTTCCGTTGTGAGTGGGACAGTCAATCGAAAAATTACCACTACGTTGTTAAGGATTGGCTGGTCAGCGCCTCCAACAAAAATGTCCCAGTATTTCAAATGTATTAGAACTTAAAGAGGGAATTTTGGTAGGATCCCAAATTAAGCATCTACAACAATATGCACATTTTGAAGAGACTTTAAATGACTTAGAACGAGGTAGGTACTTCGAATGTTTCTAAGAGTGTGACTCCAAATATTCTAAGAAACACGAAATCTGACAATTACATAGTAATTGTTAATGAACTGCTTGGAAGTTAACATGAACTGTGCTGTAACGCCTTAAATGCCGTAAAATACATTTTTTACACTTGCACATGGATTAATGTAATAAGTAAGAAGCCCATGCTATCCCCCGAGTTGGAACTATATTAAATCAAACATAGTAAATGTGAACATTAACCTGTTATTGATGTAATTGGCATATACGAAACACAATTCGTCGATAATAATGTTTTATCAGTTCAGAACATTTATAAAAATGGATTTCCTATTATTTCATTTTGTATCTGCTGTTTATGAATAGCTAAGTTAATTTAGTTTACCTAACTTGTCTTACAAATTTTTTATTTTGGTATTACCAATTGAAATTTTGATATAAAATTCCGTTTGCTTGACCTGTAAAGATTTATGCGTGGAAATACCGGATAATCGGGTGTACTGCTGTCATGATCTTTAAAAACCCCGTTGTTATTTCGGCTCGCCAATACCAAAAAGGAATCGACACCGATAACCTCTTGATAAATTTATTAATTACAGCATCACACTTATTTATATAGTATTCTGATTTCAGCGTAAATGAATTAGTATTAAACTAAAAGCAGAGGATGATATTTAAAAAATCTGGAAAAAAATGTACTTGATCACTACCAACAAAGAAAAGTTTTGCATTTTCTAAAAAAATCGATAGTTCAACAGAATGCTTAAACACGTAATATTGAAACGTCAGGTATAATTCAAGGTCACGTTGGAGGCAGAAGATTATATTTAAAAAATCTGAAAAAAATTTAGGTCACCACCACCCTCCCAAAGACAAGTTTTGGAAAGTAATGCTATTTGAAGTTTTGAATTTAATTTTTTTGCCCCACCTACGTAGTCTATATGAAGAAAACTTATGAAAATCTGACTCGACTTCTCTACAAAATTAATTATAACGCGGACAAATGGTATATCATCAACGACTCCCAAATTGCAGCAATTCTAGTCGCTTTACAAATGGGGTACACAAAGCCCTGCTGTTTCCTTTATGTTTGGGACAGTAAATCGAGAAATTACCTCTACGTTATTAGAGAATGGCCAGTCAGGGCTCATTATATTTCTCAACGAAAGAATATACTTCATAAGGCACTTCATAAATGGAACCTGATAAAATATTTCTACCGCCACTGCACATCAAAATAAGATTGAAGATGGAGAATTTCGTCAAAGCAATGGATAAGGATGGTCGTGGATTCCAACACCTCCAACAAAAATATCCCAATATTTCATACGAGTATGTAGAACTTAAAGAGGGACTTTTGTTAGGGCCCCAAATTAAGCATCTACAACGAAATGCACATTTTGAGGAGACTTTAAATGACTTAGAACCTGGTACTTAGAATGTTTTTATGAGTATGACTCAAAATATTCTAGGAAACACGAAATCTGACAATTACATAGCAATTGTTACTGAACTGCTTAGAAGTTACCATGAACTGTGCTGTATCGCCTTAAAAGCCGTAAAATACATTTTTTTTTGCCAAAGGCGTAATACAGCTGAGTATCGTCAGCATAGAAATGACACGAAAGTATATATTATGTATAACAATGGACCTAAAATAGACCCTTGAGGAACACCAGAATCAACCGCTATATATTCTGAGATATTGTTATCAATAGTAACGCATTGCTTTCTGCCGATAAGGTAGTTATATATTAATTTTACACGAGTTGATCCTAGACCAAGGTGATGTAGAATTGAAGCCATCAAATCATGGTTTACTGTGGTCGAAGGCCCTTGAAAAATCTAACAAACACAACAACGTACACCTCCCCTGTCACTTTCCATAACTATATCATCAACAATTTTTGTTAAAGCAGTATTACAACTGTATCCTTTCCTAAACCCCGATTGTGTTACAGGTAAAATATTATTTTCTGACACGTAATTTCGTAATTGTTGCTCAATAACTCTTTCAATAACCTTCGACAAAACGCGAAGCATACTTCTTGGTCTAAGATCATTATACCCACGAACATCAGCTTTCTTCGGTAACCGTGTAATTAATGAAAGCTTCCAAAATCTTGGAAAGCATCCGGTAGTTATACATTCATTAATTACGAGTACCTATATGCGTATGAGGGGTACATAATTGAATAAATTTTATATTAAGTCCATCTATATCGGCAGCATTAGTTTTTATAGAAAAGATTAATTCATAAATGATCGACTGTTTGAAATTAAAAATGAAGATCAAGTAAACGCGTTGACATGTAATCATTAAAAATGGTACTATCCTAATGCAAATTTGGAACAGCGTTAACAAAAAAATCATTTATTTCACCAGCGTTTTTTATATGTGATGGTAGGCTAATTCCCCTAGAAGCAACTACTCCCATACCTCGCAGCAATTTCCAAAATTCTTTGCTGCCGCTTGCTCTTCCGAGTTTGTATGCAACGCATGCACGTTTCTCCCGACGTATTGCCTCGGTTGTGGTGTACGCAGTGATTTGTAATAATTCCAATGTGGTACTGATTTACTTTTTTGAAATTTCGTATAGGCATTGTCACGCAATTTTTGCATAGGATTTATCGTATCGGTCATCCAAGGTGCTGGTGGTCTGGTAAACCGAGAAGTCAGAGATCCTAAAAAGGCTCTACAGCCATTTGCTAGTGCGACGAATACAAGGATATTTGTGTACGCAACTAAATAAATAACAAACAGAAAAATTAAAGGCAATTAGCAAATTATAGTAATAATACAATGCAAAATCGCTCCGTGTCCAGTCAAACATGGACATATACATACATATATTTCTTAAGCAGCAATACACGTTGCAATATGCAGAACCAGAAAAAGAAAATTTATTTAATTACGTCTGTTTCATGAAGATATGCACAAATGTATATCAGAAACAATCAATACTACAAAAATAAAATACAATTAAAATGATAAAGTTATAAGAGCTGCAAAAGTGTCTTAGATTCTAAATGCATTACATTCAGTTCAAAAGAAAGAAAAAAGATTTCAAATATTTCAATATTAATAATATTATAATATTAAAACGGGTCGATGGCCGCAGTGGTTAGGCGGCTGACTATTGTTGTGAGAGGACGATAGGTGCCGGGGTTCAATTCTCTGGAGGGACGGTGACATTTTTTCAGAGAGTTTAATCCCGGATCGACTTGCCATTCGCTGTTGGGAGCAAAGTGATTAACAGCGCGGCATCATAAAAGGCGATATGATGCTGTCACAAAGCCATTTAAACACAACTTACACACACTAAACTACACCGCAAGAGTTGCAGTGATAGCCAGACAAGTAATACAGCTTACGGAGTCACTGCAACTAAGCACCCACCACACATTAAAAAAAAAAAAAAATTAAATAAACTTGAACTGCTTAGAAGTAAATCTATTTCGGATTCATAATTGCTCTGCATCTTTAGTAAACTCTATTGTCAAGTTTTAACCTTACATTTGGATTTTATTGCGCTTAATAGGGATTTCTGGAGGATTCCTTATCTGATAAGACCGAATGAGCGACAACCAAATCGTGTGATATTATCAGATAGATCATATCTAGAGGACGTACCTCACTTAGTAAATCAGTCAGAATTGTTAAGTATACGTTGTACTTCACTGTACATTCTGTATTTTATTTTCATATAGTTGGTAATATTGCATGGTGATATAGCAGCATGTACTAGCTGTGAGATTAGCAGTTAAGATTGAGTTATGTATTGTTCAAGTTTGTGTATTCAATAAATAGACAGTAAGATAAAGTTGTCCATTTATTACAACATGGTAGCAGAACGTAGTTAATTGAAAATCGACGGAAAAAGAAAGTGATAGAAAAGCATTCAGATAGGAAAACGAAAAAATTAAAAATGGCGTATATGAAAATGGACGACATTACTATACCAATATTTGACGGGAGTGAATATTCGAATTGGAAGAAGAGAATATTAAAATTTTTGGAATTTAAGAAATGCAAAGATGTAGTAACAAGGAAACAAGAAGATACTGATGAAAATGCAGCATGGCAAGAAGCCGATATTAAGGCTACCAATTATATATATAGCGCCATCTCGAACAAACAATTGGAATATGTCGGTGATCTTGATTCAGCATACAAAATTATGGATAAATTTGACAAAATGTACTTAAAAGAATCGACTGCGTTACAAATAGTATGCAGAAATAAGTTAGAAAGCATCAAGTTAAAACATTTCCCGGAAGTAACGTTATTCTTTGACGAGTTTGAGAAAGCGGTTAATAATCTCAAAGTGGCAGGAGCAAAAGTTTCCGAAGAAGAAAAATTACGGTATATGTTAAAAGCACTGCCATCTACATACAGTTATATGGGTGATTTAATAGATGTATTATCCGAGGAAGATAGAACAGTTGAATATTTAAAAAGCAAAATAAAACTAAAATCAGTCGAATTGGCAAATCAAGATGAGAAAACTGAGACGAATCATACAAAATCAAATACTTTTTCTGCAGAAGCAAATAGAAAATGTTTCCATTGTGGTAAACCTGGTCATCTTAAAAAGGATTGTTATAATCTTCATGGTACTGGACAACGAGGATATGGTGGACAGCATCATCCAGGATCATCTCGTGGTAGGGGATATCAACATGGTTATAATCGCAGCAGGGGCACCAACCGAGGAGCAACAAATACAGGGTCATCTCATCAAGGTCAACACAAGGAACAGCACCAACAACACATATACGGTAATTCTTTTATTGCGGCAGTAAATACATCAGAAGTTAGACATGAAAATAGGTTAGCTAAAGACCAAATAGAGTGGATACTTGATAGCGGTTGTACCGATCATATTGTTAATGATGATACATTGTTTGATGAGTTTGTAGTTTTAAAAACACCAGTAGATGTAAAATTAGGTGATGGTCGTATGCTAGCAGCTACAAAAATAGGTAGAATAAACACAGTATTTGAAACTTACAGTAAACGAAATGGAATAACTTTATATAATGTTTTTTATGTAAAAGATATGAAACAAAATTTTATTAGCTATTCTAAGGTAACTAAAAAGAATAAAATTGTCTCACTTGGTAATATTTCAAAAATTTTTAATCAAAATCGAGAATTAATAGCAATTGCAAAGAAGGAAAATAACTTGTACCATATGACAAGTTTTGTTGTTAGGAACCAAAACGAAATAAATATTAATTATGTAAAAAATCAAAGTGAAGGAAAAATGACATTAAAAGAGAAATGGCACCGCATATTAGGTCATGTAAACTTTAATTATTTAAATACTTTATGTAAAAATGAATTGTTAATTGGCATACCAAAAGAATTAGAAACTGAATTTATGAAATGTGCAATATGTATTAAAAATAAAATGCATAACTTACCTTTCAAAAATAAAAGGAAACGGTCAAACGCAATCTTAGAAACTATTCATACTGATTTAAATGGGCCACATGCTACAGTAGGGAACAATGGCGAGAGATACTTTTTATCGTTTATAGACGACTACAGTAAATTAGCTAAAGTGTATTGTATTACATCAAAGTCAGAAGTGTATAAATGTTTTGTAGATTATGTTAACTTAGTAGAAAATTTGGTAGATAAAAGAGTAAAAAACTTGATATGTGATAATGGTAAAGAGTACTTAAACTCACATGTTTATGAGTTTATTAGACAAAAGGGGATACGTATAATCCCATGCCCACCTTATGTTCACCAATTGAATGGAGTTGCAGAAAGGTTCAACAGGTCAATTATGGATATGGCTAGATGTTTGTTACATGAGGCAAAAGTAAGCAATACTTATTGGCCAGAAGTAATTATGGCAGCAGCTTATTTGAAAAATAGAATACTTGCTAATACTGACGAACCAAAAACACCATATGAAATATTTTTTGGTATTAAACCCGATGCAAAATATTTAAAATTGTACGGGAGTCGAGTTTTTGTGAAGATACCAGAAGAATTAAGAAAGTCTAAATGGGACGATAAGGCTAAGTTAGGTATATTACTAGGATACACAGAAGTAGGCTATAGAGTATTAGTAAATAATAGAATTATAAATGCTAGACACGTGGATATAGTAGAAGAAGATATAAAATGTATAGGTTTTGACGATAATGAAACAGATGACAGCAGTGACTTGCGACTCAAAGAAAATAAAAACTACAGAGATGAAAAACCAGAACAAGCAACAGAAGAAGAGGAAATTGAAAATGATGCAGAGAGTGAAGAAGAAGAAATTAATCCTAGACGTTCATCAAGGGAAAGAAAACCAAATAGCAAGTATGTAAATGCAGATTTTGTAAATCAATATGTGTATGTTAATTATTGTGGAGTAAATACACCAAATACGTTTGAGGAGGCAATAGAAAGTCAAGAAAGCAAAGATTGGAAAGATGCTATGGACAGTGAAATGAAAAGCCTAGAAAGAAATAAAACTTGGACACTGGTAAAAAGACCAAAAAACAAAAAAGTAATAGACGCCAAATGGATTTTTGGGAAGAAAAATGAAAACGTGTTTAAAGCCAGATTAGTAGTTAGAGGTTTCCAACAGGAAGAATAGGTAGAAGATTGTTATTCACCAGTTGTCAAAATGCAAACATTGAAAATCTTACTTTCTTATTGTTGTCAAAATAGTTTAAATATAGAACAAATGGATGTAGTAACGGCTTTTTTAAATGGTCAAATAAAATCGGAAGTTTATGTTAATCAACCGAGAGGTTACGAAGACGGTACAAATTGTGTGTATAAATTGTTAAAATCATTATATGGCCTAAAAGAAAGTCCTAGATGTTGGTATGAGTGTTTTAACAAATTTATGGAGGAATTAGGTTTTAAGAGAAGCAATTATGACTACTGCCTATATATGAGTCATAAAGATAATGAATCTCTTTATATTCTACTATACGTGGACGATATGCTAATATGTAGTCGGGATCAAAAAGGATTGATGAGATTAAACAAAAATTGTCAAATCGTTTTAAAATGAAAGATATGGGAACGGTAAGTAACTACATAGGAATAGACATCGATTATAACCCCAAAACAAATAAGATGGATTTAAGCCAAACAAATTATATTGAGTTCTTGGCAAAAAAATATAATTTAGAGAATGCGAAGTTGTATAAGACTCCAATGGAAGTAAACTTGAAATTGGATCCCGCAAAAGAAGCAGATGTGAGAATAACGTATAGGAACTTAATCGGTGAGCTTTTATATATAAGTACAGGTACCAGACCCGATATTGCTTTTTCAGTCAATTACTTAAGTAGGTTTCAAAACTGTTATGACGAAACACATTTTAAATATGCAGTCAGAGTTTTAAAGTATTTATATCTAACAAAAGACCTAAGACTAAAGTATAACAAAAATGATAAGTGCGACGTTATGGACTGTTTAGTGGACGCTGATTGGGCGGGTGACACAATTGATAGAAAATCTACATCAGGGTATATGATAAGGTTATTTAATAATGTCATATACTGGAAATCACATAAACAAAACTGCGTTACTAAATCCTCAACATTCGCTGAATATATAGCTTTATCAGAAGCAGTAACTGATATAAATTTTGTAAGTGCTTTGTTAAATGAAACATTTCATGTAAATATAAGTAAACCTATCAAAGTGTATGAGGACAATTCAAGTGCGTTAATTATAGCAAAACACGGAAATTTTACTAAAAACTCTAAGCATATCGAAGTGCAATATCATTTTGTAAATGAAAATTATGAAAAGGGTAAAATTGATGTATTGAAGATAGACTCAGAAAATAATATTGCTGATATACTAACTAAGTCCTTGTGTAAAGCGAAATTTGTTAAGTTTAGAGATATTTTGAGATTAATGTAATAAAAATACAAATGTAAGTAGGACTGTTAAGTATACGTTGTACTTCACTGTACATTCTGTATTTTATTTTCATATAGTTGGTAATATTGCATGGTGATATAGCAGCATGTACTAGCTGTGAGATTAGCAGTTAAGATTGAGTTATGTATTGTTCAAGTTTGTGTATTCAATAAATAGACGGTAAGATAAAGTTGTCCATTTCTTACAACAAGAATTAAATAACTTTATTCGAGAGCTAAACTTATCAAAAAAACTCAAGAAGCAGATATACTAGGATCTAGACTTCAAGAGTGCAAGCTGTTAGCTCCAGGCACACATATTTCTGCTCGCTTTACAAATGGGGTGCACAAAACACTGCTGTTTCCTTTGTGAGTGGGACAGTAAATCGAAAAATGACCACTACGTTGTTAGAGATTTCCCAGTCCGGGCTCATTACATTTCCGAACAAAAGAATATAACTCTTCATAAATGGAACCTGATAAAATGTTTTTACCGGCACTACACATCAAATTAAGATTGAAGATGAAGAATTTCATCAAAGCAATGGATAAGGATGGTCATGGATTCCAACACCATCAACAAAAATTTCGCAATATTTCAAATGCAAAACTTAAAGAAGGAATTTTTGTAGAACTCCAAATTAAACGTTTACAACAAGATGCACAATTTGATCAGACTTTAAATGATTTAGAACGTGGTCCTTAGAATGTCTTTAAGAGTGTGACTCAAAATATTCTAGGAAGCACGAAATCTGACAATTAGATAGCAATTGTTAATGAACTGCTTAGAAGTTACCATGAACTGTGCTGTAACACCTTAAAAGCCGTAAAATACATTTTTTACCTGCTATTGGTGTAAATTGCATATACGACACACAATTTATCGATAATAATGTTTTATCAGTTCAGAACATTTACAAAAATGGATTTCCCATTATTTCATTTTGCATCTGCTGTTTATCAATAGCTAAGTTAATTTAGTTTACCTAATTTGTCTTACAAATTTTGTATTTTGGTATTACCAACTGACATTTTGATATAAAATTCCGTTTGCTTGACCTGTAAAGAATTATGAGTGGAAATACCGGATAATTGCGTGTACTGCTGTCATGATCTTAAAAAATACCGTTGTTGTGTTAGCTCGCCAACATCAATAAAGAATCGACATCGATGACCCCTTGATAAATTTATTAATTACAGTATCACACTTATTTATATAGTGCACTGATTTCAGCATAAATGAATTAGTATTAAACTAAAAGCGTTAGCGAAAAGCTTAATTTCGATTTCGTGTTAATAAGTATAAAATGCATAAAACTATAATAATTGTATTAATGGCAATATGTATCGTGAACTATTCCAGTTGTACATGTCCTAACACGTTTAGAAACGCCTCGGCAAGTATATATACTTTCACCGGTAGGGAGATTGCTACTACTATTAATGGCTGTATTCATAATTATAGAAATATCAGTATGTTCGTCTTACGATCACCTACTGAAGAGATTTTGTCGGGCTCGTTTGTAAATTTAACCAGTTTGCGACGGCTCAGTTTAGAGTTTGCCAACGTGTATAATATACAACCGGGATTTGCAGAAAATATACCTAAGTTGGAGCAATTGAACGCTGGTCATAATCAAATAGAAAAAATTGGATATGGTGTTCTTAATAATTTACCGTTAAAACGCGTCTGGTTTGATAGCAACCAAATATATGAAATTGCTAGTGGTGCCTTTACCGGAATGAATTTACATTATCTACTTCTCTGCTACAACAGACTCACAAATATAAATTCAAATTGGTTCCTGAATACCACAATAAAGACCTTAGACTTAGAGAATAATCAAATTCAATCGTTACATACTGAAACTTTCTCTGGTGTTACTGGAATGCAGTCATTACGATTAGGGTTTAATAAAATTCACTATATTGACCACGATACGTTCTCTAACCAGCGATCCTTGGAGATCATCGACCTGCAATGGAATTCGTTATTAAATTTTGGTGCAATAATACACAACCTACAAAATCTCGACGTAAGTTTTAATTTGATATCTTGCATATCTTTGGAAAATACGACTAACGTAAGAATGATAACAATACTTCCGAATCCATGGGTATGCACGTGTTTACAGCGATTCTTAGATGAAGCTAAAAACCTTGAAATTAGAATCAAGCATCGTGGAGCATCTAACGCATACGAAACAATTCCCAAATGTCTAGATGTTGACAATGACAATAAAACGGATCATGTGAACAATGTACACAAGAGATATTTTCAGCGAATACGGTATGCCGACATGGAGGACATAGACAGTATCTATGATTTCGAATACCATAATGTTACATTTAAGATCGGAACAACTCAAATCTCGCAAATATTTGTGTGGATATCATTTTTGTTGAAACATTTCATTTTGAGTTCATTGTGATAAATTTCATTTACAATGTAAATAATTATGATAATGATACTATATATGTTGATATTAAAAAATATAAATGTTTGCAATGCTTAAAGGTGGTTGTTTTGTTTTGTCTATAAGTACAACATGTGACGATATACTACTAGTTATCTATCTATATCTTGGCAGACTACAATCCCGTTTGTTTGATTTGTAATGGGTAATCCGTGGAAATGCCATGTTTAAGATATGCTATTTGGGTTGGCTATTTTATCACGCTCATACCAATAATGAATCGACACTGGTAACTCCTTGATATCTTTAGTACAGTATCCCATTCGTTTATATTATTTCGCCTTTCAGCGTAAATGAATCAGTACTAAACGAAAAAGGTTACGTTTTGATTTCAAGTTTGGCTTGAACGCATAATACACTCCCCGGCACGAAATTGACCGCAATATTTTTAACTTAATCACAATAATTTCGTTTTTTATACTGATGCTTTACTACTATTTTAGACAAGTATTTCCAATGAAATTAAGCAGAAATTAAATTTCTTCTTCGTCACAGTATTTTTCAACCAAAGAAGTCTTTCATTCTGCAATAATACTAATGATTTGACGCTGATATTAAGTCATCATCGCACAATCCAAAAGATTGGCGTCTTTTTATCGATGATTCGAAATCGAGTTTGAAAGCTGTACTCCTTCACAGAGGAAACGTTTATCCATTCATCTCGATTGGCTACGTAGTCTATATGAAGAAAACTTATGAAAATATGACTCGTCTTCTCTACAAAATTAATTACAAAGCAGTCTACTCGCTTTGCAACTGGGGTACACAAAGAGCTCCTATTTCCTTTGTGTTTGGGACAGTAAATCGAGAAATTACCACTACGTTATTAGAGAATAGCCAGTCAGGGCTCATTACATTTCTAAACAAAAGAATATACTTCATAAGGCACTTCATAAATGGAACCTGATAAAATATTTCTACCGCCACTGCACATCAAAATAAGATTGAAGACGGACCGTCAAAGCAATGCATAAGGATAGTTTTAGATTTCAATACCCTCAACTAAAATTTCTCAATATTTTACCATAAATAAAAAACTTAAAGAGGAAATTTTTGTAGCACTCCAAATTAAACATTTACAACAAGATGCACAATTTCAAGAGACCTTAAATTTGGAAGTATTTTAGAGTGTTACCCAAAATATACTAGGAAACAGGAAATCTGACAATTACATAGCGAATTATAGGCCAATCTCCATTTTACCGGCGATTTCAAAGCTTTTCGAGAAGTTAATCAAAGTTACGTGCTATTTTGAAAAAATTCACTATTCTGCCCGAATCAATTCGACTTTAGATTTTGTTGATATCGTCTTAGTATGTTTTGAAAGCGGCGAGTATTGTGCGGCTACATTTTGTGATATTAGTAAAGCGTTCGATTGTGTTGATCACAATATTCTATTACAAAACCTTAAACTATATAATTTTGATCAACAGTCACTGAAGCAATCTAATATGAGCTTGGGCAACCGGTTTCTCTTTCATTCTGCTTTTATTCTTTTATCTCTCGGTGATTTAAAAAACTTCACTTCGAGAATAATAGCCATCATTATACGCTAGTTGAATAATAGATTATTATCAATTCAAAACATTTATAAAAATGGATTTCCCATTATTTCATTTTGTATCAGTTGTTTATCAATAGCTAAGTTAATATAGTTAACCTAATTTGTCTTGTACATTTTTCTACTGGTCTTTCCTCTGGTTTTTTCCCTGGTCTGGTGATAACGGGACACCACACATGATAACAACACAGACACCAAATTTTACTTAAAATTCCCATTTCCTCACTTAACTTCCAGAATTTCTGATATCTTTATTGATTCTCCGATAACTCTAGCAAAATACAATTTAATAAAGGTCGAATCTCTGTTCTCTAAATGCAAGGCCAAAACTCCTACCAACTTGTTATCCAATATAGTATACAAGATACCTTGCAACGATTGCTCTAGCGTATATGTGGGACAGATAGTCCGGGTGGTAGCGTTGCAAATGAAAAAGTCATAGTAAGCCGCCTGATTTTGATATCGGTAGTTGATCTCATACAACTAATCTGTCAACCGACCGTCAGCTGGTCAAGTGGCGGTGGGTCTGGGTATGGAGGGCCGTGAAATTTGTAAAACAAAAATTAAATTTCAAGTAATAGTACGCCGGCTGAAACTTTTTTTTAAATAGTTGTCATCATAGTGTGTTGAATTCAAATCGTCAGCTGCATCGTGGAGGGGGGATTATGCGTCAGCACGCGCATGTACTTGTAAAAAAACACGTGAAATGAAATTATAGTACGCCGTATGAAATTTTACTAGGTGATTGTTTAAATAATTAAAACTATGAAAATAAGAATCAGCCATCAGCCGACGCTGTAAAAGCAAATATTATTCGAGCTACGCACGGTATCTTTCAGGGTCCAGCTGACAGTACTCCCCCCACCTCGCACTCTGCTGACTGCTAATTTCCCAGGCGTAATTATTAAGCTATGGTATTGTCAAATTTCAACGGGGGTAGTGACAAATGAATGACAATATGGGGAAAAAAGTAATATGTGTAAAACTATATCGACCGAAAATATTTATGAAATATGTTTTATAACCTAATTTTATTCTTCAAGGGTTCCATCTACCGTGATAAATATCAACTATTCTGCCTCCCTAAGATATAGAGGGCTGCACTAGTTCCATTTCAAATCTTGGCGGTCAGTGCCAATTCTTTGGTGACAGATACCGATCTTACTTTATAGTGATATTACGTCACGTAGAAGTAAACGAGAAGAATGACATTTTGCATACGCACAGCTGATATTGTGTAGTTACACAACATTTGAAGTTCTTTTCTGTAACATTATACAGGATGTTTAAAAACTTAGTTGTTTATAAATAAGTTCAAACTTTTTTTATTTATTAGATATTCTGATTCTACAAAAAATTCGCTTTTATTCTGTATTAGGTACCTGTATTCAGGGCTGGGCAAAATACGTTCCAAATGTATTTGAAATATAAAATACAAAATACACTCCTTTGTACTATTTGAAATACCAAATACAAAATACATTCATTATCTTTATTAAGTTTTAATATTTTCCCTTTAAAATAATGGGAACACTGTCAATGTCATTATTGTTTTCTTATATTTCCAACGAATTAATTTAAATACGGAAATAAAGATACCACGATCAGATCCATATATGGATTGTATATGCTAACAAAATTTCAAATTTTGCGCAATTTTTTTAGTAACTTCAACGCTGAAACATGAAGTGACCTACAAATTTGTCTTAGATTAATAGTTCTTTTTATACGTTAATGTTGAAGTTACTAAAAATAATTGCGCGAAATTTGAATTTTGTTGGCTGCGATAGTAAATAAGTATTTTATGTATTTCTAAATACATGAACTACTTTGAAAATGTATCTCAAATACAAAATACAAAATACATAGGAAAATGTATTTGAAATATAAAATACAAAATGTATTTTGTATTTCAAATACGTATTTCAAATATTTGTATTTTACATACGCCCAGCCCTGCCTGTATTAGGTATTACCAATTGGCATTTTGATGTAAAATTCCATTTGGTTGACCTCTAAAGATTTATACGTGGAAATACCGGGCAATCGGGTGTACTGCTGTCATGATCTTCAAAAATCCCGTTGTTGTTTCAGCTTGCCAATACCAATAAAGAATCGACACCGATGACCCCTTGATAAATTTATGAATTACAGCATCGCACTTATTTATATAGTACACTGATTTCAGCGTAAATGAATTAGTACTAAACTAAAAGCGTTCGCGAAAGTTTCATTTCTATTTCGTGTTTAATAAGTATAAAATGCACAAAACCATAATAATTTTATCAATAGCAATGTGTATCGTGAACTATTCGAGTTGTACGTGTCCTAACACGTTCAAAAACGCCTTAGCGGATACATATGATTTCACCGGTAGGGAGTTTGCTACTACTATTGATGGCTGTGTTCATAATGATAGTCATATCAATATGTTCGTCTTACGATCACCTACTGAAGAAATTTTGACGGGCTCGTTTGTAAACTTAACCATCATGCAGCAGCTCGTTTTAAGGTCTGCAAACATATATGATATACAACCAGGATTTGCAGAAAATATACCTAACTTGTGGGAATTGGATGCTGATAGAAATTACATACGAATAATTCAATATGATGTTCTTAATAATTTACCGTTAGAAAACATCATGTTTCGTCGCAACGAGATTGATAAAATTGCTAGTGGTGCCTTTAGCGGTATGAACTTACGTTTTCTATCTTTCGCCTACAATCGACTTAGAAGTATAAATTCATATTGGTTCCTGAATACCACAATAAAGACCTTAGAGTTAGATAATAATGAAATTCAATCGTTACATACTGAAACTTTTTCTGGTGTTATTGAAATGGAGTCATTACGATTAGGGTTTAACAAAATTCACTATATTGACCACGATACGTTCTCTAGCCAGCGATCCTTGAAGATCATCGACCTGCAGTGGAATTCGTTATTAAATTTTGGTGCAATAATACACAACTTACGAGATCTCGACGTAAGTTTTAATTTGATATCTTGCATATCTTTGGAAAATACGACTAACGTAAGAATGATAACAATACTTCCGAATCCATGGGTATGCACGTGTTTACAGCGATTCTTGGATGAAGCTAAAAGCCATGAAATTAGAATCAGGCATCGTGGAGCATCTAAGGCATACGAAACAATTCCCAAATGTCTAGACGTTGATAATGACAATAAAACGTATCATGTGAACAGCGTCCATAAGAAATACTTTCAGCGAGTACGTTATGCCGACATGAAGAACGCTTACGTCCGAAGCCCATATTCATGATTCCGAATACCACAATGTTACATTTAAGGTCGGAACAACTCGGATCTATTCTGCCACGTAATAAGGACTCGAATAAGAAATAAGAAGATTAAAAGAATGATGCACTTATCTTTCCTGGATATATTTTCCATATATAATTATATATTCCATATATATAATATATTTAAATAAGTTTTTTAGTTTAGTGATAAGAATAAATCCACGCCTTCACATCCCCCAACAGCTGAACTTAGGATGATGTTGATCGCCATTCACAAGCGAGTATGGAAGACATTGAAGAAGCAAGGATGAAGATTCCAATTGCCACTACCGTTCGACTACAAAGCAAGTGAGCTAGTCACTGCGTCACTAGCACGGAAATATTTGTATGGATATCATTTATGTTTAGACATTTCGTTTTCACTTCATTGTGATAAATTTTATTTACAATATAAATAATTATGATAATGATACTACAACTTATATATTTATGTTGATATAAAAAAATATATACATATGTTTGCAATGCTTAACAGACTAAAATGCCTTTTGTTTGATTTGTAAAGAGTGATCCATGGAAATACCATGTTTAAGATATGCTATTGGGTTGGTTATTTTATCTCACCAATATCAATAATGAATGAACACTGGTAACTCCTTTATATCTTTAGTAAAGCATCCCATTCCGCTATTTTAGACAAGTATTGCCAATAAAAGTAACAAAAAATTAAATTTCTTCTTCTATTATGTATGTGGAGTATTCATTACTCAACGACATAGACGGAATATTACGCCTTTAATATAAAATTTATGTTTTCCCTTCTCACCTTCTCTGCGCACAGTGTACTGTTACTCTAAGGAGCTGGTCAAACGATAAGAACAGCGCTATGACATTCGCAAGATCTATGATTGGTGTGAATAAATGGACCATTTGTCTGCCTACTACTTTTTCTGTATGAAATCGTTCGGATTTTCCAAGAAAAATAAGAACCAACTTAGTTATGCCGTACTCCATTCATGCAGTAGTTGGCGTCACAATCAGCATTGGTTCTACACTAGAGAACTTAAATATACCGCTCAATTTAAAATTGACATTGACGTAGTTTAACCTTCAAATGCCGTAAATATGCGAAGATATGACGAAGTATGCATAATTATTTACATATTGCAACTATATTTTAGATAATAATGTCTATATAACATTATGAATCAATACACTTCTTTTTTATTAGGCTTTGTTAAACTTTTTTACAACTTCTTACAGGCAATTAATGGTAGGATTTATTTTTAAAACGTAAAACTTAAATGTTCGTAATTGTAATTATATACCAAGGGAGAGAAGACATTTTTCTCAGCCGAGTAGCATTATTAAATATTGACTAAGAGGCTGAGAAAAATCTTCTCTGCCGTGGTTTATATACTATTTTTTCCACTATTAGCATATTTAGCCGCTTTCTCAATGATAATGTAATATAATAAGCCGTTCCGATAAATGTTTAATTTAAGATATCCATAGAAAACATGTTAGTCTGTAAAGACAAATGAATAAACATTTAATGTCAAATTGAGATTTTATTCATGTCTTGTCACAGTACCAAAAAAAAATGTCAGACAGTAGTTGTACTCCTCCAGAAATCCGCAAAGAAGCAAATCAAATAGAATATCAAAAATTACTGCCCGAAAAATCAAAAAAATTTTACATAAAAGTGTATAACATTTTTAAAGATTGGTGTAAATTAAAAAAAAGTTTCTGAAAACGTGCTCGTGGTATATTTCCAAGAGCAAGCGGAAAAGAGAAAAGCGTCTAGTTTATGGGCTAAATTCTCAATGTTAAAGCAAACTTTAAGATTAAAAGAAAATATTGACATATCAAAATATTAACATTTAAAGCGAAAAAATAATTCGTATATGCCAAAGAAAGCTGCAGTGTTTGAAGAATATCATATCAGACAGTTTATTACTGATGCACCGGATGAAGTTTTTCTGCCGATTAAAGTAATTATTTTCATTTGACCATATTTCCAAAATCAGGAAATTACATTTATATTTTTAGGCTATTCTTATAATAGGTATTGCTGGAGCCTGTCGAACGGACGAACTATGCAACATGAAAGTGGCTGACGTCGATCTGTGAGAAGACATAATTGTAATAAACATTCCCCATACAAAAAACAAATCTTGTAGAAAATTTGTTATTGTCGAACCTATTGATGTGGTGACAAGATACTTGTTGATAAGACCTTCGCCAAACATTCCAAGACTTTTTATTGGCTCGAAATCTGAAAAACCCACAAGACAAAATATGGGACATAATACCATTAGTACCTCAGCAATTAAAATAGCTACATACTTGAAACTGCCGGATGAAAACAACTACACTGGCCATTCATTCCGGAGGACGTCAGCTACAATTTTAGCAGATAACGGGGGTGATTTCCTATCACTTAAACGCCATGGAGGGTGGAAAAGTTCCACAGTAGCCGAAGGATATGTAGAGGACTCTATCACTGACAATAAAAGAATTGCAAGTATGGTTCAGGGAACAACAGTTAATTATGAACCTGATTTACTACCTAGCACTAGTATTTTTGAGGTGACGCCCTCAACCTTAACTTCAGTATCAAAATCAAACACCAAACTGAATATACCGGTAGAAAACTTTACTTCTAATACTGGTACGTCAGGAATTAACATGACCTGCCATAATTGCACTATTGATTATTATTTTAATAAGTAGTGTTAACCAAATTACGTATTTCCCTTTGTTTATTCATGTTAAATGTTAACCTAACCTGTTTTCTTGAATTGCGACATCTATGGTTTTATATTCAAATTATTTCTATTCTATACATTTTTACTGAATAAATCATAATTTTATTATTGTCAATTGTTTTTATTATTTACTAGTAGGAGATAATTTTTATTATTGACTACTAGGAGAGAAATTCATCTTCTCGGCCCGAAAACATACCAAATAATGACGTCTTCTAACGCTAGTAGTGGAAAAAATATATTATTCAGACCAACTGGTCTAAATCCATAGTTTGAGCCAGCAGCCTGCCCGACCGACCAGCTAGCTTTTAGTTAACACTGTCAATGTGAATTATATATAGAAAGACAATAATTGTATCGACAATGTATTTTTCATGTTTATTGTACATAAGAAGATTAAATATTTAAATGATACAATACGTCAAAATCCACATCTTATTTTCTTCTGCGATACAATGTTTGATGCAATTATTTCAGACTTCAGCAGTGACACAATTAACTCCGTCTAATAATAAGTTTTTTACTTCCGCTTACTTAAAAGTTCTATTATTAATTGCAACATGATGCTCACTTGAGCCTCTATTAATTCGATGGGATTGAAATTGCAACGATATGGGGGCAATCGTAATACTGTGCGAACACTTTCTGCTACTATTTTGTCAATAACGTATGTAATAGAATTGTCAGTAATATATTTTTAAGTAAGTTCCAATAATTCAACTTTTAATAAAGAATTATCAACAACAATTCATTTTAAATTAAACCATTCAACTAATGCTTCTTTTTTCCAAGCTGTCTCAGTAAAACAATATCTTGTCGTTCCATTAACACACTTTCTCAGTTGCATTTCACCCACATAAATCCTAATTATTTTTTCGATTTAAGTTTGGCAAATTCTCATCCGCATTAGCAACCTACAAACATTAATTAGATCATGCTAATGTTAATTCAAATATATTTATGCTCATTATATTTGTACACGTAGATAATTCATTTTTCGATAAAAAGGAATGCACATATCTTCGGATTGCAGACCGCTGGCCTTTATCCAAATTATCATCGGTTGTATGACGTACATGTTTCTCTGGAGGTGAACGAGACACATCCGATATCCATATCCTTCACAATATTCCATACTGTTCTCGCTCCAAGTCCAAGTTGTTACGCAGTCTATCTCATAGAAGCTGACTTTGAATTGTGTTGCTTGTGTTGCAAATATGAATTGTATGCCATTTCCCTCTGCCCTACTACTTATATGTTTTTCTGAAGGATTTTTTGAGGATCCTCCAAATGGATCATGTACTACCTCTTCAGCCATAGTTAAATTATAACTACAATATGTAAATAATATTACATGAATATGCATAATAATAAACACCTTGAATTTGCAAGTAATATAGTAATAGCTCCGAAAAGAATTTTGCTTTTAATGTAAGGTACTTGAAAAATTTGAGGAAGGAAATAACACAATACAGCAAATATATACGACCAAAAGAGCATAAATAAATTTGCACAGTAAGCACAGTATTTTACATAGTGTATACGTACCTCGATAATTGACCAATCACAAGCCGCGAAATGAGGTCCTATCTTTTCTAACGCTGCACTCTTAACGTGAATGATGTAGTAGTGTGTATGCTATTACTCGTCCAGTGCCTTATTCCGAAGCCTTGCCAGTAACAAGATCTATAGGTATTTCGAGTGAAGAATATGCCATTACGGATGCAGAGGAAGACATTTCCGAATCATCATCGACCAGCGATGATGAATATTTGCCATCTCTAGCGGACGAACCTCACGTATTAGTAAATCAGACAGAATTAAATAACTTTATTCGTGATCTAAACTTGTCAAAAAAACTCGAGAAACAGAAATACTAGGATCTAGACTTCAATGGTGGAAGCTATTAGCAGCAGGCACACATATTTCTGTGTGTCATAATCGCCACCGACCGAAAAAGGTCTTTCATTCTGCAATAATGTCGATGAATTGATGCTGCCATCAACAGAACCCAGACGAATAGCGTCTTTTTATCGATGATTCGAAATTGAGTTTGAAAGTTGTCTTTCTTCACACAGTAAACGTTTATCCATCCATCCCGATTGGCTACGTAGTCTATAGGAAGGAAACTGAAAATATGACTCATCTTCTCTACAAAATTAATTACAAAAATTCTAGGAATTCCACTCACTGCCGTTTCCTTTGTGAGTGGGATAGTCAATCGAAAAATTACCACTACGTTGTTAAGGATTGGCCGGTCAGCGCCTCCAACAAAAATGTCCCAGTATTTCAAATGTATTAGAACTTAAAGAGGGAATTTTGGTAGGATCCCAAATTAAGCATCTACAACAATATGCACATTTTGAAGAGATTTTAAATGACTTAGAACGTGGTAGGTACTTCGAATGTGTCTAAGAGTGTGACTCCAAATATTCTAAGAAACACGAAATCTGACAATTACATAGTAATTGTTAATGAACTGCTTGGAAGTTAACATGAACTGTGCTGTAACGCCTTAAATGCCGTAAAATGCATTTTTTACACTTGCACATGGATTAATGTAATAAGTAAGAAGCCCATGCTATCCCCCGAGTTGGAACTATATTTTATTTATTTATTCATGTATGTAGGGACAAAAACAGGACATACCCAATAAATTGTCCACTGATTAAATATATACAAATCAATACACATCATAATAGCTATAATATATATGTATACAATACACAGGTGCGATACCCAGTGTGAAGAAAAATAAGAAAATTTTACTTAAGTAATCCAAAAATTAAAGTATTTAATTATTATAATGCAGACAAAAGTATATGTCAAGGTAATAGAAGAACATAGAGTGTAGTAAATGGAAAAAGAGCAATTGTAGAAGAGCATAGTGAGTGTAAAAATAAAAATATAAGCAATTAGGCTTAGCTTACGTGTCAATTAATGATTCAGAAGAGCGAAGCTTTCTTTTAAAATTCTGTAGTGAGCAGTTAAACATATCCCAGCCAGTGCAAGTGTTATTAGAAGTGTTAGAAATTCTGTTTATGGGAGAGTTCTGGTAGGCATTCGTTAATGAAATTGGAGGTTTAAACAAATCATTGGAACGAGTGGTGTACCTATTTAGGTACATTAAAATTTATAGAGGCAAGAATTTAAACAAAAATAGTAGGTCGTTATAGCGCCTGCGCGCAGTCAGTGGGATTAAGTTAAATTCTTTAAGTAAAAATTCGTAACTAATTATAGGCATGTTGAATCTATATCTCATAAATTTGGTAAACCTTCTTTGTACAGTTTCAATGCGATTGATATATATTCGATATTGGGCATTCCAAACCACTGAAGCGAAGTTAATGACACTAAATACATAAGCGTAAAATAACGATTTGAATACACTAACATTAGTGAACAATTTGATTAGACGGAAAATAAATCCCATATTTCTTAACGCCTGGTTAGTAATAGTGTCAATATGTTTATTATATACCTAATAGTTTAGAGTCAAGCAAAATGCCGAGATCCTTTATTTCGAAGACAGATGACAAGAAATGTGTGCCTAAATAATAAGGGTAAGTAGGTATAAGTTGTCTTATTGCGCGTAAAACTAATTACTTTACATTTGTTGTAATTTAAAAATAATTTATTCATAACGCAATATTCATGAAATTTAATAAGATCTTGTTGCAAGTGAAATTGATCGATAATGGAGTTTACTCGTGTGTATATTTTAAGGTCATCAGCATACAATTCAAATTTAGAATGACGAAAACATATGTCAATGTCATTTAAATAAATAATGAACAACAAAGGACCCAAATGAGAGCCCTGAGGCACACCCGATGTCACACACGCAGAGAAATATTATCTTGAGTTAAAACAGATTGTTTCAGTTCAAAACAATCCCGTATTTGTATATCCGCAAAACTATATTGTGTTATCACAAGAATATTATTTTCTAAGAAAATTGTTTTGACGCAAAACAACATTGTTTTAATATAAGAATATAATGTATTTGTAAGACTTCCGTATGTCGACTACTGAATTGACAATTTATAGGCAATTTAACGGAAAGTACAGGTTTTACTGAGTCCAAAACGGCCCCCCTTTTCTTGCCGAGATTACTCTTAAGATACCTAAAAATCGTTCTAAAAGTGTTATTTCTAGGTTATGTTTCGCTAATGTGAAAATCCTCGCAGAAATGTCAAAACACTAGCGAAACATAACCTAGGAATAACACTTTTTAGAACGATTTTTAGGTATCTTAGACTGATATTCGCAAGAAACAGGGGTCTGTTTTGAACTCAGTAAAAGCTGTACTTTCCGTTAAATTGCTTATAAATTGCCAATTCAGTGGTCGACATTCGGAAGTTTAGCCAATGGATTTACTTCAAGTACAACGTTTGGGCAAAATTATTCCTCTAATTCCCATGAAGCTAAAATATACGTCACATAATGCATTATTAAATAGGTATGTACTTTTATTACTGCAAATGTCCACGCCTTAACTATAAAAAAACTTATACGTATCTAATTCTTGCAAAATCGTGCACGCAGATAAAAATGCACGTATAAGCGCTTCATATACACATATAATCTCGAATGCAGCTGCTCGAAATTTGCAATTCAGCTATTTCACAAATAGGGAAGTTATTCAGATCAAATACGTATTTTACAACAAATATAGTCTAGATTGTATTAAACGCATTTACTTATTCCAAGAAAATGTGTTTGAATCAAAACAGAAATATTCTAGCATTAAAAATACTTGGGTAAAACAGTATATTTTCTTAATTCAAGAACATTTTTCTCTGTGTGCATCAGCGAAGCGCGATACATATCCGTTTAGTTTAACCGCCTGACTTCGATTCGATATATATGATGCTACCCAGCGGATTAAATCTCCATGTAAGCCAATCGAAATCAATTTGGTGATTAATATATTGTAGTCTATGCCTGTTTGAAATAAAACACTCACACACATAAGTTTTGAAAGTATGTATATATTAGAGTATATTAATTACGATTTACATAAGTACACACTTTAATTCTTAACCGACATCACATAACATGATCGTACATAATCGACCTCACATAAAACGGTTTTTCCTTTTTCCCACCATAACGTAACGGTTCTTTTTTTCCCTTTCCTAACTCATTTCTTTTCGCGCGTGATTCAAAAACAAATAATTCCTACAGCTCGGCTATCCTGACATTATGATTGACCCTAATCATAGGTATAACTTAACAACTAACTAACATAACAATACATCGAAATGACATTTTTAAAATTTAACAATACTTAGGGCTAATTATATCAGAAGTCTTAACTCTAAGGCTTTGACCATCTCTTAAGACTACTCGCTTCAAACACACTCTCAAAAGGTTTGTGGGTCATTTGGAACCCTTCAGGATCGGTAATAACATAACGGTTATGGGGCAAAACTCGCTTAATCATATAAAGCCCTTGAAATTTAGGTAAAAGTTTTTTGTTGACTCCAGGGGTAACATCATTATTAGGAATCATTATTAACTCTCCCTCAATATATTTTGGTGAATCTTTCCTTTTCGCGTCATAATATGATTTGTTGTAAGTTTGCAGTTTCTCAATAGCATCGGCAGCTTCTTGTCGTAATCCAGGTAAATCACGTTCGGAAACTGCATCGATTTCTACAAATTGTTTCAAAGAATCTTTCACTTTTCCGCGTTGGTTTACTCCAAAAGTAATTTTGCGGGGGATTCGCCCGTCGATCGATTAATCGTATTATTTATCGCATATTCTACATCTGTTAATACCTCATCCCATTTATCAAGTCTATCTGTTAATTTGGCTAACATAGGAACTATGTCTCTGTTCATTCGCTCCACTTGGCCGTTGCCTCGCGGTACTCCTGTCGCTATCAGCTTATGTTCTACGTCGTTTTCCTACAAATGGTCTTCGAATTGTTTTGAGGTGAAAGCTGTCCCTCGGTCAGAGATAATGCAATTGGGTTTAGCATAGTATCTCCAGTATCTTTCTAAACACTTTATGACTTCGTGAGAACTGGTTGTCTTACATGGATACAACTTCACAAACTTCGTGAATCCATCTACTACCACTAAAATATGTTTATTATTATTCAGGGATTTTTCTAAGGGTCCGCAATGGTCGATATGAACAAAATTGAAAGGCATATTTCCCTTTGGGATATTGTGCAAATATCCTTTATTACTCCCGCTTCCTCGATTATACGTGATGCATTTCAAGCAATTTTCGATGTAATCTTTAACCTTCATTTTCATACTCGGAAACCAATAAGATCGCTTTATTACCTCCATTGTCTTTTCTACCCCTACATGTCCTACCTCATCATGGCAACTGCGGATTATATTTTGTTCCATGCTCCTCGGTACATAAAACAATAACTGCTCGTGTTCTTTTCTGTAAACAAGTCCATTCCTTAACTCAAAAAATTTATCTTGCTGAATTTCTAATTTCGTCCTAATTTCTTGTATGTTCGTATCTTGAGTTTGCTTCAGTATCAAGTTATCTTCCATAGTATTTTCTTCTATCAACAACATATCGGCAAAACATCTACTTAGTGCATCCGCATGTTTCATTCTAGTTTTCGCACGGTGCTCTACATCGAAATCATATTCTTCTAGTAATATCGCCCATCGCATTATTCTAGGAACTATGTCCTTCTTACTAAGGGCTAATCTTAAACTATCGCAGTCGGTGACTATTTTAAATTTCTTTGCGTGCAAGTACACATGAAATCTCTTTATAGCATAAATAATAGCTAAACATTCCAACTCAAAACTATGGTATTTGCTTTCAGCTTCTGTAGTACGTTTACTAAAATACATGACTGGATGAAACTTACTGTCGCTAGTTTGTCGTTGTAATAAAACAGCTCCGAATCCTAAACTAGTGGCATCGCAATGCAATTCTGTGTCAGCAACTGGTGAATAAATGGACAAAACTGGTTGATCCGCTAATTTGTTTATCAATTCTGAAAAAGATCTTTCATGTATTTCTTCAAAGCAAAATTTCGTATTCTTTTTTAACATGTCATACAATGGCTTGGCTATTAGACTAAAGTTTTGTATAAATTTTCGGAAGTACGACGCAAGACCTAAAAAACTGTGAACCTCCTTAATGCAACGAGGCTTGGGAAAATTTTTTATGGCATCAACATTGGCAGAGTTAGGTCTTATACCATCTGCATCAATAAGATAGCCTAGATAGTCAATGTGTTTTCTTAAGAAAGAACATTTATCTAATCTTAGTTCTAATAAATTGTCGACTAAAATAGTGAATACCTCCTCCAAGATTTTGAGATTCTCCTCAATAGTTTGGGTGGCTATTAACAAATCGTCCATATATATTATTATTTTCTGTTGCTGCAATAGTTGTTTAAAAATCAAGTGTATATATCGCATGAAAATACTCGGGCTATTTTTAAAGCCAAATGGCATCCTTACATATTCGTATTGGCCTCTTGGAGTGACAAAGGAGAAATACTTCGTAGAATCATCGGCAACCTTTACGTGATGGAACGCGTTTTTCAAATCTAACTTAGTGAATACCTTTTTGTTCTGTAAACTCTCAATTTGGTCTTCAATAATTGGTATTGGAAAGTTTTCTCGCAGGGTCATCTTGTTAAGCTCCCTATAATCAATACACATCCGTGTCTTATCCTTTTTCTTAATCAAAACAATTCTAGACGCATAATCCGAAGTACTAGGTTTTATTATACCATCCTCCAGCAACTCTTTAACAATGGCATCTACTTCTATTTTTTCGACATATGACAACCTACGTGGCTTAAAATGAAATGGTACAGAATTCGGTTTTAAATTAACTTTCATTATAAAATCGGTCTTAGGCACAGTATTTCTATTAGGTTCTACATAAAATTTTTGAAATATATTTTCTAGTTTCTTATGGTATATTAATGGAAGAGAAGGTTCTACATCTAAACTATATTCAAATCTAGGGTAAACATCTTGAATAAGCAGTAATTCCTCGTCAAAATAATTGTTATTCTGTATAGGGACAACTTTAATTTGTTTGTAAAAGATACACTGAAATTGATTATTAGCAATAAAATCTCTTCCTAAAACTACATCATATGTCATCGTGTTATTGGGTACTACATGCATTTTAATTTTAACTAACAATCCGCTTACATTAATAACAGTGGTAAAAGTAGCTAAGATTTCTAATTTACTATTATTAATACCCTTGTAACCAGTACTATTACTATAAGTTTCTAACGATTCAGATTCTACAAGATCATAACGTATAATTGAAATAGGACTACCTGTATCCACTACTGCATCAAATTTACTGTCTAAGTTACCTATAGTTACAGTCAAAATATAGGGCGAAATAAATTGGGCATCCTCTTCAACCAGCATTGTTGTGGAATCTGGTGTCGCTCTTGTTACCTTGTTCATTCTTCTACGTGGACAGCTTCGTATTTGATGTTCTCTCGATCCACATTCATAACAGCTTCCTTTCTCTCGAAGTGGTTTGTTGCATTTACTAGCTATGTGCCCTGCTTCATTACAATTGTAGCACTTTAAAACGGAGGGAGGACTTGGTACTGACACACTTGTTAATGTGTGCTTCTTTGGTACTGATGAGATATTTTGTCGCTCACTGTTCGTTATCTCTCCCATTATACTTAACATATGTGAAAGACTGGTAAATTCTTTCATTTTTGCCTGTATCTGTATTGTAGAATTATCAAGACCATCTATGACATACGCAATTAATTCCTCTTCTGGTAACCCAACTTTATTTCCTAATAGCACTTTATCATGGCAGTACGACGAAAATTTTTCGTTTCTTTTCCATCGTCTTGATTCGAACGTTTTGATTGCAGTTATTTTATCATCTTTGCACTTGAAAAATTTCAACATATTTGCTTTCAACTCCAGCAATGGCAAAGTAGCATAATCTGGCCTCGAATGAAACCACTGCTTAGCGAAACCTTCCAACTTATTGATCATCATTAGGGTTATTGTGCGGTCTGATAATTTGTAAGTATCTCTTGTCATTTCTATTCGCTGAAACCAAGTCTCAACATCTTCATCATTCTTACCTGCGAAGGTAGGTATCAAAGCTGCAATTTCGGTGGGATACCTGCTTTCCTTTCCTTTTACAGCATCGATTGTAGCGGCTATTAACTCCCGAACACTCACCGTAGTTGGTGACATTTCTTCCTGTTCATCCTGAACAGTAATAACCGGAGGACTCATTCTGTTTGTAACACGTTTCGGTTGTCGTAATAGTCACAATTCGTAATATGTCCACTATATTGTTCGACCTCTCCAGTATTCCACTAGGCACTAGACTCTGAAGACTATATAACCTTGAGGATTCATCCCACTTCTGAAGACTGTAGTCTATGCCTGTTTGAAATAAAACACTCACACACATAAGTTTTGAAAGTATATATTAGAGTATATTAATTACGATTTACATAAGTACACACTTTAATTCTTAACCGACATCACATAACATGATCGTACATAATCGACCTCACATAAAACGGTTCTTCCTTTTTCCCACCATAACGTAACGGTTCTTTTTTTCCCTTTCCTAACTCATTTCTTTTCGCGCGTGATTCAAAAACAAATAATTCCTACAATATTGTGATTAATTTTATCGAAGGCTTTACTGAAATCAGTATATACTGAGTCAACCTGCATTCTTTGATCCAAAGATTCGAAAATAAAGTTAGTGTAAGTAACTAGATTAGACTCAACAGATCTACCTGGGTAAAAACCGTGTTGTTCGGATATGATTTTACTTTTTATGCTGAAGAACATATGTTTATATACGATTGATTCAAGCAGTTTAGAAATTGTTGGTAATATTGAAATTGGGCGGTAATTGCTGACAACATGCCTCTCACCAGATTTAAATATTGGAATAATGAATGATTTTTTCCACTTGCTTGGAAATATTCCAAGGGAAAGTGATTTATTAAAGATTATGGTGAGAGGAGTGGCGAGCTGTTCAGCACAGTAGTTGCTTAAGTTTATCTTCGACACATTTCCTTTCTATTATAAAAGAAGTAGATTTAACCGCTTTAGGATTGCTAGCGTTTTGTGAAAGATTACCGTCCGTAAAGTTGGAACTAAAATATTCACCAAAAAGATTGCAAATAGATTCTCCGTCAGTAACTTCAACATCACCGAGGCGCATAACGTGTGGTGTGGCTTGGTTACTCTTTCTGCTGCGTGCAAACGACCATAGCAGTTTAGGGTTATTTGACATGTTAGTTTGAATGTTTTGGATATATTTTTTGTAATCATTGGATATAAGAAATTTAGACCGTCCGCGCAGTAAACTAAATGTTAAATAATCAAGTTTGCTTTTATATATTTTCCATCTCTTATGATATTTTGCTTTTTCTTTAATTACCTTGACAGTCGATAATGACAACCAATACGGGAAACGATTACTTAAATTAGCTATAACAGGAACATGTCTATTTATAATGTTATTTAATATAGAGTAAAAGTAGTTGACTGCATTGTCAATATCCTCTATGGGACTTAGTTCATCAAGCCACCTAACAGATGCAAGTTCCTCATTTATTAAATCATAATTAGCTTTATGAAACAGTCTCATAGGGACACTGTTGTAATTTAGGCATCTATTATTATAATTTGCAATTGTAAGATTTAATACAGGGTGATAATTATCTGTTTTGAGAAGAGGAGAATTGCAGAGGGTTAGTGACTCGATAATGAAGTCATTTGCAAAAACTATCTATATATCTATAAGATCCATTGATTTGTTATCATAACTAGATGGCTCTAAAGTTTTACCTTTAGCCGTCCAAGTTATATGAGGTCGGTTGAAATCCCCTAAAATTAAAATATTGTCTGTATCGGTGCTTTCAGCTACGGAAGACAAATTAGTTACGAAGCACTGGTAGGCAGCATCATCTCCCGGGGGTAGATAAACGGCACATATTAAAAGTCGTTCGTAGGAGGGATTCACAGAAATCCAAAGATCTTCAGCATCACTTTGTAACTCTAATAGAGTAGATGTTAAAATGTTATTTCGAATAGCAAGTAAGACCCCACCACCGTCACTTTTCTTTGATGCACTAGATTCTCTGTCTCTTCTATATACAGTATTATTGTCATTAAATAACTCACTATTTAGAACGGATGAATTTAGGTAAGTTTCTGTTAAACAGATAATGTCGTAAGCAAGATTTAATGTATGATTGTACAGTTGTTGAGTTTTAGTTCGAAGGCCGCGAACATTTTGATAATACACAAACATACTTATTTAATTAATTTAATGTCTTCTTCTGTCCTAATACTTAAAATTTTACTACGGTCATCGCGACGGGCAAAGATATTCCCGTACTTGACCCAGCGATATTTATAATTGTTCGCGGCCGCGACTTGACGTACAGTTTTAAATAATAATTTATTTTGTAGCGTAAGATGCTCATTAATAAAAATAGATTGATCATATTTCGGAACAAAAATATCCGCGTTAGCTTTGTTTGCTCTTTTCGTATTGATAGCCGCGGCCAGGATCTCGTCTCTCTTACGTTGAGATCGAAAGCGAGCTATTATATTCCGTGGCAGAGACGATCTATCGCCGTGTGCTACTCGATGGACAACCTCAATATCTATTAAATCAAACATAGTAAATGTGAACATTAACCTGTTATTGATGTAATTGGCATATACGAAACACAATTCGTCGATAATAATGTTTTATCAGTTCAGAACATTTACAAAAATGGATTTCCTATTATTTCATTTTGTATCTGCTGTTTATCAATAGCTAAGTTAATTTAGTTTACCTAACTTGTCTTACAAATTTTTTATTTGGGTATTACCAATTGAAATTTTGATATAAAATTCCGTTTGCTTGACCTGTAAAGATTTATGCGTGGAAATACCGGATAATCGGGTGTACTGCTGTCATGATCTTTAAAAACCCCGTTGTTATTTCGGCTCGCCAATACCAAAAAGGAATCGACACCGATAACCTCTTGATAAATTTATTAATTACAGCATCACACTTATTTATATAGTATTCTGATTTCAGCGTAAATGAATTAGTATTAAACTAAAAGCAGAGGATGATATTTAAAAAATCTGGAAAAAAATGTACTTCATCACTACCAACAAAGAAAAGTTTTGCATTTTCTAAAAAAATCGATAGTTCAACAGAATGCTTAAACACGTAATATTGAAACGTCAGGTATAATTCAAGGTCACGTTGGAGGCAGAAGATTATATTTAAAAAATCTGAAAAAAATTTAGGTCACCACCACCCTCCCAAAGACAAGTTTTGGAAAGTAATGCTATTTGAAGTTTTGTATTTAATTTTTTTGCCCCACCTACGTAGTCTATATGAAGAAAACTTATGAAAATCTGACTCGACTTCTCTACAAAATTAATTATAACGCGGACAAATGGTATATCATCAACGACTCCCAAATTGCAGCAATTCTAGTCGCTTTACAAATGGGGTACACAAAGCCCTGCTTTTCCTTTATGTTTGGGACAGTAAATCGAGAAATTACCTCTACGTTATTAGAGAATGGCCAGTCAGGGCTCATTATATTTCTCAACGAAAGAATATACTTCATAAGGCACTTCATAAATGGAACCTGATAAAATATTTCTACCGCCACTGCACATCAAAATAAGATTGAAGATGGAGAATTTCGTCAAAGCAATGGATAAGGATGGTCGTGGATTCCAACACCTCCAACAAAAATATCCCAATATTTCATACGAGTATGTAGAACTTAAAGAGGGACTTTTTGGTAGGGCCCCAAATTAAGCATCTACAACGAGATGCACATTTTGAGGAGACTTTAAATGACTTAGAACCTGGTACTTGGAATGTTTTTATGAGTATGACTCAAAATATTCTAAGAAACACGAAATCTGACAATTACATAGTAATTGTTAATGAACTGCTTGGAAGTTAACATGAACTGTGCTGTAACGCCTTAAATGCCGTAAAATGCATTTTTTACACTTGCACATGGATTAATGTAATAAGTAAGAAGCCCATGCTATCCCCCGAGTTGGAACTATATTAAATCAAACATAGTAAATGTGAACATTAACCTGTTATTGATGTAATTGGCATATACGAAACACAATTCGTCGATAATAATGTTTTATCAGTTCAGAACATTTATAAAAATGGATTTCCTATTATTTCATTTTGTATCTGCTGTTTATCAATAGCTAAGTTAATTTAGTTTACCTAACTTGTCTTACAAATTTTTTATTTTGGTATTACCAATTGAAATTTTGATATAAAATTCCGTTTGCTTGACCTGTAAAGATTTATGCGTGGAAATACCGGATAATCGGGTGTACTGCTGTCATGATCTTTGAAAATACAGTTGTTGTTTCCGCTCGCCAATACCGATAAAGAATCGACACCCATCACCTCTTGATAAACTTATGAATTACAGTATCACACGTATTTATATAGTATACTGATTTCAACACAAATGAATTAGTATTAGTCTGAAAGCGTTCGCAAAAATTTTCACTTCGAGTTTAATAAGTACAAAATGCATAAAACCATAATAATTGTATTAATGGCAATGTGTATCGTGAACTATTCGAGTTGTACATGTCCTAACACGTTTAGAAACGCCTCGGCAAGTACATATACTTTCACCGGCAGGACGATTGCTACTACTATTAATGGCTGTGTTCATAATGATAGTCATATTAAGATGTTCGTCTTACGATCACCTACTAAAGAAATTCTTACGGGCTCGTTTGTAAACTTAACCATCATGCAGCAGCTCGTTCTAAAGTCTGCAAACGTGTATAATATAGAACCGGATTTGCAAAAGATATACCCAACTTGTGGGAATTGGACGCTGATAGAAATCAAATAGAAAAAATTGAATATAATGTTCTTAATAATTTGCCGTTAGAAAATATCTTGTTTCGTCGCAACCAGATATCTGAAATTGCTAGTGGTGCCTTTACTGGTATGAATTTACGTTATCTATGTCTCGACTACAACAGACTCACAAGTATAAATTCAAATTGGTTCCTCAATACCAAAGTAAAGACCTTAGACTTAGAACATAATGAAATTCAATCGCTACATACTGAAACTTTCTCTGGTGTTACTGGAATGGAGTCATTACGATTAGGGTTTAATAAAATTCATTATATTGACCACGATACGTTCTCTAACCAGCAATCCTTGAAGATCATCAACCTGCAATGGAATTCGTTATTAAATTTTGGTGCAATAATACACAACTTACGAGATCTGGACGTAAGTTTTAATTTGATATCTTGCATATCTTTGGAAAATACGACTAACGTAAGAATGATAACAATACTTCCGAATCCATGGGTATGCACGTGTTTACAGCGATTCTTGGATGAAGCTAAAAACCTTGAAATTAGAATCGCGCAGCGTGGAGCATATAACTCATACGAAATAATTCCCAAATGTCTAGACGTTGATAATGACAATAAAACGGATCAAGTGAGCAACGTCCACAAGAGATATTTTCAGCGAGTACGTTACGCCGACATAGAGTACGCGAACTGGCGAAGGCCATCTTTATGATTCTGAATTGCACAATGTTACATTTAAAGTCGGAACAACTCAGATCTATTCTGCCACGTGATATGGACTCGAATAAGAAATAAGAAGATTAAATGATGCACTTATCTTTTCTGAAAATATTTTGTATATTTAAATAAGTTTTTTTAAGTTAGTGATAAGAGTAAATCCACGCTTTCACATCCCCCCACAGCTGAACTTAAGATGATGTTGATCCGCATTCACAAACGAGTATGGAAGACATTGAAGAAGCAAGAATGAAGATTCCAATTCCCACTACCGTTCGACTACAAAGCAAGTGAGCTAGTCACTGCGTCACTAGCTCAGAAATATTTGTATGGATATAATTCATGTTTAAACATTTCATTTTCATTTCATTGCGATAAATTTCATTTACAATATAAATAATTATGATAATGATACTATGTATGTTGATATTAAACAATATATATGTTTGCAGTGCTTAAAGGTTGTGTTTTGTTTTGTCTATAAATACGACATGTGGCAATATGCTGTTGGTTATCTACTTATATCTTGACAGACTAAAATGCCGTTTGATTTCTAAAGAGTATTTGGGTTGGTTATTTCATCTCGCTAATACCAATAATGAATCGACACTGGTAGCTCCTTTATACCTTTAGGGTATCAGTAGAATTAGTACTAAACCTACTCCAAGGGCTGTTTGTGCCATCCTTCTCAAATTGCTTCTTTTAATCGGTTTTCTATTTAGAAACTCTCTCCCACCGTTATAAATTGTTCGGTACAACCATCCCCACACATTCTGTATGATACTACGATTGGGGGATAAAAGTGGTCAAGGCAGTAAAGTAATTTTGTTGTCTTAGAATCATTGCTGAACGATCGGAGATTACATTTTTTTGATTTTGGATTAGTTCAAGATGTCTTGGAGCATTTAGAGATCCTTCGATAAACGACATCCGCACCTCCGGAAATCCATTAAATCTAAGGCCTATTTACGAAATAAAGTAATCACGCTCAAATGCTTGTACAGCATAAGCGTAAGCATTGTTTTGCATGTATGTAATTGATACGTCAAGCAAAATTTTGCTTGTTACACAAAATGTCAGAACGAGAACGAAGTTAGACGCGGAGATTGTTTGAAAAAAAATCAATCTGCAGGAAATAGCCAGAAGCTATTTTATTAAATAAATTTTTGGTTAACAATCGCAAAAGATGCAGTTTGATGGACGATGAAACATATGTCAAAATAAACGGGCGGAGTTTGGCGCGACCTAGGATGGGAGGTAATCTGTTCGCCTGGCTTAAAAAGTTCGACTTTTTTTTACAACTGGGACAATCAAGTGCAAAGGCTGCCGACAGCATCGTAAGCACGAAGTGTCACCAATATTTTGACCTGACTTGGCACCAACTCACTATGCTTTATTATATTTAGTTTTTGTTCAAACAACAGGACCTCGATTTTGTAGCAAAAAACCCGACTACGTCATATTGTCAACAAATTCAGCATAGTGAAAGGTATTAAGCAAAGATCAAGAGAGACGTGGACAAAAAGGCTGCAGTTTCCAAAGCCATTAATGATTTCCAACAGTTTGGTAACACAACTGCTTGAAAGTTTCAATATGTCTAGTATTAGATATTGCAGCTAACCTTTTACTATTTTATTTTGTGAACAGGCCTTATCTAGTGTAAAACATTTTTCATCAGAAAAAGCTATTTTCCTCTCGCTTTTGTGCTCCCTCACAAACTTCATTCTCCCTTGTTTGTGCTGGGCAGTTAAAACGTGTTTTCTCTTCAGTCGCAAGCGACGAATTTCTGGAGATCTTTTTAAGATTCTTTGCACGGTTTCTAACGAATGCGCAAGGTTTCTGCAGTATCCCTAATTTGCCGTGCAGTAGCATGTTTCTCCTTTCACATTCAGTAGTGGCTGTAGCTGTTCGTATTTTACATTTCTTGCTATAATTCTGCTTGTTTCGCAGATAATTTTGTATCACACAGTTACTTCATCCCAATCTTTGTCAATAACTTTGTTCTTGAAATATCTTACGTTCGGTGAATCAAGTGTCGTGGAGTGTAGTGTAAATTCAAATCGGCAAGTATTCCTTTGCGAAGTTTTCCTTTTGATTTGATCCACAATTTTCAATGAAAATATTATGGACTGATGAATCTCGTTTCGCAAATTGTGGAATATTTAATAGGCACAATGAGCACATATGGTCTCAAACAAATCCACTTCACGTTGAACAGGGGAGACCACAAATTATATTTAGGTTTAATATTTGGTGTGGTGTTCTAGATCAACTGTTCTTCCTTCTTTTATTTTCGATGGATCACTAAGCGGCAATCGTTATTTAAATTTTTTACAACAGGATTTCTAGGAAATGTTAGATAATTTAAATTTAAGAACCCGAGCAATGCTGCAATGGTTTCAACATGACGGAGCGCCTCCGCACAATCAACTGAATGTTAAAAATTACTCCTATTTAAATTTCAACTTCCATAATCAATGGATAGAACGAAATGCACCCCTTGAATGACCGGCTGGATCCCCTGATTTATCAGTTTTGGATTTTTTTCTTGTGTTGTGTATTAAAGGACATATGTGGTGTACAAAAGAACATATGAAACAAACGACAATTTAAGAGAAGCTGTTCTGTTAAGAGAAGCAAATTCTGTTGTGAAGAGATGCAATTTGTGTATTAATATTAATGGAGGTATCTTTGAACAGTAATAATGTTATGTGCCCTTAATAAAAGTTCACATGAGATTTTAAAATAAGTTTTCGTTTGGTTTGTTTTCCATAAAAATGTCTGTATCCTCTTCATTTCTTAAAATAACGATATCAAACCTTATATCAGTGTAATCACAAAAAAAATAAGCTTTTTAATGATGTCTATGGTTTCCATTTAAAAAACACAAGTTTGTATCATAACTCGATAATGGTGAACGAAAAAAAATATTAGCTAGATAATTTGGTTTGGCATAAAATTATCTAAAACTTTTGCCTGAACACTTCTTCTCTAGAATTACTATTAACGATGCTATGCATGTTTAAAGAAAATCGTAAGATTTAGTTTTCTTTGAATATCGAATAAGCCATGAAAATTATCGGAGAAACAAAAGCAGTTTTAAATCAACCTCATAAAACTGCGCATCTTTCCCCATTTAAGCGTTTTCCTATCTCTAGTAGTTTCTGACATCCCAATGCTAAACATTCAAAAAGAAAACTCACCCGGTATACTGCAAAACACACAAAAAAGTCGATGTAACAGAATTTTTTGAAAATTTTTCCTGTTTTTTTGTAGGTCAAAATCTATAAGAAAATGTTGAAAAATCTTATGCAGTTTTTTAGTCGCAGACCTGTGTAATTTTTGCAGAAAAGTGTAAGTTCAATTTGCAATCTGTTTGGGACAAACGCTAAATATTCTCAATCAGCTGTATGCAGACAATATTCCCAACTGAAATTAATTTAAAAATTTGTTTCGCGTTCCACTCGCTAAGGTTAAAATTTATGACATAACCGCCGATAATAATGCGTTACTAATAATACCCAGCGCAATGAAAAATTATTCAATTTATTTCGTAAGCTATCCCGGTTAAAACGCAGAAGCAACACGTCCGCTTCCCTTAGCACTTTTCACGATTCCACAGCCGGCAAATTACCGTGCAATATTTCAGTTAGGATAACAACGCATCTTTCACTCAGGTCCCTCAGTTCACATCCTTCATACAGAATTAATTCCCCAGATTAGAGATTTAGAAAAGGAAAGCGCCAAGTGTTTTATCACACGTCTTCGAGTAGGAGCAGAAAATGCGCAAGAATTCCAATCGCGGAGTGAACGCAAAGCTCGAACTGGAGGAGAGTTAAAGGAGTTATTGCCTTGGCGAGTATCAACGCTCCTCCGTTCTAAAATCGACGATTACACTAGTTATCAACCTGTAGTGTATGTGTGGAGTAATTATATGCATAAAATTATTATTTATATGTGAAAGGAGCATTTAAAAGTTCCACGTACTTGCGTGACCCTTCATCTTCACCAACTTGCTACGTACATAGCTAGTTTGCTACGACTCAAAGGAGTACCTACTTCTTCTCTCATGTAAAAGCATCTTTATCGCACTTTATCTTCTTGTCCAGTGTATATATGTATGTATATATATATATATACGTGCGTATCTAATACTAGTCAACTCATAAATATTAGCCATGGCCGCCGCTCTCCAGTGTTCTGTTCGTTTTGAATACACCGTACACCGTTCGTTTCATCCTTCTTTTTTCCTTCATCTCCTTTCAATCGCATTAATAAAGCATATAATCGGCGGAGATAGCTAAGGCGTAAATTTTATTACATATTGTAAACGATGGTCTTTTTTTTTTCATCGTGAGAGTATGCACTGGTAAACCATTCGGAATTTCGGTTTGAGATAGCACGATTATACAGGATGTTCTTCTATTTGATGGCATTCTCTTACTATTCTTATTACTAACATTAAAACTGGTCACAATGTATAAAGCTCATAAAGTATTAGAAGCTTCATTCTCGTGATGACATCTCGTGAATACTGGAGAAAGCACCAGGTTAGATGATCGACTCTACCCTATCCTTCAATGTTAGAACCATCTTTCTGTAGCTTAATACAATCTTCCACGACATTAATCTCATAGAATAGCTTGAATAGAAATCAAAAACAGTAATGGACCTAGATTCGAACCATGTGGGATACCAGATGTTAAACTAAATTTGGAGGGTTTAGACTCGATCCAGACTATGATGCCGATCACGGTTCAATCTCGCTCCAGTCTCGGTTCGATCAAATCTCGGTGTGTCCACACTACTAGTCTCACAATCAGCCTGTCTCGATCCATGGCCGATATAGGACATATTTTAAAATAATCACATAAATTTGACTCGGCAAAAAATGGCATTTAATTTTTCACTTATTATTTTGGATGAACAGGATACAAAGAAATAAAAGAATTACATAAAATAAAAAGAAGAAGAATGTGGATACATCCCAGTTTATTAACGAGAAAAGAAGAAGGCGAATATCACACGTCGTATCGTCATTTGATAGACGACAAAAAATTTTTTTTACAATATTGTCGAATGGACTCAGGAACGTTTGAAATGATTTTAAAAAAATTGTGTGCAAAATTTCAAAAACAAACACTTCTTTTCGTGAGGCGATTTCTCCACTGATGGTCGATGATGCATTTGTTTTTTTTCGATCCGGAGGCACATTGCTTGTAAACGTATTGACAGGATGAATCTCCAGTTCAACTTCTTCAATTTCGTTTGACACAGTTGTTCGTCCATCTGTCTCTTCGATGTCCATATCGTGCTTATTTTCATTGTCTCCTTCCTCATGGATAATAGTAGATATTCGTGGTCTATCGCAATTTATAAATTCATTGTTAAATTGCATTTGGTTCAAATTTCGCCATTTGCAAAGTTTTGGTCTTCAACTTAGCGAGATATTTTCGATATTGACCACGTAGAGTCCATCCCATCGATTCTTTGCTCCTATGATAAAAAAAAAACATTCGTGAATGAAACTATGTATAGTACAAAATAAATACTGTGAAATATTTTCATTTTCAGATTTTTGTCTACTGGGGATTCCTACCAAAAAATTGCGTTTAGTTATCGCTTTGGCCATTCAAGAGTATAGAGCATCGTTCTCGAAATTTGCGGAGCAATTAACGAAGTGTTATTAACACAGTATATTCCATATCTCAAGAAAAATGGTTACAAATTGCAGATGAAATATGGAGCATATGGAATTTCCCAAACTGTTTGGGAGCCTTAGATGGCAAACACATCTCAATAGAAGCTCCAGCAAATAGTGAATCTTTATATTTTAATTATAAAAAGACGTTTTCGGTAGTTCTGAATTTTTGCAACTGTACTGAGAAATAGACTGGAAAACGAGACGTTGGATGTTCCAATAGACTCACCTCTACCAGGGACAAACATAATAGCATCGTAGATTATTTAATTACCGTTTGTGTAAAGGAAGAAGATTAGTAGAATGTGCATTCGATATTTTATTCGAAATATTATGCTACAGATTCATCGCGCATCCACTTCATTATTTTCGACCATCAGCTTTCGGGTGAACAAGCTCAGCGTACCAGGTGCTATTTTTATATTTTTTTGGCCAAACAAAGCCCTTTAGACCACATCTGACATTTATTTCATATTCAGCATGATCTATAACATATATAAACAAAATTTCAGCGAAATCGGGGAGGTCGAGATTTTTTCAAAATCCCGAAAAAATTGCAAAAATTGACAATTTTCGGAAGACGTTCGATTTCGTTCAAATTTTGGATATATATGTAAGTGACTATGCTGAATACGAAAAAAGTGTCAGATTTGGGCTAAAGGGCTTTGTTTGACCAAAAAATTTAAAAATAGCATCTGATATGAGCCCTCCAATTCCGCATAGGAGCACTTTGACCTTGGTTTTCGCAGGTAAACGGCGAAACTCCGCTATTATTTCCACATCTGACATTTATTTCATATTCAGCATGATCTATAACATATATAAACAAAATTTCAGCGAAATCAGGGAGGTCGAGATTTTTTCAAAATCCCGAAAAAATTGAAAAAATTGACAATTTTCGGAGGACGTTCGATTTCGTTCAAATTTTGGATATATATGTAAGTGACTATGCTGAATACGAAAAAAGTGTCAGATTTGGGCTAAAGAGCTTTGTTTGACCAAAAAAAATTAAAAATAGCATCTGATATGAGCCCTCCAATTCCGCATAGGAGCACTTTGACCTTGGTTTTCGCAGGTAAACGGCGAAACTCCGCTATTGTTTCCACATATGACATTTATTTCATATTCAGCATGATCTATAACATATATAAACAAAATTTCAGTGAAATCGGAGAGGTCGAGATTTTTTCAAAATCCCGAAAAAATTGCAAAAATTGACAATTTTCGGAAGACGTTCGATTTCGTTCAAATTTTGGATATATATGTAAGTGACTATGCTGAATACGAAAAAAGTGTCAGATTTGGGCTAAAGGGCTTTGTTTGACCAAAAAAATTGAAAATAGCATCTGATATGAGCCCTCCAATTCCGCATAGGAGCACTTTGACCTTGGTTTTCGCAAGTAAACGGAGAAACTCCGCTATTATTTCCACATCTGACACTTATTTCATATTCAGCATGATCTATAACATATATAAACAAAATTTCAGCGAAATCAGGGAGGTCGAGATTTTTTCAAAATCCCGAAAAAATTGAAAAAATTGACAATTTTCGGAAGACGTTCGATTTCGTTCAAATTTTAGATATATATGTAAGTGACTATGCTGAATACGAAAAAAGTGTCAGATTTGAGCTAAAGGGCTTTGTTTGACCAAAAAATTTAAAAATAGCATTTGATATGAGCCCTCCAATTCCGCATAGGAGCACTTTGACCTTGGTTTTCGCAAGTAAACGGCGAAACTCCGCGATTATTTCTGCATCCGCTAGGAAATTTTCTCAGCTTTCAAAATATACATAGGTTGTATTTAGAAATATTTCTCCATCTGACCGAAAATTTGCAAAAACCAAAACGGTGCAAGATTTCAAGGGAACCCAAATGCTTCAATTCTGCATAGAAGCACTTTGATTTCGGTTTTTGTAGGTAAACGGCGCGAAACTTCGAGACTACATATTTCTTTGTCGGATAAGAAATTTTCTCAGCTTTCAGAATAAGTTTGGGTTGCATTTACGAAAGTGACTAGTTCACCTTGAAAAATGAGAAAAACTCAAAGCACTGCATTTTTACGCCCCAATTTCGTGTGGAAGCATTCCACCGCCCCTTTCTAGGGCGGTTAGCTTCATTTCGATTGTAAATTCAGATTGTTCTGGGTCAGTAAGACCCTGTATAAAGTTTAGCGAAGATCCGTGCAGTGACAAAATACTTCTGGATGGCTGGAAAAACAGCCATATTTTGCTGACGGTTCATAGCCAATCTACTCCATCATTTTCAACCATCAGCTTTCGAGTGAGCGACTTCACGCAGTGGACATTCAAAAACCGCTACCGACGAGGAAATGGTCGATAAGATTCATGATGTGTTAGCCGTGTTAGCCGTGTTAGCCGAACGCCGATTGAAGCTGAAAGAGATAGCGGAGACAACAGACATCTTAGAGGAACGTGTTGGCCATATCCATGCGTTTCGTAACCGTGGATGACACTTGGATCCCCCACTACATATCTAAAACCAAGGAACAGTCGAAACAGTGGACTTTTCCGGGCGAATCAACTTCGAAGAAGTCAAAGACCGTTTTTTGGTATTCCCAAAGTGTAATCCTCATCGACTATCTGGAGAGGGGAAGCACGATTACGGAGCTATGTATAGCTCTATAGATGACTAAACAGTGATGACTGTGAGTTTAGGATTTAAATTACTTTTTCATAGGCTCCAATATATATTTTTTTGTCAGATGGTAGCACTTATTATAGCAGATATTTAATCATCATTAATTTTTTCTTTATTAAAGAGGAAATATTAATTTCAAAGCTTGTAACCTAAAGGATCGGAGATTCCTCACCGTCTCAAACAGAACTCAACTGAATCTTCGCGCAAATGCTGTCTGGAGTGCCACAAGGCTCCGCTTTGGGCCCGGTCGCAGACATTCCTAAACTAACCGACCGTCAGGTCTTTAACGCCATCTATGTGGATGAGACCGCAATAGAGAAGAAGATGGGCGCACCTGTAGAAGAGGATGGTGTTATTGCTACATCCTTCCTAAACTTATAGAGCAAGCAGAAAATTTTGGTACCTACAGTTATCGTGGCCAAAAGAAATACAAGCACACAAGCATTTAAGTACAAATAACATAACATCGTATCGTATTATGAACGGTTAAAGCTGACGCAGGCAGCAATATCACAGTTAAAGGACCGCTTGCAGGTTTAAACCTTCTCCTTACTCATCTTGCATGATAATCGACAACTCATAATAGGATCTACCATCTCGTAAATTCGAATCCGCCTTTAATTTATGGGTTTTATTGCTTCAACTTTACACTATTATTTATTCCCATTTTTTTTCAACTCCTTTTAATTTTCGTGTTCCTCTCTACCATATAGGTACAGTCCGATTAGAGAACAGATGCTCCCGAATCGCTTGCAATTAATCCAAACATTTTTAATTCCGAAATTATATCAATTTGAGACGGTATAAACCGTCGTAAAACGACTAGCACAGGAAATTATGGTATAAATTGAAATGGCTACACGGTCGCGGATAATCTTCGGTAATAATATTGTTAATAAGTAACAAACTGTGTTGGTATTCTCTCTAAGTCAACGGCAAAATAGAAGAAAGAGGTGCTACGGCGGCACCTGCT
Source organism: Holotrichia oblita (assembly GCA_023690525.1). NCBI lineage: Eukaryota > Metazoa > Arthropoda > Insecta > Coleoptera > Scarabaeidae > Holotrichia > Holotrichia oblita. The sequence continues at coordinate 145,105,375 of CM043018.1, read as the reverse complement.
TTAATTAGTCGCACGTTACTCAGGCGAGGTGTTCCTTTTTAATTGCAAGTGTTATCTAAATCTGGACGTTACGTTGCTTTCGCGTGTTCAAGTAAGAACAACGCCTGATGTTAATTACTACGTATGACCGGGCGATGCCAAGCGCTAAATTATGCGACTTAAAAGTTATGTTATTGTAATGGAAATATGTGGCTGTTGTATAGCCAAGACACACACACACATACATATTAATGTATGTGTCTAGGTTTTATTCGTCTTATTCTTTGGTAATATAAACAGAGGAGATAATATTTCTAATTATGAATAAGTTGTAAAAATGTATCTATGGTAATATGTAACAAAACCTTTCTGCACAAAAATGGGCAGCTATCGCATTTATTTATTATTATTATTATTATTATTATTATTATTATTATTTATAGCTTGAGTTTCGTCCAAATCCTCGCTATCATTACTGTTTAAGATCCAGTTAGTTACCTCAGAAGTTAAATAATCCTCTTCGCCTAAAACTGTGTCATCAAATGGATGAAATTTCAGTAGTCTTAAGTCTCGAAATAAATATTTATAGGTGTAAATGATTTTCCATGTGGCACCTCTACACATTCGCCAATAGTGTAGATGATTAGTAGAACACCGGGATGCCTAAGCAATCAAGACTCACGAAGATGCATTTTAGAGAGCCTTAAACACATTAATTCCACTTTTGTCTCACCAAACGCACCACATTACCTTCTTATGGTTGACGTCTTGCGGTAATATTTTGGGTGAAACACCTGGCGAAACCCAAACCTTCTTTCATTTCACTATTTTGAAAAGAAGCCATGATTCATCCCCAGTGACAAGATTCTTCAGGAACGGAATTTGCTCAGCTTATCAGAGACATCGTGGTCGAACCATCCAGCCAATTTCCATACTTTTCCGAACTTTGAATATTGAAGTCTTCGGCCAGTATTCTCGTTGTCAAACTTTCGTTTTCTTCCACGGCTGCCAAAAGTACCTGGTCGTTCTTCATCTGCGAGGTTTGTATTGTCCGATTTAAACTTTTTGAATCATCCTTCAACTTGGCTTTTGCTGATTGTTCCTTCGCCAAAATGGGGTCGCTAAAGATCGCGGATTGACGGTGCTGCATTCCAAGATTTCTCGAAATGGTAGAGCATAATATGGCGAATATGGATATAATTTTCAATACACTTCTTCACTAAGTGAGAATAGAGGATCATTTTTATGGAAAAAAAAAATTTAAAAACGCCAATTTTTAAAGAAAAAAGTCGAGAAAAAAAGCCGCAATACTACTATTATTCTGGTACACAATAGAAGGCGTCAAGTAGATCAAAACCTCCGATATAAACGGTAGTGGTCTCTTAAGAAGAAATGAGGGAATAGCATCATTATCAGCAGCCATGCTGGATCTAAACAGTTATTAAAAAGACTAACAAAGAATTCGAAGAAGCTGGAACTAAATAAACAATCTGCTTGAAACAATATTGTCCTCAACCTCCGAAGAAACCATGGCATCAATCGAAGTAATAAAATTGTAACCAGAGATCATTGAGGTCCCGGTTCTTAATCATCAATACATCACTGAATTTTTGTTCATACTATAGAAAATTGGATATACGCTTTACTGAGATCCTAACCCTAATGCAATATCAAAGGAGTCATTGCTCCTTTTATTTATGCAAAAAAACTTCCTCGTGAAGAACCTGTATGGTCGTTGAGAGTTTCGAAAAGTCAGAAATCGATAGCCTGTATAATGAAACAATGATCATCTACTGACCAGTTAATTCAATCATCAACACTCCAATATTTTACTCACTGCAAAGCTAGTAATGTAATGCATTTTTTTGCAGATCAGATGCTTTTCTTGCACTAAACAGGATCTCAAAGTTTCAATGATCAAGATGTACAAAGGCTAGCATGCATGTGCATCACGGGGGCCATGAGAACTACTCCAACAACGGCTATGGAAGTCTTATTAAACCTACCACCTCTACATATCCATATACAAAGAGAAGCAAGGTCTGCCACGTACAGGCTGATACAAAATCAAACACCCATCACACACACACATGGGAGAATATATCAGAAGTTGATTAAAGAACTAAAAACCGGGGAGGTAACCTGTTTACCCACAGACGTAATGGTTCCAAAATACAACTTCAACAAAAAATATAAAACCATAATACCAGAACGAGAGCAATGGGAAGGTGGCTCTCCCGTTAAAGCCTCTCTACACTGGTATACAGACGGCTCGAAAACGGAACAAGGTGTAGGAGCCGTAATACTCGGAGTTAAACCAAGAACGGAAATCAGTTTAAGTCTATCGAAGGAAATAGAAGTTTTCCAGGCAGAAACAGTTGCGATTTACTACTGTGTCAGAGAAATATTAAGGCAAGGGACAGAACAAAAACCCATAGCCATCTTCACTGATAATCAAGCGGTGATAAAAGCGCTTGACGCAACAAAGATCACATCAAAGCTGATATGGGACTGCGTATGCGCACTAAATGAACTAGGGGCGCACAGCAAGGTGACCCTAGCTTGGGTACCGGGGCACGAAGGTATTAAAAGAAATGAGAAGGCTGATGCTCTGGCCAAAGAAGGAACATCTAAGCCACTCATTGGACCTACACCATCGTGTGGAACCGCGAAAAGAGAGGTAGCCAAAACCATGGAGAAATGGTCGGCAAGTAAATCCCTCGAATGGTGGAAAAACTCCCCAGGACAGCGGCAGGCTAAAGAATTCATCAAAGAATACATGCCTAAATACACCGAGGACCTTCTGAACAAAAGCAGGAGAACGGTCAGGCTAGTTGTAGACCTTTTAACAGGACATAACAGACTCAAAAAGCATATGAGCAACCTTGGTCTGGCGGAAAACACCATGTGCAGAATATGTCAGACAGATGAAGAGACCTCGCAGCACATTCTGTGCCAATGCGAGGGACTAGCCAAATTGAGGCTAGAGTGCATTGGCGAACCATACCCACACGCGGCGAGCTACATGAAGACCAACCCGGCAAAGCTGGAAAGCTTTATAAAAAAGGCTAAGCTAGACCAGGTGGTCTAGATAATAGGAGCTACAATAGACCTATGGGTCGCAGTAGCAAGAGGCCACATAGCCATCCCACTTAATTATCTATCTATCTATCTTCAATGATCAAGTAAGAAAAGCACATCCACCGAGTGAGAGGCCAGTACTATTTTGACTTTGTGCTTTCTCTTAATGCCACCGAGACATTGCTTCACAACTACTACGCCACCGCGACTATGGTCTAGGTTTTGTAGTTCCTTCCTTCTAACAAGGTTGCATGACAGTCATCTAAGTCCCAACTCCCTGAATATGCTGACAAATTCCGGTCAAATTTTCGAGCACACTTCCAGATATCACTCTCCTTTCTATAATATACTGGCACATCATCCACATCAAAGATAGATGCTTAAACATTGGTAATAGAGTTCGAAAACTGTGTTTTAAAACGACTTCTTCCATTAACTTATCTGTTTGAGACTCAGTATTTGATGAAGGAAATGCTTTCTGTACGTGAACAATTGTTACTAAAATTGTAAAATTTCCTTTAATTGAATCAAATTGTATTGTATTAAATTGTTAAAAAATGTAGTGTCTTGATACTTCAAGTGTACCAAGTCATATTCAGCACTAGATTTTTTTTTTAATGTGTGGTGGGTGCTTAGTTGCAGTGACTCCGTAAGCTGTATTACTTGTCTGGCTATCACTGCAACTCTTGCGGTGTAGTTTAGTGTGTGTAAGTTGTGTTGAAATGGCTTTGTGACAGCATCATATCGCCTTTTATGATGCCGCGCTGTTAATCACTTCGCTCCCAACAGCGAATGGCAAGTCGATCCGGGATTAAACACACAAAAAATGTCACCGTCCCTCCAGAGAATTGAACCCCGGCACCTATCGTCCTCTCACAACAATAGTCAGCTGCCTAACCACTGCGGCCATCGACCCGTTTTAAAGATAGCTTTAATAACATTGCATTGACATCATAACCGATGCACTTGTGCATTATGTTTAATACCAAGTAGAGCTCTCTGGATGTCTAGCAAGCAATTAAAGAGGATGATGTCTGTAAGAGTCTCAAAGGATCAATCTCAATCTGATAGATTATCTCTTTTGAATTAATTAATGATTGATGACTTGGTAGGTGGTTTTCTTCAGAAGATTTTAAAATTTCAAAATTACCACAGAAATTTATAAAATTTTATGGACAGTCCATATTTTCCTGACTGGGGGTGTACATATATGCAATCTGGCGAACAAACTTGAAACTCAAGAAAATGGAGACCTGTATTTTTCTAATTTCAAAATACAAAAATAGCATTCGTCTAATCCAGAATCAAAAATATCTAATTTATTTAATTATAACTACAGTTATAATTACACATAGGTATTTACTCTCCTTACTCCTCTATTATTCGATTTATGAATAAAGCCAGAAGTCTTACTTGTTAACACTTTACTGTTTTAATTACACCACAAAATATTTCCACCTAACGGTTCTCTTTCACATCTTTGTATTATGCCATTTCCTATTCTAACAATGACCACAACATTTCTTAAGGATTCGAATTACACAGGTGCTTATTACATTGACGTCGGTTTAAACTCGATGGTGATTGTAGTTGACAAGTAAATAATGTTGTCCAGGCGAAAGCACGACTCTTAAATAAAATTAATCCAACGTTTAATTTCGTACAATTTCGACACAATCGAGAGAAACGTTTTTTTTTTCTTTTTATTTTTTTGTTAGCTTGTTACTCCGACGTAAAACTAAATTCCATCCACATACATACATAACATACATATGTGTGTATGTACATAAGTACGCATAAGAGAGAATAGATTCCGTGGTGATATACCAGAGGACGCGCAAATTAATAGCGTCCATAAATTTCACGGCATTATTACATTGTTAGAGCGATTCTTCTTCGGTTGTTTGGAGTCGAGCGTTCCTTTTGTTGAACTTGACGGTGAATCATTACCCTTTTTATTGTCTAATTTCGACTTTGAAATATTTCACATTACAAGAGGAGATGTATAAGAATGCTTGTAGATTTCTAAAGCCTTCCGCTCTACTCAGATTGATATGCGTTAATATCCAGGAGGAATTTACTTAATGTTCCTCCGCTTTTTTTTTTTTTTTCATTTCATCCTCCGGTTCGAAATTTCTTTAGCTCTTAATTTCGTTGTCTATTAACCTGCGCTTCGATCCCCATACTAACGAAATCGTAAAAAGGTAATTTGTGAAAGATGATGGAAAAAAAGGAGGTTAATAAAGACGATAGAAGATTATCAATGACATCCGTTTCGTAGATAAATTAGTCTTTAGTTAACTTCGCGCATAAGAAAAGAATATCTTCATTAATTCACAGGTGTCTGTTCTATCGTCTTGATGAATATCTACAAGTTTTTATGATAGACAAAAGCTTGACAAATCAACGCGCTGTGTTTGGAAAAATTTATCTCTAATACGATATGAATTTGGAAGGTGTAGAAAGAAGAAGAAAAATGTCATTATTAACAAGTGATGATCAAAACGAATTTTTCTGGATTTAATTTCATAAATTTGTATAGAAAATGTAAAAAAGTGATTTTAAAACTGTGATTTCTTTATTACCAGTAATGTTTCTCGTTTAATAAAGCCTTGATAAAGATATCGAAGGCTTCCACGGTCCGAATCTTAGTTATGAGGGCTTGAGTTCGATGCCTGCCGGGGATGCAAATATTTTCTTATATTCAAATTATAATATTGAATGATTTTTTTAACAGGGGAAATTTTTTATGCACAGCAAATGCTAGAATTAATTGCATATTCCAGAACACAGGACCCACCCTATAGCGTCGACCCTTAAAACTCTGCGGTTGCACTACCCAATCCCTGGTCTCATAGTTCCAGGGCAACGGGCGTGGCGGGAGTAGACTTCGTATATAGGGGAGGATGCTTGGGCGTAGGCATGGGCATACGTTCCGGTGTCCGGCCGCTAACCGTCGGAATATACGGTGAGTAAGTGAGGCACCCTACGGCGCTTACCTAGAGAACTCTGCAGCTGCACTACCCCATCCTTGGTGGCCACACTCAGGGAAACGGGCGTGGCGAATCGGTTCGCCGAGGAGTAGTCCGCCCGCTGGCTGTCTGGTTGGGGAAACCTTCGGTTTCATCCTAAAACAACTCGGTGATTCTGGGACCCTACGGTTTCACTGTAGCTGCCGCGGATACTTGATCGCCGGAGGGGCGAAAGGGTTGGCGCGGTTGGCATTTTGGGGTAGGGCTTTTGCCCGGCCGTCCCCGTAGTTTAGGCTTAATTCACGGGCGGGCTGGTTGTACCTCACGGCCAGATTCCGTTTCCCACGCTTGGCCGATAGTAGCCATCCGCAAGGAGGCCTAGGCCCCGTGGGGTTAGATGTGAGGTAGGAGTTCGCTGAAGCGTCTCCAACGGTGACCCGTCCAACGTTGACAAGAAAACTTGTCTAACATGGGTAACACGGGGGAGAGGAGCCCACCGGTTCGCCGGGCCTCTCCGAGAGGTGTCGGTCTCGTGCGGGCAACTGGTTTCGTGCCTCTTTGTCCTGAGGAGTGTGTGCATTTCCCTGTTTAGCCGCATACCTAACGGTCGGTCGGCAGCTGGTGCTCCTTTAGGGTCCAGCAACCACTTTCGTGCCACTCATCGGGTCGGCGTTCACCCTATAGCGTCGACCCTTAAAACTCTGCGGCTGCACTACCCCATCCTTGGTGGCCACACCCAGGGAAACGGGCGTGGCGAACCGGTTCGCCGAGGAGTAGTCCGCCCGCTGGTTGTCTGGTTGGGAAAACCTTCGGTTTCATCCTAAAACAGCTCGGTGATTCTGGGACCCTACGGTTTCACTGTAGCTGCCGCGGATACTTGATCGCCGGAGGGGCGAAAGAGTTGGCGCGGTTGGCATTTTGGGGTAGGGCTTTTGCCCGGCCGTCCCCGTAGTTCAGGCTTAATTCACGGGCGGGCTGGTTGTACCTCACGGCCAGATTCCGTTTCCCACGCTTGGCCGATAGTAGCCATCCGCAAGGAGGCCTAGGCCCCGTCGGATTAGATGTGAGGTAGGAGTTCGCTGAAGCGTCTCCAACGGTGACCCGTCCAACGTTGACAAGAAAACTTGTCTAACATGGGTAGCACGGGGGGAGGAGCCCACCGGTTCGCCGGGCCTCTCCGCGAGGTGTCGGTTTCGTGCGGGCAACTGGTTTCGTGCCTCTTTGTCCTGAGGAGTGTGTGCACTTTCCCTGAGCCGCATACCTAACGGTCGGTCGGCAGCTGGGTGCCCCTTTGGAGTCCAGCAACCACTTACGTGCCACTGCTTCACCTGGACAAATAGCAACTTTCCTGCCATTAAGATAATTGGATATAAAGCTAATCAAGTACCTGCGCATGTGTCTGTTTTCAGTTTGTCAATTATTAACCTCTGGCAAGCGCTGTGTGGTAAGTGGTTAGCAGGTCACATCACATACCCTGGTACTCATTTTCCGTTTGTACAACTACTTCTACGGCCTGGATGATGGCCTTTTTTTGCAGAAACCAAATTGAAGTTTCTGGAGGCCATCTATTCTTTCCAATTCTGCTGGTAGCCTATTCATAATTAATAATGTCTCTAGAAACTTATTAAGAGTCTTGAGTAGACACAGAGGTCGGTAAGAACTTGATATCTCTGGAAGTTTTCCATTCTTCAAGACTCACTTACCACTCCTCAGGAAAGTCTTGTAACAACAACAAGTTCTTCATATTATTCGCCATTAACTGAGGTGCACATCCTGCCACGATCTTGAATGCTTTCGGCGGTATCCTATCCAATCTAGGAGCTTTTCCTCTTTTGAAGCTCATGGCAACCTTTTAAATCTCCACTTCACTGACTCGTTCAACATCCGTAACCTCTCGCTCTCACTTCATGTCATCTCCTTGGGGTTTTTGTTCATAATAAAACTGGGAAATCTCGAATACCGTCAACAGGCACTTATGATGATTCTACGCATGATAACCCACAGGATGTTGCAAACTCATTTGCTCACTATTTTAGCAGCGTTTACACAGCAGGTTCAGGTAATAGAGAATTGTCATCTATACATACTTCTACCCCATACATACACATACCTATGATTGATGAAGTTGAGACTGACACCGCCATTAAAAAAATTAAAGATGGGATGATATCTGGGCCAGATGGTATCCGGAGCTTCCTAGTACGTGACTGTCGGACAGTTCTTACCTATCCTCTTACCAAGATTTTTGGCTTGGCACTATTGTCTGCAACGTTCCCTAACTTGTGGAAACCTTCCAAGGTGAGTCCAGTTTTCAAGGGAGAACTCCCTAGTGATATGCGAAATTAGAGGCCAATATCGATAATAACTTCGCAAAGATTTTTGAATCTGTTCTTTATTCATGAATTGATCCAATGGCTAACCACCTGATATCTCCAGATCAACACGAATTCATGAAAAAACGATCTACCATTATCAATTTGGCTCATTTTAACCAATATACACTTGATCAAGTGGGTACTATTTATACAGATATATCAAAAAATTTTGATAGAATTGAACACAATTTACTGCTACAAAAATTGAGGATGATTGGTTTCAGTGATTCCCTAGTAGCATTCTTTGAGACTTATCTGAATAATAGACAACAATATGTAATCTACAATGGATAGAAATCGCAGCTGTTTCATGCAACCTCAGATGTTCCGCAGGGTTCCAATCTCGGGCCACTCTTGTTCACTCTATTCATTAATGACTTTATGGATTGCATTAATACTGATAAATCTTTAGATCTTCATCCCAGTAATTTCCATTACTGATTGTTATTATTTACAAGCTCAGGTCAATCGGTTAATCGAGTGGTGTACTGCTAATGGTTTACAATTAAATGTCAAGAAATGCAGAATTATGAGCTACACTAGAAAGCACTATTCTACTTCACTATACCATCAATGGAACTTCACTCGTTCGAGAAAAAGTTGTCAGAGACTTGTGTATTTATCTTGATGATTCCCTTACGTTTTCCACTCATCGTGAAAACATCGTAATATTAGTTATGAAGATGTTAGGATATTTGATTAGAAGCTCTCCTTTGTTTCATATTGAAACAATTAAATTACTTTACTTCGCATTCGTTAGATCTAAGCTGGAGTGTAGTTCTCTGATCTGGGATCCATTCTACTCTTCCTACAAGGAAACTGTTGAAAAATTTCAAAGAAAACTTTTAAAATATTTATAATTCAAACAGGAAGGTTCTTACCCAGTTCGTGGCTATGACCATCAGCTTCTGTTTCACCCATTTGATGTTGAATCGTTGGAGGTTAGACGACAATTGCAGCTTATAAAATTTGTGTTTAATCTTGTAATTAACAATATTGATGCTCCTTACCTCTTATCTCGCCTTCAATTTCTTGTTCCTCGTTCATCCTCAAGGTCCGTATTCACATTATATACACCTTACGCGCGACCAAACTTAACCTGTCTAACCTACCGCAGATATCATTATCTAATTCCATTTTGGTTTGCTTGATAAGTTTCAATTCCCTCGTAGCCGCATAGGTCTCTGATTCTGCATTATTTTGCTTTAGTTGCGTTGCTTTTCTTTGGAATTTTTAATTAATACAGAGTGCTTCCTCAAAAGAACCCAGCTGCTGAGGGTGACAGCATTTTTGTGCACCAACTGAAGGAAGTTCCAACCTCGGCAACTTAGAATTTTCAAATAGCAACCTCATGAGCATTTTAACAACAAAAATCTCAACAAAAATCTCATATGGCTCTCATATTGCAGTTTGGAATGAGATCATCGATGCATTTCATATAAGGTCAGGTCTCTGCCAAGCAATAGACGAGATCAATTCAAAATTTTCGAATGCCAACCCCTATCGCATGATACAGGTTTGAAGACGGCATTAAAAGTGATCATTTCATCTAAAAAATGCTGGAATGTCCTGTTCCATAAAGTTGAGCACTAGTCGCTAGGTAGGAGGTCGAGATTTCCTCAATAAGACCCTTAGTAGCAACTGTTTCACAAGGATCTTTGATTGGCACCACTTTGTTCCTCATCTCTATGGCCTATTTACCAAAAACCTCAATGGTCCACCAATATACGTCGAGGATATTGCGTTTTATAACGCTTCCAGCGATGAGGCTTCCAAATGGAAGCTCAAAATCAACCAATTACAGAGTGCTTCCTCAAAAGAAACCAGCTTCTGAGAGTGACAACATTTTTGTGCATCAACTGAAAGGAGTTTCATCCTCAGCAACTTAGATTTTTCAAATAGCGATCTCATGAGCATTTTGGCAACAAAAATTCTTTTCTATCTCATATGGCTCTCATATTGCAGCTTGAAATGAGATCCTCGATGCATTTCATATAAGGTCAGGTCTCTGCCAAGCAATAGACGAGATCAATTCAAAATTTTCGAATGCCAACCCCTATCGCATGATACAGGTTTGAAGACGGCATTAAAAGTGATAATTTCATCTACAAAATGCTGGAATGTCCTGTTCCATACAGTTGAGCAAGAATTCCCCATTTTTTTGGCCAGTTTAGCACCATGTATCTCAATGAAACCAAACATCGACGAGCTCTAGCTACAAGAAGCCGATACACTCCTCAGTCTACACTAGACGTTATTGTGGATACTTCACATTATTCAAATTTTTACATCATCTTCGTTAAACGCGTTCAGAAATCGTTACACCACATGCAGATTCAGTAATGCATCATCGTACCTCATTGACATTCAAGCGGCGCGGCGGATCTTATGTCATCCGCATAGAGAAGATCGACGATGGTCTATGTTTAACCGGTGAGGAGCTTAGGTAGAAGAAAAATACGCACTACACGTAGAGGACAACAAAAGCATCGAACCAAGAAATGAACGATCGAGATCATTACCATGACGACAAGCCGCTGACAGGCTTGCTGCGATGTTATACCCGCTCTTGTCGCGCTGACATGTCTCTTTATGTCACTACTTTTCTTTTAAGACGCGGGTATCCCACGGTTTATCAGCAATTAAAGTATTCTCATTCGTTGCTCTCTTAATATAACAGTACCGGTGTGGCTCATGAATTTATAATCGCGTCTATTTTGTGCGGTCGTCGCCGTCGACCACAAAGGCCATTTTACGCTAAGTGCTTCCTTTAATTTAATGCACTTGTTCGATACTCTACTTGGAATATAAGGAAGCTCTATATAAGAGCAAGTTTAAAATTTAAATTTTGATTAAACTATCTCTTATTTTATTCCACGGTTGTAAGCTCATTCTTTAACATACATAAATATGTGTATACGCTAAAGGACAAGGAAACCGCAAACAATGCCGCCAATTACTAGCGGTTACCTAAATTACGACTGTAAAAATTAACTATTGATTTATGGACATGTTATTAATTGCATCAGGTTGGAAATATAATGTTATTCCCGTGTAATAGGGAATCGTGTATTATCTGACAGGGAAAAATAATTTATCATCTCTTGAGAAGAGAATGGTAAACTAAGTGAATGGCTATGTATGTACCTAGTCGAAGTGACGGAACTGTACAAGTGGTTTAGTAATAATGGTGATTTGTTATTTTAAAGACCTTACAGATTGTATATATTATATATTATGCACCTTACCTATATGAATACAGTTGAGTAAGATTTATTGTCTAAGCAAATGGAATCTCTACAATTAAAACTTGCATAGATTTTCTTAATTATCTCTGTAAATGCTGCAGTGCTATTTGATGTAAATAATGTAATAATCTGTAGAGAGAAAAGAAAATGCCACAACATAACTTTTTGGTTTCTGCAGTCTTCCATTTTTCTTCCAAAGCTGGATCAAAAAATTCTTTATGGATGTTATGTTAAGATCTTCTCCAAGCTGACTGTTGCAAGCCAAACCACGCAGCATCTGCGATCTGCTATGTTTCAAGACGTTTCACATATGTTTCGGCCATGCTCGACAATGACATGGAGCCATATTATATAGACATAGAAGGTGGATTACGATTGACTTGTTGAATGTCCAAAAGTACCTCAAGGTATCTGACTGAAGGGCTCCAGGATAACCTGATGTTGTCAATCTTAAGATGCATGGTCCTAAATAGGCTAAACTGGCCCAAAAATTGGGGAAATCTTGCTGAACTGTATGGAACAGGAGATTTTGTAGATAAAATGATCAGTTTTAATCCCATCTCCAAAACTGTATCATGTGATAGGGGTTGGTTTTCGAAAATTTTGAATTGAGCTCGTCTGATGCTTAGCAGAGACCTGACCTTATATGAAATGTATCGAGGATCTTATTCCAAGCTGCAAAATGAGAGCAATATGAGATAGAAAAAAATTGTTGTTGCCAAAATGCTCATGAGATCGCTATTGGAAAATTCTAAGTTGCTGAGGATGAAACTCCTTTCAGTTGATGCACAAAAATGTTGTCACTCTCAGAAGCTGGTTTCTTTTGAGGAAGCACTCTGTAATTACAATTAACTCTGTAATTGGTTGATTTTGAGCTTCCATTTGGAGGATCAATCCTGATGCAGTTTACGATGCATCAGGTTTTTTCATCGCTGGAGGCGTTATAAAACGCAATATCTTCGACGTATATTGGTGGACCATTGAGGTTTTTGGTAAATCGGCCATGTAGATGAGTAACAAAGTGGTGCCAAACAAAAATCCTTGTGGGAACAGTTGCTACTAAGGATCTTACTGAAGAAATCTCGACCTCCTACCTAGTCGACAAGGATCTGCCGATGAGATAAGAATGCGTTATCTTCCTCAGTTGATAAGTGACAATCACCAGGTACTAAGCTGTCTGGCGGAGGTCCTAACTGAGCCACCCCTCCTTTACCATTAACCCATATATAGTATCGACAATAAAATATTCCTGATTTTCCTCGTTTTGGATCTCATTTGTTGTCTATCAAATAGCTTTGCTGCCTTAAACTTAGAGGTCTTAATTCTGCCAATTCTTTCCATCAATTACAATTTTGACTTTAATTTGTGATAACTCAAACAAAGCTATTAATGAGGCACTCAGTATTTCGTTTCCCTAAAATCTGTGGATTGCTAGAATATCGATTAAAATGTTCTTGGCAATTTTTGACCTAATTTTTATTATAAATCCAACTCCAAAATGCTCGTGAGGTTTTAAAATTTTAAGAACTTTCATTTGGTTTTTGTGTCTTCATATTTAATAATTCTGATTTTTTTTCCTCGTCACTCACCACTCATCACTATTGTTGTCAAGCTGTACACAGTTGAGAGCCACCACATCTCCTGCTAAATGCTCTGATGTCTGCCCCATCTTCGTTAGTTATGTATCCGCCCTTCTAGGTTGTAGATATTTTTCGAGATATTTCGAGATTTCTTAATATTTCTAGAGAGATCTTTCAAGGTTGATGGGATTTTTTGGGCTTTCTCAATAGCTCTTTCGATTTTTTTTGGATTTCATTGGATTTGTTGCAATTTTTTTCGATTTCTTTCGATTTTTTGCAAATTTCATTCGATTTCTTTCGATGTCTTTCAAATTTTTTCGATTTTTTTCAATTGTTTTAAAATTTTATTGGATGTCTTTCGATTTTTTTCGATTTCTTTCATTTTTTTTTAATTCCAATGTAACTGATGGTGTGCTTTTGTGATCCATTCAGCCATTGATCCAGTTTAAATCTACTAAATGTCTTATCAGAACCCTTTCTGGCCAGCTTGTTTGTGATTTCGTTGCCTGGTCTCCCCTTTTGCCCCCTTGCTACTTGTGGGTTCTTAAATTTTCCAAGCAGTCCCAAGCTAATTTCGAAGTTATCTAATAGGATGCTAATGACTTCAGAGTCGACTGGCTATCCGATAGGTCTGGTCTAAATTGGTACAATATATTGCCCTAGTTCTTTATGTTTCAGGGTTTAACTGTTTATACCTCCTCCAGAGCCTGTGGTTCTTTTTAAAGCAACTGTGTACCAGTTTCTGTTTCAAATCCCAAGTTTCTGTTTGATTCTCCACTCATCCCAATCTAGAACGACCTTGAAGGGTTGGTCGTAAGGGAATATTGGGAATCATCGTATCACAGCCCATTTCAAAGATAGGGTTTGTAATTTTGGAATTTTGGGGTCTCCAGTTTCAAACCAAACTTTAATCTATACGCCAATCATATTTTGAGTTCCTGAGGGACTATCTACGCAAATGGTATATCAATAATTACAGGAAGTTCTATAAATGTTGTATATGACCCTTTCAATTTTGTTTAGCCTAACAGATCTTGAAAACATTTTTTTTATATTAATCTTGGCATGCATTGAAGGTATTTTCTACATTTCAAAGAGATCGTTTCTATTGGTATAATTTAAAAGCATTACCAACAGCGGCATCAAAATGTTTTGCATGAATTTTTACTCATCAGAAGAACAAGAAACTGTTCAATGACGATTGCTATAAAGATGCCGAGATAGAACAAGATACTAAGACGGTGAGTATTGAAGGTACTATGTCGTAGGAATATGTGCAAACTTTGCATTTATTTGAAAAAAATTTCGTTTTATTACATCATATTAGGTGTGGTGGTCCATATGTCATTAATAGAACCTACAAGTTAGTTTCAATTCTTGCCAGTAACCGTTACTTTTCGCAAATTAAATGTGGAAACGTTTTTATTAATATAGGGGAGACCGGTGTCAATTGTAACAAAATTTACTTATTAATTAATTAATAAAATAAACCTTACAAAAATTATGTTATTACAAAGTTAAACAACTTTTTAGGAGTCTTCCACAACTGTTACAACTGACACCTACTTGGTGTCAATAGTAACAAGGGTTATGTTAATTGTAACAGTCATCAATAGTGACACAAGTAATTAAGAAAACTTCAAAAATATATGTATTCTTTTACATAAAGTTATAAAAAGTAAAATAATAACAATATAATTAGTTATCCTTCAGAATCAGAATTACAGTTTATGCAAATGTACAATGGACTTTTATCGGTGCAGTGTTAATGTTCCCAATTGTAACCAATCTTCTGTGCTCGTAGAATAGGGTTCACAACACACCAAACATAGAGTGTCACTATCTGAAAAATCAGAGGAGTCTTTTTCTACTGGCTCTTTCTTGGCCATTTTTTTTCGTTTGCATCTACTTTTATCCGTTGTTAATCTTGCGGATGTTTTTGTGTTACCTCGGTCGATTTTGCGTTTTACTGCAACTTTTTTTTTTGAATGTTGTTCTGCAATTAAGAGCTTTTCTGGAGAATCTGTCAATATTGCAGTTTTTCGTTTCATTCGGCCGCCTCTTCTAGATTCAGAGTGATTTGCTTTAGGTAATGGCTTCAGGATCTCGGGTGAAATGAATTCAGTCGATCGTGATTGAGGGGAAAACGTACTACTTCTCGCTGTCGATGGCCCTGGTTGCGGCGAAGAAATAGTAGCTGTGGTCGTCGATGGTTGTGGTTGACTATCATTTAAACTGGCAGCTTTAGTTATTGATAATTTTGTTTGGTTTTTTTGCTCTCTCGATTCATTTTTACCATTAGATACATTATCTTCAACCACCGGATGGTCGACATCTAATGGTCAGTTACAGTAGCTGGGAGATAATCGCAATCTTGAAATATTTCACGATTAAACGGTCAAACACCAGTGCAAGAGAAACCAGCTTGTCATACGTTTTCCTGGATTATTTTTCATCCATTGATCTGCAGAGTTGTTAAAATACTTTTTAAAGGGACCATCATACTCCTCGATCTAGTGGTTGGAGCCTATGGGATGCATGTGGGAGAAACAACAATAATGTAATAAAATGAGCTCTGCAATAATCGATCAATGAAATAGATACATGTGAAGAATGGTTGTCTAATAATATCAACATTTTATTAGTGGCGCTGGGTTTAGCGTGCTTCACAAAATGTTTCATAAAGTCAAGGAACTCATTCTCTTGCATCCATCCGGACTTTTTTCCTCTCCCAATACATCCAATAGGACCATCTCTAATAAAATGGAAGTGTAGCCGGAGGAATATAAACATTGGCAATTGCGTTGCCGACTGCGTTTACAGCCACACATAGAGTAACAAGTGTTCCACGTTCTTGGGATGCTACTGATCCTACTTGCTTAGTTCCCTTTTTATAGCTATTATCTTGCTTGGTTTTTGAACAGTAGAGACACCAGTCTCGTCAATGTTGTAAATATTGTGTGGTTGAAAACTGTGTCTTTCCATTACAGTTGCCAGTTTATTAAAAAAGTTGGAGACGTTCTCTCGATTGAAATTCATAGCGCGTGCAAGGCTGGTTGCTTGAGGGGTGCGAAGTGTTAAACGAGGGTTTCTTCTCAGAAAAGCTGCGAGCCAATCTTCACTAGCCTGTTCTGTATCATTCCATTTTTGAGGATAATTAAGCCTGTTAGCAGATGCAAACTGAAACGCTAGTTTACGAAGATCCTTTGTAGTAAGACCAAAATACAAATCGACAGCTTTTTCACAGTACTTTCACTAGCAGTGATTCCTGCTCAATACTAAACACCCTATTGTGAGGGTTGTATCCTACATTACGCTGTACGATGTTTCGTAGAGCATTCACAAATCGATTTAACGATACATGACACATTCCATATTCCTTAGCTATGTTTCTAACAGACTGGTTATTATCAATTACCTTTCTTGCTGCTTCTTCATAAATAATTTTAGGGATCAATCCCCTATCTGTCTTCCGTGGTCTCGGTTTTACCATTTTTTCAGCATGAACTGTAAAAACAAAACAACGAACCACTGCTCACTGAAAAATCATCAAATCAATCAAAAGACACAACTTATTTAGTTTTGGCGGTTACCTCCTGTTCCTGATGCTGCAGTATTAGGTATGGTTTAGGACTATCAAAAGATTTTGTTTCAAAAGAATTTGTAGGTAGTTCTAACTTGTTTATGTCTTCAATTTTGCAGATCATGCTGTTTAAAGCCAACCTTGATTCCTTTTACTGTAATAAGACATTTTTATATTATTTCTAAATTTTATAATCTTAGCAATTAAAAAAAAAACAATAATTACAAATACATACCTACACACATGTTAAGAGATCTGTTTTTCTACGAAAGCAGATCTCTAGAAACACCTAATCGACAAGTCGTGTTGTCATTAATTCATTCAATTCTCACTAACGTACTTTATATTAATTTACCAACATACTTATGTTAATTTATGCGTTTGTGCGTACGGAATCTAGCAGCGATTGGTAAATCGGATTTGCTTATCAGACAATTTAACATTGGTCACCGAGTCGTTAGCAATTTGGACCGCCCTGTAATGCAGACAAATGAACAATACCGGTCGCTGTAGGCCACGCCTGCCGTTGTTTGCGGAATCTATTGTTCGTGGCGGTGCGACTGCGCCCGTCATAACAATACCCGTTTGTGTCTGCTCCTATTGTCAGAAAGCGTCCCAATCCGACGCCAGAGGCGGCGTCGCCGTCGTTTTTTCCGACGTTTAACCGCCAATTGCTAACATTTATACCGGTTATACGGCTGTGGAGAAAGCGAATCTCGTGATTTCTGCGCGATTCAAAGATATGCCGAAACACAATTGATTCGCGCCCTGTATTGTTATCCTGTGATTGTATAGGTTCGAATTTTACTTCTGCGCGGATTAGAATGAAGTATTTCCGTTGGAGATCCACGAATTCGTCGCTTGTTATTAACGTAATTCGTAATGGAAACAGATTTTGAGGAATATTTTGAAGACGTGCTGCATGAACAATTACATGACTTGCAGAAAAAGCAATTTAGTTGACTGCATTAACTGCTTCGTTCACTTGATTCGAACACCATCCCTCCCAAAATGATCATCAGTTATTGACGGATTTTAAGGACATTGATAGTGTTTTCTGAACAACGTTCCAAAAAATTGTACTGTTCCAGGATTGCTCTATTTATTCTGGGCACAGTTTTGGAAAATTGTATTACCCCATGCGACTGCTGATATTTTAAAAATAAAACAAGATTTCGGTAGCTCAAGTACAGCCTAATATTAAAATTTAAGGTGATCCAAGTTGATTCAGTACATTTTATTTCCATGAAAATACACACCATGAAAAAAACCGAAAGTTTGGGGAACTGAATTTTCAAACATTGAAATGTCAAGCGATGTTTCAGGATATTCAAGTAGTTCTGAGCATTATTTCAGCAAATAGTAAACCGAGTAAGTGTTGTACCACGAAAAAGTTAACAATTAAGAAAATAGAAACCGTTTTTCTAAGTTTGGTCTTCAGAAAAATTGCATCAGTTGCAATTGAAATTATAGGTAACTGATCCTCCAAATTCTCAAGCAAAAAAAAACAGAACAAAGTTAAGGTAGATAGCCAATCATTTTCCAAAAATTCTGCAGGATCTCTGGAGATTTTTTGAGTTAGTTCGAGGTTATCAAAAAATTTTCGAGGTTTTCCAAGATTATTTCCTTCTGTGAAGTTTTTGAAGATGTTTTGGAGATTTTTAGAGATATCCTAACATTTCTTCTGAATCTGTTGTGATTAACAATCAGGAGGTTATTTTGGTAAACAACTGTTTTATATTCTTAAATGTGAGCCTTAACTACCTAATCATTTTTGTTGATCTTATAATTTGATGTGGTAACATGTATTTTAACAGAAATATCTTCAATATTTCAACCAGTATGGGATGTGTTTCATTACCGGCAGATAACACCAATATTGGTTTAAATTATAACCCCTTTATATTGAAGAAAAAGAAGGAAATAAAATTCTGATACAAAACAAGGATCCATTGTATTGTATTATTAATCCAATATTGTTAGTGCACTAATAATATTGGACTAATAATTTGATACATAATGGTTCAATCTTATCCAATGCAGTTGAATATATATTTTACCAATATTATAAACAATATTGGGTTAAAACTTTTATTCAGAATGGACCTATATTGCAAAAAAATATGTCACCAATATATTTTTCAATTTTTAACCAATATTGGCCCAATCAATTTGTTCTAAGTGGGATGGTGACACAAGAGGTGTACGGGAACGTTCAGAGAGTAATGCCACGCTATCTCCTGTAACTAGCCTTGCCCCCTCAGTTAGTGACAGATTTTAAGGACAATGATCGTGTGTTTTCAGTAATTAATATTGTTAGTGATGTTCCAGGATGTTCTGAAAAATGTTCCAAGAAAATTGTACTCCTATCCTTTATAATATTGAAAATACTATTAAAAGAATTAACAAGAAATCAAAAATTTAAATTTCAGAACATTGTTTCGTTAATTGTTTTGGAGCAGTGTCAAAGGAGAAAAATTCCTCCAAATTTTTAAGAAGTTTCTAAATATTTTTCAAGATTCCTTCAAATTTCTATTGATATTTTGAAGATGTTTCGGCGATTTTTATTTTCTTCATTTCTTCGGAGTTTCCTATATTTCCTTGTATGTTCAAACCGTTTTTGCGACTTTTGGATATTTTTAGAAATTCTTTCTAAAGATTTTTCGAGATGTTTCCGATTTTTTCTAAGCTTTGCTTGATTTTTTTAAATTTTCCGAATATTTTTTCGAAATTTTTGAAGATTTCCTAACATTCCTTAAGAGCTTCCTCAATTTATCTAATAGTCATTCATTCTCTTACTAGGGTTGGATTGTGGGCTTTTGCTCCTAAACTCTTTAATCTCCAATTGTGCGAGACCACCCCCTTGTTTGTTTGTTTTAACAAATTAAAACAAACAAACAAGACCCAACAAAGACAACAAAATG
This sequence comes from Holotrichia oblita, assembly GCA_023690525.1. NCBI lineage: Eukaryota > Metazoa > Arthropoda > Insecta > Coleoptera > Scarabaeidae > Holotrichia > Holotrichia oblita. Next base: position 145,085,633 of record CM043018.1, on the reverse strand, counting down.
AAAACGAAAATATCCAATAATCCTGGAGGTGTGATTTCCCGTCCGATAGTGTGGAATTTTGATTAGGTTCTACGTGATGGAATCCTGCCAATCCTCATAAGTAAGGGGTGGGGGGGTCTGGCCTGATCGAGACATTCGAAACCGTCTCAATTTCATCCTCGACCAGGAGATCAAGTTGGAAAAGAACTCCTCCCAGGCAATTGTTTCTCGGAGCATAACCTAAACAAATCTTATCTCTTTCTCTCAATGGGGTGCCGATCCAGAGACATCTCAGCGACATTTTTGATTAAAATTATAAAGCGAACATTGTTGAGAAAGCTGAAATATCAGGCCCCAAACTGGAGAGTCGTCGCCCATCCCCACAATGGATGCCTCGCAGTCAGGATACCAACCCCTAAATCGAGGAAGATGTAAACAGGGATAACAGTTGAAGGACGAAAAAGGAAGAACTACGAGAGAGCAGACCTCAGTTGAACAAGAATTATTAATTACTCATGGTTTTCGATGTCTTTTGCAACGGCTGTAATCTGATGAAGAAGTCCTTGAAGGGCGTCAAGAAGACATAGGTCCTCCAAGAGCTCTTGCTGGTGTCTTCAAGAGAGTCCGAGATGTTAACCGCATCGCTATAAGATTTTTGGGCAGACGCAGAAGCCACATCTTTTTGGCTTAGGTCTTTGAGGGTGAATTCGCCTCGGAGCAGCCCCAAGAGGAAAGGGATCCTCGATTTATCTGTAGAGTTTTTGCGAGTTTTGCATATTTTCTGCAACTTTCAAAGATTCTAAATCAAGTTTGGTTTAAAAGACTTTGTATTGCTTATCGACAAATATTACACGATGTCAAAAGTATCCTTTTAAAACAACACTTACTAAAAACAAAAGATAACAGAAAATTGTACATAAATTCAACCGCTTATATAGAAGCAATAATTTGCATAGAGAAAAAGCACGACACCATCAACAGGATGTCACGTATTATAATACTTAAAGATGTGTGAAGAAAACTGTACAAACTGACACTTTTGCAACGCATGCAATTCATTATTCTGAAGCCTTAAAATACCATATTACCATAATAAGCACATTATATACATTATTATCGACAAGAAAAGTCGCTTCTTCTACCTTTTGTCTCCGCATTTTTTACTAGATATAAGAAGATGCCAGCCCAAGGACTACACATTATTATCATAATTCCAATATCCCAGCCGGAGATGTTTTGTGAGGATTTACACTTTATCTCTCATATAAACGAGTCACACGAGACGACATTACTGGCGCTTTACAATTTAATTTAATTATAACCGATTCCATAATTGATTATGGTTATCCTGCGATTCGAGACGAAACAAGAAAAACGCTTCTGTACGGCAGTGTTTTTCACGCTACTTCTCACCATCCTCCTCATTAAATTAATATGCAGCAAAAGCAAGTTCATTATAAATATGATGCCACTATAAATTATATGCAACCGATTCACAATTTTCTGCTGTATGGTAAACGCAGTAGGTGAGTCAATTAAGTGTGTTTTACAAGACTTTCTTAATTACGAGATTGTTTATTAAGTCAAAATATACTCCAGAGTTAATCATGTGTTATATATATTATATACCTTTTTTTATAGGATAGCAGGTACTAAGACAGGATGTGATAAATCTCTATAATTGTCTTTCTTTTTTGTTTATTGTGCCTTACACTTTTTTATACCCTTACGAGAACCTGATCTGCACTACAGGCGTCGTAAATTGTGTTATAGATCAATGTCTAACGCTGATGAGGAAAAAAAAATCAAAAATATCAAAACCTAAGGTAGAATATAGTCTACCCATCGTTTAAACGGTATTTCTTTATTAAAAAAATGTTTATAAAATGTTTCTATAAAATGTTTCTATAGAATGATGAATAAATTTTAAATTTAATCCTTCGTAAAGGCGTCGTCCTCTAGAGTATAACTTTAGAACTAAACTAATCGGCTCAATAGTGCCATCTGGTGCTTATTAGGTAAATAATACTACTTCCGCAGGTAATGCAGATTTCGGTTAAAGGTCCTTACTTACTATGCTTAGATCTGGACCTATCCTTAACTCGTGTTCAGCTAGTCGCTGATAGATGGCAATCCTATGTTTATTTTAAGCATTTATTTTGAGATTTATTTATTTGAACATATTGAAATACCTTGAAATTATGAATCAAAATTCTATGCTTGATTGCTCAAGGTTTGATCTTTCGAGTTTTTTCTTGACTTGCTCGAAAATTTTCTTCTACAATGACTAAATGTCCTTAGATTTTTCAAGATTTTTTGAAATTCATAATAATTTTTCACGAATTTCTCAACATTCCTTCAAATTTTTCTAGATTTCTGCCGTCAAATTTGATTTTTCCATATTTTTTAAAAGTTCTCGTAGTTTTTTCAAATATCTAAACGTTTTCAAAATGTTTAACATTTTTTAGACGTTGTTCAGAATTTCCCGAAATTTCTTCATACGTTTATATATTTTTCGAGATTTTGAGATTTCTTAATATATCAAGAAAGATCTTTCAAGGTAGATGGGATTTTTTGGACTTTCTCGATAGTTCTTTCGATTTTTTTCGATTTCTTTCCATGTCTTTCGATTTTTTTCGATTTGTTTCGATATCTTTTGATATCTTTAGATTCTTTTAAAATTCTGTTCAATTTCTTTCGATATCTTCAGATTTCTTTCGATTATTTTAAAATGTCATTCGATTTTTTTCGATGCCTTTCGATTTTTGCGATTTCTTTCGATTTTTTTTTAATTTAATTCAATTTATTTCGATATCATTCGATTTTTTTTAATTCCATTCGATTTCTTTCGATAGCTCTCGATTTTTGTCGATTTCTTTCGATTTTTTTTAAATTTCATCGAATTTCTTTCGAGATCATTTGACCTTTTTCGATTTCTGTCGATTTTTTTTTAATTTCATTCAATTTCTTTCGATTTGTTTCGACTATTTTCGATTTCTTTCAATGTTTTTAAAATTCCATTCGATATTTTTCGATTTCTTTCGATGCCTCTCGATTTTCTTCGATTTCTTTTTAAATGTCATTCAATTTCTTTCGATTTCTTTCGATTTTTTTAAAATTCTATTCCATATCTTTCGATTTCTTTCGATGCCTCTCGATTTTTGTCGATTTCTTTTGATTTTTTAACATTTCAATCAATTTATTTCGACATCATTAGATTTTTTTCGATTTCTTTCGTATTTTGTCTTATTTCCTTCAATTTCTTTCGATTTGTTTCGATTTCTTTCGACTATTTTCGATTTCTCTCGATTTTTTCTTAATTCCATTCGATATCTTTCGATGTCTCTCGATTTTTTTCCATTTCTTTCGATTTTTTTAAATTTCATTTAATTTCTTTCGATATTATTCGATTTTTTTCAATTTCTTTGGATTTCTTTCTTAATTTCATTAAATTTCTTTCGATATCATTCGATTTCTTTCGATGTCTTTTGATTCGCTTTACTTTCTTTCGATTTCTTCTGATTTTTTTAAAATTCCATTCGATATCTTTCGTTTCGATACCGCTGGATTTTTTTCGATTTCTTTCGATATTTTTAAAATTTCATTCAATTTATTTCGATATCATTCGATTTTTTTCGATTTGTTTTGATTTCTTTTGATTTTTTTCGTTTTATTTCTGTTATTTTTAAATTTCGTTTGACTTTTTTAAATTTCATTCGATTTCTTCCGATTTTTTTAAAACTTCATTCGTTTTTTTTTCGATTTCTTTCGATGTCTGTCGATTTTTTAAAATTCCATTCAACTTTTTCGATATCTTTCGAAGTCTTTGGATTTTTGTTTATTTCATCCGATTTTCTTGGATGTCTTTCATTTGTTTTTTAATTTCATTGGATTTCTTTCAATGTCTGTCGAGTTTTTTAAATTTTATTCGATTTTTTCTATTTCTTTCGAATTGTCGATTTTTTATTTAATTTCATTCGATTTTTTTCGATTTCTTTCGATTTTTTTTTAATTTCAGTCGGTTTCTTTCAATTTTATTCGATTTCTTTCGGTTGTTTTTGATTTCCTTCGAATTTTTTTGAATTCAAAGAAATATTCAAATAATTTCATAAATTTTACTGTAATTTGTTGTATTTTCTAAACATTTTAGGGCAGTTCCCATCTTTACCTTCCTTCATATGTTCATATATTTTTTGGAATTTCTCAAGATTTCTTAAGATTTATTCCGATTTATTTTTTAATTCCTTTGCATCATTCATCCAATAGATCTCTATAGATGTATTCAAGTTTCTAGAGATTTTCCATAATTTCTTCGGATTTCTTTAGATTTCTCAAGATCCCTGCAGATTTTTATCTATCTATCGAAATTTTTCAGATTTCTCAGGGTTTTTCAAAACTGTTAGACGTTTCTAGAGATTTTTCGAGACCTTCCAACTTAGGAAGTATAGAGATTTCCTAAGATTTCTTCAGATTTCTCTGGATTTCGTCGGATTTTTCAAAATCTATTTAGATTTATCAAGACTTATGGTGATTTTTTGGAGATTTCCTAAAATTTTTACCGAGTCTTCTAGAATTTTTAAGATATCTTTTCCATGATTCCTTCAAATCGAACGAGCACTTCGCAATTTTTTTACATTTCTAAATAATTTTCGATACTTTTTCGGAGTTCTTGTAGATTTTATAAGATTCCTGCAGATTTTTCTAAACTTGTCGTGATTTTTGGAGATTTAAAGACAAAAAAAAACAAAAGAGAAACCTCGAACAAAAAAAAACTGTCATAAACTTGCATTAAACAATTTTCTGTAGTTTGTTTCTATTACTAATCGTCGTTTCAAAAGTGCATTGTTCATACAATTACAAACTTTACCATTACCTCATTTCACTCTCTTGAAGGGAAATATCAAATACATACCATTTCCTATACAAACCGTGCTGTTCCATTTCATCCGCTTAAAAGGGAAATTTCGAAAAATTTCTTCGCCTACAATACCTACCCAAATTTCAAATTTCTATCTGTAATGAATTGGATTAAAAACCAGTCAGCGCCATCTGACTACAAATTTTAATTCTCTTGTCAACCAATGAGTCAACGCAAACACGTGGCGACCTCTATGACACGAAAGTATAACTATATATAATGATCTTTAGCTAGAGCTTACAGATACCTTTTACACAGATTCCTATAATATTTAAAAGGTATCTTTACATACGAAGAATTGAAATGTTAACGGATTATACTTAGGTAATGATACTGAATCCTTTACTATATAGATGGCGCAATCAGGTATGAATTTTGAAATCTTTTGGTTTTATTTTTTTTAAAGAAAACGAAAAAAAAATAGCTATGAAAAAGATATAAATTTATTAGATTAAACATTTATTTTTTAACGTTTCATTATTTTACAATCAGTTGATTAATCTTTTAAAATTTTATGAAACAAAAGACGAAATTAATGATTGTTGCAATGCAATTAAATTCTACAAATTGCTACAATATTTAATAATGATTTTGATAATGATCCTGAAAGATTACATTTTTTTTTATTGAGAATTACATAGCAATACACGTGTCATGGATACAGATATATTACAGATACACACGCATAATACAACGAAAGTCCTGGGTATCGCAACATGGAAGAGTAATATCCACATCGTCAGGATCCGTGCACGTAGGTAACATATACAGAGCAGGCCGTGGCTGGCTGACTGGGAGAAAATGCTAAATGTAGTGGAACTTCAGCTCATCCGTAAATGATTGATGGTTGCACGCCCTCGTACCTATGGCAATATGTGTTATTGAAATGTGAGATATATGTTTGCCGTATTATTAATTATTATATATGCTGTCTAGTAGCACTTGACTTGATCGAATGAAAACGTTTTAAACCAATTAGTTGTGCGTATTACACGCATTTAAGTCCGTACAGTAGCATAATACAACTCGGGCTACAAATCAAACTGATTCGTTCGAGATATGTGTGTGTACAAGCTCCATTTCATCTCAGGTCTTTACTATTGAATGATTTCAAGTTTGCTGCTGGTCTATAAAGCGGATTGTAGCTGGTAATTCGAGTACCAGAATCAGGTTTGGTAACATCTTATTATTTGCCGTTGTTCTTCGGCAACAAATCGCAAAACGAAAATGTGTCAAATATCATGATGTAATTTGAGAATACCATGGGTCAAATGCCACCTCCTTCAAAAATAAGATGAAAGTCGTCCTCATGAAGTTAGAGTACTCATGACTGAAGCATGACATCTATCATATTCGTTGAATGACTTCATTAACACAATAAGTCTTAAAATATTGTTAATACTGTGGACAAAGCTGATATCGCATTGTTGATTCATCTCAACAACTGTATTAACTCAAAAATATCGATTAACAAGATCAAATTCTGAGATTGTGTCTTCTACAGTCTATTACTTCGTCAATATTCTGAAGGAGGCTAAGAAAAAGGGCAGTTCTTCTACTTCATCTATAATTAGTACAAACTTTATTGATGAAGAAGTGAGCTACGACTCAGATGGTGACCACTAATGATCTGTTTCAGCCATATTACTAAAACCAGAACCTCCAGATAGAAGTTTGCAGCGAAATTACTTACAGAGACGCAATCAAATACAAGACCTTTAAAGTTTCAAAAGCACTATTAAAAAAAATATATACCTCCAACACCTGTAACATCAATGCCAAAAACTAGACTAGATAATTTTGTGAATTGTCTGTTTATCCTTTTTTACCTTTTTACCCTTCTTGTGTACTTTGATGCACTAAATATCAGTCTTTAGAATTGAATTGTAATGAACTAATGTTCTTAGACGTACCCAGATTTGATTTTTAGGCTAACTACAATAAAGTTTAAACCAAACCAGACTGTCCTTGGATAATTTGCTTAACTATGTGGCGACAATATTTAATCAGCTTCGTTAATTGAAAAGTTAGGACTCTATATACTCTACTGTTCGGAATTTTGGGTAGCCAGCGAGACTTCTAAAAAGTTCCAAAATCCTAACAAGTTACCAGAAGTAGTGAAAGTCTAAAATCATTATACATCTCTTCCCTTATTGAAGTCAATGTAAGTTTGGAAATTTATTTTTCTGCGAAACTGGTAGTAAACTGATAAGATCTGAAGATACTGTCCTTTTTTATTATTACGTTCAGCCCCAAAAAAAGTCATTCTTTAATTTTATAGTGAGATATTACCCCTAAATATCAAGTATGTATATCTCTTGCACGTTGATCATCTGATGATAACTCAATCAACATTCTGTATCGACGATTAAGGTGCACCTTTAAATTTACAAAACGAGGTTAGTCTAGTTTAGAACTTTTTAGGATGGATAAGAGCAATAAATAATAGACAATAACAAATGATCTTAATTTATAAGAACTTGATTTTTATGTTGAAGATGCTGTTCAGTTATTTGACTTTTATTTGAAAGAAGTAGCAGACAAAATAATTACTCTCACAGTAAGTCAAACCATTATGTATGCTACTTAGAAATTGGACCAAAAGCTTCCTTCTTAAAAACTGAAATCCAAATCCAAACCTTGGACTCCCATAAATAATAAATAAATAGAAACATTTTTAGAATGATTACCGGAGTTAACATTTTTTATACGAAACAAATAGCAAAAAGAAGTGAAACTTAGTCTTGATAATGGCTAGATCTAGAATCTGAAAATCGTAGAAAAATAGTCAGTCGATCTTTCAATGTTATTATGTCTCTTGTAAATAAAGGTGTGCTCTCTGATAGTTGGCAGATCTTAATCGAAAGATCGACATTGAATATAAGAGAATGTTGAAATGGAGATGCTTACCACTTCACTATTCTGTTCAAAATTTGACAATCCTTTGGTGAAGAATTTCGCCAATTTAGGCTGGATTAAAAGAAGTTCTATAACAACCGTCAAATTAGAAAAATATTACACACAATCAGCATTCTTCAGAGGAATCTATTTGGAGCTTCTTAAAATCCATTAATCCATGCTGCCTTGATTCATTACTGAGATCTTAAAAGTAATGGAAATTTACGAGTAACTATATTTAAGGACTTGACATTAAAAGATTTGACTTTGTTCGTTTCTGTACAACTGTGGATTTCATCCATAATTAAAGAAAAAAAAAACTTTCTACATGCATGAAACTATACAGGGTGTTCCATTTAAAATTACAAAGTTATTAGTGTTTGAAATTTAACATATTAGGTCGGTAAATACTAACACCCTGTATAGTATTTGCACACAAGTGAAAATAATTTTCAATAGCCCATCTTAGTAGCTCTCTAACTTCCAATAATCATTCATCAACTATTCTGCATACCGAAGAAATACGTCACTAAGTACTACGATGCAATTTGATAACATTTTAATAAAAATCAAGTTAGCTATAGAACGGTAATGTTTACACCAGTCGAAATAAATGATCTATACGCCAAATTTGTTGCTGAATTCAATTGTTTGAAAAAAAATTGGGTAATCCATTTAAAAAAATGAAGTTGATTGTGCTTCCGGCGAATCCGGAAATAGAAAATATGTATTAATATTTACTAAAAGTTTGCCCCCATGCCCAAAATAACTCCGCAAATTTACAAATATGGAACTTGCTTAGTTGCTGAAATACAGCTAACGTAAGCTCATCCTTTTACACCCTGTATTGGTATTTGGTAGAACACTAAGTGATCATAATAAGAATCTGGAAAAGGCCCTAGAGAAAATTGCAAAATCAGGGTTGACTTTCAATTCTATTAAGTCCAAATATAATGTGACAGATGTAAAATTTTTTTGGTCATGTAATAAGCAATCGAGGAATTGAAGTCGATAGCAAGAAAACTCAAGCAATTGTCAGTATGAAGGCTCCAAAAACTAAAAAGGGTCTCAAGGATGTCAAGTCCTTAAATATAGTTACTCGTAAATTTCCATTACTTTTAAGACCTCAGTAATGAATGGAGGCAGAATGGATTAATGGATTTTAAGAAGCTCCAAATAGATTCTTCTCAAGAATGCTGATTGTGTGTCATATTTTTCTAATTTGACGGTTGTTGCAGAACTTCTTTTAATCCAGCCTAAGTGGCGAAATTCTTCACCAAAGGATGTCAAACAGATTGTCAAATTTTGAACAGAATAGTGAAGTGGTAAGCATCTCCGTTTCGACATTCTCTTCCATTCAAATCTCCTCTTCTATATATACAACCTCAATGTCGATCTTTCGATCAAGATGCCAACTATCAGAGAGTTTTCTTTTTGTATTAATGAGCACCTTTATTTACAAGAGACATAATAACATTAAAAGTTTGACTGACTATTTTTCTACGATTTTCAGGTTCTAGATCTAGCCATTATCAAGACTAAGTTTGCATAACAAAGTTTGTAAAACGTGATCTCAAACTTGTTTGCGTTGAGATCTCCGGCAGAATTTGTTTTTCCTGCTTAACTTCTTTTTGCCAATTGTTTCGTATAAAAAATGTTAACTCCAGTAATCATTCTAAACATGTTTCTATTTATTTATTATTTGTGGGAGTCCAAGTTTTGAATTTGGATTTCAGTTGTTTTGGTAATGTAATAAGCAATCGAGGAATTGAAGTCGATAGCAAGAAAACTCAAGCAATTGTGAGTATGAAGGCTCCAAAAACGGAAAAGGATCTTCAACGATTTCTTGGTATGATAATTTACTTATCAAAATTTATATCAAACCTATCGAATGAGACGACTATCCTTAAAAATCTGATGTTAAACAGAGTTGAATGACATTAGTCAGTTAACGAAGAAAGGGTTTTCAAACGACTTAAGCAATTAATGACTCTACCTCCTACTATTTTGCAGTACTTTCATCCTCACAAGGAACACTTGCATGTATCAATTTTATAGTCTACCACCACCCTCCATTATCACCAGTTAACAGCCTTCAACAAGTTTCCGTTAGTATGCTGTTAGGACTGGAGTGCTGCATCCTTCTTTTGCTTTTAAGAAGTGTACATTTCTTGCATTACTGCTGTCATAAATTCATGTTTGGACTATCTTTGGATAGACATTAGATAATGTTTTAGGAAATATACCCGAAAAGGAGACTCTGAAATAGGTAGAGGTCGTTGAAATAAAATTTTGACTATCAACTACCAAGATAAATTTCCAAAATAATCCCTTAATTTTATGTAATAAAGGAGCTTATGCAAAAAAAAATCTACCGAAGTCAAGTGTATAAAAGATCGACCATAACCATCACGTGTAAACGCGTTCTCAGAAAGCACATCATCCATATTCGCCCGTATATTCAAAAGAGATTTTAGAGAAAACGATGCAAATAAAAGCATAGGAGTGTATAGCGGAAGAAGGTTTATATATATATATATATAGATAGATAGAAAAGGAGGAGAGTGAATATGGCTTCTGGCTTTTCAGTTTTGCCTGGAAAACTTTTAATGTTCACCGGGTGGAAATAAACGGGAACGACCCACGAAAACAGATGGACGAGACGACTCTACTACTAGGCGAAGATCTCCTCTTCACAATAGTTGAACGTCCATGCCTCTCCGTTCATGTCCACTCATGGGGAAACGTGTGATCTTTCAAGAGCACGTTTTTTTTTTCTTTCTATTCGCTTTATCTCCATCCTTATATTCCTTCTTGTATATACATCTACATCAGAGCAACAGCTATCTCAGCCGCCGCTCAAAGACCAATCATATTCTATGTTTATCTTACTTTTATTATGTTGGCTGCAACTATATTTAAAGGTAAAACTCTATTATATTAGTTTTATATAAGTTCTACAAGAACAAATAACGTCGAGATTGAATACACCAATAGAAGCGAGCACATCTGTTCTCGATAAGTATTAATCCGTGTAATAAAGGACTTACGATAATGTGTAGTAGTAGTCGGTGCTCGTGATAAATGGTTGTAAATGCATATTCTGTCCTGTAGCATTACGACTGCCAATACTACTACGATGTAGTCATTGAAAAATGATCCGGAATAGAGGAACAGCGCAGTTTATGGAATATTTGAATTACACACTCCAGTTACCGCTAAGTAATTTTAAGCGGTGCATAGGGTGACATACTAGAGTCGTTGCATATCGGCAAACGCATATGTATGGATTATTTATTGATATCGCCAATAACATGTGGTCGTAAATTATATCTAATTTATTGCCTCGAAGTTGTATGTGTCAGCGAATTTCGTTTTCATATAAATTGGAGAAAATAGGAAATTCAAGTTGCAGCTATAGTTTCATTGGTGTTAGATATTTCAAATTTTGTATTTGGTCATCTTGCACAATATGTGATAGTCTAGTCACTATTTTCTCTTCAACTTATCACAAGTGAACCATCATTGCTTCAATAACTCTTCGATATATTAACTATTTCTAACTAATTTCTTATTTTGGTTATTCTTACCATGGCTGTCAAGATATGCCATACAACTTGAGCAACATTGTCTGAAGTTTTCTTTCAAATACACACTATCTCTTTCATATTGCCTCCCACACATAGAAATCTAAAGATTTTAAATATGAGCTTCGTACTGTCAAAGAGATTGGGTCTGTCCTTTCAATCAAACGGCTAGTTGACCCAATAACTGTTGTCAAGTCTGCTCGTGTTGCACCGACACTGCCCTAGAGTAGCGTCAGTTTGCCTCCAGTTTTTGGTTGATTTTCTTTTGTTGCAGTCTAATTTGCTAGTTATTATTGCAAAAGAAATGAAAATCTTTATGAAAGTAAATAAATAAATAAATGTACGAAGCAGAAGTAGACGAAGAATTACACCAGAAACTATTAGGTACAATAATTGTTTAATTATTATTCATTTCTGAAAATGGTCTTTTAGTGGACAAGATATTTTGTACAAAAGGATAATAAACATATACGAAGAACTTGTAATAATTTCAGATTGCACTATAAGTGGCGCCGTAAATTTTGAGAGGTCCAGTTTTTCGCAGTCAAGCTCAAATATAGTGAGGCTCACATATCGTCACTTCTATGTAAAGCAGCACGAAATTTGCCAGTGGAACACTTATAATTTTTATAAAAATATATCTTTCGGGTATTGCCGTGGTTACAAACTTGACGTTTCGCTGATTATACTGTCAGCTTCTTCAGAAGTTCTCTAAAGACTGATGTTGATGTCTTCTTCTTTCGATATTGCACCTAACAGGATACCGAAGGATGAAATAATCACCCAAGTGGAATGTGCAATAAGGACCCTACCAGCAGAAGAAGCAGAACAAATTAGACACGAGACGTGCAAAATACTCTGCAAAGCCAAACCACCAACCAGAAACATCTCCAAGACAGAAGATGACGCACTGAAAGAACTCCGCAACAATAAAGACATCATTATTCTACGTGCCGATAAGGGAAACGCAACAATAGTAATGACCAGGACAGACTACAATGAGAAAATCAATACCTTATTGGAATCCTGAACATTACAAGAAGCTAAGCAGATACCCTACAGCTAAAATAGAACGTCAGACCAGGAAAACTATCAAGGAGTCAACCATACCGAAGGAAGAACAACGACGTCTACTGCCGTCAGAAACGCAGCCTAGATACACAAAACTGGAAACCCTCTACGATCGATTGTGAGCACCTGTGGATCCCCGACTTACGAACTAGCCAGATATGTTGCCAACCAACTACAACAGTATGTGGGATTGACAAGCAGTTTTATAAAGAACTCTGAACATTTTGTGGAGATTCTACATGAACATAAAGTAACCAGTGAAGACATACTAGTGAGTTTCGACGTGGAATCGCTCTTTACCAACGTGCCAGTGGACGAAACCCTAGAACTCATCAGACAGCGGTTTATACCACAAGGACTACAAGAGGATATAATTGACCTCGCAAGACTATGTTTAAACACCAGCTATTTTCTATGGAATGGAGATTCCTACGAGCAGAAAGACGGCGCAGCCATGGGATCACCACTCTCACCAGTCATCGCTAATATTTTTATGGAAACCTTTGAAGAACAAGCCATCAGCTCTAGTGACAAGAAACCGAAATGCTGGTACCGCTACGTGGACGACACATTCGTGATATGGCCTCACGGTATGGACAATCTAGACGCATTCAAGGAACACATCAACAGACAACATGCCAACATCAACATTACCATGGAGTTGGTAAAACGCAACGACAGTGGAAAATTGGGACATGGAGTATACCGCAAGAAGACGCATACGGACCGATATCTACACGTAACCTCACATCATCATCCACAACAGAAAAGATCCCTAGTCACTACACTATTACATAGAGCGGAAATGATTAGTGATGCTACCAACAAAACCGAGGAAATTCAACATGTGAAAGATGCACTCCAGAAGAACGGCTACAAACCACAGGAGATTCGGAGATTAGCCGGAGCCAAAAAGAAACAGAAGGATGACTCAGAACTAAAGCCAGCAGGATACGCATACCTGCCATATATTGCTGGAGTCACGAACAGGCTGAAGAAAACCTTGGAGAAGAAGAACGTCAACGTCAGGTTCAGCACAGTCAAGAAAATAAAAGAACTGCTTCCATCCAACAAAGACTCCATACCGAGACTACAAGCTAAAGGCATCTACGAACTTCAATGCCAGTGCAGAAAATCGTATATTGGACAAACCGGGCGCAGTATACGGTGCAGAGTGAAAGAGCATCGCAGAGATGTCGAACAGGGAAATACTGGAAAATCTGCAGTAGCTGAACACTACCACACCGGAAGCAGTCACGTAATCGACTACAATGGCGTGAAGATATAGCGATAAGCAATCACTACTACTCACGGATAGTGAATCCCTGGAAATAGTGAAGAACCCGAACAACTTCAACCGAGAAGACGGATACAGATTGAGTAAGGTATGAAAGTTAGCGCTGGAGAGCCCGAAGCAGCAAAGACCAACGAGGACACATCCGAGATCATCTAACACGAATCGAGGAGAAGCATCGGACACGGATCAGAGAACGATAACGGATACGGTTCAGCGGACACATCACTGGAGCGGAACAGGGACTGGGTGTATAACGATCAACATCAGTCTTTAGAGAACTTCTGAAGAAGCTGACAGTATGATCAGGTCAAGTTTGTTACAACAACCACGGCAATACCCGAAAGATACATCTTTATGGAATAGTGGCTTCGATTACTTATAATTTTTGCTTGAAGCGAGTGGTGAGAGCGGCTAAGACCAGTGGAACAACCAACACCGACTTATTGTTAGTGCACTTTCAGTGCACTCTAAACGTCCGAGTGGAAAACGCTAAAAAATTTTCAGCTTAAGGAGCTTTTTGGACAAAATTTCAAAAATTTAGAAGTGGCCATCGCAAGGTGGTGACCGAACGTCAATTTGGAGTCAAGGACTATACCCAGGTACTGGACCTGCGAACTCCAAAGCAGCACACGTACCTCTATGGTGACCTGCGAAGGCGGTGGATTACGTTTTTTAGAAAAGCGGACGGCCACGCACCTTTCGAGAGCCCATTCATTTAGTTGGTCGACAGACCTTGGCTTCTCATTACCAGTGTGTCATTTTGGAAGGTTGTGCAGCAGTATCGTCCGCGTAGACTCGTTCAATGCCAATCCTCATATTGGGCAAGTTTTTCGAAAACAATTTTTTGAATACAAATCTTCGAACACAACTACTTCTTGTTTCTTTTAATCTTCGAAAAAATCCTGTTTCATTATGGTGAAGACTTGATCTGAAAAATAAAAGAAAATAAATAGTTGTGCAAAAATTGCAAAAATAGTGAAAAATACTACTCACCATCAAGTATAACATCCATTACAAATAAACAGCACAAAACACTTTCAAACGTACACTATCGCTATCTTCTTAATATGTTTTTGTTATCAATTTCCATAAATTAAAATGTCAATTTTGTCCAGCTAGATTGTAGAAGCGAACCACAGTGCGCTTGTACTTAATCCAGAAATACTACACCAGTGGAATGATGTGACTTCAATGCGCTTCCAACCTCCTCCGTGAGCTGGAAGAGTTGGAAGTCTTCCGATAAGCCCTCTCGAAACCCAAACTGCTCATCTTGCAAAAAATTTCCATCGTAGATGGGATATCATCTACAATGGTAATTTTTTTGCAGGCTAGATAAGAGAAACTCAGAAACTTTGGACAAGTTCGAGAGGAGTCGATGTTGTTCAGTTTTAAATTAAGAAAAATGCTACTGAAGCTACGAGAACGATTAATTCGGCTTGTGGAGATCATACTGTGGTTACTTCAACTGTTAGGGGTTGGTGATGGAATTTTTTGTCTTGAGAACGATCCACGACCAGGTATAAAAAATACTTTAAAGACAAAGAACTTCATGTTTATCTTGATGAAAATCCGTATCGAACTGAAACAGAACTTGCTTGCAAAACAGTTACAGGAATAACTCGACAATGAGCTCACATGGGGTCACAAAGGCATGGGTTGATCCAGGAGCAGGCATCAACAGCTTTTGCAAAACAAAATAATCATGCCTCAAGATATACGCAGCGATCATCCAATTTGGAAATGCAAGAGCAATGACAATAGATTGATCATTGCTGCAGAAATAATATTAGTAATAATTTTGGCACAGTTTAAAACGATAATCACTTTACTAATAAATCATTTATATATTATCACAATAACATTAGTATTAATTCATTGTATTAATTGAAGCTGTTCCAGATAACATCGTGGTATTCACCTACACTCGATACATCCACACTCTGAAAATTCACGATATTATTTCGTTTCTATCGGAAAATACGTATTGAAACGTCAAACGCAGGAAAGGCATTTTTCATTTTAGATTATTGGTTTTGTATAACACGAAAGGAGGACAGAGAGGGAAACAGCGATTCAATCGAATACGCTTTTAGCATTGCTCGCCCAATATCCAAGACGATTCTTTATCTGATAGCAGTGCAACAGTACGTCTACATATATATGTATATACGTGTGGTACTACCTCTATATACAGCTCTATACAACACATGTATATAGAGAATAACAGGAGGCAGCAATTGAAAAATCTACGAATAGAATAACATCCTGCGAAGCACGCGTACGACACGAAGATATCACCCTTCTTCTTTTTCGCAGGTTTCTTCTTCTATCCTTCCTATATCTCTCCTTTCGTTCTTCTTAAGAAGTGAGGACGAACGAAACACACACAGAAAAAAAAAACGAAAACATTCAAATTCGTTCCGCCCGAAAGGTTTCCATCATGGCCGCTGTTGTAGAGTGTAGCATGATCGCCGGAGGCCGTTTTGCATGTCTTTTGCGGGCGACTCCCCCGTCCTGTCGATGTTTCCTGTTTGTTCCGGCGTCTACCAGCTCCCGATGTATGTTTACGTGTGTATGTGCCGTCCTTTTAGATATTATTTAAATGATAATTTATTCCGCGTTTTGCGGTCTGTAGAACTGACATCAGTGCCTCCTCTTCCTCTCCCTGTCCGTCTCCTCGTTGATGTTATCCGAAAGTTGCATTACAGGATTTATTATTAATCCGATCCGACACTTGATTCGTACGTGTGTGAGATGATTATGTAGGTAAGTGTAATGTAACATTGATGTTAATTTGCAAAAAATATAGAAAAACAAATGAGATAAAAAGAGTAATATTTAGTTTGATATGTAAAGTCAGTCATAAAGATCTCCACAAAAGTGTCAGTATCAATAAGGGGTTAGTCAGTCGAAGACCTGCACGAAAGTATTTTATTTCGTCCAAAAACAAAAACAGAGCAGCCAGGCTTGAGTTCGGCAAAACTCATGTCGACTGGACAATCCAAAAATGGAAAACTATTATTTTTCTGATGAATCCAAATATAATTTGAAAGATTCTTGGTGGAATAAGACAAGTAAGGAGACCAAAAGGACAATGATTGAATCCTCAATATTGTATCACGACTACCGAGTATGGAGGAGGCAATGTTATGGTTTTCGGATGCTTTTCTGGGCAAAGAACTGAACCTATCCACCGAATAGAGGGAAAAATGTAATCTTGCTGTATATTGAAGAAGAAATGGCGGTTCCAGCACGATAACGATCCGGCATCCAAGGTTTTGTTCTTGGTGCTGAATATACATTTCTTGTTGGCCGATGTTCATGATGAAATCCATGAGGACTGCTTCATGATTAAATTGCTTCCAGATACATCGGAGAATGTAATCATTGTTCTTGATAATGCTTCATATCATAGCAGAAAAATAGAAAAGGTTCCAATAGCTGCATGGAGAACCTGTTAAAAAGTCGTTAGTGGTTAAATCTCAGTATATGAAAAACAAGATGGATAAATTTGCATGGCGTTCATCGCTTAAAATTAGATTTAGATTTAATTAAGTGTGCAAGATGTGCAAAGCTTTCCATCCAGTCTAAGAGCTTTAATAAACTGCCTTAGCTGTGATGATTTCAGAGAAGGTATTTCTTCTTCGTCTATGACGTCTTTCCCGAGATAGTTGACTCGGGTTTCCATGATGCCGGTGCATTAAGATGTCAAGCTTTCTTTTTGGCTCCAAAATGACTAAAAAAGTTTAGTCCAAAAAAGTTGAAAGACTACATACAGTGTTGTTACAGAAATATCTAGACATGTAGACTGGCTGCCTTCAACGCCAAATAGGAATGATAATCTTTCTGTGTCATCTGAGAAACTAGTCGAAACAAAGTAAGAAGATCTAGAATCGAAGAAAAAGATGAGAACGAGATATAAGGAGAGATTGCTATTTTTACTGTGAAAGCAAGAATCATCAGAACTGGAAACGATTTACTACAAATATTTAGATCCAAATATTTTAAAACAAAACTATTTAGGAGGAATCTTCAAATTTTATTTTATTTTTCCTTATATTTTGTATAGACCTTGGACGTCATAGATAGGGAGAAAACAGTAAAATAGAGATACTTTTTACATGGTCTGAAGAAAAGCTTAAATATTGATCAAGCTGTAAAAAATGGCAAGTGTTGAAGTAAAGCTTCAAGAAAGTTCGGAATTCCACAGAACACCAGCGATTCAACGTTTTGAGCAAGAGGAGGATATTTTTGTTAATTAGATATTAGCAGTGGCTAAAAAATACTTTGTAGTAAATAGAGATAGAGTAAAGATGTCTATATATTATTATTTAAAGCAAAATAATAGAGAAGTCCATCGCCTTAATAAAAACTAGACAGTGCAGGTTTTCTAAAGCAAAATCAAAAGTGGAAGAGTTTTGGGACAAAGACTAAGAAAGATTTTCTGATGACGAAAAATTCGTCCCTCCTCCCCCCTCCATTAATAATATTTCCTTGCCCACCCTGGACAAGAAAATATTGCTCTTCTCGTAGAGTTTATATCATAGGGCTTTGTGTCGTTCTAACAAATGTAAAATTTAATGAAAGTTAAAACACCAAATAAAGTTAATCCTGTCCTATTTTTTCATCAAAATTTTACTAAAAATATTGCACTGTGAATTTGGTCCCAGTTTGGCCAATTTAAAATTTCCAATAAATTTGAAAAATTCGTTCAACTTGTTGCCAAACAAAATATGATAATATAAAGCAGGCTTTATAAACGAAATTTTTGATAAATACGCTAATCCACATCTATTTGGACCTATCCTTGTCATGTGGTCACCAAGGCCACAATGCCCTGTGAGGATGCGTATGGTCTATTTTACATCATTGTAGCTTCCAAGGAAGATCTTGAAGTGTCTCAGATCATGAAGATTCTCCCAGAGGGATGCTCTGAGCCTCTCTTCTCTGTTTTTAAGTTCTTTTTTGTAGGTGTTCATCCCTATACCGCAGAACGGTTCCGGTAATAAATTAACTTCTTCGTTGCTTCTGATTGTTTATTCATTCCCAGACTAATTTCCTGATGATCCAGGTGTTAAACTGGCATCGGACTCTTGTTTTCTGCTTCCGATAGTTCCTAGGTTGTTTGAATCTTTCAATGTTGATCTTCGGTTGGAAACATTCCCAGACTAATTTTGGTTCCTGGCCCAAATATCCCTGATCTGATCCATCGGTTTTAGAATCGTGGCTTGATAGTGTTTGAAATTCTCTCTTTGTTAGGTTCCGATGGTTTTCCCGGAATAAACACGTTTTTCTTATTAATATTATAAGTACATTGCATTGACTTTTACAAAAATATGTTTTTGAATCAAAACCTGTCATTTCACGATTCGATTTGCGTGCGTTAGAAAAGAAAGTTGGTACTTACTGGAACTTGATTAATTCAGTGAATTTTTGGTTCCTAACCCAAATAATCCCTGGTCATAAACAATAACGTATTTAACAATATGTTTATTATTAATTCTCGTCCACACACAACTTGATAGTGTTTGCTTTTACCCATAGTATATTGCATTAAACTGACACTTTACACAAAAATATATTTTTACATGTCAGTAACAATTCTATGGTAGCTATGCTACAATACAATAATACGGTTCGTGCTATAATGCAGCCAACAGTTCAATTTTCATTATGACCAACTATTAACACCACCACCGAATCCAGGATTCCCATCTTCTTTAAATATTCCCGCATTTTGACACCACTTAAGGTTTTAGTGAATGAATCAGCAAGGCTGTCATTCGAAAAAATATACTCCAGCTGCATTTCATCTGTTTCTGTCATGTCCCTAATAAAGAAGTATCGAAGATCAATGTGCTTCAGCAAGTTTTATAGGGCTCTGAGTATCCATTTTTATACAAAAACCTTTGTCGAAGAACTTTTGCTGTTGTATTTCGGTTGCGAGTTTTCTATAAAAAATATATTCTTTCGCGGTTTCTGTCAAGGCTATTAATTCTGCTTCAGCTGTGTTCAGTGACATACTTCTTTGTTTTTGACTTTTCCATGATATAGCTCCATTCGCTAGGACAAACACGTACCTACTAAATGATTTTCGATCGAAAATGCTACAGACTGTTCGTTGACTTTTCTATAATCTAAGCTATAGTTTTTGGTGGCATTTAAGTATCTCAATATATGTTTCACACTAGTCCAGTGCTGTTGTTTTGGATCTTGATTAAATTGTGACATAAATGTTGCTGCAAATGCTAAATCGGGTCGCGTAGCTATTGCCAGATAAAGAATACTTCCAATGATTTCCTGATATAACTTCTTTTGATCTACATTGAGACTTTTATCACGTTGTTCATCCTCATCGTATTTTAGACCTAAAGGCAATGGTGTTTTGGCGCCTTTTGAACCTTGCATGTTGGTTTCTTTCAATAGTTCGTTTACATATGCTGTTTGATGTTGATGTTCTAATTTTCCAAAAATACGTCTGATCAAAATCTATTCCAGGTTTTTGAGTATTACCTAATGCAACAACTCTCGCTCTATGTGCTATTACATCGCCATTTTCGTCTCTCTTCGTCTTAAATACCCATTTCGTCTTGATTGGTTTTATTCTCTTTTTCTTCGTTACAAATTTCCAGGTTTCATTTCTTAACAAATTTTCAAATTCTTCTTCTACCGCATTTTTCCATTTTTCCCTGTTTTCATCTTGCATCGCCATATGCATATTCTTAGGGTCTCCACGTTCGTTCATTAATGTTAGATAAGTTTGTGAAATTTCGTCCATCTGCGCTTTCATTTATTTCGTAATCTTCCAGCCAAGTTGGATTTCTTATCGTCCGTCCATTTTTTGTTTTTCTAGGAATGACAATTTTTTCTTCGTTTTCTTCATTTTCGTCTAACACCATTTGGTTTCCCATTTCTTGATTTATTTTTAGATCATCCTTTTCATGGTCTTGATTTCCTAAAAAATCTAACCCTTCTTCTGTTGGGATTGAGATGGATACTTCTTTGGTTTCGTCAGTTACGATCTTTTGTGTTGTTAATTTCCCTTGCTGTCTCATAGGAAAAACATCTTCTGCAAATTTAACATCTCTACTTATAAAAAATGTATCTTTGGAATCAGCATTCTCGCCATATATTATAAATATACATGGCATTCCCTTAGGTGATAACTCACTAGGTCGAAATTTATTTGCCGCCCATGCCTTACAACCGAAGACAAGCAAATGATCAATATTATTCGCTCCATTTTTCACAAAGTGAAAAATGCTGGATTTGAGTTCGGCGAAAAAGTGCAAGCGAAACATTTCTGCGAACTAGATGCTTGTTGATGCTTTCATCATTCTTCTTCTTGGTGGTAGCGAAATCTTGAAGCAGTAACCAACCATGCCATTCATCGTATTTTGTATGAATTTTCTTCAATGTTTCCCAAATGTCTTTTGCCGTCTTGCATTCCATTATATCGTCTAAGCTGTTACTGTTCATCGTTTACCACCATATCATTATGAACTCAATCTAATCGAGGTGGTGTGGGCTCAAGTTAAACCTAACATTAAAATGCATAATGTTAACTTCAAAAGGAAAGATAAAGAATCATTAATTTCATAGGTTTATCGAAAAGTAACGATAAATAACTATGAGAATTACATTGGTAAACATGAATAAAGGTTATGTTTTGATTAGAATGAAAAAGCGGAAATACAATTTGGCAACAACGATGGCAATCGGGACGAGATCTGCACTAAAATATAAAGCTTTAGATAGTACAGTGCTCTAGATTTGTAGATTTGTAGATTTGAAATGAGGGTGATATTGCGCTGCGACCTATTAATCTATTGTGCCCCCTTGCGTGAGCTGTAAGCTGCTGGGGTATGCCCGCTCCTACAGCTCCCCATCCAGTCCAAGAGCTTTGATAAACTGCATTAGCTGTGATGGTTTCAGAGAAGGTATGTCTTCTTCGTCTATAACGTCTTTACCGAGATGGCTGGCTCGGGTTTCTATGATGGTGCTGCAGTAAGATGTCAGGTGTTCCGGATTTTCATCCTCTGCCCCGCAGAACCTGCAGTCGCTATTCTGTTTTAGACCTATCCTTGCCATGTGTTCACCAAGGTGAGGATGCGCAATCTATTCCTGCTAAGTTCCAGCAAAGTTTTTGCTCTATGCTTATTGTAGTTTCCAAGGAAGATCTTGGAGTGTCTCAGACCACGAAGATTCTCCCAGAGGGATGCTCTGAGGCTCTCTTCCCGATCTTTAAGATCTATTTTGTAGGTGCTCGTCACTATACCACAGAACGGTTCAGGTCCCACAAACGGAGTTGTAGCGGCCTTTCTTGCTAGTGAATTAGCTTCTTCGTTGCCTCTGATTCCAGTGTGTCCTGGTACCCAGTATAGTGCAACTCTATTATTCTTGCCCAGGTTGTTTAATTTATCAAGACATTCCCAGACTAATTTCGAGCTGATCGTGTTAGAGCTCAGCGCCATTAGGGCTGCTTGACTGTCGGAGAAAATTGCAATGCTCTGCTTCCGATAGTTCCTGTCAAAGTTCAGTTGAGCACATCTTCCAATTGCATTGATCTCCGCTTGGAAGACGCTGGGGTATGTCCCCATTGGCTCGGAATATTTGGTTCCTGGCCCAAATATGCCTGCACCTGTTCCTTTATCGGTTTTAGACCCGTCCACATACCACTTGATAGTGTTTTCCTTTAGGGAGTACGTGGAGTGTTCTCCTACCCACTCTCTCTTATTATTTAGCTTGGTGAGGAAATTCCTTTCAAAGCTATATTCCTTGACCATTTCATCATTTGGTAGGCTTAGAAGTGGGGAGAGCCCGGCTGCAGATGTCCATGCTCTCTGGTGCGGAGTCTCGCCCCTTCCAGTCCCCGCCCTGGTCAGTCTGTGCACAGCCGCAAGGGCCGCTCTCTCCACCACTATGTGTAAGGGGTAGAGGTCTAAAATTACCTCTAGGGCCGCAGTTGGGCATGTTCTCATGGCTCCGGTGATGCATACACATGCCAGCCGTTGCAACTTTTCAAGGGTATTCCTGATTGTAACTTTAGTGACCATCTGGAACCAGGTTATTGCCCCGTACGTTACCATAGGTCTTACTACACTGACGTACAGCCATCGTAGTATACTTGGGTTGCAGCCCCAAGTTTTGCCTGCCAGGTTCCGGCATATCATTAAGGCTCTTGTTGCCTTATTCATTGTCAGTTCTATGTGTCTGTTCCACAGAAGTTTTGAATCTAGGGTTATTCCTAAGTATTTAACTTCTGATTTGCGTTCGATCACTGTTCCATCCAAGTGGATGTCTTTCATGTTCGAAATGTTCCTCTTCCTAGTGAAAGGCACAATCGTGGTTTTTGCGGAGTTGATACTCAGCCCCACTGATCGACACCATTCACTGGTGATTTTAAGGCTTGTTTGTACCAGGTCACAAAGAATCCCCTCATACTTGCCTTTTGCTATTATTACAATGTCATCGGCATATCCTACACAATGTATGCCAAAGGCTGTCAGCCTGTTGAGCAGTTCATCTGCCACCAGGCTCCACATTAGAGGCGAACAGACGCCACCTTGAGGTGTTCCACGAGTGATTCTGATTTTGATAGTCCGTTCACCTACCGTCATCTCAGCTGTCCTCGTGGAGAGCACTTTACTTATCCATCGTGTTACTGTTTTACTGACTCCCCTTGCTTCAAGTGCTCGTTCAATCGCGTCATGTGACGTGTTATCGAACGCACCCGAAATATCCAGGAAAGCGCAGATCGTTGTTTCTTCATCATCCAGAGTTTTCTGAATGATTCCACTAAAATATAGAGCTTTAGATAGTACAGTGCTCTAACTAAAGTATAACAATAACTGGTGGCTTTAGCCTATTTAGTATTATTTCTTAGACAAAATATAAATCAGTAAATATGATTAATTTAACAATACAAGCAACAAGAATGCAAAACTGAGCAAATCCTGTTAACTTACGTCACGAAATAACCGTACATGTACTTAATTCTGATTGACGTCCGTATTGTACATTCATATATGTATGCACGGTATCCGGGGCGGCAAAAAAAAAGCTTTCTGCGCACGATGCCTATTCGAAAGCTCTCTGTCTCTCCATATAATACAAAAATGCTGAATATTCTGTCAGTCCGAACTCATATTTCATAATAATTGAGGTCAGCATGTAAAATCAATTTTCAAACAATCAGATAAGGGTTCGGCTCTTTATATCCTTTCGTCCCGCTGTCCCCCTCGGACCTCCTCCGGTTTCAATCCGAAGCGAATAGCGCATATATATATGTATGTATACGTGTATACAGTGGTACTACATAAATATGTAGGCGGATTTTGGGATAACAGTAATTTCCCAACATACATATATCCAGATCCGATCCACTGTTTATATTGAATCGGTTCGCTATTGCCTTTGTGAAGGCTTATCTGGGCTATCTGTAATGAGATCTCTGTCTGTCAGCGGCCACAACTGTTGTGTATAGTATACGCCCGCTGCTCAAACTACTGGCAGCTATTGTGGGTGGCCGTACCGCTACCGTATGTATATGTATATCTATAGTTCAGATTTAGACAACAGAATATGCGTATGTATATCTGGCGCGAACTGGTAGGAAGTTGACCGTCCTCTATTCGATTATTTGTTTGAGAAACGTCAAATACATCAAATATGTATTATGATGTCGGTAAGGATATCGAAAAAATTAATATTTATTACATACATACAGGCTATATGGTTTAAAATTACATTTTCGACGTCGACATCTTCAGGATATTAAAAATTATGAATGTCATCGTTGTGCAAATCGTTGTACTATTGCACCGTGATCGTCCTTCCTCTCCTGCAGATAGTCGATAAGGATCACACCTTGGGAATCCTAAAAAATGATCTTTGCTTTCTTTGGAGCTGATTCGCTCGGAATAGTTCACTGCTTCGACTGTTCCTTGATCTCGGGTATGTAATGGTGGATCCAAGTCTCATCCACGGTTACGAAACCCGCGAAGAAATCCCTTGGATTGCGTTGAATCCTGGCCAGACACTCCTCCGATTTCGTTTTTGCTCCGATGTGAGCTAACGTAGTACCCATCGCGCTGAAAGCTTTTTTCATTACCACAATTTTGTGTAGGATATGATCAGCCCGTTCCTCTGAGATGCCTGTTGTCGCTGCTATCGCTTTCAGCTTCAATCAGTGATAGGCTAACACGACATCATGAATCTTGTCGACCATTTTATAGTTGGTAGCGGTTTATGGACGTCCACTGCGTGGTTCGCCACTTGTGTTTGTGCGACCACGTTCGAACTCGCTCACCCGAAAGCTGATGTTCGAAAATGATGGAGTAGATTCGCCATGAACATCTAGCAAAATATGGCCGTTTTCCCAGCCATCCAGAAGTGAAAATTTCGGGGAAATCCAGGAAGTCGAGATTTTTTTCAAAATCCCAAGAGGGTAGGTATCCCACTTTAGCCTAACGTCCTATATGTAGGACTCTTGCTTTTGAGAGCAAATTTGAACATATATACTCGTTATTCATCAAGCCATCTGCTGGTACTTTTTTATAACTATATGACATGTAGTTTTAGTATTTTACCGATAATGCAGGTCGCAATAAATATTGTGTACTGACATGTGAAATTTTGCAAAAATGGATAAGTTTTTATATACTTTTTATATTGCTAAATATGTATATATTGCCTTTATATGTTGTAAAATATCATAAGTTTCCAATGGTAAATTCCATTTTTCATAAAAATTGATTGAAGTTTATTCCTATGTTTGTCAAGCAGTGAGGTCCTATATGTAGGACGTTAGGAACAAGCATATGCATAGTGTAAAATCAACAAGTAGACCTTTTATATCTCAATATTTTTTTTCAGTGGTCTAACATTACATGAAGCGTTAGCGTTGATCGAGGATGATAACTTTCCACATCCCGAAGCCGGGAAACGAGGCGTCCGATGAGCTGGCCAGACGAGGCTCGTCAAGGCCTTTCATAGGAGCGGCCCCTTCCTTCGGCACTACCAAATCACAAATTAAGAGGTCCATCTACGAATGGTCACAAAACAAGTCCAAGGAATGGTGGGTAAGATCGCCAGGACAAAGACAGGCTAAGGAGTTCCTAAGGGAACAGAGGCCTAAGTTTACTGAAGACCTACTGAGTAAAGACAGGAAGACTGTCAAAATGATAGTAAGTCTGATGACCGGTCACTGCAGACTGAGTAGGCATATGTTTAACATAGGCCTGGCAGAAAATGCTCTCTGCAGATTCTGTCAAGAGGAAGAAGAAACCCCAGTTCATGTTTTGTGCCACTGTGACGGCCTAGCGAGGACAAGGTTTCTAGCAATGGGGGTAGAGAACCCCACAGCCAACGGCTACACAAAAGAGCCGCTCTCAAAAATGATAAGTCTGATTAAGAAGGCGAAACTAGAGAGCGTTCTCTAAGGTAAAGGGGATCACAATAGACCTGTAAAGGTCGCGGTGAAACAGGCCCGCATGCCACCCCACTCTTAACCTAACCTAACATCCCGAAGCCAACATTATATTATTTCCCCCTGAAGACGGCAATGTGACCGATGAAGATTCCGGCGACGATGAGAATATGTCACCAAACAGATTACCAGCATCCCAACTAGCTGGTCCTGCTGAAATTTTGCCTCCAAAATTATATAATAACTCAGCGGAATATGATGATGAAGACGATTTACCATTAGCTGAATTGCGAAAGAAACTCTTTCGCTCGAAAGCAATAAAATCTAAAGCATATAACTGGATTGAAAAGGACTTGCCAAATAAAAACTGTATACCTAACATTGTGACCGAAACTACTTTTTACGAGGAATATTCTCCTATAGAAATATTTGAACCTTTTTTTGACAAAGACCTTTTTGAACTTATAGTAAGCGAAACAAATAACTATGCTATTAGTAAAAATTCTGAGGCTAAAATTACAACAACCCAGGAAATGAAATGTTTTGTTGGTACCTTGATCTTGAGTGGATATGTTCCATATCCAAGGAGGAAATAAAGACACAAGTAACCACTTCGTAACCAATGTTATATCTCGCGACAGATTTGATTTCCTCATGAGCAATGTGCATTTAGTTGATAGCTGCTGTTTGAATAGAACTGATAAATTTGCAAAAGTACGGCCACTGTTTGTACATCTGAACCAAAAATTTTTAGAGTTTGCTCCGTTGGAAGTCGCGCATAGTATTGACGAGGCAATGGTGCCTTACTTTGGTCATCATGGTTGTAAGCAATTCCTGAGGGGCAAGCCAATTCGTTATGGATATAAGCTTTGGGTGGGAACTACACGACTTGGTTACATAAATTGGTTTGAGCCGTATCAAGGTGCAAACACCGGTGCATCCGAAAAATATAAAGATTTTGGCGTTGGTGCTAATGTTGTGCTTACTTATAAGGATGTGTTGTTATCAAAATGGAGTAGCGAACAGTTCCATTTTTATTTCGATAATTTTTTTACTAATATTCCACTACTTATCGAATTGAAAAACAGCGGAATACATGCAACAGGTACAATATGAAACTAACCGAATTCCTAAAAATCCACTAAAAGCCGTAAATATCATGAAAAAGGAACCAAGAGGGAGTTTTGATTATAAAGTAGAGAGAGACAACGAAATAATTATTGTTACATGGAATGACAATAATATTGTTTCCCTAGCGTCAAATTATACTGAACAATAATAATGTCAAAAGATATTCTTCGAGTGAAAAAATGAATATTCAAATAACACAACCACATTTAATTTATCTGTTCAATACTAACATGGGTGGAGTCGATCGTTCGGATCAAAATATCAGCTTATATAGGACTTCCATCCGGGGGAAGAAATGGTACTTTTCATTAATTACCCATTGCATTGACATGGCTGTGCAAAATGCCTGGCATTTACACAGACGGGTTAACGGTGAACTGGATTTGCTCGCGTTTCGAAGACGAATTGCAACAGCGCTTCTTCAAACATACGCTAAACCTATGAATAGATCTTTAGGGAAACCAAATGCCAAGGAGAATTGCGATTCCCGTTATGACAGACTAGACCACCTTGTTAGACCACAAGACAAACAAACGAACTGTCGGTTTTGTCATATGAACAACAACAACAAAAATTGTTTAGGATAACATTAATAAATCACTACTTGTTCATGTTGGACTTCGTTTTATGGACAAATAAATGATGTTTTACATAAACTGTTGACCATTTGATTGAATACAAAGATTGCACCGTCGGTTCATTGACTCGCGGACTCTATGGAATATTCCGGGAATAGCTTCTACATGTGTACAACTCGCCATTATTCTTGCTAAGAGATCTTTCTCATTACGGATAGACGTTTCGTAAACTAAAGATTTGAGATAACCCCAAAGGACAATCCAGGGGGTTGAGATCGGGAGAACGTGCTGGCCAGGTCACGGGACCTCCTCATCCAATCCATCGGCGGGAAAATTGCTGGTCTAGATGTTGGCGCACGTTTAAACCAAATTGCGGAGGTGCCCCATCATGTTGGAACCAAATGTTATTTCTAATGTTTAAAGGAACATTTTCCAATAATAGAGGCAACATATTTTGCAGAAAATTCAGATAAATGTCTGCGTTCAAACGAGGAGGCAGCAAGTGAACTATTAGGTTCTCTCCAACAATACCAGCCCACATGTTAACACTAAATTGTTGTTGGTGTCTTCTAGAGACCACAGCGTGAGGATTTTCATCATGCCAAATGTGACTGTTTCTACTATTAAAAAAACCATTGCGCGTGAAACATGCCTCATCAGAAAACAACACTACTCTCCCGATATCAGGTTCGTTGTGATCCAAAAACCATTGGCAAAAACCCAATCGATGTGGATAATCTTCAGGATTTAAAGCTTGTACGCGTTGTAAATGGAAAGGGTAGAGAAGTTGTTCATGAATAACACGGTGTACCGTCGACTTCGATGATCCCATATGGTGTGCAATTGCGCGAACACTTGTAAATTGATTTTATTCAACGCGGTGTAGAATCTCTTCTTCAAATTGAACCGTACAAGCTGTTCTCGGACGACCACTACCACCAGGACGTTTTAGGTTCCCACTTTCTCTAAGGCGACGATGGATGGAAGCAAAGGTTGTATGATGAGGTTGCCGACGTGCCGGATACCTTTGTTCATACAATCGTGCTGCTTCTTTTCCATTACACTGTGCTGCACCATAAGCAAGATGCATATCGGCAAGTGCTTCAAATGAGTAATTATCATTCATTTTCAATATAAATTTTATATTAACAATCAGTAAAGTAAATGTAATGATGACAACTAAATATCACAAATAATTACGTCTATCTCAAAAGCGACATCTATCGAATGTTTACTGTGATAAAGAAATGTTTCTCTTGTCCAAGAAAAACCGTAGGTGCATCGACAAATTTTTAACGAAAGATGGTTGCAGCCCAAACGACTCATTTGCGGACATATGTTTACTAAACAAAAAATGTTTGTTTTGATGTCCTCTACCACCCCTTAAAGTATGTCGGTGTATTTCTGGGACACCCTGTATATTCCTAACGGCTTATATATAGGTCCCCTAGTATTTCTTTTGTTTCTATAAATGTTTAATGTGTTTTTTTTGCAAAACTGTTAGTTTATGCTCTAATAAACGTTATTCAGTCGTTTGGAATTATTTTTTAACAACAATTTTGGTATCAGGAACAAGTGGGGTATGAAAAAAAATGGGGTTTTTTGATCATTTTTGATAGGCGTTCGATTTCGTTCAAATTTTGGATACATATGTAATTGACCATGCTGAATATGAAAAAAGTGTCAGATTTGGGTTAAAGGGCTTTATTTGGCCAAAAAATATAAAAATAACACCTGATACAAACACTCCAATTCCACAGAGGAGCAATTTAACGTCGATTTTTGTAGGTAAACGGTCCAAAACCTCGCAACTATTCTTCTTCGTCCGATATTTAATTTATAAATTTTTTCAGCTTTCAGAATATGTATAAGTTGCATTTACGAAAGTGACTACTTCACCTCGAAAAATGAGAAAAACTCAAAGGGTGCATTTTTAACGTCCCAATTCCGTATGCAAGCATTCCACCGCCCCTTTCTAGGGGGGTTAGCTTCATTTCATTGCTATACATTACTAACAAATTGGAAAACCTTTTTTAAACTTGTGAAAATAATAATATTATTGCAGGAGAAAACTAGCGCGAATTTACGAGAAATTTATGACTGAATAGTATACAACGATTTTCCCAAATTTTATGAAATGTTTTACAGATCATCACCGCACACAGAGCACTAAATAAAATACGATCTAAAAATGAGGTTATCTCTATTTTATGGCTGCGTTATAATAACATTAAAAAACCGTAAATTTCCAATAAATATCCCGTAACGAACGTAAAACTCTTCGTACAATCGGCAGTTCGAAAAACACCGGCAGAAAAAAAAATCAGCGACGTAACCCGGTAGCGTCAAGTGCCAATAAACGCTGTTGCACGACACACCGTGTAAAACTACAGGGTGTTATCGCGCGTGGCTGGTTTCCTATTGTTATTTTCGACGGGATCATCGGTTCGTGAAAATTACACTTCGCCTAGGTGAAACAATTGATACCTATCGATTTTATTTCTATCGTACGACCAGCATCAGCTCGATTTAGTTCTTTCGTTTTAGCTTGTCGGTGAAGTGTTTACTTACGGATTGACGTGGCACACAACATTGAAGAACACACACATATTCGTAGTGATTATTTCAATTCGAATTCGAAGATTCGGAACGGAACCTGTGATGCCGGCCAAGTATTGCGAAAGTTCTAATTTTCATTTGGAAGGCAAATAACTATTCGGGATGCAAATCGTTTCCGGAAAGAATAACAATCCAGCGGTTGGAAATTCGGAAAAAGGGATGTTGAAAAACGATCCATAACCTCTCTCTTGTATATATATAGATATATATATATACAGGAGAGATCGATATTATGTAAATTCTATAAATGTAATTCAATATTTAAATTACCAAACCGTCATAAAATTGCAAATGCGACCAACTATAAAACGGCGAAGATTTAAGACGGAAGAGAACTTTTTCCGTTCGCCAGCCGCCTGTTTACTTCCTGTTCCGGAGAATAGGACTTGTTTTGCATGTCGCGGAAACAGGGCAAAAAAATTTACATCTCAAACACTTTACGTCTGACATTATGAGAACCATGTAATGCATATTAATGGAGGTTTTGCATGTCTTTTTCTCAGTATATCTATCTTTCTTTTCGTCATATGTACGCAGTAGAAACGCTACATATTCGTTTCAAAAAAACCGTTTTCTTCTTACTAGAAATACGAAACAAACAAGCTGTTTTAAGCAACAAAGTCTATAATTGAAAGTGCATGCATGTTATAAAATCACAAGGTTCACCTAGAAAACTAAGATAATCAAAATCAAAATTATTCACTGGCTACGGCCATCTGAACAAGAGGGCAAGGTGGAGAGAGATAAATACAGGCTTTGTTCAGAATACAGTGAAATGGTGAAACGCATTCATCAGCATCATACCCACCAAGAAGATCCCAAATTTCTTCAGAAATCGAGTTGTTACGTTTAGTAAGTTGGTAATCTGGAGAGAGATGATTAGATGGTGGCACCTTAGATAATGTGCACCCCTTTCTACATTAAATAGAAATACAACACGTCATGTTAGTCGAGTATCAAATCTATTTAAAACAAAAATGGTGTCAGAACAAATTGATATTGAAAAATTGCATGAGCAATTGATGGGATCAAGGAAATTGTGGCTTCATTGTGCGCATCGTTGCTAATTTCGTCATTATTAGAGCTACAAAGTCGGTTAAACGGACGACAATTGCAGTGGTGCAAATTAGAAAACAATTGAGCATCGTATTTTCAAGATATTTACTGAAACTTGCCCAGAAGTTATTATGACAGAACACCGTAAACAAAATCACTCCTACAATAGCCTGCCTACCACGGAAGACTCCTGTTATGCATTTGGAAAGCGGAATTTCAGAATTTTTCCCAACTGTAGAAAATGGAGCAGTAGTAGACTTCATTATGCCCAATCCAATGGCAAATGGCAGTTGAAATTTGCGAAAGAATGATTGAGGCTTATGGAAGCGATGCATCAGCACATTACGTAATAAAATTTCGGTCAAAACAGTTTTGATGCGACCGTAAATCTATCTGAACTGGTTCCCCTGATTTGCTGGAAGAGCTCTCTCAGTCTGAGGTTGAAACTAATGATCTAATAAGGTCGAAACTCATCTATGGTTCGTTACTAACGTGCAGATTAACAGAGATTTAGACATACCACCTTTGTACGATCATGTGCTGGTGCTGGCCAAGAAGACCCTCAAGAAGGTTGCTCGATTGGAGAGCTAGTTGGTCCAGTATCTTGGGAAGCTGGATCCCGACAGACCGTCACCTCGTGTGGAGACCAGATGGTTTTTATAGTCGATGGATTAACCGACCACCATGAAAGGGTCACCTCGGTGAGGACCTCTGCAGCAAAAGATCGCTGGCTCCGCTCCAAGGAGATAAAAAGGTTTATGGACAATCAGCCCAACCTTGGACAAAAAGTGGGCCTTGAATCAATCAAGGATGATTCGAGAGTTACCAGTCCCAAAGCCGTTAGAAATATCCTCTCTATGGAACATATTGTAATGTAAAATTTGATTGATAATTAAATTAAGAAAATTCGAGTTTTACTCTTTAAATTAAAAATTGGGGTTTTAATTAAAAAAATTAAGCTCAGGGGCTCGCGAATTCTTAACTCTACAGCAGGTGTAGAGAACAGAATACGACAGCTTATCTTACGTTGAAAAATGCCCAAGTGAAAAATGCTTAGAAAGATGCTTTACATAAAAAAATAAATTTATTAAATTCAATAAAACTATAAAAAAATAGTTTACAGTGTGCAGAATAGCGTGGCAATCACCACAAACTAGTTTATTAACCTTTTAAACCTTTTAGAATTTTTGAAAATTTTTCCAACTTTAAGTTGAGACTTGTATTTAAAAAATTTAATTTTAATTAAAGTAAATAATTCTTATCTTTTTAACTAATATTCTTTTTATAAAGAAAAATAATTTTTAATTTTTCTAATATTATTTTGGACATATAAATGTATATTTACCTATATAAAAAAAAATATTTTTCCTAAACTTCTTAAGACCTCAAAATTAATTAAAGTTAATCTACCTTATCTTACGTGTGTAAGTGTGTGTGTGTGTGATTTCAAAAGCTTTTTTTTCGAGTTCTTCGAGCGTCTGGACGTGATGATGGTGGATGTTTAAATTACTTTTATTCGAAGATGACCGGTTACTTGAGCTCAGTAGAGCAAACTTCTGTTCGACGATCTATGCAAGAAGAAGCCGTTTGTTGAGATCGGACGACTTTAAATCGATGATTTGCAATTGTCTCCAAATCTCCTCAGAAATATATTTCGATAGTCATATGTCAATAACGGAAATTATTAACGGTCGTTGCTGGTTAATTTCCTACAGGTCCGGTCAAAAATTGTTGTATACAGGATCACCGTAAAGTTGTTAATTTCTATTACCACCTACTTTTTCTTTCTTAAAATGCCCTTAACTGGGTGGTTTTTTCTTCTTTGCTGTGTAGAATTTAATTGTGTAATTTTTTTGCAGTATTTATGCGTATTTGTGTATAAATTAAATGATATAAAATTGATTAATTACCTTAAAACATACAATTGAACATATTGTGGTGACTTCATCATCTTTCTGTCCTTGTCGTTGGGTGGACCTATAATAAGGTCTCTGCCGACCAACACTCCCTTCTACGTCAGACGGCTACTGAGCCAAAACATGACATGGGCCAATATGGAGCAGGCAATCTTCGAGTTCTTCTTTCAGAAATTCCACCGATTGTTCTGTAATCACAGAAATGTTATGTGCGAACATAGCCACACTGTAGTGGTCTAGAGCACTCCGAAGATCATTGGTATATGTATAGAATGTATAGTATGGGGCCCATAAACGATTCTTGAGACAGTCCCTTATTAGTTGTAATCCATTCAGAAGAAATAGGATAACCTGTATCTATGTCTGTACAAATCACTCTTTGACATCTTCTGCTAATAAGGTAGGTACGATTTTATAAGATTATGTATAGGTCCTCTAAAACCCCTTTTCTCCATTTTGCATAGTAACGTTCGGTGGTTAACACTATCAAGGGCTTTTGTACGATGGAGCGTTTTTATATTCGCGGAATGAGGGGGTTGTAGGAGGGTGATTAGGCGCATTGGGGGCGTGGCCTGTGCAGCGACTAATAATTAGTATAAATACGAAGTTTCATTGTTATTAGACAGTTAGTCTTTGAGCTATCGTCGACCAAGTAACATAATCAGGAGTGAAAAGTGAAATATGGAAAAAATCGAATATCGTGCCGTTATAAAGTTCCTTACCAGGCAAAGAAAATCAGTCGCGACCATAATGAATGAGATTGGTTTACGGCGACTCTTGTCCAGGAAAAACCATGGTGTACAAGTGGCATAGTTTATTTAAACAAGGAAGGGAATCCCTTGAAGACGACCCGAGGCCGGGCAGGAGCATTGAGGTGACCACACCAGCACTTATCCAAAAAGTTGAAAGAATTGTACTCGAAGATGCTCGACTAAAGAAGAAACAACTCGTAGAAATAGTTGGAGTATCCGATACAACAATTTTTAAAATCTTACGCGATCATCTCGGCATGTCTAAGGTCAGCGCAAGATGGGTGCCGAGAATGCTCACGCCGGCGCCGCCGCAAAAACAACAGCGCGTAGAGTGTTCGCGTGCATTTTTGGACCTCTGTAATGAAGACAAGGATGGTGTGTATTGAGTCGAATTATTACTGGAAACGAAACTTGGGTTCATCATTATGAACATGAGTCCAAACGAGACTCCATGCAGTGGCATAAAAAGGGCACAGCACCTCCCAAGAAATTTAAAGTGACACAATCAGCTGGGAAACTCATGGCATTTATTTTGGGACTCGGAAGGAATATTGTTGATTGATTATAAAGATAAAGGTGTTTCTATAACCGGAGAATATTACGCTTCAATATTAGAGCGACTAAAAGAAGCCATTAAAGAGAAAAGACGGGGAAAATTGACGAAAGGTGTGCTGCTTTTGCACGACAACGCGCCCGTCCACAAGAGCCGCGTTGCGTTAGCTGCCCTGCATAAGGCGAGCTTGGAAATTGTGAATCACCCACCCTACAGCCCAGACCTGGCCTCGAGTGATT
The DNA here is from genome assembly GCA_023690525.1 of Holotrichia oblita. NCBI lineage: Eukaryota > Metazoa > Arthropoda > Insecta > Coleoptera > Scarabaeidae > Holotrichia > Holotrichia oblita. The sequence goes on along the minus strand of CM043018.1, from coordinate 145,050,609 downwards.
ATTACTTGCTTCCGAAAATGAAAAAAGAACTGCGGGGTAAAAAATGTATTGCCGATGATGAAGTCAAGGAGGCAGTTTCGGCGTATTTTGCAGATAAAGAGAAATCATTTTTTTATGAGGGTATAAATAAATTAATTGAAATATGTGAAAAATGTATCCGTCTTGCAGGTGAATATATTGAAAAAGAAAAATAATTTGGTTTTTTTATTTCCACCCCTTATCCCCCATTCAGCGAATATAAAAACGCTTCCTCGTAATATCAAGAAATATGCCGGTTACTTTCCTTTTACTATTCAATCGTTCTTAAATTTTATTTAAGCAGATGTAGATGGACGTGATAACTGAGATAAGAGCAATTGGCCTGTAGTTAGCGATATCAGATTTATTGCCCTTTAGCTTATTATACAGGAATGATATTAACCATTTTTGGGAACATTTCATAATCAAAGCAATAGTTACGTTGGATATCGGATCTTTCAAAACAACAGCACAAGATTGAATAACTTTGGTAGAGATATTATCCGGACCAACTGCAGACGTATTGTTTAAAGATAATACCTATTAGGTTATAAATCTCATTAGGAGTTGTACGCGTAATGAACATCGAACTACTATTTGGCTGGACGTGTTTGACATCAGTTCGGAGTTGTCCATTCGAATGTACCTACTGAATCTACAAAATATCTGTTGAAAGTCTTAAGTACCTATGTATGTCTCGTTTGTTTCCCCTAACTCTTAACTCTTTGACAATCGACCAGGTAGCTTTAACTTTTGGCATTTCTGAGGTATTTAGAGTAGTATTTAGTATGCCTTATCAGCCAACCTTGGACAAAAAGTTACCCTCGAATCTATCAAGGATGATTCGTGAGTTCGAACCTAGCGTAATAAACATTTTAAATGACAATTTAAACATGAGAAGGTGTCAGCCAGAACCCAGAAACAAAATCAAAATCAATGGAGTAAGTGCATGAAGGGTCTCCATCGCCATGAAAAAGCCAAGACTTAACCACCTGTTGAAAAATTGATAATGTTCGAAATTGATTGATCTTCTAGGACGTTTTAGCGACTTTTTTACAGCTCAAAAATGACCAAAACATAAAGTGTACTACCTAGGAATTATCATCAAGACCAATATCAACTAGAGGAATATTGCATATCAATCGTTTGTCAGTAGTTGCTTCCACTTTTTGACATTAAGTACACATTAATAGACAATTTGTATACAACAGTGATTACTGATTAGTTAAATCTATTCAAAAATACATCATATTTTATCTCAATGATATAAAACCTTTTTTTACCACAATGCATTGCGCGTGTAGATCACATAAAAAGAACCGTTCTTCGCTTTTAATACGCACAACATCGCGAAGCACACAATTTTATTCCTCCACTCCTTCACGTTGCCAATTAGGGAATAGTGTGTTGAATGGTCCTCACGGACCGTCGATCTTGAATCGACTTCCTACGCGCTGCTCTCTTAGTACTATATATAGGTACACACAGATACAGATAGAGGTGGAACTGCAATATTAAAGCAGCAGCAAGAGCAACAGTAGCAGGAGTAGCGATCCACCTAGTCGCTAATTTACCTGATTGCTGATCCCCCGTTTTATCTTTGTGCAGTGGCAAACTAGATGGCGTACCTATCTACCTGTATATTCCGGACTCCGGACCGAATACGGATGAGCTTCAATTAGTCATAATGCTCCTTGACTCGCTTGTTACGCTACACGGGATATGAATGCGAGTACTCGTGCGATGATCACGTCACGATGGCACCACCTACTACTATGTACTACTACTTCTATTACCGTGTATACGATTTGCTGCTGTTTATGTGCTGGATGAGCGGACGTTCCTGCTTCAGCTATTACATTCCTAAAACTATCTTGTTCGTTGAAATAGTGAAGTGAATTACTTACTTTGACGATGCTCGCCATTGAAAAGATTTACCTTTTAATCCCCTTAAAGGTCAAGATTTATTTGATTATTTGAATACCTATAAAATATTATACGAAACGATGAGTCATTTCCTCCTTTCCTTTCCTCTCATTATCGCCATCCCAAGTTACGTTACTTTACAATTTGCACTCGTTTATTGTCGCGGCACGGCACACTGGTTATTTACCCAAGGGAAAAATTGCATACGTTACAGTAACAAGTGAATGCAACCACAAAGCGTAATGTCCGTAATAAGCCTTTGCAATGAACACGACGGACCCTTTCACGTCCTATTTTATACGGCCGTCGTTCCCACCCTTCCTACCCTTTTTCGCGAAATAATGAATCAGGATTTCAGTCGTTTGCGCGATTTGTATCGCCTCCTATAACGAACTTGATACAAAAATATCTTTTACGTTTTTATTAAAGCTTCCTCTTTAAAGCGGTCGCAGCAGCTAGCGCTATATAACTTGTATGTAACATAATAAACGTATCCTGAAACGTTTTGACCCTCGTCTGGACATCAACAAAAGTTCGGTACACTTGTGAGTCAATCCGGGCGAATCTAATTAACGAACAAACAGAGAACCGTTTGATTTAATCCAATGTCAACCAATTAATTACCGAATCATCAACAAGTCAGGAACACTATAATTTGTGGTGATCCCCGTTGCTGCTGGCGTTGACATGGAGACAATGTGGAATTCTGTGACGATGATAGATGGTGCATCCGGCCAACGCCATGATGGATGTTTTAACCGCATCCGTATACGCGAACACACCAACACATATGGAACGTTACGTGGAAGTAGAAATATCTTTACGCGTATATAGATCTGGTACAGCAAGGCAGAAATGTTTTATTCCGTAGCATATCAACAAAGGACGTCAAAATATTTCTAACAGCTGTCAAATTCTAATTACAGTAATTTTTTTCATTCGGTACTTCAACATTTCCAGATTTCATAGTTTTTTTTAGGAGCAGTGAAGCTACAAAAGCAATTATTTTATTTATGGTATAAATCGATATTAAAGTATTTTTGACATCTGTCAAACAAACATTTCTGTCAAACTAGAAATGAATGTTTTCTTTTTAATTTGGCGAATGCTTCCGAGCTGTCAAAACTGTAAAGGCAGTAATTTTTGACGGTCCTGACGATTGACAGCTGTCACTTTTCACTGCGAATTATTGTTTTACAATGTCATATTTCTTTTAGTGCTCTTAATATCAGCTCTTCCTACGTCTTTAAAATATCTCCTCTTATTTTCTTAGTATTTATTTATACTTGTCCACACTCCACACTCTAAGCCACATTCCGGTTAATATTTATTAAAGAAAATATATTTTGACGTCTTCTCTATTTTATACTTGTCTTTTTCGAAATTTCATTTCTATTCTTCTTTTTTTATATTCAGTAAATCTCCATGGATCCCTCCCATCAAGTGGTTTTTAGATTTTCAAAAAAAAAATGTAATGCCAATTTTGACATGTATTACGTGACATAGATTATTTTTTTATAGTTTAATAAAGATTCAAATAAATAAATAAATCAATTAAATTACAAATCTATTTAAATATTCCAAACATCAATACAGAATATGAGCAAAATACAATACAAGATCATAACAATATATATGTATTTTTGAAAGTTGTGAGAGCTGTCAAAATACTTCTGACATCTTTTAATTTGTAACAAATAGTTATTTTACGAGTTTTAAAATTTCAACTATTAAAACACTTCTGACAGCTATAAGATTAGTTGTTTCCTACAATTCTTAATGCTGCAAGCATCAATAACTTTCTGACACCTGTCAAATTATAAAAATATGTTTGTTTCTCTATATTGAGATCGTAAGCTATAGCTGCAAATAGCAATAGTAGTAAAAACAAACTTGTATAAAACACAGTTCGCACAGCTGTGAACTAGTGAACATACTTTTTATTTCCGTTTTCTTGTTTTAATTATGACGCTTGTAATTATCAAAATGTTCCTGAAAGCTGTCCAACTATAAAAACCGTTATTTTTGTTTGAAATCTATGAAACTACAATTGTGGTAACCTTCCTTCTCGTTTTAGCGGATGCTAGAGTAAACAATACCTCTGAGAGTTGTCAATCTATGAAAGCAGTAATTTTCGACAAAGTTAACAGATATAACTGTCAAACTATTTCTGGAATTTTAAAATTATAAACATCAAAACACTTTATGACAGCTGTAAAAATGGTTGTTTTCTGTTTTTGAAAAATGGTTGTTTTCTGATTTTGACAGTACTGCTATTATCAAAAATGATAGCTCAACAAGTATGTGTTTTAACAGATATCTGTCAAAAACGCACTCGACAGTTCTAATATTTTGAGTGCTGAAAATTTATGACAGCTGTCAAATTGTAAAAATATTTATTTAATTCCTATTTTGACGGTTATAACTATCAAAAATACTTATTTCATTTTTATTAGGTGAAAGGAACAGTTGAAATACTTCTGGAAGTTGGCGAACTATGCAACAAGTGATATCTATCGGTTTTAACAGATATAACTGTCAAAATATTTCTGGTAGCTGTAAATATGTAAGAATTCATTGTTTTCTTATTTTGACAGTACTGCTATCAATGAGAGCTATATGTCCAAAACGTACCCGACAGTTCTAATATTTTGAGTGCTGAAAATTAGTGACAGCTGTCAAGTTGTGAAAATATTTATTTAATTCCTATTTTGACGGTTATACCTATCAAACATACTTATTTCATTCTTATTTGGTGAAATGAAGTTGTCAAACTATACAACGAGTGATATCTGTCTGTGTAATAAATTGTTGTTTTCTGATTTTGACAGTACTGCTATCAAAATGTATAAAATGATAGCTGTCAAAATAGAAAAACAATTATTTTTCGTAATTTCAACATAATCAGGCTCTCTATGATTTTTTGTTTGAAAACTATGACGTCGTAAATGTTGTTATTTCATTCTTGTTTTGGTGAATGCAACAGCCACTTTTAATTTCTGACAGCTGTCAAATTATAACAGCAGTAATTTCGACGGTTTTTAAGAGGTGCAATCTTCCACATATACCTAAGGGCTCACAAATTTTAAATACAGGAATTGCCATTCAAATATGGCTGTATGCAGGTGTCAAAAAAATCGCACCTGACAGCTGTAATATTTTGAATACCGAAAATTTCTGATAGGTGTCAAACTGTAAAAATTGTTGTTTTCTTATTTTGACATCAAATGATTTCTGATAGCTGTCGAAATATACCTAAACACAATTATTTTTTACAACTTCAATAAAGACTTATTTCTGACATTTCTGAAAACTGTACCTGTCAAAACTTTTCTAACAGCTAGCTCCTAATTTATATACCTAATCATAAAAACAGTAATTTTTGACAGTGTTAATAGGTCAAAATGGTTCGAAGAACTGCCAACTTATAAATGCAGTAGTTTCTGTTCAAATTTGACCACTGTAGCTGTCAAAATCTAAGATATTTTTGCGATTTTTTCTTTTCAAATTAAACAATTGTAGAATTATAAAAAATATTTTCTACAGTTTAAAGACTTGTTTGGCGACGATTTTTTTTGAGCTGTCAAATCATAACGCACATATTTTTTTACTCTGTTAGCGGATACAGCGATTAAAACACTTCTGTTTGTTATAACTTTTTTCTGAAGCCTTCAAGCTACATCTATCGGTTTTAATAGTTATTACTGTGATGATATTTTTGACAGCTGTCAAAGAGTATTGTTATCGATTGATAATTATATCCTCGAATAAGTCTGTGACCTAATACATTTTTGTATTGCTGCACATGACGCATAAACCTGCATAGTTTCATGTGCCTGTCATTTCTGAAATATCTAGATGCAATCCGAAATTTTGCCGTTATCTGCGACTGTCGACCGGATTTATATATGTGGACGTCCAACCTATGTTTGAATAAATACCGCTGTGATTTATAGTTGATATCTGTCGTTCTCCGAAAATCGTAGCTCTAAAACAATATTGTATAGTAGAGGCATCGATAGGACACAAATTTTTGCTTTTCTGTTTGGAGCTCCTTTTAACTAAAAAGCGTTTCAATCATTTACGAATCCGTATACAATAGTAGAGATTTCCTACTTGATTCTAACCACAAAATCAGACACAATCGTGTATATATAGGAATATGGTAGAGTGATACAAATGAAATTAAATTCGCATCTGTCACGGATATGAAAGCCTGCGATTGTTACGTTACGAATTAAGTAAACCCTGGACAGACTTAAACCAGTTAGCATAGAAAACCTCCAAAGCGTGAACGGAGCCACCGAAATATGCGGCCGTGCACACACACACACACACATCATCACCATCACCATCACCATCACCATCGGTTGCTTGTACCGACTGGGCGAATCATAATGACGGCACCATGAAGGGTAGCACAGGGGATTGTTACGCAATTTCACCCCCGTCAGATTATATGCTGGAATGGATTCGAATAGATTGTCATTTTTTCTTCTGCGAGGCTGTCTCGAATAATGATCGTTGTTTAACCGCGGTGAACATCTTCAAAAGGATAAAAATTTTTTAATAAGTTTCCAGATTTAATTCAGTTGTGCAGAAGAAGAAATCAATCAATTTATTATAGTGCTACGAAAGGAAGCTATGATGGCTGCATGTATAATATTATTGCCGTGGGATGAATGCTGTAATGGCAATAATAAAATATCGTAGGTGTCATTTGGCAATCTCGCCCAAGGCTATAAAATATTTGCAAAGCGCTGCGAAGGGGAGGACTTTACATATTTCCGAGAACCCGAAACGGGATGAGGAGAAGGGGGTGGTTGACGTGAGAGGCCCGGGGATTCGAAAACAACGTCATTACACAATGGATATAACAAGTTATTTCTTTGTTAGTGATTTATAGATCTTGGTAGCGCTGCCTATGCTAATGGCAACATTTATATACGTCTGCCTTCGGTATAACTTATAGCTTTTAACAGTTAATTTGTTACTTTGATTTACGTGCTTTTTGATTTATACCCTTTCTCGTGAATTTTTTTTTTCCACCGTCTTTCTCCTTCTCTGCCGGTTTTTCTATCATCCGGAGAACGATTTTACATATCAAGGTTATAAAGCTCCGTTCCAGACGGACAATAATGATTTCCGCATCAACGAAATTGGTTTTTATGGTAATTAATGAGCTTCAGATTGCTTAAGAATCGGAAGTAAGATAAATGGTGAGCTGAGTAGCTTTTTTAGTATTATTTAATTGGATAAATATAATTTATAATCTCAAGAAAAAATTATAAAGTTGAAGATTTTGGCGTTTTTATAGTTAGAACATTGACTTCCTCATTTTGACTTAATTCTAGTCAATTTTTTTCTGAAAGTCTCATGGTACATATTAGGTAAGATTCAGATTACTATCAGATTTTGATTTGGCGATTAGGGAACTGATTGTACCTCTTCTATAAAGTAGCTAATAATTTTTGAAAACTTAACCTTGCTCTGGGAAAAAAAGAAGCAATAATGGAGCGTACTCATCATTATCACCAGGATTATCAAACTCGTGGATGCATTCATGTTGCAAAAAGGAAGGTAACCCGAAATAGTTTGGGATTTAGTAAAGGAATAATATCTGATTACATATTTCCATTCTTAAAAAATATAAAATTTGATTTAGGTAAATTACCAGATTTTGTTCAAAAAATAAAGATCTTTTTAAATCAAAAAATTATACTTTTGATCATTTAATTGATATTTATAATTCTATTCCTGAAGAGCATGTTGACCTTAAAAAATCAGTATTACCTTTGATTAGTAAATACAAATATCAATGATTTTAAATCGAAATTTATTTTTTGGGCTTCCAACAGAATAATAAATGCATGAAACATTTGAAAACAATAATTGATAATAAAATTATTAAAAGATTCATATTAAAACATGAGTTTTTAAAGAAAAAGATCATGCTGATACGAGGGAGCGTTTTTATATTCGCGGAATGAGCGGGTTGTAGGGGTGATTAGGCGCATTGGGGGCGTGGCCTGTGCAGAGACTCATAATTAGTATAAATACGAAGTTTCATTGTTATTAGACAGTTAGTCTTTGAGCTATCGTCAACCAAGTAACATAATCAGGAGTGAAAAGTGAAATATGGAAAAAATCGAATATCGTGCCGTTATAAACTTCCTTACCAGGCAAGGAAAATCAATCGCGACCATAATGAATGAGATGTCATTGGTTTACGACGACTCTTTTCCAGGAAAAACCATAGTGTACAAGTGGCATAGTTTATTTAAACAAGGAAAGAAATCCATTGAAGATGACCCGAGGCCGGGCAGGACCATTGAGGTGACCACGCCAGCACTTATCCAAACAGTTGAAAAAATTGTACTCGAAGATGCTCGACTAAAGAAGAAACAACTCGCAGAAATGGTTGGAGTATCCGATACAATAATTTTTAAAATCCTACGCGATCATCTCGGCATGTCTAACGTCAGCGCAAGATGGGTGCCGAGAATGCTCACGCCGCCGCAAAAACAACAGCGCGTAGAGTGTTCGCGTGCATTTTTGGACCTCTGTAATGAAGACAAGGATGGTGTATTGAGTCGAATTGTTACTGGAGACGAAACTTGGGTTCATCATTATGAACCTGAGTCCAAACAAGACTCCATGCAGTGGCATAAAAAGGGCACAGCACCTCCCAAGAAATTTAAAGTGACACAATCAGCTGGGAAACTCATGGCAACGGTATTTTGGGACTCGGAAGGAATATTGTTGATTGATTATAAAGATAAAGATGTTTCTATAACCGGAGAATATTACGCTTCAATATTAGAGCGACTAAAAGAAGCCATTAAAGAGAAAAGACGGGGAAAATTGACGAAAGGTGTGCTGCTTTTGCACGACAACGCGCCCGTCCACAGGAGCCGCGTTGCGTTAGCTGCCCTGCATAAGGTGGGCCTCGAAATTGTGAATCACCCACCCTACAGCCCAGACCTGGCCCCGACTGATTATTACCTGTTTCCGAAAATGAAAAAAGAGCTGCGGGGTAAAAATTTTACTGCCGATGATGAAGTCAAGGAGGCAGTTTCGGCGTATTTTGCAGATAAAGAGAAATCATTTTTTTATGAGGGTATAAATAAATTAATTGAAAGATGTGAAAAATGTATCCGTCTTGCAGGTGAATATATTGAAAAAGAAAAATAATTTGGTTTTTTTATTTCCACCCCTTATCCCCCATTCCGCGAATATAAAAACGCTCCCTCGTATAATTGAAGAATCAATCGATTATGCTGGTACATTTTTCTTAATTAATTCATTCATTAGAAGAAGAGAGGATGACATAGAAGATCATCAAGATGATTATAAAAATATTGTTGAAATTCCAATTGGTGGAATTGATATTAGAATTCCAATGAAATATATGTTGGCAAAATGCTCTCAACCAAATATAGTTTATTGTGAATCAATTATTTTCAGAATTGATTTTTATTCTCAATCACAAATATTAGTTAATAAATTATCTGAAAGGAAAAGGTGACAACAAGGTCACATTAAACAAAGGATTCATTTGTAATGATATTAAATAGAATAAATGATTGATCGATCTTCGATTTCGCAGCGAACTCTCGCTGAACTAAAAATTATTTTTTATAATATCAATTTTAATGCAAAATTGCTAAATGGTGTTTATCATATATTAATATTCAGTCATGATAATAATAAAAAAATAAAATATTCAAATTATAATAATTTATATTCTAGACTAGATGTTCAAAATTTATATTCGATATTTCATGTTAATAAACAAATAAATGTTTTTAAGAAGCATGTACCTATATGTATATGGAAGTGTTTGTCTTGTTAAGATTAATACAAACAAAAAAATCTAAATATACTAATTGGAAATGAAGTAAATTATTATTATAATTGTTTAGTAAATTTATTTTCAAATGAGTATTATAATCAATGGAAATTCAAATAATAATCCGGTTGAATATTTTAGTATTGATTTACCATCTGCACCATGATGACATTATTACAGTAGATTGATTGAAGAATTAAAATCGTATAAATATAATAAGTTTGAACCAATAATAAATTAAGTAAAAAATTATAAATCAGTATTAGAAAATTATTATAAAATAAATATTAAATTATCAGTAGCAAAACTAGAAAAGAAACAACAGATTAGAGAAGAATTAGAAGGATTTGTAAAAGAACTAAAGTATTACAGGATGAGATTAAGTAATTACATTAAGAAGTAATATATTAAAAGTAAGATAAAAAAGGATAGTTTTAAAATAAGCTAGTAGCTAGTAAGCTTGTTATAAATAAATATTTAATTTTTTTATTTTCCTTATACAATTGATTTGTAATCATTTATTGGTAATTGAAAGAGTATTTGACAAACGTCTTTTTGCCCTTTGTCTGTCAACATATCTAATGATTGGCTGCTTACTAAATAAATTATTAATTTTATCTTCATCATAATGATTGACATTTTTTAGTTATTCTTCTAGCACATTTATTTTATTATCCTTATATTCAATTTCTTCATCCATTTTCTCAATTTATTGTGTCAACTGCAGCAATTCCTAATTAATTCTTTTAAAATTCGATTTTCAGCATATAGCTGTTCTGATGCTTTTAATTTTGATCCAACAGATAATTTATTAAATTCAATACAATCTGCTTTAATTTTTTTTTTTTGTATACCTAATTCTCAATTGATTTTTATCTGTACTATCGATCAATGACATTATTTACTATAGATAAAGGTTTAAAGCTTTATTAAAATTTTCTTCAAAATTTTGATCATGCAATGTGTTTGGATTGTCTTTTAATCTCTTTGCATTCTTTTGCGTTTTTTTTTTTTGCGGACAACTGCGGACGAATGCGACCCACCCTCTTTTTATTTTATATGGGAATGAGAACTTGTGGTTGTATCAGGATTTACTTGAATTGATTTAATTTTTGGATCTTGTTTAATTAATATTAATGCTGAATCTAAGGTTTTTTATGATACTTTTTTCTCTTTTATAAATGTTCTTTTCGAAATATTTTCTTTAGACAGTTTATTTAAATATTCGGTTGCTAAATTTATTTTATAATTTTTTGCATCATTTTTTACAATGGACTACAACATTGCATTTATTATATTTTTTAATGACATTGCTATTGATTTATTTATTGATAACATTACTAACATTACTGATATTTATTATAAATATATTTTTAGTCGCAGAGATTTAATTATTAATAAATACTAATTAATACTAATGATGACTAATAGTGATCTACCAAAGAGAAAGTTCGTTCGAAAGTTCAGTTTCGCATTGCACTCGGAGTTCTAAGACGTCTGACACCATTCAGCTCATCGTACAACCACTCACACGACACAAACACTGGGTCAAAAATACAGAAAGAATACACTTACCTTACAAAATGTTCTAATCCAGTCTTATACGTTGATGTCATGTCAAATTTGCATCCTTTCCGAGGGAATTTCCAATTACAATGCCCATAAAATCCGGTATATCAGAAACTCAAACCTTAGTAGTAAGAATTATGATTGTATAGTTAAACTGTAAATAATATTGTGAAAGAGTGGGAAAAATTAAAGAAAAACCCGTTAGCATTTTAAAAAAACTCACTGATAAAATCAGATTCTAGAACTCGCTGAATAACATTTCGCAGGTAACAGGCTAGGTTTGAGAATGATCTTAGGTATTCAATAACACGTTCTACACCATGTTTTCACCAGCAAATTTCCATTTAAAAGAGAATTTTCTATTCAACATTGGAGCTGACAGGTACATTTTATTTAAAAAAGGAAACATATTTAATTTGCGAAATTCCGAATATAGACTTATTTTTACCCGGAGAATTCGTTTTTCCACCTCATTTTCTTATCCAAAAAGAGATTTTCGAAATATTTTCCAGTGTTTTAAAAGGAAAAACGATGTTCATTTGTTTTCTTTAATCACACCGCATTTCCACCAATCACAGCCTTGAGTTTGCAGATTTTCTTATTAATTTCCATAGAAACATAGAAACAAACAATAGATACGTTTCTAACTTTGAAGTCATACAGACGCACAATTTTTGAGCTCCGCCAAAATTCCTAACCTTACTTTTGATCCAATAGTTTTTTAAAGGTTAAACTTCAAAATTCTAACCTAAAACCGTTATCTAAAGAGATATATGAAATATTTAAAAAAAAAAGGTGAATTTGAGATTTAAAACTAACCAGAAAAATATTTCCCGAACTGACTTTACAAATGAATTGATCTTCCTTCGGTTTCCAAACACCCTCTCATCGAGAATTCCCATCAAAAGCTGTCAAGTCCAACCGTAGTACATCCCGGACCGAAAAGGTTAGTCAGAAATAAAAATCATCCTCGTGTTATTGAGTTCTTCCTGTAGTTTGTATTTATTTGATTTTCGATTATCTACTGATTTATTTATTAATTGTGTAAACATTTTGTAAAGGGGGCGAGTTCTGATTTCCGATTCTACTTGATTAATGGGTTGCCTACGTATAGCATAGCTAGTTATTTGAATTATCAGCGACATCGGGTAGTCACAGACCATAATATTAATCGTGAAGCATTTTTCCTCCTTTTTTTTTAGTATAAGTAATTGTATAATCTAATTTAGTCTTTAACAAATTACATTTAGATCGTATCTGGTTTTCTTAATTTTTTTGATTTCACTTTTCAAAAATAAAATAAACAGATTTTTTTTTTATTGGATATTTTTATTGTTATTGAATTGTTAAAAATAATAATAATACAAATTGTACGCGTATCCGCGAACCCAATGCACGACCCATTCCAATTTCGTATCAGAAACACACCGTAGTACAGTAGATACGAAAAACATAGTATTCCAAATGAATTGAGAACACACAGTCTTAATATATTTGATTACTCTTGATGATAAATCAATTAATGACTGTTTGAATAATTATAGTAAAACTGATGGATTCTACACAATTGATAAAAATGGTAGTTGCTTTTCAACAAAATTATGTGATTACAAATATAAAAATAGATTGAAAGCAGTTGGTAGAAACACTGAAGATGAATATAAAAATAATATTAATAACACAAATGTAATTTATAAAGCATATAAAAATGCTGGAGCAGATGGTGCTAAAAAAACAATAAACATTACAGATTCATAAATTATTTTGATTTATTTAATTGATAAATGTAAAAGTGATAATAACATAGAATTATAACAAATATTGACTTGGAAAATATTAAAAAAAAAAGTAACATAATAATTACAAAAATTTCAAAATTCTAATGATGTAAATTGTGGTTGGTGGTGTATATTATTTTTATATGTATGTTACTTAACGTCAGAGAAAAAATATTCATGATTTTGTTTCAAATAATGGAGGATCTTGTATATTTAATAATTTCTTAATTTCTTGTTTACTTTTATCAAAACACAGTAATGGTATATCATCTTCACAATCTGAATCTTCTTTGTTAGTTATATTCATAAAAGCTCTAATATTTTTTTCTATTGTGTCTTTATCTTTTTGAGACAATGTTTTCTTTAAATTAATTGGATGTTGATTAGGCAGTTTTAATGGTAACGACTTACCTTTAATTTTATCATCTATTGTGTCAACAACCTTATTTAAAATGTTTGTTAATCCTGGTCCAGTTGCTGCTGCTAATATAGGAATTAAAAAATTTATAAAACCACCATGTATTTCACCTCCTTCAACTATTTTTGATTTATCTTGTAAAATTATTGATGAGCCTTTTTTAATTGTAATACTCATTTATATAAATAAAATAAAGGTTAAATAAGAGAAAAATTGTGTTCTTAGATTCTAGAAATAGATAGAGTTGTATGAAATATAATACAATGAAGATGTCTTTTCAAACTAAGCTCTAAATAAAGTGTAAATTATAACTATACAAAAATTAGTCATGGAAACGTAGTGTATGAAATTTGAGGGTTTCTTTTTGCAATTTTATATTAAAGAAGGTATCAAAATTCGACTATTATTTTCTCTCATGCACTTTTATTTTAAATGCCTCGTTTAGTTAAAAATGTATAAAAATACTAACACATTTTTATGTAGTATTATACATATGTGTGTATCGATAAGTCACTGCAGAATTCAGCCCCAAATACCGAAATAAATCATATATCAATGCATTTTGTAAACTCTAACAATTATGTTCGAGGACTAGGAAAAATGGGGAAAGTTTCAAAATAGAATATAAACTGTAACGTACTAAACGTATGTTTATAGCGGGAAATTCAAATGGGAGCTGGATTCTACAGTTTTACCAACATGTCATATAAGACATAAGCAATCTCTTGCAAGGTATGTTGAAAATTTAATGGAATTGTATCAAAATTAAAATATATGAGATGTAAATAAATATGATTTAGGTTATACTTGCTCTACCTTATGATCAATAGCGAAACTACATAGCAAAAGTTACTTATAATTTGCAACCTTACTGACAATAATACACAATCACAACCTGATACCGCTAACACAATCACATCACCACATCACATATTATAACATAACCAAATATATTTACGATAATACATAGACAAAATTATAATAATTTAGAAATACTCTAGCTGTTAAAAATGGGGTAAGTATGAAGTTTAATATATTTATACACAGTGAGTCGTTAAGAATGGGAAATCTGGAAACTGGGAATAGTAGAGCCTAAAATATGAGGATTAACCGTGGCATGCCTTATACAAATGTTGCTCGTTTAAGAGATACAGGGTGTTCAAGTTAATGATTTCATTTCTAAATTTTCCAATAACTCAGCAAGTTTTTATAGAATCAACTTGAAAATTGCATTATTTGTTATTATTTATTATTTACCTGAGCTTCGTATTTAAGAATCAAAAATTGTATTAATAGGCCGAACTGCATTGAAACTTTAGAAGGCAAATATCTCGAAAACGGATCAAGATATCAACATCAAGCAAGTATGTATTTTTCATGTAAAAAAGGTTGCTCTTTCAGATTTTCGATTCAGTTTATGTGATTCTACACGCACAAAAAAGATAAGCATCGATTTATATATTCAGCAGTGTGTAATCAGCGCCACCTATGATCAACGTTAAAATTGATGTCAAATTCTTGCTCATCATGCTGAAAAACATAATAGTACCAATTTTCAAGTTGATTCTATAAAAACTTGCTGAGTTATTGGAAAATTTAGAAATGAAATTATTAAGTTGAACAGCCTGTATCTCTTAAACGAGCGACATTTGTATAAGGCATGCCGCGATCAATCCTCATATTTTAGGGTCTATGTACTATTCCCAGTTTCCAGATTTCCCATTCTTAACGACTCACTGTGTATATGCACATAAGTAAGCACTTTTTTTATTGGAACTGTTTTAGTAAAATGGAAAAAAATATGGTGTTTCTTTAGGAAAGTTACAAGAATTAAAAAACTACCAAACAAGGAATATCACACAAAATCTCAGAATGTCGAATACAGTAGATGTTTCCTTAAGTGATTGCGATAGAACTAAAAATATACAAAATTGCATTTTAAACTTTAAAAATAATGGGATGTATGTCAAAAATTCTGTCGGACAAGATACAGGAATATATATTCCACTATCTGACATTGTGATGCAAAATATATCTGCATTAAAAATTAGTTTGCAGATGAAACCTAGTTTCCATGTTGAAGTGATAACTTTAAAATTCTCGAATGAAGAAGAGAAAAATAAAATATTAAAAATGCTTCCACCACCAGCAAGACGACCTACTGTCTACGACATGTAAGTAACAATTAAAACAATGATTTTAAATAACTTTTTCTGATTACATTTGATTCTAGATCTTCCTCATCATCGTCATCCGATTGGAACGACTCAGGTCGTGGAAAAACACGTTTATCCTCAGAGGAGAATTAAAATTTAATTTTACATTTAAGAATTATATTTCTCCAAACATGTTTTTTTTAATTCTTCAATTTTTTGCTATTTCCTATTTCATTAATATATTTATTTTATTTTCTATTGTAGAATTTTTTTTGCTACATTTACGTTTTTTTTTTCCTTAATAAAAAAATCCAGGTATCAAAAGTCGAATGTAACGAAAGCTATGTTTATCTTCAGCTGAAAGATATTGGCATATACGGTTGCTATATCTCTCCTAACATGCCGGTGCAAGAATTTACAACTTGTGTTGATAATATGATGAATAACATTCACACAAACAGAGAAGATGCAATTGTATTGGATGACATCAACTCCAAGTCTGTCTACTGGGGTTGCTCGATAAATGAATGTAGGGGCGGCTACTGGATGGAGTGGATAGCGAGACTTAACCTAGTGGTAATCAACACAGGCAAAGCACCGACCTTTCGCAGAGGAAATAATGGAAGCTATATTGACGTCACATATGTTAAAGAATGGAAAGTGTTATAGACAGAAAACTTGACAGACCACTCCTATATCTTCTTTGAGAGGTGAGAAATAGTAGAACTGCAACAAGCGATTATAAAACGCAGTCAAAAAGAGAACAACTTTGTTGTGACTGGAATGCGTTTATTATCGAACTAGATCTCAGAGCAGCCACCATGAAACCTTAACGTCCCAGATAATGTAAGGGCAGAAATACGGAGTAGATATAGAGCCAGAAGAGAAAAATAATAAGAAGGATGTTGGGGGGTGTACCGCTGGAAAATGGGGTGTATAGAAGGCGAACCAATAAGGAAATAATTGAAGAACTGGAAAATGCTAAAGATAAAATGGCTGGGACACATATACAGGAAAAAATCAGAGAAAAATGCAAGAGCGCTGACAAAATGGAAAATGGACGGGAGAAGAGCGAGAGGCAGACTAAGAATGAGATGGATGGATGAGCTGGAAGAGGATCTGAAGAAGATGGGAATTAAAGACGGATGGAAAACGATGGTGCATGATAGAAGGAAGTGGAGAGAAATAACTATGAAAACAAAAGAGAGAGACAATAAAATGATCTTTATCCCTATACAGTCACACACACATTCACGCCTATGGCTAATACATGTCTACTACTGGAAGAAAACAAGTCCTGCTGGAAGGATAAAATAAATTTCAATTGCTGTCCTTCCAGTAGGTTCAAACGCCGTGTACAGCTGTCCTTCAGGAAGATCCTTCTGGCAGGACAGATGCTTGGACGTTCTATCATTAACAATCTCGGATTAACCGGATTTGATAATCGTCCTTCTTTCATCTGCGTGGCGGGTTTTCTACCAACTTATTTGAAGTAATGAACTGTCCATTTTCGAATAAATTTTACAATTCCAAACAGTCGCTAACTTCTAAGCTCCTACACAAACACAGATGTTCAGGAGAACTTAATCATTCAACAATATAATCAATAGTATTGGAATCAGTCATCAATTATTTTGTTGGGGGTGGCAGCAAATCACAAATAAATAAACCAACATTTTTGGGCTTAACTTAACACGGAAATATAATCCTTTCAATTTCCATAAGAGGCAAGTTTTAGTAGTGCAGGCGAAAGTTTCATACTACAAAATAGAATAAAATCAAACATCATGGGGTTCTCGTTTCACCACGGCCACACCACCGCCACCAAAGCGCAATAAAGCATCCAATTTCGGAATCTCGTTTAGATCTGTAACGACATTTACTGTGATTTAGATGTATAGAGCGGTAAGGTAACGTGATTACGCGCTTTGGGACGGCATGCTGTGAAGAGGCCCACAGAACTACAAATATTAATAGAGTTGCAACACAATATGCACGCATCACCGGCCAGACAAATTGTTTTATAAAGTGATTACGCCGCGCAGCAGTTATCGGCTGCCTGCCATAATGTTGAGCGATATTCTGTGCCGCTCAAGATAGGATTGGAGTACTTGTGTTCCAATTGCCGTAGGGGGATGAAATATACATCGTGTACACGCACCGAATTACGCCCCCTTCTAACTTCTCTACTTCTACTTAAAAATAATAAATTTTAATTAAATACATTGTTATAATTGGGTTGAAAATTGTGCTCGAGCTATTATCAATTTCTTCTCCTACACTATAATAGCGGTAGTGGTGGAATATGAGAAAGTATTCTGGAATTTATTGCGTGCGGAACGGGCCACATAAATCACGTAGAATTGATGATTGCAGGAGTCGACTCCGATTTTATGTCAGCTTTCCATGCTTCGTTCAACACGCTCCTTTTTCACGATCACAATGCCAGTTTGTTGCAAATATTTTATGTCTTTTCCATTCGTCTAGCTAGGCGGATACGTGCTCGTCTACGAAAACAAGTACGTATGTATATTATATAGCTGGTACTAACGTTGAATTACGTATGTTAAATACTATGTTTAATGCTCAACTTTAAGTTGTTCCATGGCGGTAATGTACGTAATAGGTACGGTTGTAGTTTGAAAAAATTAGTACTTTTAAAATAATCTCTTAAACAAAGCGACGACATTACAATGTTTCGGCCACCGGATGGTTAAAAATGATGCTACGACTGATTTCATGAATTTTGGCAGAATCTAATTTTTACTGACGAAGAAACTTTTCAATCTAGCAATAACGGCAAAATTCGCGTATATTGCCCTCCTAAATCGAAATTTAATGAAAGGTATGTTAATTTCAATGACAAATCGGGACGATTTTCAATAGCTGCTTGGGCATAGATTTCTTGGAGAAGAACAGGGGTATGTTAGAGAATTAAAGGACGCTTTACTGCCATGAGCTATAAGAACATGAAACCCTGAAAATAACTTTAAATTTCAACACGATAACAGTCCCATCCATACAGCACACATAATTGAAAATTGGTTACAAAATAACTACATTGACGTAATTCCTTGGGTGATTAAAGGGGCAGATGTAAATCCAAGAGAGAACGTCTGGGGTTGGATGGTGAAACGCATGCAACGAAACAGACTAAGATTTAGGAATACAGAAGAGCTGTGAGAGACCATTGAAGAAGATCCATTGGGAAGAATTATTTAATGAGCAGGATTATATACAAAATTTAATTCATTGGATGCTGGCGAGGTTGCATGCCATAAAGGGAAATGGTGGGGCAACTAGATATTAATATTTATTATAATTAGATCAGTTCATAAAATTATTAATAAAAAACAAACATATTTTTTTAATTAAACCTTGTCTATTCTACTCGTTGTTGTTTTAATTTAAACAATTTTGACTTATGACAAACATTTGTCAAATGAACTCGCATTCACAGTATTAAAAAAATTAAAATAATTAAGTTGTGTCAGTTTTACTGTTTTAGATCATAGATATTTATCATCAATTGTTAAAACAACTAATGTTTTATTTAAATTTTATTCCTGTTGTCTATTACAACTACTGCCAAATCTAAACAGTCTGACTGATTGTGAGTCTGACTCAAAGTAAACAGGATTCTGTCAATAGGGACGCTTCCGGTGGCGCCACCTATATGTGGGTTGTAAAAAATTCATGACGGTTCGTTCACTGGAAGCAGGGTTATATCGTCTCCAGGTCTCAAATATCAGTATGTTTTTGTCATCGGTACAAAAATGAACATCAAACAAGAGTTAGAATTTTGTTTGATGTTCCCGTGGCAGATTTCATGAGTGGTATACGCGCTTTAAAAACGGTCGTGAAGACATCAATGACGTTCCATACGTCAGCCAGCAGACATTGGTGATTACACCACAGAGGAGCGAAAAAGTACGCCAAAAATTTAGCCAAAATCGTCGCTGCGTTTTATGGAAATTGAATTGGGAATGTCCAAAGATTCGATCTATCGCATTTTGGCCGACCATTTGGGTTATAGGAAGGTGTGTGCTCGCTTTGTGACTGACGATCAAAAATTGCTCAAAATCGAACATTGCGAGGACATCATTAATCAGGCAAAAAAGGACGAAAACTTCATTTACAATATATAGTTGGTACTGGTGATGAAACGTGGTGTTTCCAATACGATCCGGAAACAAAGCATCCGAATGGAGGCCAAAAAACGAACCGGCAACCAAAAAATCTCGGTTTGCTAAGTCAAAAGTGAAGACAATGCTCTCTTGTAAAGGTTATTGTTCATCACGAGTTTGTTCCACCGGATATAAAGTTGAACGCATCATTTTATCTTGGTGTTTTGAGGCGATTGTTGCATTGTATTCGTCACATTTGGCCAGAATATTGTGAGGCGTTTTTTAACCAAAAATCGCATTTTATTGGTCAACCATTCCGCAATCCAAAGAGGAATGCCGAGCAACGATCTAAAACCCTCATTTGAAATGCTATTAAGTCGTGCAAATCAGTGTATCGAAACGGTAGGGGACTATTTTGAATAAAATACATAATAATATTCAATAATCATTTATTCCGAAAAAAGCATTTCTTGTTCTTATTTTAAAAAATCCTGTTTACTTTGAGACAGACTGTGTAAAATCGCCTACTATGTCTGAAAATAACTTCTTGCATTGGTAGTTTCGAAACGAGGAAGAAATAAGTTTTTTTATGATATATCAGTCGACCTTGACGTCACATAGATTTAATATGTCATCTAAAAAAAGGCAGAGTTAAGTCCCATTCAACGCCCTACAATTTCATAATTACAGGTCAATTAATTTCAAACAAAATACATTGTTGCCAGATTTCTTTGCTACCCTGTATAACGCATAAATAATTATAATTTGACAGCTGTCAAAAATATTTTTTCCACTAGCACACCCGCGGCAGTGTTTTTGTATTTTGATAAGGTTCGAAAAAATTACGACGCACATAACTCTTGAAGCTGTAATAGCCGTAGAGCAGCAGAGACATCACAGTAAATACAAGTATGACAATTTGACAGCTTCCAGAACTACGTTAATACTTGAATTATCGAAAAATATGTAAAAAGTAATAGATTTTACAACTTGACAGGTGTCATTAAGAAAATACTTTTACCCACACAAAAATATACAGATAAATGAATACAATAATTGTCAAATAAAAGATTACTACTTTTATAATTTAACATCCGTGCGAAATCCTCTAGCATCTATATCTACGTGTTGAAACTAAAAAATAACTGTTTTGACAGTTTAGCAGCGATGAAATGAGAAAATAACTATTTTTGTGCAATTTGACAGCTGTTAGATCGTTACGACAACCGAAATTTAAAAAAGTAACTGATTTGATAACTTGATATCTCCCACGAATGTATTTCGATTGATACAAATGCCAAAACTAAAACGCCTTTTAGAGTTTAGCAATTTTGGAACGCTTACAACTGTTAACATTTTCTTTTCACAATTTGACAGGTGTTAGACATATATATAGTGCTGCACAATAATCTGGCGTACACTTAAGGTCAAAATGGCGTTCTTATCCATTGGCACTATCGCAAGCATGAATTATAAATCTGGATTTTAACTTTTATCATGCTTACGGTTGTGCCAATGCATAAACATGCCATTCTGACGTAAATGACATTACGCATGTGTCAAAATTGCGTACCCAAGCATTGAAGCAACATCACGGGTTAAAAAAATTCAATTTGATCACTACTATGTCAAATTAAGTTACTAAATTGTGCCAACCCCCATTCCAAGAAAAAAAAATACTATCAAATTTTTTAATAACCAATCATTATCTCTTCAGCAACCGCACTTACTTTGTCTGATTGCGACGAATTCGCTCATGGTATGTCACAATTGGCAATACTTAGTCGAGGTTGGTAACACTTAAGATCATATTTATAGTCCATGCTTGAGGTTGTGTCGATGCTTGGTACGCGATTTTGACATAAATGTCATTACAAATCTGTCAAAATCGCATGCTCAAGCATCGGCACAATGTCAAGCACGGACTATAAATATGACCCAGAAGAAAGAAAGATGAAAATCGTAACTTGAAGATTTGACGTTGAAAGCAGTTTGAACTAGTTGGAAACAGACCGAAAATCTGGTCAAAGATTTGCATTCAAAAATCATATCCGTGTGATTCATATAAACTGTAGAGAAAACTGTAAATATTTGACACCAAAATGGAGGCTTTTTACAAGCACGATGAATCTATTTAGCTTTAATAGGAGTGGAAAGAGGGAAAACAGTTCCAAATTCATCATTCTTCATCATTCTTCTATATGGATCATTTCGTTCCTCTTTAATCAAAACTTATAATCGTGGTAAAGAATTATCAATCATTGAGGACGGTTTATAGTATGATAGCATAGTTTATTTCTGATTATGATTATAAAATTGTAGCTTATATTTAAAATAGAATATTCGCAATAAAACATACAACTTACAAGTATTACTTAAACTAATCAGTAAGTATAGGAATCATTTGACATCCCTTCGCTCTCACCATCTCCATCGTACACGATACTCCTCAACAGATATTCACTATCCTCATCAATAATCTTACGTGGGAAATTATAACCATTGCCTAAATGAGTCTTAACAGGTAGTAACCATAATTCAGGACGATTTCCAAAAATTTCCAGGAAATTATTCTTCTTCCCCAAATCGAATCCCTCTTTATTGGGACCTGAAGGAAACACCGGCGCTCGTAGAGCTTCCAGAGTTGTTCGATTATGCAGGACTAAATAGCAATGATAACAAAACAAAGATATTAAACTTATAGCGAACATAAGCGAAGCGAAGAATAAAAATAATATAAGGAATTTTCCACCGTGCCAATATAATATAACGTATTTGATCGTTGTTATTGAGATATATAAGCAATATATAAGGGAATATAGTAAATATAACACGAAGAATTTGTAATTATTAAATCCAATGCAATTATTAATCCATGGACAATGGTGATCCATCTTCAAAACGCATGCTTCACATACAGAACAATGATGGGCGCGATCTGGTTTTACTAACTTGCATTTCTCGCAAAATCTCACCAAACCGTTAGCTGTACGATTAACATTCGGAAGATCTTTAGTGAATTGTTCCAGTATCAACCTTTGTATTAATGATTCTTCTGTGTGGATTAATTCTTCGTACACTTTAGCGGATAGTTTAAACTTATCTGGTATATTCGTGTTTTTAGTGATTGTCGTTTGGTAATAGGACCACATGAACATAATGAATAAAATGTGATATATCACTAGATAGGTCACTTGTTGAACTGACGTCTCAACTGTATAGAGGCATAATTCTACTACGTAAGCGTAGTACGACCATACTACGATGATCAAAATAAATGTAACCGGACTCCATTTTATCACTTTCAAGCAAAATGAACAGCACTCGAGTTCGGTTGTGCTCAATGTCGTTGACATCCGTGACATGTTTCGGAATAACTTTGAACTTATCTATCTTTAAATATCACAAACATTTCCAATTAATAATCTTATACATTTTAACGTTTACTTTGTTTAAGAACACAATTCTTGAATACTACGGGTATCAACACAACTTATTTTTGACAGATTAATTCTATCTGTCATGATGAATTTAAAATTACTTGACGTTGACAACTAATATATGACAGTCATAAACGAATATGCATAATGCATAAGTGAAAACAAAATCACTGTTTGGAACTAGTAACATAACAGATAAGTAGCAGCTGAAGATAACAAAAATATTAAAATCAGAGGATATATCTACAGTTTGCGCCTAAACAAATTGACAAAGCTGAAAATCGTGCTGAAGACTGCAAAACGGTATCTCGACAGTGTAAGAAAGTTCCTGATGTTTTAGGCTCATCTCATGAGGATGCAGGATGAGACTGTAACCTGAAATTACGAATAAATGCGAAGAATTTGAAATATACAGGGTGGCCCATTAGTGCGTGGAAACCCAATTAATCCGACATTGCAAGAGATATTAAAAACCTTTATTGAGGAATATAATAAATAATATAATTATACAGGGTGTTCTATAACGCCGTACCAGAACCAAACTTCTATTTTTTTTAATGGAACGGTCAACTTTTTTTGCATTTTTAAAATCTGCTTATTTTTACAACCCTTTTTATATACGGTTTGTCGAATCTATACCGCGTATTTAAAAAGTTATGACCATTTTTACGTCTAAATTAAGGTGTACTAAGAGAGTTAGTTCCGGCAAGAAACAAAATATACAAACTTTTTCGTACCATTACATGATTTGGCTACGTCGTCTCTTTCCGCTGGTTCAAGAATTTAATTAAAAAGAAAATCATTTATACAGGGTGAGTCAAAACTCGAGTCCTTAAATTTCTCATTAAATTTAAATGGAACACCCTATATTTTTTATGATGATGAAATTTAATATGAAAAATTGATTTATTTTTGAATTTTATGAATTAACAAGTTAAACAAGATAGATAAAAGGAAAAGTATAACATAAAAGAAAGAGTATACTAAATTAAATTTTCAAAATGTTGACCCATAACGTCAATTCAACGTTGAAGTCTTAGTTCAAACGATTGACTGACATTTGTTAACATTACTGTACGAATACTCCGAAAAGCTTCTCTTATTCTTTCCATCACATTTTCCCGTGTTGTTACCGGTACTGATACTTGATACACACCATCTTTTACATAGCCCCAAAAAGAAAAAATCAATTTTCGTCAAGTCCGGGGATCGAGCTGGCCATGCCACTGGTCCTCCTCTTCCAATCCACCTGTTGGGAAATTTAGTATTGAGGTGGTTGTGGATTACTGCAGTGTTATGTACCGAAGCCCCATCATGCAAAAACCACATTCGTTGACGTATGTTCAAAGGTACATCTTCCAAATACAGTGGTAAACTGTTTTGAAGGAAGTTTAAATAAACTTGGCTATTTACTCGTCCATCAAAAAAATGTGGTCCAATGATACTATTTCCAATTATGCCACCCCTAACGTTTAAAGACCACTTTGTTTGGCTGTGTTTTTGAGTGATATGAGGATTTGTTGTTGAACCCGCAACCTACGGGGAAAATCTTCGTCCAACAAAAAAAATAAAAAAAATAAGGACTTCCAAACTCCGAAGGAATATTCATCCTTTAAGGTTCCAAGATTAGGAATGTAGGCATCTAGAAAATCCCATTCATCATTCCTTATAGAAGTTTTGAGGTATCTAGCAAACGAGACTGCCGACGGACTTGCAAAGAAAGGAGCGGAATCTCGACTTATTGAACCAGAGACGTTGTGTGGCCTTACCAAAAGCCACATACGAGCTCATCTTCTACAATGGGAGACTAATAAAAAAATCTCCCATTGGATTAACACTCCAAAACTAAAACAATCAAAAAAGGCAACAAGAAAAATACGGTATTGGTGTGGTTTTTTATTTTTATTTTTCGATATAGCCTTCGAAGATCGATAGACCTTTTCAAACGGTGCTCCAGTCTCTTCAAGCCGTCGGAAAAGTAGGATGTTTCGAGGTCTGAAAAATAATCATCTGTAGCGGAGATAACCTTCTCATTTGAGGCAAATCTCTTTCCTGTTAATGATTTTTTCAGGCGGTTTCTCCTTCAAAACTGCATTGAATCATGTAAATAAATCGCCGTGGTATTGCCCCGTGATCGTCCTTCCCTTCTGGAGATGATCGATGAGGATCACACCTTTGTAATCCCAAAAAATGGTTGCCATGACCTTTCCGGCCGTTGGAACGGTCTTTGCTTTCTTCGGAGATGATTCGCCACTGCTTCGATTGTTTCTTGGTCTTCGATATGTAGTGGTGGATCCAAGTCTCACTCACGGTTTCGAAACGCACGAAGAAATCCCTTGGATTGCGTTGAATTCTGACCAAAGACTCCTCCGAAACGGTTACCCGATTTCGTTTTTGCTCCAGTGTGAGCAAACCAATACCCAGCAATACCCATCACGCCGACAACTTTCTCATGCCCAAAATTTCTGCTATCTTTTTCAGCTTCAATCGGCGATCGGCAAACACGATATCATGAATCTTGTCGAGCATTTCATCATTGGTAGCGGTTTTTGGGCGTACACTGTGTGGTCGTGAAACTGATGGTCGAAAATGATGGAGTAGATCCGCCAAGAACGCCTGACTTGTTACACAAAATACACTCTTAAACAATAACTATTGACAGTAGAAGTAGTCTGAAATTTTGACAGTTGCTATTAAAAAGGCTGCCCTTGCCGACCAATAAATCCACTTCAACTTTCGTGTGCCACCTCTTACCGATTCCGAAACCATTTCAGGTCTCCTTCGTATTACAAAAACGTCTTCTCAGAAAAAATACATAATATACATGGTGTACCACAAGGATCCGTTCTGGGGCTCTGTTTATTCTAAATTTATATAAATGATCTTGAATATTGTGATGGGAATACGCATTTTATCTTATTTGTGGATGACAAAACTGCAATAAATAGTAATCCTGCAAAATTACAAACGCAACACTTCGAACAACTAACTTTACTGGGTATAACTTTAGACCATAAGTTAGCTTGTGAGTATCATACTGATGGGTTGTGTAAGAAATTAATGACACACATAGTGTTTCTTTGATTCGATTGTGCACTCGTTAGCAAAAAAAAGTAAGAGGAATTTTATAATTCAATATTTATATTGAGAGTGACACCTTACAAATCAAAAATTATATAATATGTTTATATTTCTAAAAGTTTAAAAAGTTCCAGAACAAAATCACCAGAATGAAAGGACTATAGCTTTTTCAACCATTTCCTATTCCATTGAATAAGTCCACTAAAAAGCTCAACAGAAAAGATATTTGTAAACAGCACAGTTCCATATTAGATTCACTTCATTGGCGAATCGATTTCTATAGTGATTATAAAACATCCAACAAAGGAGCAGGTTAGGTAACAACGCATACCGAGCCTATCCCAGGGGTGCTATTTTCAGGTATTATACTGGTAGAGGAGGCAGTCGCGCGTGCTATGATTATAGACTGTACTGCAATGGAAAAGCGACCGCTATTAGTTCGCCACTATCGGTGTCGATGTCGTAATACCACCTTTCTTTACGTTAATGTCGGTATTTTTAGAGTCCATTCTTGTCAACGCGCGTATCAATGCTTCTAAAAGGCCGCACTCACTTCATATATACTTTTTTTTTCCCCAACAGACACACACTAAAGCGTACATTGTGTAGCAGTTTTCAGGATTGCTGCAGATAACACAGGGATTTAAACTTGTGGTTCAATAAACATGTCGTTAGAGTATTATACCTATAAATAAAGGAGAGTGCTATCAATACTCACTTTTAACAAAGGCGCGTTTTCATCAAAGGGAAACAGAATATGGTTGCATTTGTAATATACGGGCTTTACGTTCTAAATATTGCCGTGTTGCCAACTCAATCTTATATAGTGAAAATAACTATTATAGAAAATAGATAATAAATAAAAAAAAACTCTACAATATATATCCAGCAAAGCTGAGGGAAGCAAATGAAACGGCATGCACTTAAAGCCCAACACCCAAAGAAATAAAATACGCGAACCGACTAAAATTTAATCAGAGTTCGCACTGCAAAAGATTTATTGCATTCGTAGTCCCGTTCGGAATCCCTTTGAACGACACTCTCTGGAAGTTTAATATGAGTTGCACTGATAGTGTCAAATATGACGAGTATTCGTCGGGGCTAAATAGAGACGTCAAAGGAACCATTTCCGGAGCGTGTCGGACGCGTGTTGTGGATATTAACATTGTGACCGTCATCCAGATATATAGGCTCGCGCACATGTGCACGGTGTAGGCTGCTGCATCTCAATTCTCCGGATGTAATGTCGCAGCGCTATGATGCAGTTAAGGCCCCGCACTAAGACCCGCCAAAGTGTGCTGTAATGCGATTGGATACGAATTAGTCTCTTGTGTATATGTGTATCAAGTCATTATTAATATAAACAAAGGTCGCGTGTCATAACTAGGATATTAGTATCGATGCAACAGTCGACAGGGTCTAATCAAGTTGATTGTATAATATTTGATACATATTTAGGGGCATCAAATAATTTAAATGCATGTTCTTTTATTCGATAAGAACATCAATCTTGATTGCTGCTAATTCTTGTATGACGGTCTAATGCTGAATTTTCTGAATCCAACTTGATAATGGTGTCTGGAGCAGCACTTGAAAATCAGTCCCAATGTTTTCTTCTATTTGGCTATAAAAAGATCCATGATCACTTGCAACAAACAATATTGCAAACCTATCGAACTAGAGTGAAGAAAGTCTTACTAGACCTAACTCTTTAGCACCTATAAGCAATTGCCTCTTAATCTTCATAATGGGTGAACTAAATCAAATTAGGAGACTCAGTGATTTCCAAACACTACAAGAAACATGACAGATGGCATCAGTATTAAAAGACCATATCACACCAAATTGGATTTTCGATAAATTTTGACAAACTGTGGTAATTTAGGTGAGTTGAGGCTAACTAAACATAACATGTTCAACTATTTTTCAAACAGGAATACGTGCCATTAAATTATCTGCCGAAAAATGTCTCGAAAGATGTAACCAAAATTTAAATCATGAGCAACAGTTGGAGACTTGGTAGCCTTATAATATGAACATATTTGTCGGTGGTCGTCAGCAAGGCTTCGAGAATTATATTGGAAGTGTGAATTCTAACACCTAACCACCATACCAGAAGAGGTTCTGTATCTCCCACATCCCCCACCAGAAAAAATTATTTAGAAAAAATGGATCTTATTCTATGTCATATTGCTGCCTGATTTCACAAGAATGAGGCAGACTAGCAGCATCACAAAAACAAGGAAGCCATCACCAATGGAATCTAGACTAGGAAGAAACGCAGCTTGGCGTCTTCTGGCTAATATCCTAGACCATTAGACTACCACCACCATTTGGAACACTCATCTTGATAAAGCTTTTTGGAAGAGGCCACAAGAGCACTATGTTCTTGCTGCAATTGAAATTATCTAAATGTGATAAAGCATTGATATTATCAAAATTAGAAGAAGGATGGTCCATCCAGTACATATTTATGTTGATCAGCACATCACATGTGATTCATATCTTCACATCTGTCAAATCTAAGTCAGCTTACATTAGCAAATAATCTTCAAATATAACCAAACTTTTATTGCAATTTTAGTGCACGTTACGTTACTAAACTGATTAAAAAAATTGCACTATACTAACTACCACTTAAAAAAGTTTTTGTCAGATATTAAAGCTACATCCCAGATGTCATTAGGGAAGATCTCAACACCACCATAGCTTTATATATTGTTGATTGTCCTCTGAGATATCACCTTGGGAAGTAGGGCCTACTACGACCACAACAACTCCAACAGGTGTACATGGAACCAGCTGACTCTTATTTTGCAGCTGGTTTTAGACATTTTTGTTTAACCTTTAGTTTACTCCTGATTTTAAAACCACGTGGCTTGATTGATTGATTGCTATCAAGGCAGGTCAGTCTCTAATTATCCCTAACACTGCGGCCCACTGGGCCTATTGTGTTATTCCTGCCTTGATTCCATTTTACTCAAACAGGTTAGTTCCCTCGATCAGGTTTAGAAGCCTATTTGGTAAATCTTTCTCCACTGGTAGATCAAATGCGCTTTGCAAAGTAACCCTACGTTGACTTAGTGCCACGCATTCGAAGATGATATGAAAGGCTGTTTCCTCCTCCTCATTGCAGATTCTGCATAGGGGTTCATCTTTGTAGATCCCCATCTTGTGCAGATGACCTCTTAGACAACCGTGTCCTGTTAATAGACATGTCACTGCCCTAAGCTGAGTCCTGTTAAATGCAAGTAAGTCAGCAGTTAGTCGTTGTGACGGTCGTTCCATCATCCGTTTGCTGTGTCTTTGTCCAGCTACATGGTTCCAATTTAGTTGGTGTTGTTTTATAATCCACTCATTAATTGCACCACGTACTGCACTCTTTGTGATACCCACCACGTGGCTTAGGAATAAGACAAATTCTAAAGCAGAGTGGAAATCTATCCAGTTCAAACTCTTCGAGATGATGGACTAACGAATTCGTCAGCCTACAAGCTGTTTCAAGCATATTCCTAACGTACTTGGTACTTGGTACTCCGTTTTGAAGAATCTTTAGCCTCTTAAACCGTTCGTGTTAGCATGGTAGGGCTCCAAAGGTCAACAGCAGTCGAAGAAACTTTGAATAAATGACTAGTTTGATCTTAATGCTTCTAATTTTTTTTCTAGAAGAGGATTGATCCAACAAAAATGACGGCAATCGAAAATAAATTATGTTGGAATGTGTTAACCTGATGTCCAAGGCTAAATTGAGGTACTTGATCTAAATTTTCCGAGGAAGTCTTTTACCCTAATTTAAAGACATTGATCTACACATGCAAGCTCCTTCATGAATATCATCCAACAAACACTGTTACAAGGATTCTGTAGTGGCTATTTTGAAAGTTTTCGATTTAGCAAAAAATTTTGATCAAGAGGGTGTTCCTCTTCAGAGAGTACAAAATTGGATGGATATAGATCATTTTGAGAATTAAATTTCAAGATTATTGCTAAGGGTTTCCTACCTATTCCAGGTCAAAACTGTGCCAAAACTGGAGTGGAGGTGGTGGAGCAGATTTGGAACAAAAGAGGAAGTTGACTTTCATCATTTTCGAGGTAAGAGCTTTCTTTGCGATACCAGTATACTATTATATTACCAATATTACATTAAATCCTCAAGTATTTTTGAGAAATAAAATTTCAATCGATATGCGCTTGATAAAATTAAAATTCAGAACGCCTATTAGTCCTGTAATACAGACATCAGAGCCACTCAACCGAAACAGATCGATGTATTATTACAGTTACGTCATGTTTCTTAATCTGCATGAGAACAACGGACATTGAGAGTAACGATACATATCAAAGAGGGTGTGTTTTATACATATATGTGTTCGCTAACGACAAAAGACCCGATCGTAGGGTGTTAAAAAACGTTATTTCTCGTCTCGTTGGTCGCACAGACGTTGACCACGTGTCATGGCGTATTCGGCACGTGTACATTGTAACCGGGCGACGCTTTCATGTTGTTCCCGTGACGTCCCGGCGCCGCCAGAAACTGTTACGTCGATCGGACGCGTGTTCCTCTTTTACCAACGGCATCGTACGGACATCTTTCGTTTCGAATTCTTCACGCGTTCGCCCAACTATATTTACTGGAATCGGTAATAAATTGCATGAATTTACCAGTTACGGGCACGTGCTGCGGCTTAACGGCAGGCATTTCAGGAGCAATTTGCGGTGATTTTTTGTAATTTGCCTGTACGTAATTACCCGGTGTAACGCTCTCATTGTTAAAACCGGTTCGTTTGGTTAAGAATGGGAAAACGTGCTGGCTGTACCGAAATGAAAGAGAAACGGAAATAAGGATTGTTTAATTGTCTGAATTGATTGATGCTGCAATTAGTATTTATAACTTTAATGAAGTACAGTTCAAGTCAATACAAATTGTTGTACTTCTTGAATCTTCGTCTTCACGTTGAGTTGGTGCTCAGTATTGCTGTATGGTTATTGGTGATAATCATGCAAAGGACTCAATTAAAATATTAATTTGTTGACTGAAGTGTGATAGACTTTATCAGTTTCTTTTTTAACCACAATAAAATAATAGTTAAAAAATGGCAGAGCTGCAGATGAGAGACCTCATGTTCGTTTTAACCGTAACCTGTTTTTTTTTGTATAGCTCGTATTATCTTTACGAAAAAATACTACAAAAATTTTGAAAAAATCTGTATTTAAATACATACAGTCCTAACAATTTGTAACATCTTCTACAAAACCACCAACAATCCATCAACAGTTCTAATTTGAACGCATTTTTTGACTTTCTGCAGCCATTAATTAATCCAAACGAGATATAAATTAGATTGAGACTGACCTCTTGAGACTCTCATAGACGTCAACCTCTCTAATCGGTTGATAGACCCTCACGAGAGTATGTGGTGTCAGCGGAACTTTGCCATTAGAGCACCCAACCGGACAGAATCCGAGTGTCAACACAAAAAGAGAGAGTCTGACGAATACAAGAGGTGTAGAGGTACAACTCGAACTAAAGTATACCTCGTTTCATTGAAACAAAATTTAAGTTTGAACTAGCGTTCATATCAGTCAGATCCTATTGTTAAATTGCAAAAAAAACTATTAGAATCTATCGATTTGTCTGGAGAACTATGTTATTGAAAATGAAACTTAGCGTTAGCTAACTTCATTGTAATAAAGTTAAAATCGATAGATTCTAGTATTACATCAAAGAAAATAATTTAAAATTGAGATGCATTTGTATAGGATGCTGACAATTTGTCGCAAGCTCAAATCGTCTGTAGAGATCCATCTACCGAAGCATCAACAGCAAGAACGCAGACAAAACAGACGTAGCCATCATCGCGGACAAAGCACGGTGTGCAACCAAAATATCTGGTCGTTTGCAAGATCATAGTAGATATACAAAAACGATTAATACCAAAATTATCCAAACAACCTCTATGTAGAGCAAACATACCATTCCGACCAGCAGTTACCAAACCATCAACAATAAGACAAAGAAAGTAGACTTTATCTCAAACCATCAACATATAACCTACCAAACCACAAAATAAGATCTCCTTAAGTAGCTTAACACTTATCTCAAGACATGGACCAACATTCAACGCAATCCCCAAACGATCAACAGTAAGACAAATATCTCCTTAAGTAGCTTAACACGTATCTTAAGACTTGAACCAACATTTAGGGCAATACCCAAATCTTCTATCGGAAACGACCTACCAAACCATCAACAATAAGACAAAGATCTCCTTAAGTAACTTAACACTTATTTGAAAACGTGGACCAACATTCAACGCAATACCCACACGATCAACAGTAAGACAAATATCTCCTTAAGTAGCTTAACACTTATCTCAAGACTTGGACCAACATTCAACGCAATACCCAAACCTTCGATATCAACCGACCTATCAAACTATCAACAATAAGAACAGTTCTAATATGAACGCTTTTTTTGCATTCTGGGGCCATTAATTAGCCCAAACGGGATATAAATTAGATTGAGACTGTCCCTTTTGAGACTCTCATGGACGTCAAACCTCTCTAATCGATTGATAGACCCTCACGAGGGTATATAATGTCAGCGGAACTATGCCATTAGAGCACCCACCCGAACAGAATCCGAGTGTCAAAACAAAGAGAGAGAATCTGACGAACACAAGAGCTGTAGAGGGACAACTCGCACTAACGTACACCTCGTTGCATCAAAGCAAATTTTGAGTTCGAACTAGCGTTCATATTAGGTAGTCCCTTCATTTGACGCAATACACAAACCTTCTATTGGAAACCGACCTACAAAATCATCATCAATAAGACAAAGATCTCCTTAAGTAGCTTAACACGTAACTCAAAACTTGGACAAACATTTACGCAATACCCAAACCTTCTATTAGAAACGACCTACCAAACCATCAACAGTAAGACAAAGATCTCCTTAAGTAACTTTACACATACTTCAAAACGTCTATCAACATTCAAAGCAATACCCAAACGATCAACAGTAAGACAAATATCTGCTTGAGTAACTTAACACTTATCTCAAGACGTGGACCACCATTCAACGCAATAGCCAAACCTTCGATAACAAACGACCTACAAAACCATCAACAATAAGAACAGTTCTAATATGACGCTTTTTTAACATTCTACGGCCATTTACTTAGCCCAAACGTGGAACAAATTAATTGAGACTGTTCCTTTTGACACTCTCAACGTCAAACCTCTAATCGGTTGATAGACCCTCACGAGGGTATATGACGTCAGCAACTATGCATTAGAGCACCCACCCGAACAGAATCCGAGTGTCAAAACAAATATCTTCTGAAGAACACAAGAGCTGTAAGGGACAACTCTCAAACGTAACCTATTCATCAAAATTAAACTAGCGTTCGTATTAGGTAGTTCCTACTGACCTAGCCATCATCTCCAGTAATAATAGAATCTAATATTAACCACTTTCTTCCTTGTATTGACGGAGAAAGGACAAATTAGCCTATCTTTCGATAACTAAATTCGTAATTTCACGAGAAACGATTCCCAACAAGAATTCAATTCGTCCGATGTAAAATAACACAACCGTCTCTATAGATGTTACCTCTACCGATAGACGGTCAACTGAGGGTTTGTCGACCTTCAGTCGTTAAAATATTGTGTCGTCAATGTGACGTCAACCGGAAGAATAAAAATGTCATTAAGTCAATATTGTTGTTATTCCGTAATTACAAGAGCTGTTAGAGGGACAATTAAAAGTAAATAATAGAATAAATAATGATCTAAGCTAAATTTGAGCGATATGAAGTTTGATAGTTCAGATAAAAAGTTGACAATAGTAAAATGGATACAGTTTGATAATTCAGATAAAAAGTTGACAATAGTAAAATGGATACCTCTTCTCAATTGATTCATGCAATGATAGCTGCTGAGGTGATAACTAAACAAATTGAAGAGAAACAAGAATTAATTTCAACTATATTGTTTGCAGCTCCTAAAAAACCGATGACAGAAAAGTTCCACGTTTTTTGCTGCACTTTCCCGAAAACATTACCTAAAACATACTGCATACATACTTGAATTTATTTAAGAACACTGAGAAATCCTACCTACCTGTATACCTTAAACAGATTACATTTTTATTGTTAAATTCCCATGAAGTGAGAGATATCCCTTCGCGATTTAATAATGGTAAAAACTATAATAATAATAATCATCGTTTGAAGTTTACCGTCAACATATGCTAGAACCACAACGGTAAACGTTTCCCATCTAGAGAGCCCCTCATAACGTTATTGTTTCGTCCATTGTAAGGCGGTTTGTTACACAACCTCCCGCTGTTTAAACATAATAAACGAAACATTTACCTTTTTTTCATCTTCCTTATTCGAACATTGTGAAAAAGACGGGTAGTAGCGTGGCCTTTGTAGGATTAATAATAACGACTCTCTGCGTTCCTGTAAAAACCCCTCCCCACATCTCTCGTGCACGCTTCAACGATTACCCAAATGTATAACTTGAGTATTCTTCTCGTTCCGTGTGATACACGTATTACGTCACGGTTACACTCTACATTCTTTTTATTATTCTTTTTTTTTCTTTTTTAGCGCTCTTCGTTACGAATTCTCTCATTTCGGCGACGAATAAGCAAAGTATTCCTGGAGCGTTCCCCTTAACGTAAGCGTCTGCGTGGTGTATATATGGAACAATTTAAAGTGAACATAAAGAATTTGCAATTATACAAAGCCATTAATCAGGAGCACTTCCACAGTGTAAATCAATCCGAATTACACGTTTCGCGCCCGTTACCCGCTAGGAATTTCTGTTTTACTCTCCTCCGGGAATCGTCGGGATTTCCCCGAAAGTATTTGTTCGTTGTATTGCGCTTGAATTGTGGTAGTACGTATTGTTGCGTTTAGCAAGATGTAATCTTTCAGCATAATGCTTTTTTGTAAATTTAAAGTTTAACAATATCAAATTAATATGCACGTTTCCGTAGAAACTGAATTAATAATAATAATAATAATAGTAATAATAATAATAATATTTATTTCCCACAAAAACAAGGGAAAGTCAAATTACAATTACAATTAAAAAATTAGAAAAAAATTAAACTAACTAAATGAGAACATGGTAAAAATGCTTACAGAAAAAAAAACATACTCTTAAAGCTTTTATCGAACATCTCAGTCACATTTTAAATGGCGTCGAGGGCCAACCTCAGAATGGCTCATTACACCAAGAAGTTGGTACCTTTGTTTTCTCAGACAGAGAATTAAATAATTTAATCGCACGATACTTGACACCTACGCATTTTTTCTGGATTTTGAAAATTCTGTCCATATGTTTGGATCTTGAATAATAAAATGTCTCTAGCCATAAGTGAATAAAAGTTAGAATAATATAGAAGTTTGGCAGTTTCATCAGTTGATTATGGATAAGCAAGTTTGGTCATTTGGTATACTGCAGTATTCAATCTGTTACAAAGATAATCTAGTCTAGTATTTTTTACAGACTGCGACTGACTTGGTTTAGTTTGAAATTTTATCTTTTTATTTTTTTCTGGATTTCTCCATTCTCTTCGACATTCATTCTTAGTTGTTGATTGATTTCTAATTAATAATAAAGTACATTGCTGTAAATCTTAGTGTATCGTCTATATTGTTTTACAGATTTGTTACGAAGTCGTTGATGAAACAGAAAAAGACGCCCTATGGTACGCCATATTTAACGACTTGGTCTTGTGAACGACGATTTTCCACCTGAAATATCTGACTTCTGTTCGATAGATAAGATTCGAAAAGTTGTAAAGGCCTCATTCTCTTACACCATGAAACTCTAATTTACTCAAAAGTGTTTTGTGACAAACAAATCAAAAGATTTTTTCTTAAAAACAACAAAATTGCGCTAATATTATTATACTTAGCAAATCCTTCGATAACTGAATCAATTAGATCACAAATTGCCATATTCGTTGTTTTATTTTTTAAAAAACCCATTTACTGTTGCGAAGAAAAATCTTACTTTCATAAGTTCCTCAAATATCTTCGATATAATTGGTAAGATTGCAATTGGTCTATAGCACTTTTTTTGGTTCTGTGCCAATTTTAAGTTTAAATCCTGTAGCAAAACATTTGTTATTTTTCACAATGTCGCAAACTAAGGTACCTAATCTAAAAAAACCTTGGTGGATCAAAATTCTAACCACAGATTGGGAATACAAATTCATGGACATCTGTTCTGCCGAAGAAAGTCCGACAACTTTGCCGAACATTTGGAGTTATGTCGGGCCAACAATCAGAAAATCTTCAAATAGTACACCAATGCAGTTGGCATCTTGTCTAACAAAATTTGATTGAAATCTGGTTTGAACAGGTTTAACAGAAAATTCCCTGGGCCTAGATAACAGTATTTGTTCAAACAGAGCTCTCAAAAGGTTGAGTAAGAAAATCCTGAACACCTTCGTTATGATTTTAACTGTAATGACTGGGTTATAATTTTTTTCTATTATTATTTTTTTCGCTGTTACTGCAGATAGACCCACCACAGACAACAAAAGATATATAAAGCAGCAAGTCGAACCTTTAAAAAAACGCTGGAGCAATCACTTTGGCGAGCCTTCATGATGCTATTGACACAAGCAATTTAGTGCCACGTGAATAATTCGGTTTTTGCGAAAGCATATAGGCAGATTTTCAACTTCTTTGAAGCTGTAGCACTTGAGCGGAGCTCTCTTTCGGGACTTTGTGTCGGGTTTTATCTTGGTGTGGCACGATGGTTTATTTTATAAGATATTTCGGCTTGATATAAATTCTGGTCAGTAGTGCTCATCCAGTCTTATCCTATCAAGCGCTTTGATGTTGTCTAGGAGCCCAGAGCTAAGAGAATTGGTGTTCCATAAAGTTTTTTGGCTGGGATCAAAAAAATCCGTACTAAACTGGAAACCTCCACTGATGACACCGCCATATACTCTATACTCTTCAAATTTCTTTTATTCCTATTTGGAGAATCGTGCACAACAGATCCGTATTAATGATAATGTATCAAATCAGCTACCCGTCATATCTGGTGTTCCTCAAGGGAGTATTTTGAGTCCTCTATTATTTGCAAATTTATAGCTCTAATATAACTAAATGTTTAAAGTGTTGTCAATTTCAACTTTATGCTGACGACACTCAACTCATTTACTCATTCCATCCTTCAGATGTTGTCCCCGCTATTGCCAATATTAATTGTGATCTTCAAGCACTTGTTACTGAATCTGAAAGTCATTCTCTCTTTATCAATGCCAACAAATCGGGCGTACCAAAACAAAGGGATTTGATCTTGCCTCGGATTAAGGTATTCATTAACAAGGTAGTCCTTCCTCACTCAGATTGCTCTCGAAATAATCTTGGACTTTATCTTGATACCAGATTGCGATTCAAGGAGCACGTCTCCAAACTTATTCAAAGAGCTTTCTGCAATCTTAAGATACTATACGGAAATAAAGATTGCTTAGATACTAATTTGCGTAAAATGTTATGCGAGTCTCTAGTGCTTTCCCAATCTATTTTGGGGCCATTCGGGTACAACGAGTACGAAATATTTGTCTAAGGTTTATTTATGGCATACGTCGGTATGATCGCGTTTCTCATGCACTAAAATGGGCTCATTTTCGAACGGATATTCATAACGTTAATGTTAGGAGTAGGAGCCTGTCGACACCTCCACATTAACTAGAATGTTGCAAAAGATTCTTCCGATATAACATTGCAAAATTATACAACTCTATTCCTTCATTTCTTAAAGTTTTATCTATTTCGTCATTCTGTCGTACGTTGAAGGCGCACTTTCTGTCCCTGGGTCGTGGATGAAAGCTTTGTCGAATATTGTCAACTACTTCATTCTAGTTTTCTATTATATTATATTCATCACATCATGTTCTTTTTGTGTAATTTGATGATTAATCATAATGCTACATTACGAAAAATACGCTATTACCCTTATCGAAGAAACGATCACGTTAAATGTGGACGGGGTGGACTAACAATGACAGCACACTGTGATCGTTCGAAGACTAATTCGTGTCGAGTGTACATATTTATAAAGACCTCCTAATACTAATCTGACATAGCGAGTCAGATCCGAGCGGAGCTTCGCTTCGTGTGAGAATTCAACCTATCCTAGTAGAGATCTAATAACACCTGACAAGTCCAAGTCACCTCTCGTGAGGACTAACTAACAATCAAGACTCAAACTAAAAGATTAATAAAAACTAGAACCTCAGACTGCGTCTGAATCATTTCTGTTATGAAATGTTTTTAAAGGGGATATGGAAGTGTGAATGACGTTCTTTCTTTAATCAATACCAATAAGAAATTTTTCTCTTCCATTAATTAATCAAGTTAAGAATGAAGAAATAAAATAAAAATCAAGGAAGTGAGACTCTAGTCATCTCATTTTATTATGTTTCTTTTTCTTCGCCAATTTGGAGTATTATACGAGGGAGTGTTTTTATATTCGCGGAATGGGGGATAAGGGGTGGAAATAAAAAAACCAAATTATTTTTCTTTTTCAATATATTCACCTGCAAGACGGATACATTTTTCACATCTTTCAATTAATTTATTTATACCCTCATAAAAAAGTGATTTATCTTTATCTGCAAAATACGCCGAAACTGCCTCCTTGTCTTCATCATCGGCAGTAAATTTTTTACCCCGCAGCTCTTTTTTCATTTTCGGAAACAGGTAATAATCACTCGGGGCCAGGTCTGGGCTGTAGGGTGGGTGATTCACAATTTCGAAACCCACCTTATGCACGGCAGCTAACGCAACGCGGGTCTTGTGGACGGGCGCGTTGTTGTGCAAAAGCAGCACACCTTTCGTCAATTTTCCCCGTATTTTCTCTTTAATGGCTTCTTTTAGTCGCTCTAGTATTGAAGCGTAATATTCTCCGGTTATAGAAACACCTTTATCTTTATAATCAATCAACAATATTCATTCCGAGTCCCAAAATACCGTTGCCATGAGTTTCCCAGCTGATTGTGACACTTTAAATTTCTTGGGAGGTGCTGTGCCCTTTTTATGCCACTGCATGGAGTCTTGTTTGGACTCAGGTTCATAATGATGAACCCAAGTTTCGTCTCCAGTAACAATTCGACTCAATACACCATACTTGTCTTCATTACAGTGGTCGTAAAATGCACGCGAACACTCTACGCGCTGTTGTTTTTGCGGCGGCGTGAGCATTCTCGGCACCCATCTTGCGTTGACCTTAGACATGCCGAGATGATCGTGTAGGATTTTAAAAATTGTTGTATCGGATACTCCAACCATTTCTGCGAGTTGTTTCTTCTTTAGTCGAGCGAGTACAATTTTTTCAACTTTTTGGATAAGTGCTGGCGTGGTCATCTCAATGCTCCTGCCCGGCCTCGGGTCGTCTTCAAGGGATTCCCTTCCTTGTTTAAATAAACTATGCCACTTGTACACCATGGTTTTTCCTGGACAAGAGTCGCCGTAAACCAATGATATCTAATTCATTATGGTCGCGACTGATTTTCCTTACTTGGTAAGGAACTTTATAACGGCACGATATTCGATTTTTTCCATATTTCACTTTTTACTCCTGATTATGTTACTTGGTTGACGCCCCCAATGCGCCTAATCACCCCCTACAACCTGCGCATTCCACGAATATAAAAACGCTCCCTCGTATATTAGAGATAAAAGATGCTAATTCATAAATGATATATGTAATATAATACAATATTACATATTTAGATAGATTAACAAAATCGCAATTTCATCTCTATTTACTTCCTTCCATCGTCGACAAAGTATTTAGAACTTCAATGCAGATATTTTCTAAGTCCTCCGGATTTTAAACCTTATTATCCAGGTTCCCTGCAATAATCTCTCACACTAATAATTTTCATTCGAATTAGCCTAGGAAAGTTGTTGAGCCCGCCGCCGCCGCCGCCGCTGCCGCCGCCTTCAAAGGAAACGAACGTGTATACACTCCGAGAGTGAAGCGTCGACGGCAGCAACAGAAATGTTTTGAAAATAACAAAGTTTGGCCTTTTCGTTCGTTCCTCCATCTTCCACCTCGTATTACCGTAAGTTTTTCCATCCCTTTCTATCTTGTGGGATACAACGGTAAAACTCTGAAGGATCCTCTAACTCCGGCAAACACATTAAGAATTCTAAGACTAATTGAATATTCAACCCTTGCTGTTTATGTGCCTAAATTAACTCGCCTCGACTTTTGCGGTTACCGTTGGAGGTAATTTGTTCAAAGAAGTAATTTCATCAAAAATCTCTCATGTGAGATTTCCAAAATTTTATTAGTCACTCTAAAAGCGACATCGTGACTTGATTAAAATTTGATTAAATTACGCAGTTATTACGGGAACAGGTTCGAGCGTAGTAGGTATATACCGGTAGTAAATTTCGTTAGTTAATCGTCTTTGATGTGTTATCTAAGACTGTACAGTCTTGGGTCGAATATTTTTCGTATCTAAATGCACTTTTCGGTATACCCTCATGAATAATCACAAGAGCAGCCGTTAAAAGTTGGAACGCTTTACATAAAGTGATACAAAACAGTTATTAATTCATCTCGATAAAAAGCTCTCCGCGAAGGGCACAAAAGTATAATAAATATTCATCGTTCTCTAAGGGTGGTGCACGTCGTCTCGTATATTAAATATGAATTTAAATGCATAATGTTTTAAAACTTCGTCGCACCCTTAACTCTCTCCGTTATATAATCGCGACTCCGTAAAGTAACGACAATAGACAATAGGTTAGGAACGTATCGAATTACGCCCCTATCGCTTTAAACTACTGTATCCATGACAGTTAATTCTTAGTTTTTTTTCGTTCTCCCCCTCACGAAATATTGTACATCGACACACACATACTTACTACATATATAATACGAACGTCCACGGGAAGTACTCCTTTTCATAGCTGGATATTGTTGAATCATTATCGCCGATTTATCATAACTGTCGTACAATGTTTATGTATATATCACTTGATGGACTCTAGGAGGATGGGGTGTTAATAGTTGACAGAAGTTTCGGTGTTTAAGGGGGATAGCGAAATTTTTGTCTATTCATTGTGCCGTCGCAGTTGAGTTTATTGTGAAAGAAGACGCCTCATTTCTGCGTCCGGTATGAACGTGTAATATTCCACGGATTATTAACAATCGTCGCATCATACTTACTGTACGCTCCTCTAATTTATATACCATGACTAAAGATCCTCCTAAGAAGAAATTAATGGACCGTTGTATTCTGTGGTGAGACCGCGATTTATGACTGTCAGTGTATCATCATAAAAAGTCATAAATTTAGGTGAAATTGAAGGTTTGAATATAATGTTTAGAATATTGACCTTTTGCTTTGATGCACATTCCGATTCTATTCTTAAAATATAAAATCTGTCTATTTGCCGGGTTTGGTTGTACGAACGTTGTCGCAATTGATGCGTAGCGTTTTTTATTGTTGTAACCACGTTAACTCAGGCAATCCTCAGAAAATGAGAGAAGACTGCACAACGGCTTATCTGTTTAATGACTCGCCCTGGATGGTTGTAGAAAGTGTTCAAGGGACCAAAGAAAGACACATCAAGCGGCTGAATACGATGCGTGCAGTGCGCAAGAAAGCACATCATGACAATTCCATTGTTTTTTGATAAAAATGTTAGAGCCTTTAGAGATTTATAACTGGAAACCCATCCAAAAAAGTAATAGAACTTTTGATTCAAGAGATGCATTAACAATATTCTGAAAATGCTCCCTGTACAACAAAACGTCCGGTCATCCATCCTTGATAAATTGTGAAATAAGCATCTCAAGGAAAATGGAGGTAAGTTTTTCGAAAGAATTTCCTCTTTTACAATTTTTGACACACACCTATGGGGAAGATCAGAGCTGGCGGCATAAAATTACCTATAGCATTCATGCAGCAGACACATGTAACATGCTGACCTCTTTCATCGCTGGTTAGAGATCCAACTTGCTTTCTTCTGGTCTTTTCGAAAATTTTGGAGGGTCTCTTCGCTGTCGAACAACCACGTTCATCCATATTAAAAATGTGATGAACATCAATTTTCTCGTTTTCCAGCGTCTTTTCCAACGTATCAAAAAACTTTTTTGAATTTGCGGCCTTTCCATAAGGCTGCTGCTCTAGCAGCAGACACAGCTTCCGGCTGTCTTAAGGATATTTCAGGACGTCGCATACGAAAACCTCTTAACCATTCACGTCTAGTGCTGCCATCTTTGAACCTGTTTGGAATACCGTTTTTGGGCCTTTAGTTTTTTTCCAAAAGTAATAGAACTGTGTGGCGGGATGCTTAACACTTGCAGTGACTCCGTAAGCTGTCATTACTTGTCTGGCGATCACTGGAACTCTTGGAGTTCCTAGTTTAATTTTTTCTAAGTTGTGTTTAAATGGCTTTGTGACAGCATCATATCGCCTTTTCATCGATGCCACGAACCAATCACTTTGGTCCCAACATTTTGAATGGCAAGTCGATCCGTGATCCATAATAAATGTGTGAAAAAATGTCACCGTCCCAACGTCCAGAGAATTGAACCCCGGCACCTATCGTCCTCTCCCAACAATAGTCAGCCGCCTAACCACTGCGGCCATCGACCCGTTAAACCCGTTAACCCAAATAATCTGTATTTCAATAACAATATGTGCCCGACAAGCTCTTTCTCTTCTGCTTCATTAAATGTTGATGAAAATCGTCCCAGCACCTTCGCACAACCTATGGCTTTCTTATTGACATCATTAGCTCTTCTTCTTAATGTTGCCTGTGGGACATTGAAAGGTTTGGCTGCTTTCAGCCATCCCATCTCACCATTTTTTACAGCATCAATCGCATTTAACATTGCCCCTTCATTCCACGTTTGTCTGGTTGAGGTCCTTTGAGGGTTATCCGCCATTGTGAAGCTATAAAAAGCAAGATAGTTATATTAGTGAATGCAAATTGATTTCAGATACATGATTGTAAAATGACATACTATGCCATTTTACCTTTATGCATGGTTATGTCGTTTTATACGCCATGACACAAAGTCCTTTGTCCGTACCTTAGCTAATGAATTGTTTCGCTTACACTTACACGCAGTAGTAATTTCGCCTCAAGAAGTACACAAATTCTCAATAAAAACACACTTGCACTATACCAC
This sequence comes from Holotrichia oblita, assembly GCA_023690525.1. Lineage (NCBI taxonomy): Eukaryota > Metazoa > Arthropoda > Insecta > Coleoptera > Scarabaeidae > Holotrichia > Holotrichia oblita. The sequence goes on along the minus strand of CM043018.1, from coordinate 145,007,045 downwards.
GTTAAAACTTGCTTTCGCCAGTAATACACTTTTGTAAGGTTAACTGGTGCCTGTCGCAGCGACAAACAAAATAGATTTCTAATATCAGGTTAGGACGGCTTTTGGTCAACAGAACATTACCTTTTCGCTAGATGGCACCTGTAGCTTCAAAATAAATAGCACTATGTCACTTTACATGCTATGTCATTTTAGGACACCTTCCCTACATTTGTTTCTGTTGAGATCCGCTTCAATGTTTCAGAACAATACCATCATCGCTACTTGTTCTCTCAAGAATGGTAGAAAACCTCTCGAGAAACTGGGGTTTTGTCAAGAGGTTTTCCATCCGAAAGTGTTCTGGTTTAGTGTTTCCCTTTAATTGATGATTTGCAACCTCTTGATATGCCATTGATGTACCGTAAATTATGGCTACTTTGACTTCGAAGGTTACTTTGACACTTTTTGGGGCTACCTACTTTGACAACGTCCCCCGTATACACGGAAATTTCAAACTTTGAGGTTATGGTAATATTATTATTAGTACGCGCATGTTTGGGCATTCCTTTGTGTATATATTAAGGTGTTATTAGTGGCTTTCGATTTGTCCATAAGGGTTACCATTAAAAAGCTACTCGTGTGCGTGTACAGTGAACAAACTCAGTACAGTTCAGGTACAGATAAAGTGTAAACAAATAAATGGTAGTGGGGTGGCGGCCATGTAATCACAGATGTAACATAACCTTTCAAGTTTTCGTTTTGTTTACATTTCATTCAAATTGTCAACACTTTTTTGTAAACAAACGCAAGTGCGCATGCGGAAGCATATCGCTCCAGCCGAAGGGTTGGTGCACCAGGGGTGAGGGGAAGCTGAAACGGTGCTGTACAAGTGCGAGTCACATGGCAAAGTAGAACGGCAGGTAGGTGACTCGGAACAGCTCCGGAGCTGTACGGTGCACAAATCGAAAGCCACTATTGTGTCTTAAATATTTAAAAACATTGTGTAAAAATGGTTAGAACATACAAAAAGAAACTGAGAGTTTCGGTAGGAAAAACTTAGCTCACAGAGTTTTATGAAAATATTATTATGTTCTAGTCACTACAAAATCTCATAATATTTATAATTGCGATGAAACGAATATTACAGATGATCCAGGGTCACTTAAAGTTATCGTGCCACGAAGAAGAAAAGGAGTGGAACGAGTGAGTGAGCACTCACCAACATCAATCAGCGTAATGTCTTGTGGAACAGCGACAGGAGTTTTATTGCCGCCTATGGTTGTTTATAAGTCAAAAAATTTATTTGAAAATTGCACCAAAAGAGGGCCAGTGGGTCCAATATATAATCACAGCGAATTGTAATGGTTCGATATGAAGTTATTTGAACATCAGTGGTTTTTTAAATTGTTGCTACCGCATGTTGATGCCAATGGAGAAGAAAATTAAGCGGTCGTTGTTTCGGGTGATAATCTGGCATCAGACTTTTCACCAGAAGTTGTGAGGACATCAATAAAAAACAACATTTATTTCAGTGCTTTTCCCCTAATTTCACACACCTTGTCCAGCCATTGTACGTTGGAGTTTTTGGTCCCATTAAAAAGCACAAGAATGCAGGCGTCGAGGAACAATTCCCAAAGAACAATTTCCCATGCTCCTGTTAAGACTATGGACTTGTATATCACCCAATATAAAATCCAATCTCCAAGGTGCTTTCAGAGGAACTGGTCTGTCATCCATTTGACCCAAGTGTACTTCTAAATAGGCTTCCTTTCGCAGACGACAGTTTACTTGAATTTTTGAGAGAATCTAGGGGTTATAATGAAAATAGATTGCGTCATAAAAGAGGCAAGAAAATTACCATAAAGCCAGGTGCTCGTATTTCACTAGATGACTCCAAGAATCAAACTCCTTTTCTGCATTAAGTGACTTCTATTACAGTTCGCCCTACAAGTCCACTTTACTGCTCAGATGAAGACCTTCCACTTATAAAATTGATTTCACATTCATCCTTCAAGCAGACCAGTGAGCGAGAAAAAATAGGACAAGACGAAAACCCCTATTCAAAAAATGCCTGTGTGAAATTTTCTGACACTATGTTGGAAAGGATTGAAATATGCTGCCTATCAATTGCAAGAATTGGCTACCGTTTGTGGACATTGTATACAAATTGGACTTCAAAAAAACTCCTCGGTTTGAATGTCCAAAGATTTGATGATGATGAATGAAGATGTAAAAAAGAAAACATTTATTTAAAAATATTGTTTTTGTTTGCGTAATCATTTTTTGTTTTTTGTTACCTGCCACTTTCTCTACATTATTAAATAAAATAATAATACTGGCTTTATAAAAACCTGTATTTTTTAATGTTTAACCCCTTAAAATATTGTAAAATAAAAAAAAAAATTTTGTGTTAAACTAGCCCCCGAATGGTACTAATTTGACCTGCAGTATAAAACAGTGCCATGTCAAAATAACCGCGAGCATGGGACTACTTTGACACCAAAAAATATTTTTTTTTTATATCAAGGAGTGCTTTTAGAATGTTGTCGCTTACAGGTAATGTTGTCAAGACATCCTCCATTGGTTCAGACAATCACTAAATTGTTGATTTGTCTAACTGAGAAAAAAATTGCGATAAAACAATCCTCTAAACTATGTCAAAGTAGCCTCAGTTTACGGTATCGTTTAAGTTTGTGTGATGTTCAAAACTGGTTAAAAAATAATCTGGGAGAGGTTGTAGCAATCCATGAAGTTGGCGAGTTGTTTGGACAAGCTTATGTAAGCTTGTTTCAACTGCTGAAACTGCGTTATCGAGTTTTACAGAAAACGGGAATTTCTCCTTTTTTCTAAAGAAAATTTTGCATCAGAACTTGTAACTGATCGATGCAGCTCCCAATAGAGTATGAAAGCCAATTATGTGAAGATACTGACACCAATACTAAACAGCCTTTCGATGGAAATGAGCATTGAAAAGAAAATAAGCTAATTATGGAACCCACTCAAAGAATTATTTCACGAAGACTATAATTTAGTGGAACAGCAAAATGATAAAAAGAAAGTAGTGATCACATCCATATGAATTTCCTAAAAAAGTGACTATTTCTTGACCATAAATTACACTGACAATACGTCCTTAATAATTATAAAAATACCATCGAATCTATATTTTCTTTCTGAATGCAAGTTCATATTTTTCCTTATTTTTGGAATGACGCATGACAGAAATCAAACGGCTTATGTAACCATTTAAAAATTAAATTTTAAATTTAGTTTTACTTGAAGATAACCTCCCAATTTGTAAGAGATGCATATTCACTATATATTCCATTGTATAGAAAGTAATATTAGTAACAGTTGGACCAAACAAATAAAATAGAAAAAAAAACGAACCGGTCAAGAATACCGGTGCAAATAAATCGGGTCCAGATCCTACCGGTGTAAGCGTCCAATATATTCTCGTTCGCGTTTATCCTTCCAAAGAGGGGGAGAACGAGCCTGGTCCTGTGTGACTGAGATTGTCCGGCTCGTCCAGATTAAGTTAGAAATTGGCCCCGATCGAGCCCGTCCCTCATTCACACACCGTTGGGCAAATCGCCTGTCACACTCGCGTCCGTCCTGTGTCGACCTGCCGATAGCATATTGGATCAGCCAGCGCTGGGCTCGCTTCGGATTGATTGACTGCGTTTACACATGCCCGCTTAAGTGGACCGAAAGTTTCACCGACTTATTTATTTATGCATCGCAGAGATAGATATAAATCGTACGATCGTACGAGAAGGATTCGTATCACGGCAACGCATCTTTAATGTCGTATCGGGTGTTTGGAGATATCGAAGAAGTGGAAACGATTTTTTTTTTTATGCGGAAACATCAATTTCAACTCATACGAAACAGTAGTGGGAAAAAACTGGATTCCTTTACACGTGCGCGCATATATGTACATACTATGAAATAAAAGGAGAATGTATTGCGGACATTCGCTAGCCAACGACCGCCGCACATCCCGGCACACAACAATAAACGTTTCAGTAAATAAAAGATGTACAATTAGGAGCTGAATGAAGAGAGATAATGATTAGGGATATCGGAACACAATGATGATGGGCATTTACGCGCGAGCTGCCACAGTCTGCGTGCCTGAATCAATTAAAGTATAATCCGGAACTGTAGATATCGTGACAGACCCTCACTGTGCACTGTATAAGGGGGATCCGTTTCTCTTTCAAAGATATATCGAAAAGGGGGAATTGTATATATATATATGTATATAAATACATACACTTTGCAACTGACAATTACATCTTTTGTCTTTCTTTCTTCCTTAGATCTTCTTACGTCAATAACACTACCTACCCAACAATTTTAATCTTATCTCAGTATCAGATTACTAATTTTTATTAATTTATTTAGTTACGATTCTTATCAGATTGATTCGCATTGTACTGTAACTAAATCGTAGTAATTATTTTAATAAATAAACGCAGCATGTCAGCTCTTATTATTTAGTATAATAAAGCAAATCGTTCGTTTACCAACTGGCCCTCGTGTGCCATCGAAATATGATGGATGCTCTCTGAAACGGGAATTTTAATCTAATGGATGCACAGAGGTTCACTTCCGGAAAGTTTCATAATGTACACGTGGCGCCCTCTCCTGTTTCCGGTACCGTATTAAACTGCCCTCCACGTTAACTCAGATGCATAAATTTGATAATGATGTGTGCGTACAGTACTCGGTTACTGTTTAAAAAAATTGTATTCACGCATACAGGGTCAGGCAAATGTTTGAGAACACCAGATTTCTGGCAAAATTATGGGTTCTATTGCATGGTCTCTATTTTGATTTTTTACTTTAACTTATTTCGAGGTATGACGTCATCGGTGATTTTTATATTTTATCATTTTTGGATAGACACAGTTTCAAGAATTACAATGATATACAGTTCGATATAAACATCTTTTTTCAGAAAGATCTGATAAGAAATATTCGTATTTTTATGTTGCCATGGAAACCTTTAAAGCAACCGACATTTTTTCTACATGGACATGTGAATCGACATAACTGTCTCTACTGATCAGAATCCTCATTGGATGGAAGGAAAACACACACAATATCCTCCAAAAACTAAATGTATCGGCAGGTATAATCGGAGGACACCACTTTTTATTAGTGAATTTTAAAGTATCTTTTATGCTGAAAAAGAATATAACGGGTGGGCAAATTTGAGGTTAGGAAGTAAATTGGCTGTCAAATGATGAAATGTCAAAAATTGAGCTGACATATTTTGACATTTATTTAGTAAAAAGTTGGGAAATTTTAACCATGGAACGCTACACTCTTGAACAAAGAATTTTAATTGTGAAAATTTACTATCAAAATGGTGAAAATTTTACTGTATCACTTCGTAATATTCGAGGAGCTTTTCCTCGTAATCAGACTCCTTCTGAGACCGCTGTGCGTAATTTAATCGCTAAATTCGAAGCTCACAGTACTGTTGCTGACAATAGACCAAAATAATACGCTCGTAGTGGCCGTAGTGATGCAAACATAGCGGCTGTACAGCAAAGTGTTGAGAATGAGCCTGGAACATCAACTCCCACCAGAGGCACTTTGCGCAACATTTTGCATGAAGATCTTCATCTTCATGCTTATCAAGTTCAACTCGTTCAAGAATTAAAACCGGCCGACCATTGTTTGCGTCGAACGTTTGTGAATTGGCTGTTTGAAAAACTGAACGAAAACAACGCAACAAAATCATCTTTAGTGATGAGGCCCATTTTCAATTAGACGGTTATTTAAACAAACCAAATTGTCCCATATCGGGCTCACAAAATCCATAAACAGTCCTCGAAAAACCATTACATCCTGAGAAAGTGACGGTATGGTGTGGTTTATGGTCAGGCGGCATCATCGGCCCATATTTTTTCGAAAATAAGCAAGGAAACGCCGTCACCGTGAATTCTCTGAGCTACCAAACCATGATAACCGATTCTTTGTGGCCACAATTGGCTAATGTTGACATCAGAGACCTTTCGTTTCAGCAAAACGGCGCCACAAGCCACACAGCCGACCAAACAATTCAGTTGTTGCATGAGAAATTTCTCGGTCGAGTAATTTCTGGATTTGGCGATGTCAATTGGCCGCCTCGTTCTTGTAATTTAACGCCGCTGGATTATTTTCTCTGGGGCCATTTGAAATACCGGGTTTACGTGAACAAACCACAAACAACTGACGCTCTGAAAGATGAAATTCGGGGCTGCAGTGACGAGATAAGCGAAGCTTTGTTGCAAAATGTGGTTCAAAATTTTGTGAAAAGCGCGGACGTCTGCCGACGTGCTAGAGGTGGACGTTTGCCCGGCATCATATTCCATTATTAATTCCCATATTTCTACTTTACATTGGTATCAATAAAACTGAATTTGTCAAAAAAAGTGTGTTTTTAAGCCAATTTACTTCCTAACCCCAAATTTGCCCACCCTGTATGTAATTAGAAATTTTCCCAGTTTCCCATTTAAACAAAATTGATGTGATCTCATTCTATACAATTGCTTGTTCAAACAAACATGATGAAATCACACTAATAGTAATTTGAACATCAAGTCATCCTATGAGTTTTTACGAGTTGTCATATTGAAAACACTTACTTGATTCCTCAGTTTGGCTTGAGCAGGTTTGAGCAACCGGTGAATGCAAACTCGATAGTAAACTGTTGTCAGTTAATTCAGTTAAATAAATTAGGTTGCTATAGCAACAGTGTTTATTCTTTCAGGTTTTTGTAGTAAGTGTCAGTGTTATTTAGTTTTATAATTAACAGGTAAAGCAGTAATTGTAAAAATTCAGCAAACACTTTTTGTGAGGTCTGTGGTGAGTTCACGATAAAGAGTCAACGCAAACCCATTTCAAAATTGATAAAAACCGCTTATCAATTTCATTTTGGGTGTCAACTTGGGAAGCAAGACAAACCATGGGTCCCCCATTTAACGTGCATTAGATGTTATGTAAAATTAACACAATGGTTGCAAGGGAAAAATGAACAAATCACCTCAGAAATCCGAAAACATTAAAATCATTAAAACTTTGCGAGAAATAGATTGTTTTTATTTGAATGCTGACAAAAGGAACAAGGTTGTTATTTTAGATAAAGAGGACTACTATGATCGGGTTAATGTTAGCCAATCCTGTTATCCCTAAATTATATTGTTTACCTAAAATTCACAAACCTGGCAAGTCGATAAGGCCAATTGTTTCGGCAATTGACGCACCGGCTTATAAGGTTTCCAAATGGCTGACCAATGAATTTAATAATTTGCCAATACAGCAACCTAGTTTTGCAGTAAAAAATTCTTTAGAATTTATTAAAGATATTCAAAATATTCAGTTGCTGGAGGGTGAAATATTGATTTCATTTGATGTTAGTTCTCTCTTTCCTAGTGTACCGATTCCAGACACCTTCCATCCACCTCGAGGACTTGTTGCTTCAAAATAGTTTGAGTCAACAATGTGTCCAGGAATATATTCGCTTAACTGACATCTGTATGAAACAGAACAATTTTCAATTCAACGGGAGTTTTTATGAACAGCTGGAAGGAACGGCAATGGGTCGCCCTTTTTGGGTAACCTTTTCATGAGCCGTTTTGAAAAGGACTTAGAATCTGAGGGTTTGGTTGAGATATGTGGATGATATTTTCGCTATATTTGACACAAAAAAATGTAATATTGACAATTTTCTCAATAGATTAAATAATCGGTTCGAAACCATAAAGTTCACTTGTGAAAGAGAAGAAAACGGTCAGCTACCCTTTCCAGATACTTTAGTAATTAGAAATAACAATAGATTATAGTTTGACGTGTATAGAAAGGAAACCAGTACACTTCGCTACATTCCTTCAGATTCCCATCATTGTGTTCAACACAAAATGGCAAGTCTGAATTTTTTGGTCCACAGACTTCTCACTTTTCCCTTGAACAAGGCGAGGTATGAGAAAGAGCTTAAAATTATAAAAGATGCGGCCAAGTGTAATAGTTTCCAGCCTCAGCATATCTATAAGTTAATTAGGAAGTTTAATTATAAGAAAACTGTGAAAGAATCTACGACTTTTCGAGAGGATGTTAAAGCTTCAACCGTCGTGACCCTCCCTCACGCTCCCTTTATCACTAAAGGTTTGAGTAAAATCTTCAAAGAGCTAGATCTCAGAATAGTTTACAGTTCTGGGACTAGTTTACGAAGTCTCATCGGTAACCCTAAAGATAAAATACAACCTCTAGAAAAGTCAGGTATTTACGAAATCAATTGTAAAGATTGTAATCAAAAATATATTGGGCAAACCAGGAGAGCAGTCTCAACTAGATTCAAAGAGCATATGGCTAATCTTAGATTTAATAGAATTGAGAAATCGAGCGTTGCCCAACACATTTTTGGAACAGATCACAACACCTATACGGCATTCGTCATTGTTTCCGTTAATCGGAAATTAATGATGCGTATCGATTAAATGCAAACATTTGGTTACCTGTTTTTGTAGATTTTATTTTAATTTAGTTTTATTATCGCCTTGATAATGACAGCATTGCTGTTGAAACGCGTCGGTGTTTTAGTTAAAACTTGTTTGGTGTTCAGTGGGTTAAAGTGCTTAGTGTTCTACTTCTGCACCAAGAGATCCAGTGAAGAACTTAACAAATGTTTGGCAAAAATGCCATTTGCTATTCCTATGGTTTGGTCTGAACCGACAAATCACCATGATGACTGCTACTTCTGTATGACAAACGTTACTGGATTTTTTTCTAAAAATAAAAACAAAATTGTCTATCCGACTATTCCATCGGCTATGAGACCAGTTTCGCATGGAAAAGATCTGCCTGTTCCGTTGACCCCAGCTTCCTGGCAGTAGATTTCAAGTTCTGACGAGGACTGTTCTGAGATAGCAGGATCATCAAAAGACGACGATTTCATTCCAGAAAGATCATCTGGTGAACCACATCTTATTTCACAAGTGGAACTTAATGATTTGGTTCGCGAACTATTTTTATCAAAACAGCAAAGGAGTGTAACTTTTTGAAAAAAGACACCAAGATTTCGTATTACAGGAACAGAAATAAGAATTTAATGAAATATTTCACTAAAAAAGATGAGCTGTATTCCTGTTGTAATGTAAATGGTTTGATGGCTGCTCTGGGTATTGATTACAATGCTAGCGATTGGCGGTCATTTATTGACTTGTCAAAAGCAAGTTTAAATGCCGTGCTATTAAATAATTCAAATAAGAATCCGTCTGTACCTTTAGCGTATGCAGTTGGAATGAAAGAGACATATGAAAGCATGTCATTAATTTTAAAATCGGTCAATTACCAGGCACACTTATAGAAAATCTGCGGTGAACCATATAAATCCTGCACTATTGCCAGATGCCATTTGGTATCAGCAAGATGGAATCGCATTATGGAATTGACGTGCGTACATACCTAAATAAAATATTTCCACAGCGTTGGATAATTCGAAGAGAATATATTGAATGGCTTGCGCAATCGCCCGATATAAGTCCTTTAGACTTTTTCCTCTACACGCATTTGAAACCTAATGTTTATAAGAATAAACCTCAGACGCTCGAAGAGTGGGAAGATCGAATTAGGATGGCCTTTCAAGAGATAGGACAAGACGTAATTCAGAAGTCATTAAGGTCCTTCGTTGATAGACTAGGATACTGTCAGGCTGCCGTCATCAGTTTGAATATTTACAGCCCATAATTTTGCCAGAAATCTGGTGTTCCCACGCATTTGCCTGACCCTGTATATAGATTTGTATGTGTTTTTTTTAACATAATCATGCCAAATATTTTGTTAAGCCTGATGATCTGATAATTTTTCTAAAATTCAAAATCCATATCCTCATAACACACCACACAATGAATATATTTCCGTTCCACGTGATCAATTTGATTCGAGAAAGTGGCAATAAATATTTTGGACTTGCGATGCGATGGACTTCAATAAAATTAAACAGAACCAAAAAAAATAAAAATTCACATAAAAACCTGTTCAGGTCTTAATTTTTCCTCTAAGGCTGGACTCATAAATCCCTACGCCTTCCTATCTCTGACGAATGGCTTCGATCTGGCCACAGGACTCACTATCTTATATTCACCGTGTACCCTGCTTTTCGGAGTCGTTTTATGGCTGTAGCGACAAAGAGCAGACGTCTATCTGGCTCAAGCGTCCCTAAATGCCGAACCAGCAGCTTCTCCGACCGAATAACCCTTTCCAAAGTGTTTCTGATCAGCGTCCTGGCATTTTCCGTCAAAGTTAGAATTTCGAAGTCTTTGTAAAGTTGCGAATGATTTTAAGCTTGAAGCTTAAAGAGTTTTTCTGACATATGAGGGGAGTCAGAGCCTCTTGAAGTAACCATGGTAAAATGATGAGTCAAGGACCATACTTAGGTACTGAATCTGCGAGCTCTCTATGATTTTTAGAAAAGTGGACAGCCATGCACTTTTCGACATTTATCGAAAGCCACCATTTCCGAGCTCAATCAATCATTTAGTCGACAGACCTTTGCAATCTCCTTATGACCAGTGCGTCGTTTCGCGAGGTCGCATAAACAGCGTTATCGTCCGCGTAGACTACCTACTAAGATAGGTGCATCACTAGTAACGAGTATAAAGAGTTGGGGGTCAAGAAGCACGCCCTGAGGAACGCCGACTCGAATGGGTCTATCTGTGAAGCAATCACCAAACTGCTTAATGCAGGACGTACAAAAACTTGTCAGCTTATTATTGGATTTTGCTGTAGATTGCAAGATTCTTAAAGTGGTTGTGGAGCATTCACGCAAAAGTTTATAAGTCCAGTTCTGCAATTTTTAAACTGTTCACAGATCCTAAATCTTTATGGTGATTTTGAATGACATTCAAGTATGTTTTTACGTAAAAGTTAATGAGTCATATGCAGAAAAAAAATCCCAAATTGTACTGATAAGTCCGTAAAATTATGTTTTCATTTGTAAATTTAAGCAAAACTAAATAAATACTGCACACCCTGAATAAAAGGTTATAATATTTCAAGCAGAAGTTGATTCAGATCCGGATCAGAACACACTTTATGTAATGATGAAAGTTCTCCAACAAATCGGGAAGAAGAACGAGGTACCAGTTTGGGATGTGATGGGAAGGAGGAAGAACCCTGCACCTGTCTGGGCCAGGATCCGGGTATTTAATTGAAATAGTTGCCAATGTTCAAAATTGTTGTTTTTTCTAAATATACACTGTTCATTACTTTAACTATGTATCATTGGTTTTAAGCACATATTTATAAAATAAAAAGAAAATTCAAAAAAGGTTTTTAAGTCCATGTCTATTTTTAAGCGAAGTCTTATTATGGAGAACAGAACAATTTTGTCAGGTTGTTCTAATTGTTCCAAGGATTAGTTCTAATTCCTAACATTTCAAAAGTTCTAAGGATAAAGTGAAAAAATACTCTCTTGATTTAATAATTTAGGAAAACGAAAATCAAACTTTTAAGGCTTGTTTCCCAGGTTCCTCGTTATTTATTATTATTTTAAAAGTTATTCTGGAAATTGGTTTAGCTTCGATTTTGTATTGTTCATAAAATGATTAACAAAAAATAGAACAGCTTTCAGAAACTATTGAGTTGTAAAAAAATGTCCAACGTTTCAGTAATCAAATCACACTTCTTCTTATTCTTACAGGAACATGGTTATGGTTAATATAATTTCATGATAAAAAAATAGCATTCAATATTACATTCGCAAAGCTGTAAGAAATCTGTACAATTCTTAGTACTTGTTACTGGAGAAAACACAATTCCCAGCCTCAAAATAAACCACGAATAGTTTATTCATTGTGAAATCTAGTTTCCTTAGAGAGCGTTTCAGCAAGCAGTATTCCCGAATAACGAGATTTCGTCAATAATCCAGAAGCCAGTTAAGAAGTACAAGTCAAGAGCTTCCTATATATATATATTCCTATATATATATAGGAGCTTGTTAACTGGTGGATATTCTTTATACCGGCGTAGAAGTCGGTATCTTCTTTATTTTTCTTCAATTTCCGCTCCGATCGGCGCGAGCACAATACCAGGTATTGAAAACCAAGGAAATTAATGAGAGTTCGTTCCGAATACAGACGTCTCGATTTTCTTTTGAATTAAAATAAGAAAAGCGAGACGAACGATTTCTTTTCGAAAAACCAACTTACCTAAGTAATAAAACGCTTTATTTTCCTTTCTTCATTTTCTATTGGGTATACTTTAAGGTTTACGTCAGGAAAATATCTCTTGTCCGACATTGTTAGATTAAGGAGCTTTTGAAACAGGAATGTAAGGAGAGCTTTTTTTTTAGTCGATATACTTTCTAAAATACGTTTAATTGTTTAACGCTTGAATAAATCTACTTTTAATAATGCTTATTAAACGGATGGGGTGGTTTCGCGAAGGAAACGGTGAGCTTTTCCAATCTATAATTTTAAAGGGTAATAATAATAAAGTTTTTTTTTATTACCTATACAATTTCATCATATACTCGTACTAGTATCTTATGTAATGGACATGTGCATCATCTGCAGTTGAGCTCCGCCCTATGTGTGCCAGTCGCCAATGTGCATTGGAGTGGAAGTAACAAACCGCCCCTGTACCGCCCCTACTACTCCTGTCACATGCAACCCTTATGTGATCTGCGTTGTTACACAATATTTTACCTCCTCTGTGGAAGAATGGTGAATACAACAGATTGCATGAGCGTTTATTGTAAACAAAACAATGCGAAAACGAAAGAATTGGTAACATATTGGTGAAGAAACGGAGGGGAAAAAATTAAATTAGTTTGGTGAAAAAAAAAATATTTATCAAATTTTACTCTAAGATTTTGTAGCTTGTTTTCTTTTAATGATAGGTAATTGCTCGCAGTTATTTTCGTCGGATACCTCCATCGATGGCATCTTTGGCAAATTGACGTCAGTCTCTGACGTTCACTCCTGATAATATGATAATGAGAAGACTAAAATAATGTTTGTTCATAAAAATGGAAAAAAAATCAAGTAGATAAAGCAAAGTAGATAAGACTCAGATGGACTATTTGGGTTATGTCATTCCACGTTTCTTGTGTACAAGAGAAAACAGAAGATATCTCATCACACTTAATTGCAAAATGGAGGTATTGTAATCGATCAACTTTTCATATTAATAATGATAGAAATAAAGGCTTTCATACCAATTCAAAAGAGAGTCTGCAATTATTTACATTTTCAAGACACTTGTACTACAATTGTTCTTATATTTGAGAAGAGTCAAAGAAAAGAAATCTATAAAAATGATAAGAAAAATTCTTGTACATAACGAATTCGCTGTTTAAATTACAAACCTGCTACGCTTGTTTTTAAACTACTCAAAACTGAATTAAATCTTTTTTTAACAGATCTAATTAATTTGATTAAATTTGACGTATTTTCTCAAACTATAGATAAATTAGAAGGCCCACATTTTCACGATGCCAAGACGTCATTTAAATAAAGAAACTTTTGATTTAATTGCGTTATTGCATCAGAGAGAGCAATCTGGAGGAGAAATTGCCGCAATTTTTAATGTGTCTCCAAGTGTTGTTAGTAGGGCTCTAACAATATTTCAACAGATCGGATCTGCAAGGAGAAGACCCGGTAGTGGATCTGAGAGGAAAACAAATCAGAGTCAAGACCGCCACGTACGAATTCAGACAAGGATGAATCCGTTTAGAAGTTGGAAACACAGTTACAGTTTCGGATCAAACCATCAGAAATCGTCTGAGGGAAATGGATCTTCATAGCTGCAGGCTTGTGAGACGGCCAAAATTAACTAATGCCAACAGAATAGCTAGAAGAGCTTGGGTTAACTAACGACTAGCAGAAAAATTTCAATAGGAGCATGGTTTCGGCTTATTAAGTGATAATCATAGAGCAAGGGTCGGGAGAACGCTAGAAGACCGTTATAGAGCCGAGTTTACAAAAGCTCTGTGGTGCCTTTTGGCAGCGGTGGTATCATGGTGTGGGCGGGCATTAGTTTGAATTAGTTTGAAAACAATGTCAATGGACACGTATACGAGGGAGCGTTTTTATATTCGCGGAATGGGGGATAAGGGGTGAAAATAAAAAAACCAAATTATTTTTCTTTTTCAATATATTCACCTGCAAGACGGATACATTTTTCACATCTTTCAATTAATTTATTTATACCCTAATAAAAAATGATTTCTCTTTATTTGCAAAATACGCCGAAACTGCCTCCTTGACTTCATCATCGGCAGTAAATTTTTTACCCCGCAGCTCTTTTTTCATTTTCGGAAACAGGTAATAATCACTCGGGGTCAGGTCTGGGCTGTAGGGTGGGTGATTCACAATTTCGAAGCCCACCTTATGCAGGGCAGCTAACGCAACGCGGCTCTTGTGGACGGGCGCGTTGTCGTGCAAAAGCAGCACACCTTTCGTCAATTTTCCCCGTCTTTTCTCTTTAATGGTTTCTTTTAGTCGCTCTAATATTGAAGCGTAATATTCTCCGGTTATAGAAACACCTTTATCTTTATAATCAATCAACAATATTCCTTCCGAGTCCCAAAATACCGTTGCCATGAGTTTCCCAGCTGATTGTGACACTTTAAATTTCTTGGGAGGTGCTGTGCTCTTTTTATGCCACTGCATGAAGTCTTGTTTGGACTCAGATTCATAATGATGAACCCAAGTTTCGTCTCCAGTAATAATTCGACTCAATACACCATCCTTGTCTTAATTACAGAGGTCCAAAAATGCACGCGAACACTCTACGCGCTGTTGTTTTTGCGGCGGCGTGAGCATTCTCGGCACCCTCTCTTGCGCTGACCTTAGACCTGCCGAGATGATCGTGTAGGATTTTAAAAATTGTTGTATCGGATACTCCAACCATTTCTGCGAGTTGTTTCTTCTTTAGTCGAGCATCTTCGAGTACAATTTTTTCAACTTTTTGGATAAGTGCCTGGCGTGGTCACCTCAATGCTCCTGCCCGGCCTCGGGTCGTCTTCAAGGGATTTCCTTCCTTGTTTAAATAAACTATGCCACTTGTACACCATGGTTTTTCCTGGACAAGAGTCGCCGTAAACCAATGACATCCCATTCATTATGGTCGCGACTGATTTTCCTTGCCTGGTAAGGAACTTTATAACGGCACGATATTCGATTTTTTCCATATTTCACTTTTCACTCCTGATTATGTTACTTGGTTGACAATAGCTCAAAGACTAACTGTCTAATAACAATGAAACTTTGTATTTATACTAATTATGAGTCGCTGCACAGGCCACGCCCCCAATGCGCCTTCACCCCCCTACAACTCGCTCATTCCGCTAATATAAAAACGGTCCCTCGTACAGAGATGACACTATTCAGCAATATGTGGTCGATTTTCGTGAGGCTGTGGGTGAAAACATGGTTTTTATTGATGATAATGCACGACTTCATCGTGCACAAATTGTAATGCAAGCAATAAATGACCTCCATATTAACCATCTACCTTTACCACCAACGTCTCCCGACTTGAATCCAATTGAACACATTTGGAACAGACTTCAAGAACAGCTCAACGAACATAATCCACCACCCAGTTAACGTGCAACACTTTACCGATGTGTTGCTGAAGAGTGTCACAAGAACACATTAATAATTGTGTGTGAGAGACGTCCGTGGCTATTATATAGAAAAATGTTTATTTTAGCTATTGATAAAAAAGTTGCTCATTTCATAATTGATCATTTCTTAGTAATCTAACGATTTTTCTGAATATACGGGATAACATAGAAAAAAGTACATTGCATAGTGCCACACAATGGAGGACACTAAAATAAGAAAAAAAATTCCTATGAACATGGGTCCGCAAGACCTTCGGTTAAAAGATACGGGGTGTTGAATTTTATTTCTTTTTTTGGGTTTTTTTTTTGAATATCTATGGTTCCAGTACAAATGCATCTGAAAGCCGACAATGCACGCTAATTAATCAAAAAATAACAATTGAATAATGTGTCATAATGACACTTGTCAAACTGATGTAATTGTTGTTTGAGGAATTTTGTGTTCGTGATTAAGTTTTTCATTGGTTTTCTCACTGATTATTCAAATTTGATTTCAAAAATGGTTCACTACACTTTTGAAGAATACAGGGACATGATTATGTGTTACGGCGAAGCTAGATCAAATTCTTACGAAGCTCAACGTATTTATCGAGAAAGATATCCTTTAAGACAAGTTCCTAATGTTCGAACATTTATTGATGTGCATAGGCGTTTGAGAGAAGATGGCTGTTTTAGAAAACCAAAATTGAATAGTGGGGTTTCCAGAACTCGTCGCACTGTGCGAAACGAAGAAACTGTTTTACGAATGGTAGAAAATAATCCAAGAACAAGCACCAGAAAAACAAGTTCAGCGGTACGAAACCTTAACCGTGAATCAGTTAGACAAATTTTCAAAGAACAACTTCTTCGCCCATATCATTCCAAAAAATTCATTCACTATTGGAACATGACTTTGTTCCTCGTGTACAATTTTGCCAATGGTTGCAAAACCAAAGACAAAACATTATTTCATCAATTTTGTTTACTGACGAAGCTGGTTTTAGTCGTGATGGTATACTGAACCTACATAACATGCACCATTGGAGTGATGAAAATCCTCATCAAACTGTAATTCGAAGTCACCAATATGGGTTTTCAATTAATGTGTGGGCAGGTATAATTGACAATTATTTAATTGGCCCATTTCGATTGCCCAATCGATTGACAGGTACAGTGCACCTGTTTCGAAATTTCTTGGAGAATGATTTAAACACATTATTAGAGGATGTCCCATTGGCCATTACTGGAAGAATGTATTAGATGCATGATGGGGCGTCAGCTCACTTTTCTCGAGTGGAAAGGGAATATTTGGACAGAAGATTTGGAAATATGTGGATTGGTCGAGGGGGTACCCTGACCAGCTCGTAGTCCCGACCTTAATCCCCTCGATTTTTCATTTTGGGGATTTATGAAAAATGAAGTTTATGCTGTAGAAATACATAATGAAGAACAATTGTGGATAAGAATTATGGAATCTGCAGATAGATTTCGTAATAACCCAGGAATATTTCAAAGATGCCGTCAATCATTAAGAAGAAGAATGGAAAAATGTATTGAAGTACAAGGGCAACAATTTGAACATCTTCTAAAAACTTAATTTTTTGTTTTAATTAATCATTGTTTTTGCAAATAAATTTAAAAAAAAATCAACACCCCGTATCTTTTAACCGAAGGTCTTGCGGACCCATGTTCATAGGAACTTTTTTTCTTATTTTAGTGTCCTCTATTGTGTGGCACTATGCAATGTACTTTTTTCTATGTCACTCTGTATATACTTGAAAATTTTAAATTGTTGTGTACAATTATGTATCTAATATAATACACTACAAATATTTACCCATATTTTCTAAAAAAATACAAAAACGGATAGACCAATTTGTGCTGAGAATGGTCAAAATGAAGTATATGAAAAATGATTCACTACGCTGACGTTTTCAACGCATATAAAGAACTTATGGGGGGAGGGGAAGGGAAGTCAATAAGATTAGATGTTTCGAGAGTGCATGGCCTCTCGAAACACATGTCCCAAGTAATCAAACGTTGTGGTGTTGGTGTTAACCATATTTTATCTTTAATTTATGAGCACGTACAATTTGTTGCAATATCAAAGGGATAATTATGTAGTTAACACTACTAATTTATCTATCCACGATTGTCTATAGGATCTTTTAGCAAAAGATCCTAATTTTAGTTATCTCAATTACCTTTTTGTCACTACCAATTTAGTCATAGATACTATCTTCAATAAAGTACTTAACAACATTAACTTTCAAGATAGTTTTTGTTTCCACATTCGTCGATGACTCCTTCTGGGTGTTACCTAACGATAGAGTTGATTATATCCTTAATAAATTTAATTTCTCCGATGACAGACTTATTTTTCCTTTTGAATTTGAATCCAAGAAGATAAATTGTCGTTTCTAAAACTATAAACTGTCAGTTAGTCATGGACCAGTATACCAAGTCTTCTAGTTGAGGTAGACTACTTAATTATCATTACAACCACCCTTTACATCCCTTTAATTTTAAGCGTTTACCTCACTAAGCAAAAAATTGATAGCTATTTTAAAAGTTAAGAATCAAAAAAGAACAATCAAAAAATAATTTTCTACAATATTAATTTCTTAAAACGTCTCCACATTTCAACAATTTAGATAGAACCAAACTGGTTGAAAAGTGTTATACGGGACAAACGTCCCAAAATCTCGAAAAACCAAAATAATACTGGTTTATTCCGTCATAGCATAGACACAGGACACAAGTTTAAATTCAATGATACTGAGGTACTCGATGTCGAACAAGATACAAGAAAAAGTTTAATTCTATTCGCAATCGGATATTCGCATTAGATTCACCTGTACTCTACATACGACTCTTCTACAACACCTATATTACCTAAAATCGAACTGAGGAATGTCAAACACTAAACTCTCCAACCTACAAAACATCAAAAAACGTTATGATATGATACTGACAGCTTTGCTGTCGAAACGCGTCGGTGTTTAGTAAAAAGTTTTTTGGTGTTTTGTGGGTTGAAGTATTTAGTGTTCTACTTCTGCACTAAGAGATCCAGTGAAGAACTTTGAAGAATATATATTATTTAAATTACCTACATACTATGACATGGATTTTCCAATACATTGATTGGTATCTACCGGATGGCCAACTAAGAATGTCGCTCGGCCATGTATCAGGAACGGTTTACAGTAGAGCTTTGGGAAAAAAATTTTTACTGACTGAAATGACCCCGAGAAACATCTGAAAATTATTTAGAAAAGCGTGGGATGACCGCTAGAGGGCGTAACTGATCACCAAAAATTTTAATTTTTATTTTACGCAAAATTTATCAACTTAAGGTCTATCATAAATATGAAAATCGGAATCTACTGAAAATTTTGCATATTTTCTATCGGACAACTTTTTGTATTTTGTCAAATAAGGAAAGTTCTGTTGAACTGAATTTTGCTAACTTAGTCTCGTTGAAAACAGTATTACTCCTCCAATCTAATGCTTTGAAATTGGAACCAATCTAATAAGTGACGTGCATGCTAGAGAGCGCTATTTAAATTTAACAAATTTATTTTAATAACAAATTAAAAAAGTAGACTAAATGACCAACAAATCAGCGAAAACCGAACCAATCCGAAGATATCTTTAGAAACGGTTTGGGTAGTAAAAATTTCTTCTAAAAATTTAAATTATTCTGCTTCCCGCGAACGGAATTTAGCGAATTTGGTCTGATTAGAAAGGACTTTGATTGTCCTATGTTTAGTGATTGAAGCTGTTTAAGATTGTTTTGTCCATTACCGCTAGAGGACGTTAAAGATATTTAAATATATAAATTTTATGAATTTTGGAAAGAACAGTTCGTGGAAGGCTATATTTATGCTCATACTCTAAAATAATGAATTGAAAGCTTAAGATTTTAATGAAAAGCACAACGGTATAATTCAAATAAGCAATGCAGAAAAATAACAGCATATAATAGAATAATAAAGTTAATATTAGTGGGGGCCTAAATCTTGAAGTTGTTTCCTATTATTTTTGATGCAAATTTTCACTCTACATCGAGTGGATAGAACTAAAGTCTCTATTTCTGCCTTAGAAATACTTTGAACGATATTTCCTATTCCCACAACCAAGTTGTTACGAGCGGTTGCAAAAATAAGATATATTTTCGCCCCCACAAATAAAAATCTAAACAAGTCAAATTTGGGATTCTGGCTTGCCATGAAAATAAACTGGCGTGTTATATCCATCTATCAGGGGCCAGAAAATCGCGGACATTTACGGAGAAATGCACAGCACACTAATCGTATTGAAAAGCAGATTGTTACAACTTACTAGCGACATATCTTCTATTCTGTTCCCTTTAACGCCCTCTAGCGCTGAAAGACATAAAGACAATATTAAACAATTTGAATCACTAGCAGTAGATTTAGGAAAATCCATGATCGTCTATTTTTTTGGCCGCCAATCATTCCATGCACTGTTCTTTTCAAAAATCATGAAATTTAAATTTCTTTATCGCCCTCTAGCGGTGACGGACAAGATAAAATTAAACAGCTTCAATAGTTAAACATAGGACAATAAAAATCCTTTCTAATAAGACCAAATTCCGTTCACGAAAAGGATAATAATTTAAATTTATAGAAGAATTTTTTACCATTCATACATTTCTGAAGATATCTTTTGGTAATTTTTTCGTTTTGTTGGTAATTTAACATTTTTAATTTGTTGTTCCATTTAATATTTTCGAGAAATCACAAAATTCCCGAAAAAAATTAAACAGCAACCTCTAGCATGCACGTCACTTATTAAATTTGTTCCAGTTTGTAAGCATTAAATTGGAGGAGTAATGCTGTTTTCAACGTGACTAAGTTTGCAAAATTCGGTTCAACAGAACCGAAGTTATAAGCGTTCCTTCAATACAAACTTTCCCCTCCTCTCCACCCCTTATTTGACAAAATACAAAAAAGTTGTCCGATAGAAAATATGCAAAATTTTCAGTAGATTCCGATTTTCATGTTTATGATAGACCTTAAGTTGATAAATTTTTCGTAAAATTAAAATTAAAATTTTTGGTGATCAGTGGTCATCTACGATTTTCTAAATAATTTCCAGATGTTTCTTGATGTCACTTTATTCAATAATATTTTTTCCCAAAGCTGTACTGCAAACCGTTCCTATGAGATATGGCCGAGCGACATTCTTAGTTGGCCACCCGGTACATACTCTTCAACAACATTTCTTATGCAGTTAAATTGCTTACCTTCTTTTGTTAATTTTTTCTCACCACTATTACTTTCTAATTTTTTACCAATATTTGTAGCTTAAAAAAGATGCTGGTGCATCGAAACTGTCGCAAAAATAACAAATATGCATTAAGGAAACCTATTTTCCTACCTCCTTTCATCAAGCATCACCTACAGCCTTTGAACATGCAAGTATATTTAGACTATTGAAAAAACAATATGGGTTCAGGGGTTGGCAAAGTGCAAACTGAGGATAATCAATAATACCAGCTTCTATAACAAAAAGAATCATAAAGTGGCTCCAATTATTGCAGAACCTAATCCATCTAAAAAAATTTAAACTACCATTTTTTTCAACATAAATAAATGCAGAGTTTGATATTCCATGCCCTTCACCGATTTGGCACAGAGCAGTGATTTGCGCGCAGCAGACGTTTAGACGGCATAAAAACAAATGCCAAACATGTAGTGAATAAACAAAATTGCAAGTTGAGCGAAAGTGATCACAGAAGGGAGAGGTGAAAGCCTAGAATAGGCTGAATTAATTTCCTTAGCTTCAGCAGCATTTTTTCAGTTTAAAACAGCTCCATTTTGCAAAATCAGTTTGTACTCACTTGTTTAATTCTCATAATTATAAATTTAATAATAAATATAGTCCATCCAACAGGATTATTATTATTATTACGTTGAATAAAATTAATTCATCCTTGGTGATTGATTGTATTAATATATAAACGGAATAAACACAACAAAAATTATATTAAAAAATTAAATTAAACGACACATGCATTGCTAGAGACCGAATCACTGACGGTGATGCGTTTCGGGGGTTTTTCCATAGGTTTTGAGCTTTCCATGCCGCGTATCCGAACGGATTTAAGCCGGCTGTTTTAAACAGGATTGTTTTAATGCCGTTTGTACTAATCGAATTTGCTCTGATAAGGGGGACGTGGAGTGAGGGATAGCGGATAGGACCGGGTCTGTTGTCCCCCTCTTCACCCATTTTGTAGTATACATGTGTACGAAGCGATAGCATTCTATCTATACAAGTACATACACACTAATTCGGATGCATTTGAATCAACGCATTCAGAAAGATCGGTCGACTGATTAAAACGAACTTTAAACACGGGGTGTGATGCTAATTTGAGAATTCAATTTATTTTTTTCTTCTATTTCTTTTTATTCCATTCCATCATCACATCATCGTCTGCTGTATAGTTCTTCTTTTATTTTTATTTTTTGATTTAAATATATTAAAATACTAAATTAGCACATTTAATCGATTAAATATGAACTAAATCACTTATTAACTCACATACTTTATAATATTTATTACATTAATGATGCAATCAAGGTCTAATTTTGCCGCGAAATTACCAACACGAAATGCTGACTTGGTGAAGATCAGCAAACGACTGCACCGGGGACCCAACTTACACGATACCTTATATAGACTTACCGAATTTTGTGGACCACTTAACTAGAAAACCTTATACGCTTTAGCACACAACCGGCTGCTGCAAATGCAAAATTACACGGTCCAAGTTAGCAAGCCGTGAAACCGGTATTAAGCGTTTCCCGTGCATGGACGCACTACTGAGTTCGCAATAGCTTCGACTTGTTCGACCCCGAGATATCCACAAGTACACGAAACGAGTACCCAAACAACAACAAAATTTTTTGCAAGATTATAACATATTAATATTTTCTCTTTTAATTTATATTATTTCTGCTTTACCTGTTAATTGTCTAATATATCAAATTCGTTCAGACCCTTTCCGACGTGGACTTTAAAATTTGCATTTAAATCGAATTAGTTTCGTTATTGACTCAAGATCGAAGGAGAGAGGTACAAAACAAATGTAATAACTTCAACGTTTCGACCAGGCAAACTGTAGAGATGAAAATTTAGAATCGTTACCGGAGTCCTCTTGTTCCGGGTGATGATGTATACTAATGGAAACGATTTAGAAAGCTAACGTTTCATTCAAGTTGGATCCATTTTCTTTCTATGCATTGTAAGTTTTACTGTAAGCGTGATTTATGACTTTCGATAGAATATATTGAGTTGGATTATAGCGTTTAGTTAGAATTCTACTAGTTTTATAAATTGCAAACTAGATTTAGTTTGGTGTCATTTGACAAGCAACTGATTTGCAAATAAAATATTAAATTCTGTCTTTCTAAAGAGAGCCCCAATGAGTAGATCTATAGTATGACGAACAATACAACCTGATGAACTGAAAAGACTAGTAACAACAACAACTAATGACATCTCATTACTCATTACAAACCTCGATAAGGCAACTTGCAGCAATTCATAATAATGTCAGAAGGATCAGGATCAGCGCCTATTACAAGTCGTCTTTGTTTCTTCTTGTATTTTCGCAAGGCGTGACGTTTTCAATTTGTTATGTCATGGTACGCCATTTCATGGAATCTCTACTGGAACTGATAATCCATGGATTGTCCGAGTTAAATCAGTTTACTGTCTGATTTGTTCCCCTTTGCTGAAAGATAGCAACGACTGTGCTGTCTTAGGCGATCCTTAGGCGACAGTGCCCTCGCCTGTTTTTGTCCTGGCGTATTCTGCCAGCCTTTCTGTTGACCTCCCATTTGTTAACTGCTTGTTTTAGGTGACTCTCTTACAGTTCACAACAGAGGGATAAGGTCCAATGAAAGGCATTTTCGCTGCTTCTTTGGAAAGCTTATCTGTCTTTTCGTTCCCTTCGATCCCTTGATGGTATGCGACCCACTGAAGAGTTACGTGGTTATTGCGTCCAAATTGCCTTAAATTGCATAGCTCACATCCTTCAATGCCGCTCAATTATTGTTCTACAGTTACCTGGTTCTCCCAAGCTGGAACGAGTTCACGTCAAAGACGTAAAGATGGCTCCACCCGATGAAGAAATCCTCACCAACTCCCTGCCAGTTGTTCGGGAGATCCATATCCCCAGAATGGTCCAATGAGGAGGGGAGGCGAACCTGGATAAAATCCTACGCGAGCCCTGAAACAATCTTAATTCATTTTCAGACCATGAGCAGCCCAACTCACTCACCAGTTAGCAAATCGTCCGCGCCTCCTCATCCGATCATCCGATCTGATGCAATTTTCCACCAAAACTGAGGCATACTTGCAATGGCAATACCTGAAGTTGTTTGGAACTACGCCAGTGAAAGACATCTTAAGTCCTCTGCCAAAAACTCCTCCCCCCGAAACCAGAAATTGCACGGAAAACGCCGCACACTGAAACCGTTGCCAATACTCCAGTAGCAAGAGCGAGTTTTGTGGTATCGTTGCCGAAATACTGGCCGATTGGTGATCCTCAAGCCGTCAGGCCATTATTGGAGACTTGCATATTTGGGACCTTGTTTCCTAGTTCTTCTATATCAAAGATGATACATTTATTAAGGGAGGAGTAGGGGATTTTTTTGTATGAATTTCATTGATATTGAATGATGGATACGTATGAAAGCTGTACGACTTTACTTGATGCCATGGTATTTATCTTCGGAGGAACTTTATTGCCTAGTGCCATCCTCTTCGAAGTCTTTGTTCCTGTTTCCAGTAACTGCAGTACCTAACGGAATCTGAGATTATCAATACTATATCGAAGCTTAGCACTAGCATTGCTGCTAGTGACGATCTTATTGCATCACTTCTTCTGAAGAGATCGTTATACCGTTTATAGCTGAGGTTTTGGTGTATTTAATTAATCTTTCATTAAAATCTGGTCCTTTAAAATATTTGATCAAGATGAACTTAACTGTAAGCTTTATGAAATGACAGCCAATGTTAGATTGGTAACTGGTCCACTGACACCGAAGTTTTCAGTTTTATAAGTGTCGCGTTAAAGTGGGTCCTATTTATCCCATAAGGGTGTTTCTCAGGTATCCGTATTTAGACCAACTTTATTGTTTGTATTTATTAATGATTTTTCCATGTGTGTAAGTAGAAATTCTGATACAATGTACTATATTGACTATATCATATTATAAGATAAGAGGTTATGACTTTCTGTCGATGAGGACTTGAGATGGCTAGAAGAAATTACGTTCTAGGTTAGCCAAATCATGTGATGATTCAATTAGAATGATCGTGTCACTCTATGCATACCCACTGACATTAGAAGTGTTACACCCAAAAGGAGTAATTCGTTCAATTTAATTTTTTGGCATCAAAATGACAATATTTAAAGCATGTCAACTTTTCATCATTGACATTTGTTGCGAAAAAAAATGTCTCTTACTTTTTTGCGAAGAGATTCATGTTCATGAGAGTTGACTAATATAGAAAAGTTTAAACTACATCAACATATTGCAACGCTTTGAGTTAGGATTACCTTTTTCATTGCAATATGCTGATGTAGTTTAACCAAATCTCCGGCAGAGGGTTGTACACGTTCACACCTTTGTGTTTTGTTTATAGAAAAGTTTAGCTATTGCGTGTCCCTCGACAAAAGTGTCTACAGTTCGAAAACGTCAAAATTATCACCGTATTGGTGACTTTGACAGTAGTAGAATTGTTGCCTATCGAGATGTTGGTTAGTCCTATCGCGAAATTAGCCATCGTATTATTTGTACTGCCATGACGGTACTGCGTGTGTGTTGTGTGTGGACAGAAGAAGGTAGAGGAACACGAAGAAGACCAACTAGTCAACCGAGGTGTACCATCAAGCTATGCGTTTCAGACAACTAACTCTACGAGACCGTTTTCCTACAACGCGTCAAATCGCTGAACAATGCGTTGGAGAAGAAAATAGACCTATTACTATGACTTACTATGAGTTTTTTCATACCGTCCACGATTAGTGCTTCCTTTGACTGGGCACCATTGTCGTCAACGCTTGAGCTGGTACAGAAAACGAAGCAGTATGACAGCTGCGCGTTATGTTGATAATGTCCTATAAACCACATTACTACCTTATGTAGATGGCCGTCCACACGTCCTTTTTTAGCAAAACAATGCACGTCCCCATATTGCTCGTCGAACTATGGACGTTCTCTAAGAAGCAGGCGTTAATGTTCTGCCATAGCCACCCAGTTTCTCGGATTTATACACCATCCTCCACAAACTTTGGCGCAGTTAATCAATGGTTTTTGGTGTTACATGTTAATAAAATTTTTTGCAAATGTTTTCAGTCATATTGCCAAAAAATCAAGTTAAACAAATGATTCCTTCTGGGTGTAACACTTCTAATGACAGTGGGTATATCTTGCTGACTTCTATTCTAGAATGAGATATGGTATCATGTATTGGAGTCAGTTCTCAAACGCAAATCGTGTTTATCTATTACAGAAATGGGCAGTCAGAATAACTCTTTTTGATTTAAGATTTTTGTTGAGAACCATTCAGCTTTATATAAAAAAAAAAACTGAGTTTCTTTAAGTGATAATATTTGTATTGCATTTGACGTGTTTTCTTGCTAGTAAATAAACAGTCAATCATAAAATTGAAAGAGTTAAAGTTAATTTAAAATAATCAAGAATCCTTTATGCACTTTTCTGCAATGCCACTCCATTGGTTATGCAACGTACAAATAAAAGCTATAAAAACATCTGCCCATGGAGGGACAAATATTAGATAACGATTTTCGTCGACGGCCATTTTAAATTAAAATGCAACAATGGCCCCTGACTGGTACCAATTTCAATTCAAACCGCTTCTTTGGTCGGGTCGTTACCGCACTGGTTTTGCGTGCATGCGATGACAATGAACGAAGCTCGACGCATCTTCACCCTTGGCGAGGGTCGCCACCCCGTGTTATCTCACCTGCCTCGGGGAGATTTTTCAATCATTATTAAAACATAGGGACCACCGTACATTTTCCTAACGACGATGTCGTACCATTTTGTTATTATGTTATGTAGTAAGAAATGGATTACGTTTTATTTCTATCTTTATCATCTCCCCCGTTGAAATTATTCGTCAAATTCCCTCACGTAAAATCGATTTTCTTTAAAAACGCGCCCGTATTACCGCAAAGGTCGTTATTGGGCACACTGAAGCGTGCAGATTTTGTTAGAACGCTGAGGGAATCACATTCGCTGTATATCATTTTAAATATTTCGTTCGAATTACAGATATTCGGTTGGATGGTCAAATTTCGTGGCATTTATTCTAGCAGTATGATAATAATGCTAGCTCGTTTAAAAAAATTTAAATATATTGTTTCTTTTTAATGGCAGCAAGGTGGCTAGATGGAATAATTTCACCAAGAACCCTGACTCTGTATTGTAGTGTGTGTCACTTCTTCTGGTGGTAATCACTAGCTCTGACTTTGTCGGATTAAGAGTTAATCTCCATTTTTTTAAGGTAGGTGGTGGAAATTGGAATAGATAAGGAAATCGTCGACCTAAATTACACTCGGGAGCAAAAAAATCGACTCAGACTGCACACTCGCATTAAAAACTAAAACATAAATTCCACTTTTGCTTTCAAAATCTTTAAGTTCAGGATTTTAGCTTTAAAATGAGTGCATATTCTTTTAACTTACGTTTTTTATACACTTAGACTACCTTAAAATTTGTTGTGATCGATAATCACAAGATTTTGTATAAGTTGACATCATTGTTCTTTGCAAGCCAATAGGTCGTTTAAAAGGCTTTCTACCTTATCAACCAGTATTAGTTGATTGTCAAACGTCAACCGGTATACATTTCCGTCAGCTACATTTAGGAATATTAGCTGCTAATGGATACTACAACCGAAATAGCGGCTCAAGCGGTTGCATTATTGCAATAAGGCCATAATCAACGGGAAGTCGCTCGTGTGCTGCACATGAGTCAGTCTGCCGTGTCAAGAGTTTACCGAAGATACCAGGAGAATGGTAGCTTTCATCGAAGAAGAGGTTCCGGCAGAAAGCGGTGCACAGTAGTGAGAGATGACCGTTTCATTGTCCAGAGCTCATTAAGAAATCGAGCGTACAAATTCAACGGGAGCTCAGAGAAACGCGGGGAGTGGCTGTTAGTCGCGAGTCAGAAGACGACTCAAGGCAGCTAACCTTAGTCCAAAAAGGCCAGCTACGGGTCCCAAGTTGACCCCAGCTCATCGAGCAACTCGTCTCCGTTTCGCAAGAGAGCATGTTGATTGGACAAACGAGCAATGGCGCTCTGTACTGTTCTCGGATGAAAGCAGAGTATGTTTGTACGGCAGTGACAGACGAGCAAAAGTAACAGAAAAGGTGGCTTTAGGAGGAGGTTCCTGTATGGTGTGGGCTGGCATTTCTATGGACGCAAAAACCGAGCTGGTTTTCATTGAAACCGGCGGCCGAGCAGGAGGTTTGACTGCGAACCGATACATCCAAGAAATTCTAGAGAACCATGTCGTTCCTTACGTTGGTTTTATCGGGGAAACCTTCATTCTCATGCAAGATAATGCCCATCCACACAGTGCAGTTTTCGTAAGGCATTACTTGCAAGAACTTGAAATAACTCGTATGGACTGGCCGGCGCGCAGCCCGGACTTGAATCCTATTGAACACCTGTGGGATGACCTCAAAAGGAAAATTCGGGCTAGAAATCCTGCACCAGTTACGAGAACTGAACTTCAAGCAGCACTTACCAAAGAGTGGGACGCTATCCCCCAAGACAGCGCGATTCATTCCTTATTCATTCCATCCACACTTAATATTGATCATGTTTTTTGAAAATTAAAATAAAAATGTACTTGATATTACCTAGTCTATTCTTTTAAGTTTTCCGCGTCTGTTTTGAAGTTTTAGCATCCTAAAACATAACTTTTTCATTCAAAGAAAAAGAAATGTAACTTTTAGAAGAATGTGCACTCATTTTTATGTTAAGATCTTCAAGGTTTGAAAAGCAAAACTAGAATTTATGTTATATTTTTTGTGCCAGGGACAGTTTACTGCGAGAGTGCGGTCTGAGTCGATTTTTTTGCTCTTGAGTGTAGAGTTGAGAAGTGCTTGAATAGATAGAAAGGCGTATTTATAGTAACCAAACACATGGTTATACGAGTAAAGAAAGAGTGGTGCATTTTTAGCTCTTTACCTGCGCATTTTTTTTTAAATGAATGACAGTGGTAAGAATAATTGCAAAAAAATACTATAGTTATTACCTTACCATACCTAATAGTGCTTTTACATAACTCCGCAAGAAGTTTTTGAGGTTATGTAGTAAAACTCTCTGTCGTACTCTAACAAGTGAAGATAAAACTTCTGGCAATGAATACAATCCGAATGATGATCTATTGATAGCGTTTCAGTTGAGAACGGCACTGATACGCATCATGTTTCAACCGCCACCGAGTCCAATATTTTTGGTACAATAAATGGAAAGAAGAGGACCCGAAAACCCGACAAATGGAAAAGAAACATAAACTCCGCCTTCAGGAACAGCAGACGGCTTCTCAACAGTTTTTACGTCTATCAACTCATGCAGAACAAACACTTTGTTGTACTACAAGGTTGTACTACAAAGAAATCAGTAAATCGATCTGGTCCTCGTAACAAAGAGTCAAGAAGCTTTTTTAGTTATTCATGGCATATTTCGATCACGAATTGAAAGGAAAGTAGACCTAACAGAACGCAAACGAAAGTTCTGGATTTGATACGAAAATTTATTGCGGATTTGCCTGTACGCGAAGCCCATTACACTATGTAGATCAGAGAGTAGAAAATACTTAGACCCAAAACTGTCTGTCACAAAGCTTCATGATAAATTTTTGGAAAAACATGATAAAGTGCATGTTTCATATGGGATTTTTAATAAAGTATTTCTTTTGGGTATCCAAGGAAAGATATTTGCAATGTTTGTAGTAAATTTCTTGTAGACATACAACAGGAAATGGGATCTAAAAAAGTTGCAGTTGAGAAGTTGAAAACAGAGAACGAACTCCACCTCAGAAGAGGAGAAGTTTTCAAGAAAGCAATATCTGATGTCGAAAAGGAAAAAAATAAAGATCCATCAGCAATGGCGATTTGTTTCGATTATGAAAAAAATTTGCTGTTGCCCGTCACAAATGCCCAGGATGAATATTACAACAGCCAACTTTAGCTGTACGTATTATTCATACATCGAAAACTTTGCACTGAAGAGAGCCAATGAGGCATTGAGTTTTTTGTGCGATTACATCAACAAGTACAAAAAAACCAAATCAAACAAAACTCAAGATACTCTGATAATGCTTTCAGTCAAAATAAAAATCGTTTTCTGTTTAGTTTTGTGGACTAGTTGTAAACGTAATGTTGGCCATTTTATGATGAATATTGACAGAGATTTTGCGGCAATTGAAAAAAAAACAGATTAAAATTTGAAAAAATACAAACTCCCGTTGAACTTATCAAGTCGTCCAGGAAGAAAAATCCTTTTGACGTCGTGTTTGTGCAACACAGTCTTCGATCTAATGGTGGGGACTGGAGATCGCATTAAAAAAGTCTAAAATTTTAAAATTTGGGTTGAACCATACGTGGAAAGTTCGAGACTATCTAAAATCAGATACATTATTTTTGAAACAGGAAATTGACCTGCAGCCAGGAAAACAATGACAGGGGAGTGCTCGGAAATGTCATTATACAAAATTGGTATGAATAGAAAAATTAATAATTCCCCGAGGTTAGCCTATGGTGAACATTATTTGAAAATAAAACCAAAAAAATTATTGTATTCCAAAATTATTAAAATTTGTTGACCTAGGGGCTCAGGAATTTTATAGAAGAACCTTAACTGATGCTCAAAATATTGCTGCATCCTCTCATAAAGATACCGGACATGACGACGATAGTATAGAAAGTGACACCGATATTTATGAATAGAGATTTGACATTTACGAGGGAGCGTTTTTATATTCGCGGAATGGGAGATAAGGGGTGGAAATAAAAAAACCAAATTATTTTTCCTTTTCAATATATTCACCTGCAAGACGGATACATTTTTCACATCTTTCAATTAATTTATTTATACCCTCATAAAAAAATTACTTCTCTTTATCTGCAAAATACGCCGAAACTGTCTCCTTGACTTCATCGTCGGCAGTAAATTTTTTACCCCGTAGCTTTTTTTTCATTTTCGGAAACAGGTAATAATCACTCGGGGCCAGGTCTGGGCTGTAGGTTGGGTGATTCACAATTTCGAAGCCCACCTTATGCAGGGCAGCTAACGCAACGCGGCTCTTGTGGACGGGCGCGTTGTCGTGCAAAAGCAGCATACCTTTCGTCAATTTTCCCCGTCTTTTCTCTTTAATGGCTTCTTTTAGTCGCTCTAATATTGAAGCGTAATATTCTCCGGTTATAGAAACACCTTTATCTTTATAATCAATCAACAATATTCCTTCCGAGTCCCAAAATACCGTTGCCATGAGTTTCCCAGCTGATTGTGACACTAAATTTCTTGGGAGGTGCTGTGCCCTTTTTATTCCACTGCATGGAGTCTTGTTTGGACTCAGGTTCATAATGATGAGCCCAAGTTTCGTCTCCAGTAACAATTCGACTCAATACACCATCCTTGTCTTCATTGACGATAGCTCAAAGACTAATTGTCTAATAACAATGAAACTTCGTATTTATACTAATTATGAGTCGCTGTACAGGCCACGCCCCCAATGCGCCTAATCACCCCCCTACAACCCGCTCATTCCGCGAATATAAAAACGCTCCTTCGTATTCTGATATCCTGTTTAAGTTGTACTTTTCCGGTATTTAAACACCGAAGAAGTTGTTCAGTCCATAAAATAAACAAAAAAATATGACAAAAGTGAAAACCTATTCGATTTTCATCCTCTAACTTCTGCGTAGCTTTAATAATTTGGTCAGTGTGTCTCTTCCACGCCAAACCTTGATCCGCTAATTTTACAATTCACATACGTTCTCCTAAAATGTCCTCCATTTTTGTCTTCTTCCAAAACCTTTTATTTGGATTTCTGTAGTCTCTTATACGTATACTGTTTCTCCTTCGTTGAATGTTACACTTCTTCCTGTATCCGTCTTCTATTTATTCTCTGATTTCGGTCTAAATAATAAATCTAATCTTGTTTTTATCCTTCTACCAATCATTCTAATTTCTACTCCTGTCGTTCAGAACACCTTTTATCTTTAATAGCTTTGTTTATGGCATATTTGAAAGACTACAGCATCTTCGGCTGCTCCATTTGCCACTGGATAGTAAGGTGGTCCTGTAGAAAATCTGATACCATTTTCAATGCAAAAGTTCTTAAATTCTGAAGAAGTAAACTGTGGTCCATTATCGGTAACGGTTTGATCCGGTAATCCAGAACATGTGAATACCTCCCTTAATTTTTCAATTGTTGTCGATGTATTAAGAGATCTAATTCTAAAAAATTCAGGCTATTTAGAATAGGCATCAGAAATAATTAAGTAAAAAATTTTCTCCGTGTACTGGTCCTAAAAAGTCTAAACGAATCCTTTCAAAAATTCTAGTTGTGTCAAGTCATTTGCCTAATTTAGATTTTTGCGACTGCGGACGCATACTCATACATACCGAACAATATTTACCCATCTTTTCAATATCTATATCTAATCTAGGCCGAAAGAAATATGCTTCATGCAATTTTTGCGGCTAGCTTTCGATGTTTTTTACCTCAAAGACTTCACCCTTCAATAAATCCCAAAAACACGACTACCTAGACACATTCATATCTGGATCGACGGCTGCTGATCAATATAAAACAGAATTACCGCGAATTTTATTAAAACATCATCTCACCCTATATCACGTTCACCAAAATCGCACTGTATATTACATAATACATCTTGAATGCAGATAATAATAGATAGGTATCGGGCCTTTTGGTCTCATCTCTCCTCAAACTCAACATTATATAGTACAGTAAACCGCACGGAGGCTTTGCCAGTTTTCGAGTGCATTCGGCGGAAATGATCGAGGGACGGAAGCGGAGATAAGCAGAATAAGAAGAAGAGGTAGACAATGGAGGTTATAACCGAGGCAGATGCGCTGAAATGGATTTCCACAATAAAATGATGCACTTCACATCTTGGGGTGGTCGGTTAGGAGCGAGAAGCGAGCTGTGTGCCGTGCGGTCGATGATGTGTCTATGTGCCGCAATGTGCAATCGACAAAATCGATTCCGAATTCGATATCTGTGTGTGTTGTGTATGTATGTGTGTGTGTGTGGATGAGATACGGCGAAGGAGGTGCGTCGAAATGTTCCTTTTAAACGGAATTCGTTTTTTTTTCCTCTCTTACTTGATCGAGCTTTGGCGATTCGGTGAATGGTTTTGCGGAAAAAATATAAAAAGTAATACCTACATGTACGTTGTTGATAAAAAAAAATCTTTGATTAATGATGCTATTTCAAGCTTATAATTTATTTCAAAGAAACTAATTTTATCTGCAAGTGTGAATAATGGAAAATATTTGGAGCAATAGATATTAACGATTTTTTGTAACACAAGAATGCATTTTAAAGATGTTACCAAAACTGACAACCTTGATTTTGCTACAAAGCTTAGAAAATATGTGGAGAGGCATAAAGACATAGATAAGATTTTGGGATAATCTATTAAATAATCCTGGCACTATTGAAAAGGAAAATAATGTCTTGTTGAAATAATGCTTGTTAAGGAACCAACCAAATTCCTCGAATGGTGGGAAAGCTCCCCAGGACAGAGTCAGGTTAAGGAATTCATCCAAGAATACATGCCTAAATACACTGATGACCTTTTGAACAAAGGTAGGAGAACGGTCAGGTTGGTAGTAGGTCTACTAACAGGACCTAATAGACTCAATAAGCAAACAGAAGAAGAGACCTCGTGCCAATGCGACGGACTAGTCAGATTGAGGGTAAAGTGTATTGGCAAACCATAGCCAGATACGGCGAGCTATATGAAGACAAATCTGGCAAGGCCAGAAAGTCTCATGAAAAAGGCAAAGCTAGACCAGGTAGTATCTAGACCACCTGATCTAGCTTTGCCTTCTGATAATAAGTCCAAAACGGGACAAACATTGTCTAAAATGTTCATATTGCATACAATATAGTGTTATGTTATTTCGGTGATGTTAATTAAAATTAGTTAGAATAATATATTAAGCACTGGAAATTTAGAATGGATTTAATGTCAAAATTACACGAATATTGATTTTTAAAAAAAGGAGGTAATAAAGTTGAAAAAAAAAATAAGAAGAAGAAAAGTTCTTTTTAAAAAGAAGAAAAGACGTTAATAAAACAGAAAATGAAAAGTTTCGACAGAAGAAAAGACATTAAAAAGGAGACGAAAAGAAAACAGAAGAGAAAATAAAAAGGTTTTCTCTTAAGAAGACGTAAATGTTTTAAGAAACATTTAAAGTGTAAAAGTGCTTAACAGCTCCTGGAAAAATAATTATTATTATAATTTCGTAAGTCTGTAGCGTCAAATTCCTGTCATGAACAACCTAACTACATCCTTTTATCATTCAAATTTTCGACAACATTTTAAATCAAACAATCCTAACAATAATACAAATTTTAATCGTTACAAGACGAATCATCGTCAAAATATAGATCAATCTAATACTCGATATAACAGTTTTAATGAACAATTTCGTCAGAAATATAATTCTAAATATCAAAATTTAAATTTAAATGCAAATTCATATGAAAATTTTAACCAAAGTAGAAATAAAAATAAAGGTCAAAAAGGGTTTCAATAACAACATGATTCATGTAAAAATTCGCATGATTTAAATGTGATAAACGTTGTCGCTGACGTTCGTCAAACTCAAGATGGTAATCAGTTTTTTAAGTGCTTTCAAGTAACTTTTAAGAAAAAAGGACGTCAACTGTTGTCTTCTTAAGAAAAAAACTTTTTACTTTGCTTCTATCTTTTTAATGTCTTTTCGTCGTTCAAAACTTTAAAATTAAGTTTACTTAAAGGAATGAAGGAAACAAAAAATCACAGAACAGATACAAGAAGATAAGCTTAAGTTTCTAGTGGAAATACCGCTAAAAAGTTTTTCATGAGTTATTGAAAAATCTGCCCTCAAATATGCGTACTTTATTCATACATTGCGTCAAAATTAGATAGCTTTGTGCATCCTGTCCTTTTTTTTTTTTAATACTGTCGCCGTTTTTTGCAACAATAAACCCAATGCTTAACTTTAATCTAATGCCCGACACCCCAGCTCAAAAAAAGTCAAGGCGGTTTAAATCAAAGGAACGAGACAGCCATTCAGTGCTTGCTTTTCTATCAATCCAACACCAATCCAATATTCTGTTAAAGTACTGTTTAATCTGGATCCCATAGTGAGATGGAGCACCATCATGCTGAAGTCAACAGAGGTTTCATTTGGCAAATTGAAAACCTTGAAAACTACAGACCAATATCTCTTTTGCCTAACATCTCTAAGGTCTATGAGATTTGTTGAGAATTGTAACATTATTACTGATAAACAAAATGGCTATTTTAAAGGAAGAACAACTTAAAGCCATATATGAGGTACTAAAAAATGTTTTAGAAGGTATTAATGATGACGGTGAGACGATTGGGATTTTCATGGACTTATCAAAAGCCTTTGATAGTGTCAACTAACAAATTGGAAATTATGGGAATCTTTAGATCACATACGGGTTTATCTAGCCAATGGTATGCAGTGTGTCGAAGTAATCGATCTGGAATCTGGGAGAATTTTGTTCTCTGATTGGCAAGTTATACTGAGGAGAGTACCGCAAGGATCTATCTTGGGCCCACTCCCTTTCTTAATCTACACGAATGATACCAACTATCGTCAACCATACCACTACTTTATATGCTGACGACACCTCAATTATAATAAAGACCAATAAGGAAACAATTCTCCAGGAAATCACACACTGTTGAAAACGGACACTTAATTCCTCTACAAACAAAAAAGTTTATAATTAACAAAAGTGCTACCTCTAATTAATCTTTAATTATCTAATTAATTAACAAAAGTGTTATAACCCAAGTAATAAACGTACACTGACATCAAGACAAAAGCCTATAAATGAATTTAAAAAAGAACTGTGCCGCCTACTTCAGGTGAATGCGTTTTACTGTGTTTTAATGTGTTTGATACTGTACTATGTCATAACCTTATTGTTTTTACTTAGGTAATTCACTTTTATAGTGTTGGAATTTTGACTTGTTCCACGCATTATTGTATTATGGAATAAATGTATGTTTTTTTTTTAATGTGTGGTGGGTGCTTAGTTGCAGTGACTCCGTAAGCTGTATTACTTGTCTGGCTATCACTGCAACTCTTGCGGTGTAGTTTTAGTGTGTGTAAGTTGTGTTCAATTGGCTTTGTGACAGCATCATATCGCCTTTTATGATGCCGCGCTGTTAATCACTTTGCTCCCAACAGCGAATGGCAAGTCGATCCGGGATTAAACTCTCTGCAAAAATGTCACCGTCCCTCCAGAGAATTGAACCCCGGCACCTATCGTCCTCTCACAACAATAGTCAGCCGCCTAACCACTGCGGCCATCGACCCGTTAATGTTAATAATGTTATTATTATTATCGTCATTATTCGCGCTAGGTAACATTCTGGCTAATGTAGGGACAATTCCATCTCTTAAAGAGCCCAAATAGCGTCCAGCTCAGAGCCGTTCCTAACTCTTTTGATGCCCCGTGCAAAATAAAATTTGCCCCGCCACCCTCTGCCTCCTTCTCACCTAACCTGCCCTCAATAATTTAATTGTGATTTTTTTAAATATCCCTTTCTTTCTCGTCCGTGCCGCCCCCGGATTTTGCCGCCCCGTGCACGATCTGCCCTCCCTGCACGGAACGGCTCTGGTCCAGCTGTTAAACTTTGATCAAGGAAGAAGGGGTTTGGTATCGTATTTCCTCTTCAATCAACCGAATTCACAAAAAAAACAATTCGGTATTCGATTGATGATGAAGGACCACGAACCTTCGAAACGCGTGTCCCGAAATTAATTAAATGGTGTTGTGTTGGTGTTAGCGATTTTTTATCTTAATAGATTTCCTATTATTCCAGTCCAGGCCTTCTGCTTCTGTAGATACACACAATAGGCAGATGATTTGTATTCGAAATCTTGGCCAAAAGGTATTTGTTATGATTTGATTCAACATGATCACTCTCGTTTCAGAAGACAAATCGTGCTGTGTTGCAGAAGATCATTTTTTCACCAAAATTTGGAACCACTTCCAACTGCTTCAGAACCCAGTCACAATCTGTAGACGTACGACAATTTTAATGAATCTTGACGCTTTAGTTCTTGTATCAATTGGATTTTATACCAAATGACGAGAAATCGATAGATTTTTTGGTCATAGATTGTTGCTTACGTCTTAGAGGAAATGAATCACAAGAGAAAATGTTTGAAGTTCAGCTCCTAAGACGAAAATTCCAATCTGAAAAGCTCTGAAAATACTACTAGCTAATCCGCTTCGGTAATTACCGACAATGCGCTAACACTTTTACTTTCGCGTAGGAAACATCCACACAGCAATAAAATGCGATATAAAACCGGTCGACTACTTTTAATTTCGTCATCGCGCACGCGAACCATTCAACGTAGTAGGTACTTACGCTACTATTTCGCTAACGAAATTAAGGGCAATGAGTCAAGCTCTTACGGGTCCCGGTAAATAACGCCGTTGCGAGAATAACCTCGAGAGCAA
The DNA here is from genome assembly GCA_023690525.1 of Holotrichia oblita. Lineage (NCBI taxonomy): Eukaryota > Metazoa > Arthropoda > Insecta > Coleoptera > Scarabaeidae > Holotrichia > Holotrichia oblita. Next base: position 144,969,622 of record CM043018.1, on the reverse strand, counting down.
TTGCCAAGTCAGAAGAACGTCGAGTAATTGCAGTCAATAATACCCGACGCTTGCTGGCGTGCCTGCTGTTGTTGTTCTACTTGTATTGGTCTCCTAATACGACTGACGTCGAGTTGTTACCGACAAATTATTTATGTGGTTATTGTCTCTATTGTTGCGCGTAATTTACCGCTTAAATTACGATGATCGTGTTGTGAATTGTTACACTTGAAAATCTGGTCTAAATATTTTGACTGGATTTGTAGATCCGATAAAAATCACGAAAAAAAAACAAACAGACATACATAGAGATGAGAGAGAGAGAGAGAGCGGTGAAACTAGATTAATTCTGCACTGCGTAAATATAAATAATCGTGATGTGGCAGCCGTTTTCGGCGTTAATCCGAGTAAAGCAAGATATACAGCGTAATTATTCGTAACCCAGTGACCGTAAGCTCCGTTCTGCCTGAGCTTTGAGCTTAGAGCTGATGCATGACGGTCCTTTAAAAAAAATAAAATCCCAGCTCTCGCCTGCTGTTCGTTCCATATCAAATTTTCGACAAATCACGGGATAGAACGATGGTTCCCTGGGATTGTCGGCGACAAGCAACGCGAAAAAATTAATAAAATCACTTCCCGTTATATTCGTTCCCCACCGCGTACCTACCTACCTACATTTTTTTTTGTCCGTGTGCCGACGCACGTCCGTCGTCGCAGCCGTCATCATCAATACGTCAAACAAAAGCTTTTGTTCAAACAAAAATTAAACGTGCAAATTTTCATATTAATTAAAAATCCAATCCAATTAGCAAAACAGAGAGTCGAAGAGCCATTGGCAGCGCTCCGCTGTGCCCTTCCTGTGTTAGTTGTCTGCACTTGACGTGCACGTCTGGTTCGATCCTCAGAGAGAGAGAGCTGGTGGTGTTCGCTGTTCCGGAAGTAACGTATCGGCAAATACGCGAAGGGGTCGGTCTCTAGAATTTAGCCCTCTAGTGCCTACCGCAAACATGCATTGCAAATCGGTTTTGATGATGTAAAATGTAAAACACGAAAAAAAAATCTTCTTGTACGATATTTTATTGCAATATTTTCGTTAGGAAATTATAATTTATTAACAGAAATTTATAAAATATAATTATGTTAGATATAAAAAATGAAATATGAATAAGAAAATACTTAATTCTGACAGAAATACTTGACTTTACAGAATCTATTTAATATGTAGCAGTCATGGCCGAGCGGTTAAGGCGTCTGACTAGAAATCAGATTCCCTCTGGGAGCGTAGGTTCGAATCCTACTGACTGCGAGGTAATTTTTTTTATTAATATATTTTTTTACTAATCTTTTCCTGCGGACTTTGTGGACGTTTATTTTATCGTTATTATATATTTTTCATTAATATTTCTCTTTTTTCTTATTTTACGAAGTAAACTTGAGGTAAAAGTCTTTTGTTGCACTATTGTGGGATTTTTATATAGATGATGTATGACTTGATCGGACAATTTGTCGGAGTCCGAGCTGTCAAAGTTTGCGTTGTTTCTTAATTGAGTAGCATTTAAATTGGCCTAAAAAAACAGAAAACAACCTAAAGAGGAAGTAAACAGAATGCAGGAAAAAGAGGTCAGTCAGTCAGGCCATGTTCCTACATCAGACGAACAGAGATCCATCTGTATCCAATCACCCAGTGTTTCTAAAGAGATGTCTTGAATTCTGCTTCAAAACAACCAAATCTATCCTTTATTAAACTAGTTTTTGTACCCCCAACGATAACAACAGAATATTTTATTCGTTAGTGGTAGGTGCTTACTTGCAACTAGTTTGTAAATATTTTGCAGAATGGATTGAAAATTGAAGACAATCAATATACAGAGCATTTTCCAATAAAAACGATTCACCTTAAATAAGACGAAAGAGACAAATAAAACTGCATCTTTATCTCCTCTTGCTTTTTAGATAAAAAATTTTGTCAGCAAAACCCCGCAATTGTCCATTTTTTAATTATTATTTTTCAAAATTGAAATCTAAAGCATAAGATTATGAATTGTTGGATCATTGAATTTAAAAAGAAAGGTTTCATAACTTTTAAATTAAGAAAAAGAAGAGTTTAACATTTAACTAAAGTTGGCAGTCATGTTTTGTTGGCTGCAGTTGGTTGAATCAAAATTGCCTCGAAGAAATATTGATTGTTTTAAATTTTTAATTTTTATGTTGGTACAACATATATTATATTTTCTGGATGAGGTTGATGTAAACTAAGTACCTAAATGGTTATCAAGAGGGAGGTGCAATATTTATTGTTTATTAGTATAGTCGGCGGCAACTGACATATCAAAAATTGTTGTCACTTGAAGTGTCAGTTATTGTTAAGGGCGTTTTCGGAAACTTAACCTAATCAAGTTACCCTTGTTCGTAAATAAACTTTTGCCACCTTATTAGAAAGTAGAGTAAACAATGAAGTAGATAATAAACATCTGTCATTAATCTGTCATAATCTGAAACAACTTCAGATGGAAAAAAAATTTCAATTAGTTCGTGCACCTGCCATTACCAATTGTATACTGCAAGATGAGCTAAATTGGGAAAATGGATGATGAACATTTAAATTATTTAATAAATTTTGATTAGTAACTTTTGTAATTATACTACTCTTCGCGGCTACTCTATTCCATAGTTGTCATTGGTTGTCATTCTAATAAAAAAAACGTTCGTAAACTATTATATTACCCGATATTTTGCTTTAAAACGGGTTAAACTAGTCACGTGATTTATGAAACCCGATTGTAACAAAAATGCCTCTGTGTGGATTGTCACTGCAGGAAATGCAGTCCCCACGTCGTATCGAGCGAAATAGCTTCAATATCTTGAGTTATCATTTGCTTGGATGCTCCTAAAGTTTGAGGGCGATGCTCGTATTGGATTTGGAATAGCCCAACCACACCTCGCAAAGAAATGACATCTCCAGGAAAAAGATTTCCCTCGCCAATTCTCCCATTCGTGACGTGCTGTGTGAGCCTGTGGCTCCATCTTGTTTGAACCATACTGTCGCAAGATCATTAAACAATTCGCCTAATTTTCGCCTAATATCAGAATCAAAAAGCAACACATTACTCTATTACTTTGGGACTATGAAGTAGTCGTTGATGGAGTTCATATCAATACCTGAAATTTTGTCTGTTTACTGTAACTGGCAAATGAAAATGTGACTCGTCTGAAACAATCACAACATGTTCTCGGTGTACGTTCCGAAACATATCCTTCACTCAGTTTTTGCACTACGAGTAATACCATCTTCTAGAGATGCATTTTTAAATCTCGATGCAAGATTCTTCTGACACTCCGATCAAATAATCGTACTGATAGCTCTAAGGTTGGACTTAAAGTCCTTAAGCCTTCTATTTTCTTGGAGGTGGCTTCCGGTCTTATCACGTTCTTACGTTCAAGTTGTACCAAGCTCTTTGGTGTTCCTTCTTAGCCTCCAAGTACTGAATGAGTTCTCCGACCGAGCAACCCTCTCTAGCGTGTTTCTGGCCAGCGCCATCGCGTATTCGGTGAGAGTAGCTATCTCGAGGTCTCTATGTATTTGTGTGTTTGTTATGAACCAGGATGCGTTAACGATGTGGGACTCTGTTCTGCAAAACGTTGAGACTCTTAACTTGCGTTTGATCATAATTTTGAGCTTTAATCTCTGAAGAGATGTTTACCTGACCAAATCATGGCGTACACTGAAATCGACACGTGTGCAGCTATTCAAATCTGCTCTCAAATCGGGGGCATCCTTTCGGCCACAACCTGTATAATATTCACACAATTGGTACCAAAAGTATTAACGAATTTGAAGCTTGGATTCATCACTTTAACCAAGATCGGTTTTTCTGGGATTTCGAGGAAGATATTTTTGTGGACTTTTTACTACGTGTACGTATCGAAAAGGTGAATACGAGGGCGGATCAATATGGCCGTGACTTTTTGAATTTCCCGCCTTTTAACTGAAAGGACAGCACTGCTCCTGTCAGTTGACTCCTGTTAAAATTTGAACAAACTGCGTCGTATAGTTTGTGTTTTACAGCCATTGATAGCAGACCACAGCGTGATTTGAGGAGAAAATGGAAAAAGTGAATTCCGTGTGCTCATTAAGCATTACTTTTTACGGAAAAAAACATCACTTGATAAGCATTATAAGAACTCTGCAAAATCAAATTCAATGGTTTACTGAATTTCGTTGTGGCCGTAAAAACACGGAAGATGCCGAACATTCTGGACGCCCAGTTGAGGTATCTACGCTCGAAACAATTAAAAAAATCCAGGATCAGGTGATGGCCGATCGGAAATTGAAAGTGCGACAGATTGTGGAAGCCGTAGGCATATCACATGGTTCAGTGGTTTCAATTTTGAATGATCACTTGGGTATGAGGAAGCTTTCGGCAATATGGGCGAGCTTTTGCTCCGTTTTGTAACCGTGGACGAAACGTGGATCCAACACAACACACCAGAGACAAAACAGCAGTCAAAACAGTGGGTTTCTCGGGGTGAATCAACGCTTTTTTGGGATGCATTGAATTCCTTCAAAATGGTAAAACAATCAATGGCGAATATTATGCCAACTTACCGGGTCGATTTAATGAGGATTTGAAAAAAAACGACCACAATTGGTCAAGAAAAAAAGTGATTTTCCACCAGGACAACCCAAGAGTCCACAGATGTGTAGTCTCCGGCCGAAAGAAATTTGACTCCAACAATGAAATCATCTCACAAACAAATCCCTATTTTGACGACCTCGACAAATCTTATTTTTTGGAAGGGATAAACAAATTGGAGAAGCATTGGACAAAGTGTATAGGGGGACCTTTAAATTGGAAATAAAAAATACAAGTCATCGATATTAATATCGTTTATTTGATAGCTTTGTCAAAAAAAATACACAATCACAACAAAAATTTTTTTTTTGGAAATAAATGCAATATAAAAGGAAGGCCTGTAAATTAAATAATTATAATTTCACTCTTCTTTAATCTAATTTGATTAATTATAAAAACAATTTTAAAAAAAGCTTTTCTTGTATAGCTTGATTTTTCTCACCTTTAATTTATTTTTAATTTATTTTTTTTTGATTGTGCCTAAAAATATTTTATGATGATAACCTCTATAAATATTATTTGCTTCCATCTTTATGGATTTATTTTTTTTTCTTAGTACACATATACATTATATAGATTTGAACATTAACATTTTCTTTTCGATATATTGTTTTTATTTCTTTTAATTAATTGAAACAATCCTCCAAGCGCCAGACTTTATTACTATAATAGATATAGATCGAAAAAACATTTTAATTCTCATCTAATTAACCCTGATAGCTAAAAATATTTTTTTTTAAATTATAAATTTAAGTTTTATTTACATACATTTAAAGCAAAACTTAAGTAAATAAATATCAATATAATAATTATTACTATTATTATATAAGATGTTATTGTTTTTTGAAATATATTATTATCATAATAATGGAAGATAGAGATTTTTTTTTACAATTTAATAATAGGAATATAACTAAAAAAATGTGCGTTTTGTTTATATAATAATTAAATTCTTGTATACAATATTATGTGATTATTCTCTCACCTAATCAAGAAGTCTATATTTTGGCGTTGTAATCTGGTTTATTTATTTATTTTTTTAATATGAATATAATAAGTACATGAGTTTGTTCCCCAGAATAAAATAGAGTATATATATGTCTAGCTGAAACTATATATCCTATTATATAATACATCTCTACTACTTTCTTTTGAAATACTTTTATATATACATAAAATGCAATGATATGGTCATCAAATTTGTATTAATTAGGTATATTCAAATTTATTAAATGTCAGATATACGATTATGTAATAAGTAGGCAGTATTATATTTACATATTTTTACGAATTAAAAGATTAAACGAAAATAAAAATTAATATGTCTCAATCTTAAAAATTATCTAATCAAAAATTATTGCATACGTTCCCGGTTGACTCACCTAACATGTCAAAATGCTAGATTAGAGCGCGAAATTCAAATTAAAAAGATAAATCAAATTTGACAGCCATATATTTCTTGAAATATCAAAAAGGAAAAAAACACCACTGTCTCTCATTAAACTACTACAACCCTTAAGTTCCCTAAAACGAACCATTTCCGCTTTTAAAAATTGAGCCCCATTTACGATCAAGATGGTGTTTAATTAATATTTTATTAAAATAATCGAAAAAAATTGGCAGTGCTAGTTCGAAATTAAAAATTTCCTCCTCACCCCTTTCTCCCAGTACCCGCCTGGGATAAAAAAACACACCGTTTCGTATCACAAAAATAAACTGGCCCTCTTAAGATCCGCCCCACGATTATGTTTCGCTATCGCTGAAATTCGTTTTCGTCGGTGTTTTCAGCGTTTGCGCGTCGATGATGCATTCGGCGGCTATCGATAACGTTAACGGTTTCATCTTGAGCGGATGACCGTTCAATTTGAGATCGGTTTTCGAGACGCTGCCGTCCTTGAAGTCTCTACTGTGCGAGGATATGGAACCGGGACTGACGGCCGGTTTGTTCGATTTCGTCTTGCTGGTTACTTGTTCGCGCAACGCCATCTGGTAGGCTAGTTCGAAAGCTTGGCCCAACGTTAGGATGATGTCCGTTGCTTGTTCCTGCAAATTCAAAAAAAAAAAAATAAGAGTTGGTGTGGAGGTTATTTGAGGTTAGAAAATGGTACTTACAGCAGTGTTCGTTGAAAATATGTGGCAGTAGTAGTCGTTGGTGTCCTTGGTGATGTAAGCAAAATACAGCCTGCATTCAGGATCTTGACAAGCGCAATGTACGTTTCGGATCTCGTGTTCGCAGATGGATTCCTGAGAATAAAGAAAGATAGTTGTAATAAGTAAACTATTGTGGTAGGAGGAAGAAAACCGGAATAACATCAAACAAAAATGAAGGTTGGGAATTGATGCATGGATAGACGTCGATTATCCCAAGAAGATACAGGAGGAAATAAAACTACACCATCAACCTGGAAGGTCCTACGAGAGAGGTATGAACGAACGAAGGTAATCATGCACGGATTGATCTTTAAACAGCTCATCATGCCACACACTTTATGGAATGCCTAAGCAAAATCCAGGAAAAATGCACCAGTAGAGTGGCTCAGAGTAGTCCCTGGACAAGCCCAAACTGGACGTAAGTAAATTGCCCACGCTGGCCGATGATATCGCAGAGTCTTGCGATGATTGATCGCGGAATTTTGGATAAATTCGACTTAAAAGCTGTAGCTTCAAGATGATGGTATTTTGGGCTAAACGTTGAAAGGCAGTATTGGCAATGGCGTCAACCCCCACGGACTTGCCATTTTTCAGAAGATTGATACCCCGTAGCACCTCATCCCAACCGACCACGTCAAAAGGATCCCCGAGCATATGGAGCAGATTTTTCAGGAAAAGTTTTATTTGGAGGGTGGCATAAATTTAAGATTGAAAACTTACCTTCGATAAAGGATTGATAAACTTCAATCCACGATATGATATCGATAAGATGATCTCCTGACTGGTCCTATCTGTCGTCTTCCTAATCTTCTGGATCGATTTCTTCGTCGATTCAGTACCTTTAAATTCCTTAACCATAGTTGAGCCTAAATACTGCAACATAATCTCAAATCAACACCAACAAATTTCGAACAAAATAAATAATGCTCATACATTTACGCCATATTTGACAACGCCTGTGATCAGCAAGATGGGTTGGTGACGCCATTGAGCTTTGATGGAATTGGCACCGCCAACCGATATCTCTGCCGTCGACATCTTCTTTTCTTCGACTTTATTGGTGGTGACGGGGGGTGGTGGTGCTGGCCTAGATTTTTTGTGTCTGTGCCTTATAGTGCCCGTATTGCTGTTTGCTGAATGTGACGATGGTGAATGCATTTCCGATTTTAGTTGTTGGATATTATTTTTCTGTATCAATAAAAAAAAAATATTTTAATTTGCTATAATTATTCAATAGAAGCTATTTTCTCGATCAATCATTCACACCAACAGTTTTATTTCTTCCACACGTTATAAATATAAAGGCTCTGGAACAGGTATAAATAATAAAAACCTAAATCACAAATATATATTTGCGCCCGAAGGGCACTGGAAACACAACCTAAGGATCAGTTGATTCGTATTCTATCGAATAATCAGGCGGCCCTAAAGACGTCCTATAACATCCTATCAGGTAACCTCGAAACTAGTTTGGGACCACAAGAAAATCACTTTAGTGTAGATGTTGGAACAGAACGACATAGACAACGAAACAAGCAAACAAGCTGGCAGGAAAGGGTTCTGAAACAATATTCACTTGACCTGAATCAAATCTGGCGGTAACCAAAACTGTTATACGTGGTGCAGTAGCTGAGTGGATTCTAAAACCACACCAGTTATATTGGAACAATGTGGAAGGACGGATACACAATAAACGGATGATGGCGCAGCCACCACGTAAATGCCTTAGTGGCTGCAGTAGACATATTGGTTCTTAACCAAGTATAGCTTAGAACAGTGATGAGTCTCTTAACAACTACATATTTGTAGATTATGTAATGAGGAGGAGGAGGCAGCCTACCACATTATCTTTGAATGGGTTGCATTGGAACGGTGGAGACTGGCATTCTTGGGAGCAAGAAACCCACTGGCAGGAGTATCGCGAAAAAGCACGAAATAGTACAATAGGCCATAGATAGCTGTGTTAAAGGAATGATGGGAAAAAAACCTGAATCCTGCCAAGTCATAAAGTTATTTACGCTACCGTCCATATATACAGTGTGTCTCAAAAAGTTTTATAGAAATGGAGAAAAAGTTTATATTACATTTCAAAAAAAAATTCTCGATAAAAAGCTCTGCATGACTTGTAGATCCCTAATCAAGAACAACATTTTTAAAACATTGGCTAGAATACAGACTGTAGTGGTTTTTCCAGATAAAAATTACAAGATATTGTTAACTACTAAGATTATTTATTGACTAAAGAAATAAGAGAAATTACTTAAATATCAGGGAACTTCAACGTATTCACCGACCCTTTCTAAACAGTGACTGTTCGATGATTAAATTGTTTTATGACATTTCTAATTACATCTGGAGTTATAGCTTCACATGTTTCTCTAATGATTCCGTCAACATGATCAACAGCTTGAAATGGTTCTTTCTTTTAAGTAGCTCCATAAAAAAAATCTACAGGGGTAAAGGCCTGGAGAGCTTGGAGGCCAAAGAAACTCCATGTACCTCCCGATTGTTTTGTGAAATGTAATATAAACTTTTTCTCCGTTTGTATAAAACTTTCTGGGACGCATTGTATATGGAGATTGACATTTTTTTTGATTTGAACAGAAATCCGTACCAACTTGCCATCTTCCTCAAGCGAGATCAAATAAATTCTACATTAACGAGATGAATGTTTGGGGTCGTTATCTTCTTGGAAGACGAAGTTTTGGTCACACAATCTTTCCCCGTTTGGCACAGCATTTTCCTTTAAGATTTGCAGATAATCCTCCCGTTTATTTTTACCAAATCGATTACAGCTGTGCCATCAAAACAACCCCAAACTCTCAAACTATTTTATCCATGTTTCACTGTAGGAATCAGACGTTGTTCACTCGCTCTTTCCGCAGTCTGCCGCCTCACAAATGATCGACGTTTTGATCCAAAGGTTTGGAATTTCGATTCATCTATCCATAAGACCTTACGCCACTGGTCAAGCGTCCAATCCCTGTGACGAATGGTTCATTCCAATCTCTTTTTCTTGTTCTGTTGTTCCAGCAACGGCTTTTTCGCGATTATTCTTCCGCTTAGCCCTGCTGCAAGATTATCTGTTGTGATATATTATATATTGGTGTGTTTCTCGAAATAATTAGTTGCTGAGTGATCTCTAGGGCGGTGAGAAACCTATTTCGTTACTACTACACAGTCTGTTTCAAAGTAAATAGGACTTTTTTTAAAATAAAAACAAAAACGTTTGTTTCGGCAAAATTGATTTATTTTATTCAAAATAGTCCATTTCCGCTTCGATGCACTGATTTGCATGACTTACTAGCATTTCAAACGAGGATTTTAGGTCGTTGGCTGGCATGGCTCCTCAGAATGTTGGTACACGCCTTTTGGTTGGTCTGAACGACAGCACAACGCACACCTTTCGTTGTCAAATGTTAAATAAATATTGAATACGCGGATAAATAAATAATTTCTGATAAAATGAGATCACATATTTTATGTGGAAGTCGTAGTACAGTAGGAGGCGCCAACTGTGTTATTAAATTAATACAAAATATTCCATATCTTCTAAAGTAAACTGAATAACATAGCAAAACCCTATATTATAATAAAGACAAAACCTAAAAGAATCGTAGGCATGTTTCACACATATGCGGTTCCATTCGGTTCGGATCGTTTTCGGTTGCAACCGAAAACGAATGAAACCCCTTCACACATGCACAGTTCTCATACGGATCATATTAGGATTTGTGTTTTTTTCCGTACACTCAGTAGTGATCATGGAGAGAAGGCAAGTTGTTGCCATGTTGTTTCTCTATAGAAAAATTAAAAAGCGAAGGAGGAATACTAGAATTTATTGGGAGCACCCTCTCATCACTTTAAGGAAGGAATTTGGAGCATTCTACACCATTTTTCCGAAGCTAAGAGAGCAGGAAGACAAATTTTTTAATTACTTCAGGATGTCAACAAAATCATTTGATGAATTACACGTGAAGCTAAAGGACCGTCTTCAACGCCAAGTTACATTTATGAGGGAATGTATTCAACCGATTCAGATGTAACGTAACTTTGAGGTAAGACATACAATCAACACAATTTTTTTAAGAAGTCTTTATAATTTAGATTTTAATAAAAACATTGAAATACATAGGTTTACAAATACGTAATCATCATTTAATTTTACTTTGCATTTGCAAGGAAAAACTAAATGATGTTTTACAATTTTTGAAACGCATATTCTGAGCTATCACTGGAAGAAGAACTGTGGAGACAGTTTAGGCCTAGATTGTGTGCGTCCTCGTAGAATTGAACAGCTGGCACTTGTGACTGAATTTGCGTCTGGTAGGCCGAGGCAGTGTGCTGTGGGTTTGGCTGGCGTTGTATATATGTATTAGAAACCATTGATGGAGTACAAAATGGAGAGGCCCTCGGTGGTGTGTTACATGGAGGGGCATATGGTGTAGCAGATGTACAGGGAAGAGGATGCGTCCGCTGCCTGATTGTCTTTACAAGTTTCAGCACCTCCATTTGAAAATCAAGTGTGTCAAATTCATCGAAATCTTCAAGAGAAGGGAGTAATCCTTTGAAAAATGAAAGGTGCCGATTGGGGGTTTCCTTCAGGGCTGCAATCATTTCTACTTCAACAGCATCCATTTTCCGAATTTTTGATGCAGGTTTTTTGAAAGCTGCAGGTTTTGCAGCTGCTGCAGCATCACGTGTTAGGTTTGAACCTAACAGTATAGGATTTTCATCATTTTCAACAGTTACATCCGCAACACCACCATCATTATCATCAATGTTTTGTAAGAGAGTGTCCTCTGTTTTTCTTTCTTCAAATATTTTGTCCAGGAATTGCAACTGGGATGCATAAATGTATGCTTTTGCATTTGACGCCCCTGCTCCCGATTTCGCCTTAGTTTTTGATTTTCGGTACGAGTCTCTCACTTGCGTCCACTTCTTCAGAATATGTTTACCTAAAAAAATATTTCAATAATCACATGAACTAACAACCTTTGATTTGGGTTTTTTTTTGCAATAACTTACGTTACAATACTTTAATCTAGTGGTTTTGCTTATCTGTTTTAGATATTTGGCAAGTGGTTGTACTTTCTCAGATTTGCATTACATTTATCTCCTCGGGATTTCGACTATAAGCAAGATTGTCAGAGAGGTTTGTTGTGCAATCTGGACGGAATTACGATTGGAATGCATTCCTGCTCCAGATAAGAAGAAATGGGAATCAGTTGCCCGTAAATTTGAAACTATCGCTAATTTCCCCAATTGCTTGGGCGCCGTTGATGGGAAACATATAAGGATTGTCCATCCTCTCAACTCGATGCATATCAACTATAAAGGATTTTCGTCTATAGTTCTGATGGCAGTAGCTGATGCAGAGTATCGATTTGTTTACGCTAATGTTGGAGCGTACGGGAAGGATTGCGATTCTAATGTTTTTCAAAACAGTGAACTGTGGAGATCTATCATTAACGGTACCATGGATCTACCTGAGGACAAGTGCCTTCCAGGCACACATAACCCCAAATTGCCTTACTACCTCATAGGAGATGATGCTTTTGGCTTACATAGGCATCTCCTCAAACCGTACAGTGGACATAGTTTGACAGTAGAGAAAAGGATCTACAACTATCGTGTGTGCAGAGCTCGCAGGTACGTGGAATGTACTTTTGGCATACTTAGAAACAAATGGAGAATCTTCCATCGCGCAATTAATTTGGATCCTCACTATGCTACGGATATAGTGAAAGCTTGTGTAGTTTTGCACAATTTTGTACGAGACCGAGATGGTTTTGAAACGAAAAATACGTTGTCCATCTCGGGTTTTGAGGATATCCCCTCGGGTGAAATGAAGAGAAATCAAGCAACTATGTTAGTCAAAAATGTAAGAGATGTGTTGAAAGATTACTTCATGACTGAAGTGGATTCAGTGAGTTGGCAATTCTCTAAAATCTGATTTACTTATTACAAAAATGGTGTACCTGTATTATAATTTGATATGTATTTTGGTTTTTGGTTTCATTTCGAAACTAGTATTTTACGTTTCTAATTGCTTATTTTTAAATAAAAAGTAATAACTAATAATTTTGTTAGAAAAAATATTTGATTTTAAATAAATGTCATTGATTATTTTCTTAATTTTTAAATCATTTCCTTTTTTTCCTCAATATCGTGGTGACTTTACCAATTATACTACTACGTCTCTTCGAAAAAAATGTATTTTTCAATACTTACCAAATTCCATTTTTTAGTGACGTCAAATTCATCATAGTCCTTGTGAATTTCAACACAAACGTCTAGCCATGCGTCGTGCGTCTTAAATTTATCCTTATATTTTTCACAAGTTTTGTCCCACAGTACTGGTTTAGATTGCACTGCAGAAATCAGCCGATCCACATCAACATCTGGTAAATCGTTCATTTTTTTCAGTAAAATTGGGACTAAAACTTTCAAGAGAAAACTTTCAGAGATCCATTCGCTATCAGGTTAAAACAGAAACTGAACCGCGCGTGTGTGAACGCGTTGATTTGTTTTCTGTTCCCTGGACACGTGTCCGTACCTTACAGAAACCTGTTCGTGCCGAGGGAGTGTTCGGTGCTCTACTGTTTCTATTAGGTACCGAATAGAAACCGATGCACCGTTTCACACTTGTTAGCAGCGACCGAAAAAAAAGCGAAAACGAACCGAACCGAATGGAACCGCATATGTGTGAAACAGCCCTATAAACAGTAAAAATATACATCTTCTTCTGTTGTGCCTCCTCAGAAGAAGAAGTCATCATAACAACTGACACAAAGTCGTTGTTATAATGTGAAAACTGGGATGAAAGCGGTTGAGTAAGATTAGTTGTATGCAATCAGTTGCACTAGTGAGAATCCTGCCTTATAGGTCCTGACCTGAATCCTATCGCACATCTGTGGGATCTGCTTGATCGACGTGCTCGCAAGCGTCCTAATCCACCACTAACCACACAGGACACAAGTCCTGATTGAGGAATGGGAAAACATACCTCATGAATAGCTTCGTAGAGTAGTGCGAAGCATGCCACGCAAGTGTGAGGAAGTGATTATAATATATATATAAGAAGTCGGGAACTAAGAGTTGTAAAATTGTTTTTGTAATTTTCAGTTCAATTTGATTTTCCTTGATCTCTTATTTAAAAAGTTACAGGTTTCGAAAAAGTGTTCCCCTATTTTTTTTGAGCGGTTATGTTAATATTTGCGAGTAATGTTGCAATAAACTAAACGTCAAATTCTTATCTGCATAATTATGGGAGCGGAGACAAAACAAAAATATTATCAAGGAAAGGCATTGCCCCCAGTCAAGAAATATTTGTAAAAATATAAGGACAAAACAAAACAACAGCTTTTAATAATCTTAAGCATATATTTCCATACTATTAGTACATAAAGTATTGTTATCTCATAAAATTATTTATAAGATGATATGTTGCAACTTTTTTACAAATAATAATAAGTACATTTATTTAGATATTATTGGGATAGTGACGAAATGGTTCGCTATCCAATCCGAGGTTACCGTAATCGAGTCCTAGTTCTTGCATTTTAATTCGTTGGCTGAATGTGAGGGGGGTGTCCCAATTATTAACGTTGAATCTTTATTTTGTTTTGTTCGATGGCAATATTTTTGTTATCGGGGTATGATGTTAGTAGCAAATTCAGACTCAACATGTAAGGATAACGAATTTGTCGAAAATATTCCTCATGGACGGCGATCACGTTAATCATATTACTGACAGGATCTGGTTCGATATTTACACATGCTGGAATCTGCGAATAAACTGATGTATATTGTAGTATTTTAATATGGAGATTTTTAGCGTTGTTCACAAATTCGTTTAAAGACTTGCACGCCCACGGGTTCGGAAGAATTGCTATTTTCCTCAAGCTAATCATTTGGTTCAAAGAAATAGACCCCATCAAATTGAAACTCACGTCGAGATGTAGTTGATTCGTAAAGTGAAAACCAAGATTTAGTAACGAATTTCCCTGCAGGTTGAGGAAGGTCAATTTAGGCTGGTTAGAAAACGTATGGTCCTGAATATAATGAATTTTATTAAATCCTAAGTTTAAGATCTCCATTCCGGTAACTCCGGAAAAAGTTTCGGCGTACAACGATTCAATTTGATTACCATTTAAATCGAGTCTATTTATCGTAGTATTCAGGAACCAATTTGAATTTATACTATACAGTTTGTTGTGATTAAGGCTTAGGTGCTGTAAATTCATACCGTTAAAAGCACGACTAGCAATCGTATGTATCATGTTGAAATCCAGATCGATCATCTTCAGCGGCAAATTATTAAAAACGTTGTATCGAATTTCTTCTATTTGATTTCGTTCAGCGACGAAAGTGTGCAAATGCGGTGTATTTATTGCAAAATTTTCTTCGATAATATGCACACCTGCATTACTTAAATCGATGCTACGCAACATTTGCGCACCGAAAAAGGAGCTCTTTAAAATATTCCGTGTAGATGTAAGTAGGGTGAATGTCACAAAACTATAATCATAAATACAACCTTCGAAAAGAAACTGCCTTAGCTCGTTAGCTATTCTAGAGCCACTAGCATCTTGAGTATAGGATATGTTTGCCCAGGCGTTTATAAACGTGTTGGGACACGTAGAATTAGAATTCTTCAGGAGACACACTACTATTACCACAATTACTATGCGTTTAAACATCTTGTACGTTTCACACAGCTGAAAGTGGAATAAAATCTCTCACTAACGCTTAACGTTTTATACTAATTCGTTTGCATCAAAATCATAAATAATATGCAAAAATATGATACTATAATCTCAAAAAAAGAACATAATAAGGGGTCATCAGTGCTAATTTTTTATTGGTATTAACGATCTAAAACAACAGCTTATTTATTAGAAAAGAGTTAATCTACGGAGCTGTGCATGTCGTAATTATGTGATTAGGAGGACAATTTCTATGACATTTTTTTTAAAGAATTGTATTGCGATCGTTGTAGTACACAACACAGATGTTAGCTAACCAAATTGGGTTACTTTGCAAATGTGTCTAAATACGGAGTGGTCAAAACTGCAGGTCAATAAAGACAACAATTATAACCGGTATAGTTTACTCATAAAAATAACAAGGGGTTATCGGTGTTGATGTTTTATTGAAATTTGTGGGTTAAATAACAAGGTTTTTAAAGACGGGGATTACTAAATCTTTATCAATTTCTAAGAATGTTAAAAATATTGTATTTCTAACTCGGTACTTTGACAAATCAAATAAACAGAAAAAGGTTAAGAAGTTAAATCAGGCTAATTAAATAATAATAAAATAATCTTACTTCAAGAAGAATTAATAATGGTTTCACTTGTTTAAAACATGAGATTAAATTATTATTATTTCAATTGCAAGTATTTATTCGTATAGTGTGGTGGATTAACTCTGTTGCGTTTCATTTCTACGTTGTTAAATAGTGTATTTTGCGAGAAAAAATCGCATCATAGTTTTATCATCCTCTCAAGTAATGGAATACGAAGAACTGTTAGTAGAAGCGTTTAAAAAAGTAGTTATCGCTTCTATAGGGTGGGCCACTTAAAAGGATGCATTGAAATTATGGCCAAACTAAATAAGAAATTTAAAATCGGACCAGGTAAAGTTATAGAGTTCTAAGGGAAGCACATTTTAATAGAAACGTGGATTATATACCATCCATCATGACGTCATACCGAAATCAATTTGCATTTATTTAAATGGAATGTGGTATTTTTATTGTAAATTTCTGAAACAGCAAATTTTTTAACGCATAACTGTATAAAATATGATTGATTTTAATAACAAATGAAATCAACAACTTTTTGAAATTGCCGCCAATATTTCAAATTTTGAAGCGCGTAAATATTGTTATTTACCTGACGCATAATTGCGTAAAACGCAAAATTTGAATTGGGCTGTCATTAAATGTCACTTGGCAACTGACAAACTTTCAAAATTAATTATTCGTTTTGTATTTTTTCTGTATAGTGTCTTATTATGTTTAACGGGGTATTCTTTTTTTACTCCTATTAGTAACCTTATTTCAGCTAAAATGTTTGTTAGATTGGCTTAATAATTATATTACAATTGATTGAATTGATAGTTTTATAAACTTACTGCAATACTGACAGCATGGAAATTTTAATGTTTAACTTATGTAGAAACAATAATTTGGTGCTGAGTGTTTGACTTATTGACCAATTTACATTAACACTTAAGTAGTATGGCAGGGTCAATTTTGACCCTACAGTATTTTAATTTGTGATTACGCTATCTCGATATATTGTAGGTGGCTTTAGTTGCTCTTTTGTGTATTCTCTAGTTAGGTATGCATCTATTAACACATTAAATTGCATAAGTCTGCGTTGCTCATTTCTCGAGTAAACAACGCTTTAAGGTCAAAATTGACCCTGCCATACTGTTAGTATAGCAAAACGTTTTGTGTGGAAATTTTGAAATGGCCTTTGCTAGTGGCAGTAGAAAACACCTAACACAGACTGAACTTGAAGAAGTTGCTAAAGATATATTGAACAATGGACTAGAGAGTGACAGTGAGTTTTCAGATCGTGTTAGTGAACACAGTGACCACGATACTGAATCAGAGGTTGAGAATTTATATGAATCTAACGAATCTAATAATAATAATAATAATAATAAAAATAAGTTCAAATGGGCACCTACACCACCTGTTCCTAGTAGAACACGTGCTAGCAATATTGTGAGTCATCTACCGGGTGTTATTGGAGAAGCCCGTCTCAAAATACCATCTACACCGCTACTAGCTTGGGAATGCTTTATTGACGAAGGCATTCTTGCAATTTTGATAGAAAAAACTAACGCACGCATCACGGAAATGTCTGTAACATATAATCTAAGTAATAATTCTTGCCAATTTACTAATCATGTTGATATCAATAAAAGGAAGTCATTTCTTGGGCTTCTATATTTGGCTGGTGTGTTCAAATCGAACCATGAAGACTTGAAATCACTATTTGCAAGAGATGGAACAGGACGAGACCTTTTTCGGGCTACTATGTCTTTGCAACGTTTCAATTTTTTGCTTTGTACCTTACGGTTTGATGACAAGGCAACCAGACCAGAAAGAATCAAAATGTCAATAATCCCCGAAAATTAGCTATTCCCACAAGGGATGTTCTGGCTCTCATTCCGCCAGTAGCCAATTCAAACAGGAATATCACAGCAGACAATTGGTACATGTCTCTGGAGTTAGTAACCGAACTGCAAAAACACAATTTCACATTCGTTGGTACTGTAAGGAAAAACAAATGAGAACTTCCTTCAGAATTTCTTCCTCGCAAACAAAGAGCAGATAAGTCATCTATATTCGGATTCACTAAAGATATTACTCTTGTCTCATACGTGCCAAAAAAAAAATCGGGCCTATGCACCACACTGACACTATTTCCAATGATACTAATAAGCCTGAAATTATTGAATTTTATAATTCAACAAAAGGTGGTGTAGACGCACTTGATCAGAAGTGTTCAAATTATAAGGTTGGAAGACGAACAAGACGTTAGCCTCAAGCCATACGGTTCCGCATTATGGATATCGCCGGAGTAAATTCCAATGTAATTTTTAATGGTATTTCCCAAAACGAAACCATAGAGAGGAGACAATTTATGACGTCTCTAGGACGTGACCTTATCCAAGGGCAACTGATGCGTCGAGTTCATGAAACATTCTTACCAAGAGAACTACGCAGTGTGATTTGCAGGATTGCTTATGTTGTAGAACCTGCACAAGAACAGCAACCTGATGAGGTTAGAAGGGCACGGGGTATAAAAAGAGGACGATGTCATGTCTGCCGATATTCCCAAAAAAAGGAAAGCCTTTTGTGCAATAATTGTAACCGCCACATCTGCAAAAATCATAGCACAACGATCACCAGATGCCAAATTTGTCTAGAAAAGTATGGCCAAAAAAGATATTGGACAGTTTTTTATTTGCGAAGTAATATTTTTTATTTTACAGAGAGTCACAGGCGGATCTGTCCTAAAACCAAAATTGGCGTCGAAGAGGAAGAAATTTTTTTTTTATTAGATATTTTATGAATAATGAATTAATAAATTGTTGATTTTGACAGATTTTATATTTTTTGCTACTTTTTCAAATAAAACTTATATAAATGTATGTATTTCACTTTTTGTGCTTTTAAAACATATCCACAATCATATATTTACTGTGTTCAAGGTTAAAGATATTTAAAAGAAAAAAATATCGCATAAACAATTGAGGGTCAATTTTGACCCTGCCATACCTTTCGTGCTAGAAATTTAAGCCATACTACTTAAGGGTTAAATCTGCATCGGCAAGTGCAAAAACATCTGCCGCTGGCGGTATGAGCTCGGGATACAATTCCCCTGACTTTTATAAACACAATATTTTAGTCATTTTGTTGCGCAAATAGTACTTGCATGGGAATTATATTCAAATAGTTATTATTAAATTTCGTAGTTTACGCTTCATATTTTAAAATTAGGTTTTTAGTTACACTTTAAGATAAGCAAATGGCAGAATTATGTAGTAATTTAAGTCAAATCTGACAAATGTCACACACATTAACATGCGTTACGTAAAATTTCGGTCAACTAAGCTTGAAACTTCGAAACCGCGAAATTTAAATAATCAAATTTCATTCTTTGTTATTACAAATAGAGTTGGATAAAATATTTAAGAAGTGATTGTGATGTGTTAGAAATACTATCTTCTTACAATACAGTGACAGAAAACATACATGTGCTATTTAATAAAATGCAAATTGATTTCGGCGTGACGTCATCGTGTAGGTTATAAAATTTACATTGTTATTAAAATGTGCTCCTCATCGAACACTATCAGTTTACCTGGTTGGATTTTTAAATTTTTATTTAGCTTGGCCGTAATTCTAGTGTATCATTTTAAGTGACCCACCCTGTATATCTGCATCTATCTCTGTTATTGTTGAAAAACAGTTAGAAGTTGCATTTGCTATTATTAATTACTGTATTGTTTCTCATACTGTTAATTTTTTTTTCTTATAGAATGACAGTTTTACTTCTTTATGCACACTACATTACTGTTGTCGTTTCTTTACTTGTTTACTCCAATTTACTGCTTTATCTTTGACTATTTAGGTTGTTGTAATTTATTTTATTTTCTTATTTTTCAGTTAGTTCTTTGATGGATTCAGTATTAAGCTAGCATGTGTACATTACGAATTTCTCATGTTAATTGTCGATCGCTTGCAAGTGGTTTTAACTTATTAAAAGACCTTATCGACGAATCTGGTAGTGGCATATTTACGCTAAGCGAAACCTGGCTGAGTGACAATATAAGTAGCGATTTATTTCTTTTACCTGATTACACTTTCATACGCAGAGATAGGGCTGGGAGAGGCGGAGGTGTTGCAATGTATTTACTTATTTTTATACGCTTCGAAATTATAGAGACTTTAATTAATCATAAAAGTTATGTGTTTGGCGTGGTGTACAGGGAACCTAATATAAATATTGCTGAGTTCCATGAAACTTGTGAAAATGTTTTGATACAAATGATAGTGTCTTGTGAAGTTCTAATTTGTACAGGTGATTTTAATATTAATTTACTTGCGCCAGACTTATCGCACACTGACTCTTTCCTCGACTTATTGAATACTCTTTCGTCGACTTATTGAATACTTTGATAGATCAGGGTTTCCTATAAATATATCGTAAGAACCAAATTTTATAGGGACATTTTTAAATAGGGAGAAAATCAAACGATGATTTAAAATCGGTTTTCGGTGAATATTATCAATCTCAAATTGAGATTCCTACTTTTTCGATGCTAAAGTTTACTTATCTTTTAATCTTACTGAAGGAAAATAATAATCAAACTACCTCGCTAACGTAGGCGGTAAATTATGAGTAGCATCTTATTTACATCGAAATAAGATCTCTCTCTCTTGATCTAGGATCTTTCCATTGTTTTTTGAGCTTGATGAGGTCAAAATCTTCCCTTTGACAAGTAGGTATGCGAATTATCTCCCTGATTTGCGTAACTGTTTACTTAGATGATGTGTTTGAATATTTAAATGCTTTGAATCTAGGCTTACAAAGTAGTAACATGAATTCAATTTAAGACAAAGTTTTAATATTTCTAAGACTCAAATTAACTGTGTAACAATTACTTTAATAACAAATTACTTTTGGCGCAATATAATCTTCATCGTCTAACGCCTTAAAAATAACGTTTTTCCAAGACACAGATTGTTTGGGGTTCAATCAGAAATGAATTTTTTTTTTTTTTTTTTTCCGCCTTTCGTGAAACATTCACAACAATCATTTCCTTTTAAAAAAAAAATCAGAATTGCTGTAAAAGTCCTTTTCGAAATAAATACAAAGTTTATTTTGACAAATGATTCGTCGTTAGTAACAATTAAAAATCGAATAATATAGCACGTGATCATTTTTTTTATTGTAAAAATTATTCATTATTTACGTTAATCCTCAAAATATCGATTTTATAGTCTTCAAAATCGCTGATTTTTGTAATGTTATTGAATTTGTTTAGCATATTAAACTTATATAATGAACAGACCAATACCTAAAATTAACAGAATTATGGCATATATCAGAAGTAAACAGCCGTTTCTCGTCCAAGCAAACCATCCAAATCCCGTTAAAAGGAACGCGCCAATATTGAAGGTAACTGGTGCTATTGGAAAAGGTTGGCTGATGGTCTTTCAACTAGCTTTGTTTCACAAGTAGTAAAAGGCAAGATTGTTTGCTACGGATTATTGTAAGAATGCCGTTGAACACTAAGCAAAAAAGGCAAGTCAGCAGTTTCATTTTTTTTTCGAAAAATATATGTGTATTTAGTCGACATGCCTATTAGGATCTTATTCAAGACAGATCTACATTTAATCTGGCGATTACTCAAAAGATATACAGGGTGGGGCACATATTTTTACAGAGCAATAGCACTCAAACGATTAATCCTATCGAAAAAGGTTTCAGACAAAAGTTTCAGTGTTCAGGAAGGCAGTCATATTGGGCCACTCAGTTTTTTATCGGTGTAGGCGTAGAAGCTATGTCAATGTCAACTCCAATTTTTTAAATGGAACCATGTATTTTCGTTTCAATAACATTATTAATGATTTTAAGACGAATTCAGCGACCTACAACACAAGGTCATTCTAGTCATGATGTCCATTGTTAAACCCAGTTATAATATCAACGCGGCCAGTTAATTTTGAAATGATCATCAAGAATATTTTGATATTTAATGGTGCTGGAGATAATATTAACACCAACAAAAATCGCGATTTTATATGTTATTCTTCCCAATGAAACAAACACGAGCCAAACGTCCTGATTGTTGATTAAAATGTGGCCTTAGCTTTTACTGGAAAAATCCCCATGCGGGCACCAGGCAAATGGAAGATAGAGTAGAATTAGTCGGCGATCTGTATTAACATCAACAAAATTACATCCGTATTATATGTCAATCAGGATTTGTACTGCAATGATTTCCAAAATCGCGTCAATTTCTGTAATTGATTCGTCGAGATCCCAGGATGTTTCAGCAATCTTTTGTTCTATAAAATATAAATCTGAATAGACATAACAGATTACTGAGCAAATTCTCGATGGACAAACTTTTATCAGATCAATCCGTTAATTGTTCTAAGAACATTTTTTCGAAGGTCAAATCGTCCTTTCAAAACACTGTCCGATACAATCCTTTGCTAAAACATGGGATGCAACCGTCCATCCCATTAACTCTATGTGCAAGACAAGTGATGAATGAGATTTTTGGTGAAAAATTGATAAGATGAGGCGCTAAGGTCTGCAAGAAACACTTTTTCTGTTGAATAAACGTTCTTACAGGTGACGAAAAAAAGAAGGAAATATTAGGATAACGTTAGACATCGTTTCCAAAAACCACTCAAACAATGATTTACAATTATTCTCCATTTTTCGAATATTTTCTAAGAATGACCTTGTGTTGTAGTAATTCGTTGTAATAATGTTTGATACATAGTTCCATTTAAAAAATTTGACTGAAACTGAAACTTTCGTCTGAAACATTTTTCGATATGATTAACAGTTTGAATTGCTCTGTAACACTTTATTGCCCCACCCCGTATTAATTGACATTGATGGCTAAAACGGTTTCGATACAAAAAAATTGTATCTTTTCAACAGATTCTTTGTCTCATCGTGACAAGGCATGGCGCCGAATGTCAAGTTTAATAATAAATCATATACAAAATCTTTACGCTGCGAGTAAGAAACAGGAGGTGCCTAAAACTTTCGATTAAGGCTGTCATTCTTTTAGATATTTTCTTTTTGGTTTAGTTTAATGAAGAGGAAATTGGTTATGAAGCTTTATATTCCTGTTTTTTTTTTCATTCTTTTATGAACATCAAAGTTTTAGGTGACCTCGTTGGTACTAAAAGGTTTCTTATGGATTTTGCTGGGCATAGTACAAGATAACGGACCAATTTAAGACATTACTTTTATCTGCGTTAGAATGACAAATATTTTCTATTAAAATCGAAATCTAAACAAAATCCTTCGCCAGCTCTTCTCACTAGACACTATTTTATCTGCGTTAGAATGACAAATAATATTAACAAGCGTGATACAGTAATTGCTAAAGATAACAAGGGGTTATCAATGTTAATTTTTTATTGATAGTTGTGAGCATTATTTAATCTTTACAACTTGTTATTAATAAACTTGCTCATTCGTAAAGCAAGAATAGATCCGACTATAAATATGGAATTTCCAGGAAAGTATCTTAAAATAAACGGAACTGTAGAAATTGTGATAATATATTAATTTAGATAATTAAAATTTACATTTGAAGTATAACAATAAAATATTAGAGTTATATTAGATGAACTAAATAATAATAAACTGACCGACACTGCAGGTCATTCTGGCTGTTGAGAGATGTGAAAGCGTTGATTTATTATCACCACTAAACTTGAGTCTTCATTACTTGGCAGCACCGATTGGAGTTCCTCCGTCTTTAAACGTAATATTCTCGTTTTCGGATTTATACGGATATGGTGACCAATAATACCCCTTATATATTGCCTCGTGATAACGGAATCGCCCAAAATATGCCTTGTGGATTGTGTTCACAAGAAACGCACTGTTGTCACATGCAGTATCAACAACAACACATACAGGAATATTAGTTCTTTTCTCTTTGTTCTGTGGTACACATTGGATGGTACTAATACCAAGGATTTTAGATTCCCTTACAAATCTTCGTAGGCGACTGCATATCCATGGATTCGGAATTATTACTATATTCCTTAAGCTGGTCGTATTTTCCAAAGAAATAGAAGATATCAAATTAAAGCTCACATCGAGTATTTGTAGATTGTTGGTAACTTTGAAACCAAGGCTTAATAACAAATTCCCTCGAAGCTTGAGCTTCTGCAAAGCATGCTGTTTGGTAAATGTATCGTAGTCAATGTAATAAATTTTATTAAGTGCTAAATCTAAATGCCTTATTCCAATAACTCCAGAAAAAGTTTCAGCATATAATGAGTCAATCTGGTTATGGCTTAAGTATAAACTTTTTATTGTAGTATTCAGGAACCAACCTGAATCTACACTTTTGAGGTTGTTGTTGCTAAGATCTAGATCACTTAACTTCATACCGCTGAAGACACCACTAGAAATTCTATATAACGCGTTGTAGCTCAAAATAATGGTATCTAACGATAATTTATTTAAAACGTTATATCCAATTTGAGTTATTTGATTTCCAAACAGATTTAAATATTTCAATCGCGCAAATTTTCTGCAAATCCCGCTTCTATATCATGTACGTCTGCATTCTGTAAGAGCAGGTGACTCAACAACGTTAAATTCACGAACGTATCTTTTGAAATTTTCCGAGTAGGTGACAATAATTCGAATCGTTCAATACGACTGTTATGAACACAGCCATTGATGCTAGTCATATCTCGGTATCTATTAGCTCCCCTGATACGCGCTGATGCGTTTCGAAACGTGTCAGGACATATACATTTGGAATAGTTTATAGTGCACACTGCTATTAGGAGAACTATTATACGTTTAAGCATTTTATGCTTATTAGAATCGTCGAAACGAAACCTTTCGTTAACACTTGTGATTTGATACTAAATCATCTGCATCAAATTACAAATTATATTAACAAGAGTGTTATAGTAATTCATAACGATATCAAAGAGGTTGTCGCTGTTAATTTTTTATTGGTATTCCCAAGTTAAAATGTCAGCATTTTGTAAAGATAATAAACTTCCTTATTTAATCTTAATGACTTATTAATAAACATTTCCGTATAAAATAAGAGAAGATCCAACTATAAATATGGAATTTCCAGGAAAGTACTGTAAGAGGTCAAATAAAAATAATTAAATTTAAAGTATCGCAATAACATATTAGACGACGTAAATAATAATAAACTAATCGACAATACATAAGTCATGAATGTATACAAATTAGTGAATCACACTGGTAGAAGTCCTGGAAAACTTTTATCTAATTTATTCAAAAGGATTTCATTTTTAACGTTGTCGAATAGTTTAGATAATAGCGATAAGTCTGTAGTTCTTGAAATCGGTTTTATTATCGGTTTATATTTATAGCTGCACCTCTGTTAGAGAACCAAATTGAGTAACTCTGCATGTCTCTAGCGCTAACCATGTAATTTCCAAATACAGGCCAAAAGATTGAGGAAAAGTTGAATTTCTCGTTTTAAATTATTATTCTCAAATAGCAAATTATATATAAATATATATTTTTTAGTTTTAGTCATAGGTTTTAGGCATAGTACATTGAAAATTAAGGGGACCACGCATTTACTTCGACTTGGCCAAATATCAAAGCTTTAAAGTTGTTTTACAACATGTCTGTTGAATATGCCTTGAATTGCCTTTTAAGTATTGGTTTACTAGTGTTACAGGCATCGCCTAGTTAAGCAGAAAGTGGAACCTTTGATATTTTAGGATTCTTCATCAGACTAGACTAGCTGATGGTATCTAACAATCTCGCATTAACCGGATTTGGACGTCGTCCTCCTTTCATCTGCATGGAAATTTCTGTACCACTTTGTTTGAAATAATGATACCATTTGGCGACAGTATTGCGATGTGTTATCACCTACTTTAACGCAGAACTGATTTTTTTCGAAATTGTTAATTTTGTGAACGAAATTGGGACAAATTCATAAAATTGCACAATAGTCTACCTCTAAAATTCTCCAATCTGCGAAACTTAACCCGAATAAAACAGAAATCTTTCATGAATTTTTGGAAAATGATCCAGATCGCAGACTACATTTTTACGAAATAATGCCACCATTAATCACAGGAGAGCCAAATTTTTTGAATCAAATAAGTAGTCGTTTCCGACTAAGCAACGTGTTATCTAAATGGTACAGTCAACAGGCACAACTGTCGTTGCTGATCGACAGAAAACCCTCACTGGATAGACGAAGTTCACAAAAAGTGAATGTGCGGCCGGAGTTACTGGGAAATCAAATAATAGACCTTCTTTTAATACGAGAAAATTTAAATTTTGAAACGATATCGTACCAGCTATTACAGCTATAAAACAGCGCATTGCAAGCGAGCTTTTTTTCTTATTTTTTGAAAGCTACCGCTTCTTTCTTGGTTTATATTACCGCCATATACCATTCGATAGCATTAGCAGTTGTCCTCATATCTTCAGATAGAGCAGAAGAAGATTTCCCATAGTCTCTCAAAGATTTGAGTCCTGAGAGTGCAATATGCACCACAAACATTTTACCAACTTGGCAATATCAAATTGAGCTACTGTTTACATAAGGTTGAATTTTAAGTTGTTTTTCAATGCTTTTACTTATTTTTTGTATCTTTCTGAAGGAAAAGAATGTCAAGTTCAATAATAAATCACATACAAAATATTTACATTGCGAGTAAAAAAGAGGAGGTGTCTAATACTTTCGATTAACGCTGTAATTCGTTACATTACAGCATTTTGTAAAGATAAAGGCGTTCCTTATTTAATCTTCCTAACTTATTAATAAGCCTACTTTCTTATAAAACAAGACTAGATCCAATGAAAAATATGGAATTTCCAGGAAGGTATCTTAAGAGGTCAAATAAAAATGTAATTACATAAGTAAAATTTTAATTTAAAGTACCACAATAACCTATTAGAAAGTTACATTAGACTATGTAATTAATAATCATGTAATCGAGTTCACAAGTCATTAACCACTATACAGGGTGAGTCGTGGGGAATCGACCAATCTCTAGGAGTGTATTCTACAGGTAAAAATAATGTAAGAAAACTGAAATGTTGTTATCCGATTTTTATTTGTTTTCGAGTTATAACGTAATTAAAAATAAACAAAATGTCAAACATTATAGTTTTGATATTCTATTATTCGTAGTATTATCGTTCTATATGATATATTTTCAAAAATACTGGCACTCGCTTTAAAAAAATATATTTCCTGACGAAGTCACAGAGTGTGACGAAATATTAAAAATATAGACCTATTTTATTTAGACCGAAAAAACCCGCAAAAAATATTATATTTCTTTAAAAAGAAGCGGTCGAAAAACAACATCAAATTTATATATTTCTTTCGTTTTATCTCGTTGTTATTTTAAAAAATGTGTGTTGAATTGGATTTTATAGAATTGATTAGCTGTTGATAGTTGTGAAAGCGTTGATTTATTATCACCAGTAAATTTGAGTCTTTATTACTTGGCAGCACCGATGGGAGTTCCTCCGTCTTTAAACCTAATAATCGGTACGTGGTAATTGGATTTATAGAGGTATGACGACGCTTTCATCAGTATATTATCTATCATTTTATGATAACGGACTCGTCGAAAATATTCTTTATGGACGGTGTTCACAAGAACCACACTGTTGTCACATACAGTATCAACAACCACACATGCAGGAGTGTTTCTTCTTTTTATTTTGTTCGTTGATGCACACTGCATGGCATTAATACCAAGCGTTTTAGATTCGTTTAGAAACATCTGTAGACAATTGCATGGCCATGGATTCGGAAGCATTACTATTTTCTTTAAGCTGGTCGTATTTTCCAAAGAAATAGAAGATATGAAATTAAAACTTACATCAAGTTCCTGTAGGTTGTTGGTAATTTTGAAATCAAGACTTAATAATGCATTCCCTTGAAGTTCGAGATCCTCTAAACTACGCTGGTTGGAAAACGTATCGTAGTCAATGTAATAAATTTTATTAAATGATAATTCTAATGATTCCATTCCGATAACTCCAGAAAAAGTTTCAGCATATAACGATTCAATCTAATTATTTTTTAATGATAAGTGCCTTATTGTAGTGTTCAGAAACCAATCTGATTCTACACTTTTTAGCTTGTTTTAGCTGTTTTTAAACGTATCTGGACATATACAACTGAAATAGCTTATGATACATACTGCTATTGCTACAATTACTACGCGTTTTAGCATTTTGACTTATTAAAATCAAAATCGAAACAAAACCTTTCGCTGACGCTTTTGGCTTAGTACTAATTCATTTGTGTCAAAATGACGGTAAGCAATATGAACAAGTGAAGTACTGTAATTCATAAAGAAGAAGGACGAAGTATCGGTTTTGAGATTTTATTGCTATTCCCGAGTTAAAATAAAAACAACTGCAAAAGGTTAGTTAAAGGCTAAGTTATATTAACTAAATAATAATAAATTATTGTTGCTATTAGGTATAGATATATTTTGCACTCCTTCTACAGAAACTAAATTATAATCTTGTTATGTAAATAAAAACATCTAATTGAACACAATTACTTGAAATTCGTCCTAGCCTTTGCCTTTTGAATATTGGTTTTCTGTGTTACAGGCATCCGTTTGACTCGCCGTGTTAAGCAGAAAGTGGAACCTTTGATGTTTTAGGATTCTTTACCAAACTAGGCTAGCTGATGGCGTTTAACAATCTCGGATTAACTGGATTTAGACGTCGTCCTCCCTTCGTCTGCGTGGAAATTTCTGTATCACTTTGTTTGAAATAATAATACCATTTGGAGACAGTGTTGCGATGTGAGCATTCACTGGAATATGCATCATTCCTCTTGCGTGTCGTTTCCACTAGGTTATCACCTAGTTTAACGCAGAACTGATTTTTTCGAAATTGTTAATTTTGTAAACGAAATTGGGACAAATTCATAAAGTTGCACAATAGTTTACCTCTATAATTCTCCAATCTGCGAAACTTAACCCGAATAAAACACAAACCGTTCATGAATTTTTGGAAAATGATCCAGATCGCAGACTACATTTTTACGAAATAATGCCAGCATTAATCACAGGACAGCCACATTTTTTGAATCAAATAAGTAGTCGTTTCCGACTAAGCAACGTGTTATCTAAATGGTACAGTCAACAGGCACAACTGTCGTTGCTGATCGACAGAAAACCCTCACTGGATAGACGAAGTTCACAAAAAGTGAATGTGTGGCCGGATTTACTGGGAAATCAAATAATAAACCTTCTTTTCATACGAGAAAATTTGAATTTTGAAACGATATCGTACCAGCTATTACAGCTATAAAACAGCACATTGCAAGCGAGCTTTTTTTCTTATTTTTTGAAAGCTACCACTTCTTTCTTGGTTTATATTACCGCCATATACCATTCGATAGCATTAGCAGTTGTCCTCATATCTTCAGATAGAGCAGAAGAAGATTTCCCATAGTCTCTCAAAGATTTGAGTCCTGAAAGTGCAATATGCACCACAAACATTTTACCAACTTGGTAATATCAAATTGAATTGTTAAGTTGTTTTTCAATGCTAAAGTTTACTTATCTTTTGAGCTTTCTAAAGGAAAACAATGTCAAGTTCAATAATAAATCACACACAAAATTTTTACATTGCGAGTAAGAAACCGGAGCTGCCTAATACTTTCGATTAAGGCTGTAATTCGTTGAGTTTAATGATCAGCAAATCATTAAATCAGCAAAGGTGTAGATTACTTAAGTTCATACCGCTGAAGGCACCACTAGCAATTGTATCTATCGCGTTGTCGATCAAGGTGAGGACATGTAATGGTAATTTATTAAAAACGTTATATCCAACTTGAGTTATTGGATTTCCAGAGATAATTATATTTTTCAAACGCGGTACATTTTCTGCAAATCCCGCTTCTATAACATATATGCCTGCATTCTGTAATGACAGGGTGTGAAACAACGACAAATTTACGAAGGTGCCTTTTGAAATTTTCCAAGTAGGCGACTTTAATTTGAATGTTTCAGTACGACTATTATGAATACAGCCATTGATCCTAATCGAATACGAGTATTTATTATCAACACAGACCTACTAGCAATTTTATATTTTATAATAGTTGCGAAAATGTTTTTGACACAAAAATTATAAAACAACGTTAGTCTCGGGAAGATGTTTAATGCGTTTATATCACAGTTATAAATGTAAAATTGGCACCATTTTATAAAATACTTTACTATCTCTTAATATTTTGTAAACCCTTTCGCAAACATTACAAAATAATTTTATAAACATTTTGGGGCACCTTACAAAAATGTAACAGCAGCATTACAAAACAGTTTTATAAAAGCTCTTGCACTATAAAACATACTTGACCAATAACCGTTATAAAGCAAAAATTCAGTATGAAATCACAACAAGTATTTTAAATGTATTCTAAAAGCTGCAAGAAGCAATTTTGTATTAGACGCAGGGCAAGTATAATAAATATAACGAGCTGTTTAGAAGGAAGCATATGAAGCCATTTTCGTAATCTTACATCTATCTTGTAGACTTTATGAATTATTTTAGAGACATTGTCTGTGATACTGAAATCAAAACTTTACTGCAACGAAAATTTTATCGTGAAATATATAGCATATATCTAATAAATTTTAAGCGCGCCCCGAATTTATTCATGTTTTAAGGAAAACTTTTAAATCTTACAAATCTAACCCGACAGGGCCGCACTTCTTTTAAATTTGTTTTTTTTCTTGGAATATGAAGTGCGGTGCAAAGATATAAAGAGACAAAAAGAACGTCTTCATTAAAAGTACCTATATAATTTAACTTTTCCATACAACTAACTATTGTGTATTTATAGATATAGTACTTTAACAGTTAGTGAAATGTAGTTTTACTTGCTTACTTAAATATACCTACCTACCTAAAAGCATACCTTATCTTAACATCACTTGTCGCAACAACGAATTTGGTTGCCAAAAAATAAGAAAAATACAAAAATCATGTCTAGTTCTTGTCCAAAAATCGATTAAATTATTAAAAAGTGTAGAGGTATAAAAATAGGTAGGTATTGAGTTTGTTCCAGCCTTCAGTTCTAAGGAGTTCTGGAATTGAAACGCAGGAGCAATTAAATTATCTACCAAACAAAATACTGCTCTAAAATTATTTTTTTAAATCAAACAAGAAAAACTAATTCGAAATTGAACAAGATACCGACCTGCTCATATCTGTAACATGGGTGCCAGGCGGCGGCCATGTCGCAATTTTGTGGAAACATTTGATTGTCATTGATAGAATCGAGAGTATATATAGCTAAGTAGCAGCATTAATGCTAATTGACAACCTTTTGGCGACTCTTATAAAATAAATTACTTACTCGTGTCATATTTTACCTTTTTTTATGATAAATCTGTTCTTATTTAGTGGTAAATTTGACTGTAATCTCGGAAATACCGGCAATAATTTCTGCACATTCTGCTGCACATAACACACAAATATTCTGCTAAATTTGAAAGGCTTTCCCTTTCCACAGTATATACCTATTATCATGGGTCTCACTTCAGGCAGTTCATAAATATTAAAGAGTATGGACCAAAATTCACTTTTATTACTTTTGTATATGATCAAACCGTCCATATTAACATTCAAAGAAATAGTTTTAGGCAAAAAATGCATTGGAGTTAAAACTTGTCGTAAACAAAATTCAAAGCCATGATGCCAGTAATCATCATAATCTCCAACTTTAACCATGACAACCTTTTGGTATGTTTTCAAAAGTGTTCGAGGATCTTGTGGAAGTACATTAGGAAATCTAGTATTTATATTTTGGAATAGTACCTTTATAGTGCTAACTGGGGGATATTAAAAGAAACTGACCATTGTCTAATGTTTTTCCTAAACTCTGTGTTTTTGTGAACATTTACCACAAAATTATCTTCGTCATTGGACTCTAGTTCTAACAGCCAATTGTTTCTTACTTCATCGCCATCATTTAACTGGTCCACCGGCACTGTTATAATAATGAATTTTTATCACAAACCAGTCTTTGTTTTTCAGTTTCTAATATACTACTGTTATTTGTATTGGCAAAAGTACTTCCATAGAAATTTTGATTCGAAGCGCTATTGATAGAGTTAGTGGATTCAAATGTTCTATTCACTTGTACCGTTTTATCATTATCCACACCACTGACCCTATATTAGACATTATGATTAGAATGATATATGTAAATATAGAAATACTCTGTTTGCTAACCTCTAAAATAAACTCCAATTGGATCATTCCAAATATGCTTTATTATGTAGTTAGCAACAGCAATGTATATTTTACGCCAACAAATTTATTTTATAAGAAGTTTGTTATTGTTTTCATATTGTAGTATGTAGAAACATCGTACCTACTATAGAACAGTTTCAACGTGATCACTAAAAACATCAATTTACTTTTAAACACGATATTGTTTCGAAAGACACTTCCATAAAACTATTTTCTTAAAGCTGCAGAAAGTGATTATATAATAATTTTAAAATATGTTTATAATGGAATTAAAAATATCACCGAAAGTACTAAAAAGCCACTATAAAACAATTTAATTTTATAGATTGGTGTGTTTTATAAGTTGTTCATAGAAATGTTTCTACAATAATTTTGAGATTGTTTTATAACATATTTTATAACTCTATTATATAAACGTTTTGATGATAAATTTATAAAACACTTTAGCTACCTACAACAGAATATTGTTCATTGCAAGTCTAATATAATCAATTAGCATTTTGGAAGTAATAATAAAATACTAATAAAACAAAACAGTTGTAGAACCGTCAAATTATAAAACAACTTTGCTAGTTAGGAGGTATCCACCGATGCGTTTTGAAACGTATCAGGACATATATCATCGGAATACGGAATACGATGAACTCTGCTATTAGCAGAATTATTATGCGTTTCAGCATTTTATGCTTATTAAAACCGTCAAAACAAAACTTTTCGATAACACTTGTGATTTGATACTAAATCATCTCCGTCAAATTACAAATATAGTATTAACAAGAGCGATATAATATTAACAAGGTCCATAAAAATAACAAGAGGTTATCAGTGTCAATTTTTTATTGGTATTCGCAAGTTAAAATAACAGAATTTTGTAAAGATAATAGCGTTCCTTACTTACTTTCTTATAAGACAAGAGTAGATCCAACTATAAATATGGAATTTCCCAAATTAAATCTGAAGTATCGCAATGACATATTAGACGACGTAAATAATAATAAAGTAATCGACAATTCATAAGTCATTAATGTATACAAATCAGTGGATCACACTGGCAGATGTTTTGGAAAATTTTTACCTGATTTCTTCAAAAGGATTTCATTTTCAACGTTGTCGAATGATTTAGATAATAGCGATAAGTCTGTAGTGCTAATACGTGGTTAGCAGTCCAAATACAGGCCAAAAGGTAGAGGAAAAGTTGAATTTCTCGTTTTAAATTATTATTCTCAAATAGCAAATTATATATAAAACTATATTTTAGTTTTAGTCATAGGTTTTAGGCATAGTACATTGAAAATTGAGGAGACCACGCGTTTACTTCGACTTAGCCAAATGTCACAGCTTTAGAGTTGTTTTACAAAATCTCTGTTGAATATGATTTTATACAATCGATTAGGCCATGGAAAAGTAGAATGAATAAATAAAAATAAATGAAACTCAAATTACTAATGATTTCCACTACAAACCACATTACGGATTTAAGGTTCAGCTGTCACAAATGGTTCATGATTAAACTGATTTATTACACTCTTTATGTAGAAGATAGATTGCATCGGCTCTTTCTACAGATTACCATTCTTCACGCTAAATTGTCAATAAATTTTTGCCACAATCGCAGTTCAATTTCACCAATAACTTGACGAATATTTTGCTTTAAGTCATTAATCGTCGGCGGATTGTTAGAATGTATATTTTCCTCGAGAAAACCTCAGAAGAAACGATCGAGTGGAGTCAGATCGCATGTTCTTCAAGGCCAATGAATAGTACCATTTCGAGACATGAGGTGGCCGGAAAAAATGCGTCTGTAACAAATCTAAAGTTATCCTAGCCGCAACATTCGATGTGAAGAGATGTTTAACTGTTGAGATCGAGACTAATTGAGGTTTTGGAACTTTCCGCATGTATTCTAACAATATTGTCATTGGCTTGAATTTCACGTGGACATCTTGGCACGTTCACATCAAAAATCGAACCGGCAACCTCAACTTTTCGAGAATACAATAACAGGATAACTCATACAAATAAATAACTCATATAATTAACAATCATAACAATATTTTTACATGTTTACGTACGTAGATGAAGTAGAGCTTTATTAAAGAAAGTTAACACGAAATGGTACCTACAAAACTATACAGGTACACCTCCACTTGACGCTAACTTGGCAACGATTCTACCTTCCATGGCCTAACTGATTCTACAAAATCAAATTTAATACACATTTTATACAGTGTGGAACAGCCAAATGGAATAAATTCGATAACAAATAAATGAGGGTGTATTGGGAAAAACGCTTGGACACGTCGATTTGTATTTTTAAATGCGCATTTTTTTCAAAAAAAAAAAATATATACAGGGTGTGTCATGTGACAGTGGCCAATACCAACTTTCTTATTTTAAATAGAAACCCTTGCATATTATTTATTTTTTGGGTTCTTCGGAAAATTCTACACATAATTTATGTACAATGTCCCACACCTATCTTCAACTGTTTCGGAAATATTAAGTGTTTTCAGATTTATTACAAAAATTAACATTGAAAAAAGAAAATTATTTTATTTCACAAATTCGCCACATTACACTAAAAATCTATTTCCCATTTAGCTCTTGATATTGATAAAGTAAGCAAAAACCATTACTGCGTTCCTTTTTACTGATATGAAATTAAAAAATACAAAGACCGTTTTGTTTATTTTCGTAAAAACTCATAGCCTTAGCAACATGTTGTCTGCCTGCATGACAGTAGTGATCAGTGTCAGTGCTATTATTGTGGTTTGAATTTCGTTAACTGTACATAATAATATCAGAAAAATGGTTCATTTAACAGAAATGCACAAAATAACCATTCTACAAATGATTGGTTATGGAGATAACACACGGACACAAATGGAAGTTTCTCGCTTATTTCACGAAAAAATTCCAAATTTTCCGCCTGTATCCCAAGGAACAATTAGCAAAATAGAAAAACAGTTTTGCGAGCTTGGTCATGTAAGACATATTAAAAAAGTAGCTGCCAATGCAGTAAGTGATGATACGAAATTGATATTATGCTTGAGTTTCAAGAAAACCCACATAATTCTGGTCGAAAAGCAGCCCCACTGTTCAACATTAGCCACATCAATTTTTCGAGTATTAAAGGAAAGTAAAATGCATCCCTATAAAATGATGCCAACTCAGGAGCTCATGGAAGACGATTTCGATAGGAGAACGTATTTTTGTGAACAGATGATGGCAATGTTAGATAACAATGTGATCCAATTAGAAGATATATTATTTTCTGATGAGAGCACATTTACAATTCACGGCCATGTTAATCGTCAAAATTGCCGCTGTTGGTCTAATGAGAATCCTCACTGGATGAGAGAGGAACATACGCAATATCCTGAAAAAGTTAATGTTTGGGCAGGAATTGTTGGAAATCACATCGTTCATTGATGGTAACTTGAATGGAGATAAATATTTAGAACTGCTCCAAAATAATGTCGTGCCAACTTTCGCAAACTTATATTCTAATCCAGCAAACCCACAAGTTCCTGCCAATACAGTATGGTTTCAGCAAGATGGAGCACCGCCCCATTTTCAAATCAATGTCCGGCAGTACCTGAACCAAATTCTTCCAAATCGGTGGATAGGGAGGCAGATCGATAGAATGGCCAGCACGATCTCCTGATCTGACGTCATTAGACTACTTTTTGTGGGGATATGGCAAAAGTCTTGTATACAAAACTAAACCCCTCAACTTAGATGACTTAAAAAGACTTCCGCTTGCGATTAGATCAGTCACGCTGAGATGTTGAGTAATGTTAGAAGACATTTCTATACCAGATTAGCATGTTGCCAAGACGTTCGCGGTGAGCATTTTGAACATTTACTACGTTGACATTAATGTTTTTTGTTTTTTTTAAAATTATTATTAAGAAATAATCAGTATTACTTATTAGGTTTTTAGTGTAATGTATTTGTGAAATAAAATAATTTTCTTTTTTTAATGTTAATTTTTGTAATAAATCTGAAAACACTTAATATGTCCGAAACAGTTGAAGATAGGTATGGGGCATTGTACATGAATTATGTCTAAAGAACCCAAAAAATAAATAATATGCAGGGGTTTCCATTTAAAATAAGGAAGTTGGTATTGGCCACTGTCACATGGCACACCCTGTATAATTTTTTTTTTTTTTTGAAAAAAATGCGCATTTAAAAATACAAATCGGCGTGTCCAAGCGTTTTTCCCAATACACCCTCATTTATTTGTTATCGAATTTATGCCATTTGGCTGTTCCACACTGTATATACTGTTCCTAATTTTAAACATACTATGCAATAGAATTAAAAAATATTAGTCTTTATTTGAAAAATACACACTATATATAATTTATAATATTGCATTCGATGCAAAACAGTTTTTATCTTTAATAAAACTAATGGTATTATATTTTTACGTACAGATTTATTCTTAGGTATAAACATAGTTTGCACTTCTTCTTTGTTTAAACTACAATGATAAGTATACAAATAATGAGACATTAATATTATCGGGTTAGTGATGACATGGCTAGCACATTCACCATCCTGTCGGGATCTACCAAATTCGATTCCCTAGTTGTCGCACTTTCTGTTTTAATTTTCTGTATTGACCACACTTTTTAGTGAATATAAAAAAGCAATATCCCAAATTCAGCTGTTAAGAAATGTAAAAGCATCGATTTATTATCACTACCAGACTTGAGTCTTCATTACTTAGCAGCACCGATTGGAGTTCCTCCTTCTTCAAATGTAACATTCTGGTAATACGATTCTGTGGGATATGACCAGTCTTTAGAGTCATAAGATAAAAATCTCATCGCGAGTTATTAATACGTCTTCATAACGGACTCGCCGAAAATATTCCTTACGGACGGTGTCAACAGGTACCAGACTGTTGTCACATGCAGTATCAACAACTACGCATACAGGAGTGTCACTTCTCACTGTTTCGAGACGTGATTGATATTGTTTGAGACTAATGCCGAGGGATTTCGATTCGTTGACAAATCTTTGTAGACAATTGCATGCCCATGGATTCGGAATTATTACTATAGTCCTTAAGCTGGTCGTATTTTCCAAAGAAATAGAAGATATCAAATTAAAGCTCACATCGAGTCCTTGTAGATTGTTGGTAATTTTGAAACTAAGAAATAATAACGAATTCCCTTGAAGGTTGAGAAACTGTAAAGCATGCTGGTTGGAAAACGTATCGTAGTCAATGTAATAAATTTTATTAACTGCTAAATCTAAATACTCCATTCCAATAACTCCAGAAAAAGTTTCAGCATATAACGATTCAATCTTGTTATCGCCTAAGTATAAGTTTCTTATTGTAGTGTTCAGGAACCAATCTGAATTTACACTTTTGAGCTTGTTGCCTTTAAGATTTAGATCAGTTAAGTTAATATCACTGAAGGCACCACT
This sequence comes from Holotrichia oblita, assembly GCA_023690525.1. NCBI lineage: Eukaryota > Metazoa > Arthropoda > Insecta > Coleoptera > Scarabaeidae > Holotrichia > Holotrichia oblita. Next base: position 144,931,842 of record CM043018.1, on the reverse strand, counting down.
AGCAATTGCATCTATCGCATTGTTTTCAAATATATGTGGTTTAATGATAATTTATTAAAAACGTTATATCTAATTTCAGTTATTATATTTCCAGAGACACTTAAATATGTTAAACGCGGCAAATTTTCTGCAAATCCCGCTTCTATAACATATATGCCTGCTTTCGATAATATCAGGCTGTGCAACAACGTCATATTTACAAACGTACCTTGTAAAATTTCCCTAGTAGATGACTTTAATTCAAATCGTTTAATACGACTATTATGAACACAGCCATTGATGCTAATCCGATCCCTGTGTCCATCAGCATCAGAAGATATCCGCTGATGCGTTTTTAAACGTATCAGGACATATACAATTGGAATAGTTTACGATGCACACTACTATTAGAAGAACTATTACGCGATTGAGCATTTTATACTTATTATAACAGTCGAAATGGAACCTTTCGTTAACACTGGTGATTTGATACTAAATCATCCGCGTCAAATTACAAACAATATTAATAAGAGCGATATAGTAATCTATAAAAATAACAAGAGGTTATCGGTGTCAATTTTCTATTAATATCCGCAAGTTAAAATAACAGAATTTTGTAAAAATAGTAGTAATAATAACTATCTAATCTTTAGGGATTATTAATAAACTTACTTCTTTATAAAACAAGAATAGATTCGAGTATAAATACTGAATTTCCAGGAAGGTATCTTAACGGGTCAAATAAAAATGTAATTACACAACTAACATTTAAATTTGAAGTATCGTAATAACATATTCGAAAGTGACTGATATTTCCACTACAAATTTAAGCTCCAGCTGTCATAACTCGTGGTTATTAACAGTTTCCGCAACTGAAAGAAGAAATGTCGCGATTTGAATTTAAAAACCAAAATCTGTGAAATCTAACTATTATCTAGGATGCTGAATGTGCTAGGATAATCGACAACATCCGCCTAGTATAAACAGAAAAATATATCCAAACCGTCAAGCCACTGATTGCAGTTACCATCACAACCAAATAGACCCACTAATACGTTTTTAAACGTATCTAGATATACAGATGAAACAGCCGTCCTATAGTCGGAGCATCGTATATCGGAACTATTCGGGAATAGAGAAGTAGGGATGGATTAGTAGATAGTTAGATGCACGCTTCACTCGAGACCGCACGGTTGTATTCTGTTCAATACATATGCACAATACAATAATTGTTTGCTTATTCTCAAAATTTCTATAAACTTTCTAAACTAAACAGAAGTTTGTGGTAAAAATATAGATGATGAACTCGTCGCAAATAGGAGAAGCAATTACACACGTAACGAAGACAATAATTTCTATTCATATAGTAAGTAAATAAATTAAATGGCCCAATTATGTTGTTATGGAATAGGCCAGCCCAAACATTTAATTTTGCAGAGTATTGTGTTCGAGCGTCATAAGTACAAGGTCTCTTTTCTTGTGACCAATACCTTGCAACACTTGGGTTGTGTCGACCATGTAAAGCGAAGAAGAAGTTATTGATTATATGACGAACTGTTTCAAAACAAATAGTTTGTTGGAACTCATCGTTAAATAGGCGTACAATATCGCTTATTGAGTAACCACGATGATGTTGTTTTGTAACATATTTCTCTTGTTGAAGGGTAAACATGTCCATAATGAATTACAAAACAATCAGCATCAGTAATAGTAACAACAATAATCGTATATTTACGATAGCATGAATTAGTTCATCTCGCTAATACAATACAACTGTGCGCTGTCGAGTTAAGCCTACTAATGCATCCCTACTTCTCTACTCCCGAATGCTTCCGACATTCGATGCCCACTACTATTGCTACAATTACTACGCGTTTAAGCGTATTATACTTATTAAAATCGAAATCGAAACAAAACCTTTCGCTGACGCTTTTCATTTAATACTAGCTCATTTGTATCAAAATGACTATAAGTAATATGAAGAAGTAAAATACTGTAATTCATAAAGAAGAAGGACGAGTTATCGGTTTTGAGATTTTAATGCTATTCCCGAGTTAAAATAACAACAGACTATGGTGGCTGACTATAAAAGGTTAAGAAGCTAAATTGATGGCTTCAGTACAATAACTAGGTAGGTCCATTCAGGTGAAATGTTAAAAAAAGTAAAAATCTGATCACAAGCTAAACATGGTGGTGGGCCTAGGGTGAAGCCTTCAGCCTAGGGAGCTCCGCGTCCATCTTCCAAGCCGAAGTAATCGCAATCCAGACCTGCGCGGAAGGCATTTTAAACTGTCCACAGGTTAATGGAGCAGTGGAAATTCTCTCTGACAGTCAGGCTGCCCTTAGGGCACTACAGGCTGTCAGGTTCGATTCCGAGACACTGCCATAAGACTCTCGCAAAACTGGCGGAACGCCTCAATACAACACTGAGATGGGTGCCAGGTCACTCTGGAATCAGAGGTAACGAAATGGCTGACAAATTAGCTAGAGGCGCCAGTGAGAGACCACTCGTGGGTCCAGAACCTACATGTGGGAACTCCTATGGCAGCATCAAAGCCTTTGTCAGATCTGAACTCGCTGTTAGGCATTGCTCCTACTGGAATGCACTTGCCGGCATGAGACACTGCAAAACTTTCGGGATTCGCCCGTATGATGAAAAACTGCGCAAGGCAGTTTCCATGAGCAGGGTCAGGTTGAGGTTACTCACAGGAATCTTAACCGGTCACTGCGCACTGAACAAACACCTGCATCGCATGGGCGTAGTAAACTCTCCCCTATGCAGAAACTGTGGGAATGCGGAGGAATCTCCAATCCATCTTCTTGCCGACTGCTCGACAGTGGACAGGGAGAGGCGGAGTTACTTCGGGGTCGGGCGTCTGGACGATCCTGGACTAAGAAAATTAACTCTCGACCAGGCTGCGGACTTTTTCGTCCGAGTGCAACCTGGCTAAGAGGAGTAAAACAGCACGGGGGCACAATAGGTCTTTCTTATGGCCGAGTTTGCCTTTACGGCTCGTCCGCCCGTGCAGTCCCCAAAAAAAATGATTTGCATGGTAGTTTTAGTAATGTTTATGTGTTGAGTAAATGCAGACGTATGTTTACTGAAAATATGGAGCACTAGAATGAAAGCATGCAAAAGATATGAGCAAAAAACCAATGTGCTTGTCTGGTTATTGCGCAGTTTTTACGAAAAATTGTTATAAAAGTAACAAAATCAACAATAGTAAAATATTTTATTTCACGAAATCTTTCCATGAGAGCAGTGTTTAAGTTTATGATTATAGAAATAAACAAAATTCATCTATTCACTATCACTGAATTCTGACACAGGAATAACAGCGTCATGTTCTGCAAAATCTTTGTAGTAGTTTTCGATGTCTTGGTAGAACCAGAAGTTACACTGTGGCAGATAAATTTTAACTAAGGCCATTACATGTTCAAATTTAGTTTGTTTTAGTTTCCTCATTTATTGATACAATTTTTTTTACTTATTTGGCAACGATGGCTTTTTCGAAATCTTTTTATTTGTTATTTCAAAGTTATAAAAGATTGGTGCTCCTACTGATTCACTACATTACACTACTGTCACTGCAGTTGCAGGTGATCGTTCAAGTTTAAAAAGATGTCCTGTGTTACTGGTATAACCGTAAACTATTTTATTGAGTCTTGAATAATTTTAATATAATCGTTCACATTGATTTTAGATTGAATTGTTTTTCTTTCTTATTATTTTATTCGAAACCTTATCATTTGGCAGGATCGACAAGTAGATCTTCGTCCTTAAGTGTAACCTCATGGTAGTCGGTATCATATGACAAAGGCGATTTCCGCCAATACTCTCTTAAATCTGCATAACGAACCCGCTGAAAATATTCCGTACGGACGTTGCTGCCAAGATCCACATTGTTGTCACAATCAGTATTGACATTTAGGCATGTGGCAGTTAGGTTAGGTGCGTCGAATATAGTAAACTGGTTGATTATAGTACCAAGGTTTATAGATTCATTTACAAATCGCTGTAAACATGTACATGTCCATGGATTCGGAAGAATTGTTATTTCTTTTAAGCTAGTAGTATTTTCCGAAGATATAGAAGATATCAAATTAAAAGCCACGTCAACATTTTTCAGGCTGTTTATAATTTGAAAACCAAGATTTAATAATAAGTTCCTCTCTAGGTAGAGAGTCTCCAAAAACCGTTGATTGGAAAACGTATCGTAGTCAATATAATTAATTCCGTTAAAGCTTAAGTCTAACATCTTCATTCCAATAATTCCAGAAAAAGTGTCACTATGTAGTGATTGAATTTGATTGTTTATTAAGCGTAAGAACTTTAGCTTAGTGTTCGAGAACCAATTTGAATTTATATCTCTGAGTCTGTTGCCGGTAAGAGATAGAAAATCCAAATTCATATCGCGAAAGGCACCACTATCAATTTCAGATATCTTATTATCATACAATTGGATGATTTCCAACGGTAAATTATTAAAAACGTCTGATCCGATTTTTTCTATGTTAGTTCTAACAGCTCTGAAGACCCGCAATTTGGGTACATTTTCTGCAAATCCCGGGTCTATATTAGACACGTTTCTACAATATAACCTGATCTCATACAATTCACTTAAATTTTCAAAAGTGCCCGTTAAAATGTCTCTAGTAGATGACCGTAAGATGAATGTTTTAATTCGACTGTCATTGTGAACACAGCCATATATTGTAGTAAAAAGCGTTTTATAATTATTAACATAGTTTATTTCCACACTGGCGTTTTTAAACGTGTCCGGACATGTAGAGCTGGAATAGTTCACGACACACACTGCTATTGTTACAATTATTACGCACTTTAACATTTTGTTAAATCCGAAATCGGAACGAAACCTTTCGTTAACGCTTTTCGTAAAATACTAATTCGTTTAGGTTGAAATGAGAAATAATATGAATAAATGAGATACAGTAATTCAAGGATTTATCAGTGTTGATTTTTTTAGTGGTATTTCCAGGATAAAATAACAACGGAATTTTTAAGGATCACGATAAGAATACGCTCTATTACAAATGTGGTATTTCTGCGGATAAATCTTTACAGGTCAAACAAACAGAATTTTATATCAAAATTTCACTTCATCATTCTGAATTGATAAACATTGTTATTGAAGATTTGCATGTACGCCATTTAGGACAATAGCAAGTAAAAGGCCTTCTCAACAGCTAATAGTCATCCGATTTATATTTGGCAGGTTTGCGATAAGCTACTGAGATTGTGGCATGATCCTAAGCCAACAAGACCAAACTATTTCTTCGTCTAATGAGATAACTAGAATCACGTCTTAAAATATCGTATGTATAGATAAAATGAAATCAAAACTTTCAAGCAGTGCATATATATTTTCTTAACCTTCCAGTGGTCGCGCCCTTCTGTTAGACAAATTTAGTCGCGCTGGGTCTGCTAGACCCGTAGAAAGAAATTCATTGTATTTTTTATGTACTTGTATCATGAAAACAGTTATTGTTGTGTTTGCTGACATAAATATTTATGGGTAAGATATGATACGCAGAAGAGGATTTAGATATTTTATTACTAAACTATCTAAGAGGATATGAAACAATAGAAACATACAAAATTGACAAAAAATAAACAAAAAAAAAACAAAACTAAAAACAACATTCTTAAAGGATATAATACGTTTAATAGGATACTTCACCAATGAAATTATTCACGTTGCAGTTTATTTAACTTACAAGCGTCACAAAAAATATTCGCGTGAGTTAAACATTGAAACTTAAAGCAACTTTGACAGTAATATCGTGTTTTATTGTCCTTTCCTTTGCAATTTTCGCATCTTTTCCTTATACCTTCTGCTGGCTGTTGAGGTAGTTCTTGACAAGTCCCAGCAAATTCTTGACGACGTCTTTTGACCTCTGGTGGCAGATTTGTAAGGGTTGAACGAAACTTTAAATGCTCATCTATTAATTCCAGTGCTAAAGATTTCAGATAATGTCTTCTTATAATAGTTGTTTTGGGGTTGTTTGCTGTATATATTACTTGAGAGTTGATACCTGCTACATTCATAAGTGCATATAGGATAACCATTGGCCAACGCCTAGTATTTCTGGCACAATTATAGGTAGCTCCTAATTTGTCAACTACATCCACACCTGATTTGGTTGAATTATAGAATGTTACTATATCTGGTTTTGATTGTTCATTTGTACTTGCATCAATGCTATCATCGAAATGCATGCTAGACACTAAAACAACATTCTTTCCTTTTCGTGGAACGTATGAAACAATTGTTTGATTTTTCTGGTAACCAAACATACTGGAATAGACTGGGCGACATTTTGTGTTCACAAATTCAGGTGGCAGTTCCCGTTTATTTTTTCGCATGGTTCCTACTAGCGTAAGATTGTGATTTTTTTATTAAATCTTCCACTAAATTATATGTTGTGAACCAGTTATCTGTTGTGATATTTATTCCAGTTTTTGAAATTGGTGTCACTAGTCGTTGCACAATATTACCTGGATCATTATTTTTTCTGAAAGGACCCTCCGGTTGTATACCCACATATACTTCCATATTCAAAGTATAAAACATTTTGGCATCTACTAAAGCGAAAATTTTAACACCATATTTGTTGGGTTTTGATGGTATGTATTGACGAAACGAGCAACGTCCTCTAAATGCTTCCAATTTCTCGTCGATAGTTGCGTACGCAGATATATTATAATGTTCTTGACAATTGTTTATAAATAACTGAAAAATATCTCGTATAGGTGCCAGTTTGTCAGTTTGGATTCGTATATTCCTGGTTTGCTTGTCATCTGTGCGTATGACGCGCAAGAGAAATCGAAACCTTTGTAAGGACATTGTCATCCAAAACAGTTCGACACCAGTTCCGTGCCGATGCCACAATTCTTCAGTACTTAATCGACTACCTTTTAGAATACCCGCCATATACAGTAAACCCAACAGGGCTTTTATTTCTGCTAAATCTGTCGGTTTACAATCACGTTTGCGACTGTAACTATCAGAGAGAGCCTCAATGTATTTATTTGTGCAGTCCACTATAATATTCAGCATAGCGTCTGTAAAGAAGAGTTTCCAACAGTCTAAAAAGCTCTTTGCTTCTCTAGCAGTGCCTTTTACACCAGGTAGACGAACCAATAAATTAGCTTTACTTTTTCGTACTCTCTGAGAAGCTTGATGCTTGTTCCATTTAGTAACGCCATTCTTGCCAGTAAAGTAGACGCCAGCACATTCTTCTGTTTCACTGTCACCTTCTTGTTCTGTTTCCGAATCACTAATTCGTTCTTCAACATTATCAATTTCGTAATCGTCTTCTTCATCATCGAAACTTTCTTCGCCAGTATCAACCTCTTCGAGAAGTCTTCTAAGGTAAGCTTGTTCTTTCTCATAGCTCATTTTTTCAACTAAAATAATATATGTATATACTAAAGACTATTGTGAGAACTACTGAAATCTATTACAACTTACCACGTAAAATGATAGAGCAACCAAAATAAAGGAAATAATTAAAAAAAAGTTAGACAAACAAGCACGTAAAAAGAAATATTGTAACTCTTCGAAAACTATCAAAACTTAGCGAGGGCGACAAATGAAATAAACATTCCAATAATACATTACATTTACATTTACATACACAAATAGTCGCGCCGGGTCTGACTCTCAAAATTCATGTGCGCTGTTTACACACTAATAGCTACAACATACCTGATTATATTAAACACAAATTCAAACGATTTTAGGAAGGTACTCTGGCGGACAGAAGAAAAAATTATGTCAATTTTGCGTAGGACTAATAAACAGTGTCTCGGGTCTCTCAGACCCGGCGCGACCACTGGAAGGTTAATACTAACAGATATAGCATCATTATCTCACAATTATTTTTTTTCATCATGAAACTCACCTGTCAGATTTATAATAGGATTTTCAGGTTAGATTTTTATCGAAAAGCATAATTTTGCACAACAAATAAAAGCCTTAACCTACTGAAATTCAGGATAAATTGAATGGCAGAAGGACTAGAGAATCATTTCTTCTTAAATGATACTTCCAGGACAAGACATTATTATTTATATTATTTATATTATAAAAACAAATATCTTCTATCACGTCTGGTATTATAAACAAATGAACTTCATGTTCTGGGACGTATTTAGAAAGTCTTTTTTTCACTTTTCTTTTATATTTGGATGAAGAACATTCCGAAATTAAAGTCCAACAGTAGTCAGCAAGCATCATGCTATTCCACTTGCCCTGATGGCGTTTTTCAGTTGTGGAAATATCCCGTTGAAATCTTTCCCTATCCTCGTCACTAACATCGCCAAGATTCGGGGGAAAGAAGTTCAGCTGAGAATGCAAGAAATGTATTTTAATACTCATATTACATACAGCCTAATGCATGGTAACTTCTAAAAAGTTCACTAAGAATTTCCTCGTAATCTTCAGATTTTTTATTTCCAAATAAATTCTTTTAAATGAAATTTCTAAATCGCTCAAGAGTACGTCAAATTCTCGATCCTGTTGTAACAGATTAATTTGGGGTCCTATAAAAATCCCCTCTTTAAGTTTTGCCTCAGATATATTAAGAAATTTTTGTTTAAGGTATCGAAATCCTGGTCCCTCCTTGTCCAATGCTTTGAAGAAATTCTTCATCAAACCTAATTTTATGTATAACGGCGGTAAAAATATTTTATGGGGCTCCACCAACGAATTATGGACTACGTTCTTTACTCCAGGAGTATATTGTATTCTGATTGTCCATTGCTTAACAGTATAGTGCAAATTTCTCGCTCGACTATCCCATTCATAAAGCAAACAGCAATACTTTGTGCATCCAAGTTGTAGACCAAGCAGAACTGCAACTACTTTGAGATCAGCACTGTAAATGTAACATTTGTAGGTTTTGTAATTGATTTTATCAAGGAGACGTGTCATATTATCATATGTTTCCTTCATGTGCAAGGCATGACCAACAGGAATGGAGGGATAAATGTTATGAATGAATTTAGAAGCATCTATAAAAAGACGCCATTCTTCCGGTTGGTGTTTGTAACCTAATTCACGCATTAAACCATCAACATTTTTGCAAAATGAAAGACCTTCTTCAGTTGTGACAGTTCTTTGTGGTGATTTCGATATACAGAAATACGCGTACCCGGAGCTAACAACTTCCACCCTTGCAGTCTTGATCCTAATATTTCTGCCTGAGCTTTTGATAAATTGAGATCTCGAACTAGGTTATTTAGTTAGTTGTGACTGTTCAAAGAATTCATGTAACGAATAAAAACATTTATGGATCATGTATTGTTTAAGGTTTGATTTAAATTGTTTCAAATCTAAGTTTTTCAGTTCGTTCGGTAAATGATTATAGATAGTTGATGTGTCTGGTCATGTCTAATGCATGATTCACGGCAGGATAAGCCTTCGATTATCCGAATTGCCCGTTTTTGTAATAGCAAAACTTCCGCTAGTGCAGTTGATGTTCCCCAAAATAGTAATCCGTTCCCACCCTGACGTTTAGTTTTTTTAGATTTTTAATTGCAGCTTCGTTGGTTAGCTGTTTAGGCGCTTGCAGGACTGATGCTATGCTGGTGATGTAGTGGTTAAATGCGCTAGATACCTCTCGTGGATCAGACGTTATTTGGTCATTACTAGTTTTTAGCTGGATGTTTTTGTGACATTTACGGGGCCGTTGTTTCTGTTTTAATCACATTCCAGGTAGTTCTCATGATATTGTTCGAGTTTGAAATTAAGTTTAAGAAGGAGACAGTATTTCTTGTAATAAGCTAAGATTACAGGATCTGGTATAATTTTGGTCAATAAAAAAATATCCTTCTCAGTTCGACATGATTTGTGTATTGCTGAAGTGAGCCAGGGCTTGGATGGCGATATTTGATATTGCTTCCAAGGAAAGCAAGCATCAAATTTTTCGTTTAATATTTCATAAAACAATGTCAATTTTCCATCCGCCACATTTTCTATGTATATGTTCCGCCAGTCAACTTCCCTGACAGACTCTACAAATGTTACTTTATTTTTTACAGAAAAAATTCTACGCGATTCATAATTAACTGGTACTCGGTTTCGGAGTTTCAATGATACTATTTGGTAATTATGATCCGATGCGTCAAATTGCTGATTTACCGTTGTATATGTGAGCAACGTCCTTACGATAACATTGTCCGACAACTCTGAATACATTAGCCATGAAAATGTGACATTAGAAAGGTAATCAACTAGTTTTATTTGTTAGTATAGTTTGTTACCTAGATTTTGCAAATTTAATTACTCTTTAAAATGAATTTTTCTGTTGAGGAATTGACAGACATGATATGGGTACTAGGAGAGTGCTAAATGAATTTACCAGGAGAGATATCCTGTCCGACGACAACCTGAAACAATAACCCTGGAAAGGTTAATGGATCGCTTTACTCGGACAGGTTCTGTAATATATGAAAAACATGAAAGAGCAAAAACTGTTCTTACCGAGGAAAAAGAATTCAATGTGGTTCTTGCAGTTACGGACAATCCACATATTAGTACCAGAGAAATCTCGCGGCAGCAAGATATTAGTCGAAAGGCTGTCCGAAGAATACTCTGTAAAAATAAATGTCATCCACATCGTATGCGATTGCATCAGGAGTTACTCGGCGATGACTTGGCCCGTAGAGTTGCTTTTTGCGAATGGACTCAACAACAAATCCGCAACCAAAGAGATTTCTTTAATTTTGTTCTTATTGGAGATGAAACTACATTTCATAAAAATGGAAATGTAAATCGCCATAATTTTCATTATTATGCTACAAGTAATCCCTATTTTGTAGGAAATTATAGTCAAAATAGGTGGTCCCTGAATGTATGGGGTGCAATAATTGAAGACTACGTAATTGGACCACATTTTTTCACAGACCGAGTGAATGGTCAGGTTTATTTAGACTTCTTAGAAAACCATTTACCATTATTGCTGGAAAATGTTCCCATCAATATTCGTCAAAATATGGTGGTATTTCCATGACGGGGCTCCGGTACATCACACTAGACCGATTCATAATTATTTAAATACACATTTTCCTGCAAGGTGGATAGGAAGAGGAGGACCAACTACATGGCCAGCCCGATCCCCAGAGCTAACTAAAATTGACTTTTTCATGTGGGGTTATGTAAAAGAGTTTGTGTATAAAACACCGGCAACTGCGCAAGATGATATGAAGAATAGAATAAGACAAGCGTTCCATAGCATTAATATAGAAATGTTAAGAAATGTAAGTCGATCATTCGAATGACGGCTGTAATGTTGTATTGATGTTTTTGGAGGACATTTTGAGCATTTATTGTGAACCTTGTTGTATTTAAACTTTGGCTAAAATATTAATTATCGGTATAAGTTTTTTATTTTGTAGTTAAAGATTATTTTAATTAATGATTTAGCATTTTTCTAATGTCACTTTTCATGGCTAATGTATTATATTCCAATTATTGCCAAAATGCTCACATTTTTTAAAAATCATTAAATATCTCAGAAACTAACCATTTTAAATATAGGGAATGGTTAATGAAAATGAAAGTATATCAAGTATTCTTCCCTTTCTTAATATAAAATACAGGGTGTTCCATTAAAAAAAAAAAAAGAAAATAATGCATTTGTGTTTTGAATCGCCCTGTACACAGTTTTCGTAATATTGGTAAAACACCACTTCGTTATAACAGTGTAACAGTATAAAAAAGTTATTCCAGTAAAAAAATAATTTCAAGCTGTTTCGTATGGAATACACAGGACGTTAAATACGCAACGATTTTCACACAAAATTGACCATAACTTCTGAAATACTCGGTATAACTCAATGAAACCTTATATTGAAAGAACGAGCAAGATGGGCTTAATCCAAATTTGAGATAATATATAGTATGTTCCATTTAAGAAAATGTATGTTTGGTTTACCCTAGCGACATGAAACACCCTGTATATATGAAATTAATTTTAAAATGTGTAGCTTAAGACTATCTATGATTCTTGTACATAAAGTTTTTTGATATCTTCAATAATAAGGGATATATTGAGCTTTGACGCACTAATGCCTCACCCTGTATGTATAAAAAAACATTTCCCAGAAACCTGACGTGATAGCCAATTTTTGAAAATATTTTCAGAATTACAATGAAAAAGTCCATAACGTACACGTATCAGAGTGTTAGAAAAAAAAACCCTGTTGACCAGTTTTATTATTGCAAATATATAATATTGTTGTACAAATTAAGGCATTAAGTTGAACAAAAACAGTATTCATACATATGTATAATGATGCAGTGACTGCCTCACTTGATTTCTGGTCTAATGGTAAGGATAGACGATTCGATTTCTATAGAGTCCATTGCACTACTCGGTATCAGGTGGGTACGGTGGACTTCTCGAATACTCCTCTATGTCAAGATAACGGACTTGCTCAGCATATTTCGAACGAACGTTGTTCGGAAGATCTACGTGATGGTCACATGAAGTATCGACATCGGTACATGCGGGAGTTATCGCAGGTGCGTAAAGTGATGCACGCTGCAGAGTTCTAATATTAAGCGTTTTAGATTCGTTTAGAAATCGCTGTAAACATGTGCATATCCATGGATTCGGAATTATTGTTATTATATCTAAGCTAGTAGTATTTTCCAGAGATATAGAAGATATCAGATTAAAACTCACGTCGATAAATTTTAGGTTGTTCGTCATTTCAAAACCAAGATTCACTAATGAATTCCCTTCCAGGTACACAATTTCCAAAGAACGCTGGTTAGAGAAGGTGTCGTAGTCGATATAATTAATTTGGTTACATTTTAGGTCTATCAATGTCATTCCAGTAATTCCAGAGAAGGTATCAGTATGTAGTGATTGTATTTGGTTATTGTCTAAGTCTAAGTACTCTATCTTAGTATTCAGGAACCAATTTGAATTTATACTCCTTAGTCTATTGTAACTAATAGATAGATCAGTTAGATTCATACCGCTAAATGTCCCATTAGCAATTTCAGATATTACATTGCGATCCAAAGTGATGCTGTCTAACGGAAAACCATTAAACACTCCATATCCAATTTTTTCTATTTGATTTCCTGTAGCGATGAATAAACCCAAATTGGGTACATTTTCTGCAAATCCTGCTTCTATGATATGCACGTTTGCATTTTTTAATTTTATGGTAGATAACAGAGGCAGATTTGAAAAAGTGCCCTTTAAAATTTCAGTAGTAGATGTCTGTAAGTCGAAATCTAGAGCACGGCTATTATGAAAACACCCATTCAGTGCAATTTTTGTTCGAAATTTACCCTGATATACATATGCTAAGGCGTTTTTAAACGTATTGGGACACGTACAACTGGAATAGTTCACGATAAACAAAGCTATTGTTACGATTACTACACGCATTTTATACTTTTTAAATCGAAACGAAACCTTTCGTTAACGCTTTTCGTTTAATACTAATTCATTTACACAAAAATCAGGACCTATATAAGTAAATGCAATACTGTAATTCATACACATATCAAAAGGTTATCACTGCGGATTTTTTATTGGTACACTACACCCCATTACAAATACGGTAATTCCACGGATAAATCTTTATAGGTCAAAGAAACGGAACTGATATTAAAATGCTAAATAAAAAATTGGTAAAACCAAAATAAAAATCAATAAGACAACTTGTTGGATGTATCGATAAAGTTGTCGATGTAGTAATTTTTTTTGAAGGCTTTAGAAGATCTCAAGTTAACAAGCGCTTTTAAAATTTAATTGATTCATAATTTGAAAATAATAATAATAATAATAATAATAAATGCCTTTATTACACAGAAATAATACCAGCCACAACAATGAACTATTTACCATAGTACAACATGTAATAGATACTATTTCCACACAATCACATGGCGAGATACAGTAGAGTTGCCTCTCCTGATTGATCCAGCCATGACAACACTATTAAATTTAACAAATAAACAAACAAAAATGCCTAACACTACTTATACATACTAACTTCATATGAAGTAATTAAACAGAAGCTAATTTTACAATTTTTACTATTCGGCGATTCACAATTGCTATAAATTGACATTGGCCATGTTCAGTTAGCACATTGGTAGCCTACCGGTAGGTATCGGTGAGTGAAATAGCATGCTGAATGCTTTCGGTTAGTTACCGCTGTATTCCACCGGTCGCCATTTTTCTCACCGCATTTAAAATACGGTTAGTCGGTTAGTTACCGGTGAATATCGCGACACAACCTAACAAAATATTAGAAAGTACAGCAACATAACTTACGAAAATTAACAAAAATATATAAAAATGAAATTGGAAATAGTGTATAACTTTAATGGTGTTATGTATAATGTGTGTGAAGCACAAGAAGTGCATACAAAGCTACAAAATGGTAAAAATTCGCTTCGTATTTAAAGTAATAGAGGTATTTATACGTTATTTTCTTACAGATAATCATTTCGCTGAAATATATTTTCAAAATGCAAATTTGGAAATAGTAGGTGTTGATAATAGCAATAATAGTAATACTGAATTATTAGGTAAGCTTTGACTGATGAGACACCTAACTCTACCAAGGTAATATTTTGCAAAACATGTATAAATATTAATAAATACATTTTTGGGGCATGATGCATATTACCTTGGTCGAATTGGACTTTTAGACATAATAAAACTATTTTAAAAGTGGTTTTTTATAATTAAGTTCTTTGCACTTATTCAGAGTCATTTCAATGGGACAGAAAAACTACTAAGCTACTATTGCAAGAATATACGCAACAGAAAGAAAACTTTCGGAATCCAAAAATGAGAAAACGAACTGTTTGGAATGAGATATTACAGGCTTTTCTAAAGAATGGTTACAGAAGTGTCACTATAGATATACTTGACACGAAATTTAGAAATTTAAAAAAAACATATAAAAGTATATTAGACAACAACAAAAAAACAAAGACAGGGAAAGGAATAGTATCCTGGGAACATTTTGGAGACATGGATGAAATATTCATGGACGATAAAACAATAAATGTAGGTCATACAATTTCATCTTTACAAAGTCAACCATCTTGCAGTCAACAAATCCAACCTGTAAATAAAAGTTTAAACAAGTCTCCATCGAAGGTATGTCACGAATCATACAATACAAATATAGGAGAATGTAGTACATCTGCTGTAACAAATCATTCCCAAGTGCAAAATCATATGAATGACAATAGAACCTCACCACTTCCATGCTGCAACTCAGATTCAACTGAAACATCATCTTCTGCATCTGCACCACCAAAGAAATCGCGACGTACAAAGAAATTAAATGATAGCCTAGCTAGAAAACAAGTGGAACTAGAAGAGACACGATTAAAGTTGATAGAAAGACTATGTGATACAATATCCGAGAGTAATAAAATACAGCACACAAAAGTTGAATTAATGGAACTCTTAGTTAAAGAAAAAAAATAATTTTATCTAATTTATTACATCAGTGTTATGTTTTATTTGAAATATTCTCTTTATTTAATTATATCTATATAGAATATATCTTTATTTATTGATATTTGTATATATAGCAGAATGCGACATATTTTACGAATAGTATTAAATTAAATTCTTCAATTTATTGTGATATATATGTATTTAGAATATCCTCTTCATTTAATTATATTGAGTATATTTTTATTTATTGTTATTTGTATATATAGCAGAATGTAACATATTTTACGAATAGTATTAAATTCTTTAATGTATTGTGATATATAGATATGTATATATATATATAAATATAGTATTCTTCTACAAAAATTCCTTTTTTAATAAAATACTAATTGATGGTATAGATTTTTACAAATTAAATACACCTTTTTACAGATAAATTTATTCAAAATATTAAACTATAACATATTCGTTATTAGTTGTCGTTTTCGTTGACCCAATGCATGGCCAGCTCCAATATGAATATGATCAATTTCATTTTCTATCACCACAATAGCATCCTGTGGTTCATCATCTTCATTCATATCATTTTGTAAAATTATAAAGTTGTGAATGACACAACAAGCTGCTATTATTTCATTAGCGAATTCAATATTTCCAACATCTAAAAACTTCAACCTTCTAAACTTATTTTTCAAGATTCCAAAAGACCTTTCGATAGTTGATCGTATGGAACTAAGCTTAATATTGTAAATTGTTTCTCTGTTGTTTAAGTGGCCATTATCGCGATATGGCGTCAGCAAACTTGTCGAAAGTGGGTACGCACTGTCCCCCAATAAATGGTATCTGTCATCTCCCAATATGTTTTCAAGTCTATTAGCAATGGGACTTTGTCTAAATACTCGAGCGTCATGCATGCGTCCTGGCATTCCCACGAAAATATCAATAAATTTTAACGTGTGATCACATATTCCTATAACAATTGAATAATAAAGTACTAGGTAGATATGTTTCAAAATAACAAAATATGTATACCTTGTAATATTATAGAATGTCTTTGATGTCTATTGTAATAGTCATGAGCGTTGCCAATAGGTTGCTTTATTGGTATATGGCAGCCGTCGATCATACCAACAACACCAGGAATACCTCTTGATCGATTTCGAAAAACCTACAAAAGCTCATTTGCAGCTGTTAAATACTATATGTGCATTAACATACCTATATCATTACGTTAGCTATTTCATCATACTCTTCAATTGCTGGCCATGTTATATATGCTTCTACGAGAGCTGACAATTTGCTAATAACATGTTTAAATATATAATATGCTGTACTATCAGAAACACCAAATTTGTCACCTGCCGAGAAAAAACTGTCTTGGCTGCTAAGTAAGTGAATTGATAATAGCAGCTGTTTCTTGATCGGAACATGTGGACCTCGTGCACCAAAATGAATTTTTAATATATCATATAATTGCTGCAATAAAAGCACAATAATTTCTTACGAAGTAAAAAGAAAACCACAAATTTATACATCAAATGTTTGACGAGACGTTCTAAAATGTCTTCTAAACTGGTCTTCAGAATAATTTAATATTGTAGTTTCAAAATAATTTTCATTTCTAGTAGGCATTGGTCGTACCCAATCTATAGGTCCTATTAAATATTCCAGAAAATGTGCAATTAATATAACATTATTATCATCGTCGATTAATTCATTCAATTCCATCTTATTAGCAAGATATCTATTTTGTTATCATATACTGACATCATTACATACATACAAAAACAAAACATCAATCAGCTGATAGACATCTAAATGCCTATTCAGTTTTATCTACCGGTAACAAATCACCGGTCTCCCACCGATAATCTACCGAAAAGCTGACTGAACACGGCCATTGACATTGGTTATAAGGAGCACAATGTACATTCCCGTGCCATATTCACACAACTCTCGAACGACCAAAGAAGAAGTAATCAACAAACAAGAAAGTATCAATAGACTCTACCTATGCTATCAAGTGATATCTCAGGACTGCAGACATCAAAACTCAAGGCCTCCACTCAGCAACTCCCGCCCATTTCTATCCCTTCTGTACAATGAAAAACCATTCACAACTATTAATTCGTCAGTAATTGAATTAGAGAGCCAAGTTTCGGTAATAATTAAAATGTCAAAATCATGACTGTAAAGAACATATTTTAAATCATTTAATTTTGGCAACAAAGATCTAATATTGATGTGTGCAATCCTAATACTGTCACTCATTCTAATTTAACTCGGTAATGGAAAGTTCGAGACAGTACCCATAGAGCTACTCCAGTAATGCACTAAAATAAACAACAAAATTTATACCTATTTTGACTTATTTGTACCACTAGAACATCCTGTACCAAATACATATCCGATATGGTTTTCCAAGGAGCATATCTATGATATACAAACCAAGCATAGGTACCGTATAAAATATAAATCAACAAAGTCTATTTATTATTTCAATAAGTACAAAACACTACGTAAAAAAATAAAGAGTAACTCTAAAGCACTATATAGAAACTATTTGAATATGGCACAAAATTCCATAAAAAATAACCCTCGGTTATTTTGGAGTTTTGTTCGTAGTAAGTCTAATCAATCTGGATTGCCCTGTGTACTAAACAATTTAAATGATGAGCAGCTTACAAAACCTGGAGCTATTGTAGATGTATTCGCTGATTTTTTCCAATCTGTATATATTCAGCCCACACATAGTCTTTCAAATGGTGCACATCCAGGTGTCGACAATGTGCGAATTGACGTCTCCTATATTGATAAATCTGATGTATTTTATACGTTGAAGAAGCTCAAGAATTCCAATACAATGGGAGATGATTGTATCCCCAGCTTCATGCTTAAGGACTGTGCAGGTGCTCTAGCTGCCCCACTGAGTATTCTGTTTAACTTGGCAATTCAATCATGCACTTTTCCCGAATGCTGGAAGATTGCGAGACTAACACCCGTTTTCAAGAAAGGTGATATAAGATATATTGAGAGCTATCGTCCAATTGCGATTATTAGTAATTTTGCCAAGATATTCGAAAAATGTCTCTTTTCCATCATTTCTCCGCAGATAAGATCCACAATAACTACTTCCCAACATGGTTTTATCAACAAACGATCGACTGTTACAAACCTCACAGTTTTTACTCAATATTTTTGTGAAAAGCTGGATCATAATATTCAAGTAGATGTTGTTTTCACGGATTTTGCTAAGGCATTCGACCGGATAGATCATGCGGTACTCTTGCATCAGCTTGCGAATATTGGATTTTCACCAAAACTTGTGTCTTTGTTTGTCTCGTACCTTTCGAACCGACAAAATTATGTTTATTACAAGGGACATAAGTCCAAAATCTTCTGTTCTACATCTGGTGTCCCACAGGGAACAAATCTAGGACCACTTCTTTTTACTGTCTTTATTAACGATATTGCAGAAGTCTTGGACTGTCATAAATTGCTTTATGCCGATGACTTGAAAATATTCCAGGCTATTAACGATACTAGCGACTGTCTGCATCTTCAGAAACAATTGGATGCACTCCAGGCATGGTGTATTGACAATAGGTTACATTTGAATGTTTCTAAATGTAGAATTATGACATTTACGAGGAAAAGTACTCCGACAAATTTCAATTATATTTTGGATAACACTCAACTTGAGAGGTGTACTGAGTTGAAGGGTCTGGGTGTCACCTTTGATTCTAAATTGTCATTTACGAGCCACATCAACAATATTTGCGGTGCTGCTTTGAGAACTCTGGGTTTCGTAATTAGAACAACTAGCTGTTTTTCATCGATTGAGTGCATATTGCCATTATACTTTTCCTTCATTAGATCAAAATTGGAATATGCATCATTGGTATGGTCTCCGTTTTACAAATTACAAGCACGTTCGTTAGAACAAATACAGAGACGTTTTCTAAAATATTTAAATTTTCGCTCCACAGGTGAATATCCACCTCGGCTTCAGCCATGTAAGTCTCTTAACTACGTCAAGCAGACCTAAAATTTCTGTATTCTCTACTGCATAATATGATTGACTTGCCTGAAATATTATCTAGATTGAATTTCTTAGTTCCGAGACAATTTTCTAGATCGAATAATACCTTTTACTGTAGTCCATCAAGAACTAACATTATGTTAGGATCTCCCGTATCTAGAATAAGTACTCTTTATAATAGTTTGGCATGTACGGATGTAGACATAAATTACACTTCTTTACCAACATTACTCCACCATTGTACTGGCAATTATAATTACATATAAGGAAACTAATTAATCTCTCTGTTGTCTATCACTAGTTAGTAGTTATTAAATTTAGTTTAGTATTAAGTATACTTATATTTATACATATCACATATGTTTTCGTGATGTATTCTATTTTGTCCTGTAATAAGGATTTTATATCTGTTGGGCAAATAAAATATTATTATTATTATTATTATTATTATTAAAAATACTATGCAAAATAAAGGCTACAGTAAACAGTTAACATTCCGAGAGCCCAAATAAAATCGTTCTTAAATTCTTTAAAAACTAAATATAATCCCAGGAAAAAAAACAAAACAGTACACGCATATATCATCCTTCTCAGTCTAGAAATTCAAACATTAAACATTCTACATACAACATTAAATTCTACTATTTTTACTATTAAGATATTTCGCTAAGATTTTAACTCTACTTATTCTTACTCTAGTTAGATCTTCGGTAATTACTATTCTTGTACCCTTGAGTTTTCTTTTGTCAGCAGTCAATGTCGCTATTGGTGATGTTAATTTTCAGTTTTTCCCGGCATAGGTTAACGAACACTTCACACGTGTTTTCATGCGTAATTTCAGGAACTCCATAAATTCGGATGTTGTTTCTGCGCGAATATTGTTCCTGTTCATCCAGAGCTTCTTCTATGCGCAACATTCGCTTATCGAGCGAATCGATGTTATTTTTACAACTCTTAAGCTCATTATTACAAATGTTAAGCTTATCGGTAACTGCAGACACAAGTTTTTCGAGAAATAGCGGGTTAACAAGGACTTTTTCCACAATTTTCTGTATCAGCTCAACATCCTCATCTTTATCTTGTTCGACACGCGATCGCAACAACATACGGTACCCAGCCATTCTATAAATTGTTAATACATACGACTATCGGTTTAACTTTTAACGCAGCGAGCGTACACACGTCTATTCAGATCGAAGGCACATCGCCGAATGATTTGATTTAATAATGAATTCTCCTCCAAATATTACTTATTTCCGATCACACTTCTTGGAAAAAAAAGTCATAATCAATGTGACAAATTCGATTAAAATCCAATAAGAATTATTTTCAACAATCCCCATCTAATTTTTCATAGCAAAGAAAATAACCAATCTTGAAACATTTTTTCGTAAATTTTGATTCTACAACATGCACATCGGTATCGTCTAATGCAATTATATTCAAAAGGAGCAAGTTTAAAAAAGTATCCTCTAATATTGTCGTCGTACAGGACCGAAAATAATAGTTATTTATGTATCAAGAGCGCAAAACAGGAGCTTTCGTTTTGCTCTGTTTTTATTTATTATTTTTTCACCATGAAACTCACCTGTCAGATTTATAATTGGATTTTCAAAACCAGGATTAGATTCCTATCGAAAAGCATAATAAATGCCTTAACCTACCGAAATCGAGGATAAATAAATTGAATGGCAGAAGTTCCTCTCCAGGTAGAGAGTCTCCAAAAACGTTGATTGGAAAACGTATCGTAGTCAATATAATTAATTTCGTTAAAGCTTAAGTGTAATATTTCCAATCCAATAATGCCAGAATGAGTCTGTTGTTGTAAAGCCATAGAATATCTAAATTCATATCGCGAAAGGCACCACTAGCAATTTCAGATATCTTGTTATTGTTCAATAAAATGTTTTTTAACGGTAAATTATTAAAAAGGTCATATTCAATTTTTTTTATATGATTTCTTGTAACCTTGAAGACCCACAAGTTTGGTACATTCTCTGCAAATCCTGGTTCTATATTACACAAGTTTGTACAGTTTAAACTAATCTTGTATAACCCAGTTAGGTTTAAAGGGAGCCCGATAAAATTTCTTAACTAGATGATCGTAAAATGAACGTTTTAATACGACTCTCATTATGAACACAGACTGCAATAAGAAAGGTGTTATAACTGCTAGTTTTGTGCCGCAAACCGGAAGTTTTGTGCTGCTTTCGTTCTCGAGATATTTGCATTTCTTTGCGTGAAGTGCCGTTGACAAGCCAGCACCCCTACCAACAAAATCAAAATCTGTTAGCGCCAAAATGTTGCTGTAGGCTTGTGGAGTTTTGTGATGCAAACGGCGAGTTTTGTGCTGCTTTCGTTTTCGAGGTTTTTAATTTTTTTTCTAAAATACTATATCCATGGGAATTCTCCACATCGCAAGTAACAACCGAAAACGGATTTGGTTATAGGCCAACGTTGTGTGCTACAGCCACAGAGTTTTGTGCCGTTGAGAGCGAATTTTGTGCTGGCCCCTTTTCTCGCAAAAAAATTTTTAAGTTTGCGTCTATGTTTTCCATATTTTTCGACATTTTCGAATTACTTAAGGCGGATTCTATTTAAATGAACACTTCGTATACATATTTGTGTATGCTTGTTTTGATCATTTTTTTTAAAACTTAATCTATTTGCGAAATTTTAATTTAAATAATTTGAATTAAATAAGATACAGCAACGAATTAGTTAGTTAGTTTTGTTTGATATTGCTGATAATAGAACAAAAACATCTATCAGCTCTGGTTTCGGACATTTTAGATTTTTTGATGTGATCACAAAATAAAATTTACTCCAAAATATAATTGCATATAATCAAAAAATCCGCTCATCAATCAATCAATCGAAAAATACGCTAATAATGCAATCGAAACAAAGCTACTACGTTAAACTTCGCTTCGTTAATCGGCAATGTTACCAAACTGAATTTTCATTTAGATGGGGAGTCCATTCCAAATAATGATGTGAAATGATAAATGTGAAATTTCTAGGTCGAGTACCTTGCCGATTCTTAAAATTTGAACAACATTGCACGGTGCTTCATGCTACACACAGAAAAGTGTTTACTACTACTTTACTGTTTCACGGGTCGATGGCCGCAGTGGTTAGGCAGCTGACTATTGTTGTGAGAGGACGATAGGTGCCGGGGTTCAATTCTCTGGAGGGACGGTGACATCTTTTCAGAGAGTTTAATCTCGGATCGACTTACAATTCGCTGTTGGGAGCAAAGTGATTGACAGCGCGGCATCATAAAAGGCGATATGATGCTGTCACAAAGCCAATTGAACACAACATACACACACAAAAACTACACCGCGAGAGTTGCAATGATAGCCAGACAAGCGACTCTCATTCTCCTATATAAGCAAGAAAGTATTGTTTTCTGTAAAATATTTCACTTTCTTGGAATTCCAAAGATATATTTTCTTGAACCAAATAACTCTCCCGGTGCATGATAGCTAAAAGTTTAAAATCAAGAAATTTTATCCTTGACCTTAGAAATTTTTTAAGAAA
Organism: Holotrichia oblita; assembly: GCA_023690525.1. Classification (NCBI taxonomy): domain Eukaryota; kingdom Metazoa; phylum Arthropoda; class Insecta; order Coleoptera; family Scarabaeidae; genus Holotrichia; species Holotrichia oblita. The sequence continues at coordinate 144,908,798 of CM043018.1, read as the reverse complement.
AACATTTACTGTTGCGAAGAAAAGTCATCGTCTTCAGACAAATAAGTGTTCCTGTTCCAAGAAAGAACTTACTTCTCTGAAGAAAATGAATGCAAGAAAGTCAACTTTCTTGGCCTTAGAAAACACTTTTCTCAGTGTAGCCAGTCATAATCAAGTTTCTAGGACAAAATGGACTTATATTTGCAATAAGTTGTTTAGATTGTAGTATGATTAGATAGACATTAACTCAAGTCAACACTTCTTCACCATGTAACCAGATAACTAGCATCGTGTCGTAAAATGTTGTGCGTTTAGATAAAATAAAACGAACACTTTCAAGCATTGCAAATATATATTTTCTTAATACTACCCACATAATTATTTATATTTTAAATATTGCATACATTTACATTTTCCCAGCTTTCTACTGAATTTGGATTACGATCTTATTATGTAATTTAAACTATGAAATTGATCACTGAATTAAAAATGCGAGCCACTGCTTTTGAGGTGTTCATTTTCTCTGATTTCCACAATCGCTGGTGAATACGAAAAAGTGGCATCTTAAGTCACGCTGTTGGCTCGATGATGTGAAGCTGCTAGATGAACGAAACGCGGATGTTTCCGGCGTGAAAAACGTAGATGACCTAGCAGATCGTGGCTCTGGGCGAACAACAATTTGCCAACCAACCAAAATTTAATAATGAATTCCATTTCAGGTTGATGATGTTCAAAAATCGCTGGCTGGAGAACGTATCCGAACCAGCTAATGAATTCGGAACGACATCATCACAAACTAAGCTGTTGGGAGATGTGGAGTTGGTAGTACGGATTAGGGGTCGATCGACCTTCAATGTAACATTGTACTATTCGGAATCATATGGGTATGGTGGACGCCCCAATACTCTTCTACATCAAGATAACGGACCTGCTCAGCGTATTTCTTACGGACGCTGTTCGGAAGATCTACATGATGGTCACATGAAGTATCGACATCTACACATGCGGGTGTTATTTGAGGTGCGTTAAGTGCTGCATGCTGCCTGATTTCAATGTCAATTGGTTCAGATTCGTTTAAAAATCGTTGTAAACACATGCATACCCATGGATTCGGAAGTATCGTTATTACTTTTAAGTTAGTCGTGTTTGTCAAAGATATAGAAGATATCAAATTAAAACCTAGGTCGAGAATTTCTAGGTTGTTTATGATTTCAAAACCAAGATTTAATAGTGAATTCCCTTCCAGACGAAGTATCTTCAAAGAACGCTGGTTGGAGAACGTATCGTAGTCGACATAATTAATTTGATTACATTTTAAGTCTAAGTATATCATTCCAATAATTTCAGAGAAAGTGTCAGTATGTAAGGAGCGAATTTGATTATTCCCCAAGTCTAGTTCTTCTATCGTAGTATTCAGGAACCAATTTGAATGTATACTTCTGAGTCTATTGTAGTTAAAAGATAGGTACCCTAAATTCATATCACTAAATGCACCGCTAGCAATTTCAGATATCATGTTCTGATCCAATTCAATGCCAGCTAACGGTAAATTATTGAAAACGTTGTATTGAATTTTTTTTATTTGATTTCCTTTAGCGCTGATCAACGACAAGTTGGGTAAATTTTGAGCAAATCCTGCTTCTATGACATGCACGTTTGCATTATCTAATGTTATACTGGACAACAGAGGCAGATTTGAAAAAGTCCCCTTCAAAATTTCAATAGTAGACGTCTGTAAGACGAAATCTGGAGTACGGCTATTATGAAAACACCCATTCAGTGCAATTTCTGTTCGAACTTTACCCTGATATACATACGCTAAGGCGTTTTTAAACGTATTGGGACACGTACAACTGGAATAGTTCACGATAAACAAAACTATTGCTACGATTACTACACGCATTTTACACTTTTTAAATCGAAACAAAACCTTTCGTTAACGCTTTTCGTTTAATACTAATTCATTTACACAAAAATCAGGACTTATATAAGTAAGTGCAATACTGTAATTCATACAGACATCAACGGGTTATCAGTGTGGACTTTTTATTGATTCAGTACACACCTATTACAAACATGGTATTTCCATGGATACATCTTTATAAGTCAAAGAAACGGAATTTTATACTGACATTTCTATTGGTAAAACCAAAATAAAAAATATATAAGATAAGTTAGGTCAGCTAAACTGACTAGCTGACTGACTGGAAGAATTGTGTATCATATACGTCATTTACGGCAACAAAAACAAAATGAATTTTTAGCTACATCTATTCTGTTTAATCTGGTTGTTAAGTTTGCTGTCATAATCTGCAAACCTGTCCCCAATTGAGCAGAGAAATAATGACAATGAACACGCAAAATATACCTAACTATATAACGTTTCTGCTATCACATCAGAAAAAAAGCTTAGGCATTTGAAATATGTATCCAATCACTTCAACGGTGCCCAAACCTGGAAAGCTCTAAACAGTTTAAACATATTTCCTGTGACATTCCTCAGGGATCAGTTTTGGATCGCATGATACTAGTAGTAGTTTCCCTGGAGCGTCTACTACTGAGATGCCAGTCTTAAGTAATAGCATCGCCGAAAATATGCGAAAATGCAATCGAAACAAAGCTACTACCTTAAAATTCGCTTCGTTAATCGGCAATGTTACCAGACTTAGGGTGGGTTTATCAATATGAGAGTTAAGTAACTGACAGATATTGTTAACTGGCAGATAAAATTTAGCAACTACAATGCTTTATCTTGCAGATAACGTCTATTTAACACTCAATAAACGTTTTATTGTATTTATCTTACGAATAAAATTTTATCTGCAAGTTAATTTATTTATCCTCACATTGATAAACCCACCCTTAATATTCATTTCGATGGAGAGTCCATTCCCAATAACGATTATGTGAAATTTCTGGTAAGAGTAAGTAGGTAAGTAAGTAAGTTATTCCAGAATGATCGATTATAAAATTGATATTGGAACAGTTGAATACAAAACAGAAGGAAAATACAATCTCAATACAAAACAAACATAATAACCATGATAACAAAAGAATTAAGCATTAAGTAATAATAATGATAACAAAGCAATAGTAAACACATAAGTAAATAGTAAATTTATCAGCTATTAATATTATTCGATATTGAAACTAAAGAATTCCTGTAATTGTCCTGTCATTGTGTTTAAACCGCGAACGAGTCAAAGTTTTCCATTGCTTCGGCAGCCTATTGAAAACCTTAATTGCAAGAACCTGCGGGGACTGTTGAAATAAAGTTAGCCTAGACCTAGGAGTAGCTATCTCGCTTCGACGTCTGGTATTGTATTCGTGTTTATCTTTATTTAGTTGAAAGTTGGTATAATTGTCAAAAACGTACAGAGCAAGCTCAAGAATAAAGATGGGAGGGAAAGTAAGTAATTTGTGATTAATGGAAGCCGGTCTGCAAGACTCTGAAGTTTTTAGGTCGGTCAAGCAACGGATAATACGTTTCTGGCAAATGAAAACATCCCTAGCCATGGTTGAATTCCTCCAAAAAATTATTCCCTAAGACATGCCAAATATCTGCTGACGCGTCAAGATAGACTTTAAATTTCGAAAAAGAAATCATAAAGAGTTGATTTTGGATAATAGGCTCTCATAATGGGTTTTCCAATTCAGAGACCGATCCACCCATACGCCTAAGAATTTTGTTAGGATCGAATTGTTAAGTCCTTTATTATTTAAAGCTAAGTTTAAGTAAAAGCCTGGCATGGGCTTCAATCGAAGTAACAACTTCTTTGAAAAAAGCATTAAAGGGAGTAAAAATTGAACGATTTCTCCTAAAGCCATGTTGGCAATCTGAAATGTTTCCAATCAGCTTAAAAAACAATATTCAAATATTTTAGAAAAAGTAGATGTGAGAGCTACGGGGCGATAATTTTCTGGGAGTGATGTATCATCTTTTTTAAAAATAGGGATCAATTTAGAGTTTTTTTATTATATTGGGAAACTCACCTTGTTCAAAGAATTTGTAAATTTACCCACTCTTAAAATTTGAACAATATTGCACCGAGCTTAATCTTAGCCAGTCATAATCAAGTTTCTAGGACAAGACGGACTTATATTTGGCGGGTCTGCAAGAAGTTGTAGTATGATTAGATAGACACCAACTCAAGTCAACACCTTTCTTCACCATGTAACCAGATAACTAGCATCGTGTCGTAAAATGTTGTGCGTTTAGATAAAATAAAACGAACACTTTCAAGCATTGCAAATATATATTTTCTTAATACTACCCACATAATTATTTATATTTTAAATATTGCATACATTTACATTTTCCCAGCTTTCTACTGAATTTAGATTAGGATCTTATTCTGTAATTTAAAGTATGAAATTGATCACTATGAATTAAAAATACGAGTCACTGCTTTTGAGGTGTTGATTTTCTCTGATTTTCACATTCGTTGGTGAATACGAAAAAGCGGCGTCTTAAGTCATGCTGTTGGATCGATGATGTGAAGCTACTAGATGAACGAAACGCGGATGTTTCCGGCGTGAAAAACGTAGATGACCTAGCAGATCCTGGCTCTGGGCAAACAACAATTTGCCAACCAACCAAAATTTAATAATGAATTCCATTTCAGGTTGATGATGTTCAAAAATCGCTGGCTGGAGAACGTATCCGAACCAGCTAATGAATTCGGAACGACATCATCACAAACTAAGCTGTTGGGAGATGTGGAGTTGGTAGTACGGATTAGGGGTCGATCGACCTTCAATGTAACATTGTACTATTCGGAATCATATGGGTATGGTGGACGCCCCCAATACTCTTCTACATCAAGATAACGGACCTGCTCAGCGTATTTCTTACGGACGCTGTTCGGAAGATCTACATGATGGTCACATGAAGTATCGACATCTACACATGCGGGTGTTATTTGAGGTGCGTTAAGTGCTGCATGCTGCGTGATTATAATGTTAAGCGGTTTAGATTCGTTTAAAAATCGTTGTAAACACATGCATACCCATGGATTCGGAAGTATCGTTATTACTTTTAAGTTAGTCGTGTTTGTCAAAGATATAGAAGATATCAAATTAAAACCTAGGTCGAGAACTTCTAGGTTGTTTATGATTTCAAAACCAAGATTTAATAGTGAATTCCCTTCCAGACGAAGTATCTTCAAAGAACGCTGGTTGGAGAACGTATCGTAGTCGACATAATTAATTTGATTACATTTTAAGTCTAAGTATATCATTCCAATAATTTCAGAGAAAGTGTCAGTATGTAAGGAGCGAATTTGATTATTCCCCAAGTCTAGTTCTTCTATCGTAGTATTCAGGAACCAATTTGAATGTATACTTCTGAGTCTATTGTAGTTAAAAGATAGGTACCCTAAATTCATATCACTAAATGCACCGCTAGCAATTTCAGATATCATGTTCTGATCCAACTCAATGCCAGCTAACGGTAAATTATTGAAAACGTTGTATTGAATTTTTTTTATTTGATTTCCTTTAGCGCTGATCAACGACAAGTTGGGTAAATTTTCAGCAAATCCTGCTTCTATGACATGCACGTTTGCATTATCTAATGTTATACTGGACAACAGAGGCAGATTTGAAAAGGTCCCCTTCAAAATTTCAATAGTAGACGTCTGTAAGACGAAATCTGGAGTACGGCTATTATGAAAACACCCATTCAGTGCAATTTCTGTTCGAACTTTACCCTGATATACATACGCTAAGGCGTTTTTAAACGTATTGGGACACGTACAACTGGAATAGTTCACGATAAACAAAACTATTGCTACGATTACTACACGCATTTTACACTTTTTAAATCGAAACAAAACCTTTCGTTAACGCTTTTCGTTTAATACTAATTCATTTACACAAAAATCAGGACTTATATAAGTAAGTGCAATACTGTAATTCATACAGACATCAACGGGTTATCAGTGTGGACTTTTTATTGATTCAGTACACACCTATTACAAACATGGTATTTCCATGGATACATCTTTATAAGTCAAAGAAACGGAATTTTATACTGACATTTCTATTGGTAAAACCAAAATAAAAAATATATAAGATAAGTTAGGTCAGCTAAACTGACTAGCTGACTGACTGGAAGAATTGTGTATCATATACGTCATTTACGGCAACAAAAACAAAATGAATTTTTAGCTACATCTATTCTGTTTAATCTGGTTGTTAAGTTTGCTGTCATAATCTGCAAACCTGTCCCCAATTGAGCAGAGAAATAATGACAATGAACACGCAAAATATACCTAACTATATAACGTTTCTGCTATCACATCAGAAAAAAAGCTTAGGCATTTGAAATATGTATCCAATCACTTCAACGGTGCCCAAACCTGGAAAGCTCTAAACAGTTTAAACATATTTCCTGTGACATTCCTCAGGGATCAGTTTTGGATCGCATGATACTAGTAGTAGTTTCCCTCGAGCGTCTACTACTGAGATGCCAGTCTTAAGTAATAGCATCGCCGAAAATATGCGAAAATGCAATCGAAACAAAGCTACTACCTTAAAATTCGCTTCGTTAATCGGCAATGTTACCAGACTTAGGGTGGGTTTATCAATATGAGAGTTAAGTAACTGACAGATATTGTTAACTGGCAGATAAAATTTAGCAACTACAATGCTTTATCTTGCAGATAACGTCTATTTAACACTCAATAAACGTTTTATTGTAATTATCTTACGAATAAAATTTTATCTGCAAGTTAATTTATTTATCCTCACATTGATAAACTCACCCTTAATATTCATTTCGATGGAGAGTCCATTCCCAATAACGATTATGTGAAATTTCTGGTAAGAGTAAGTAGGTAAGTAAGTAAGTTATTCCAGAATGATCGATTATAAAATTGATATTGGAACAGTTGAATACAAAACAGAAGGAAAATACAATCTCAATACAAAACAAACATAATAACCATGATAACAAAAGAATTAAGCATTAAGTAATAATAATGATAACAAAGCAATAGTAAACACATAAGTAAATAGTAAATTTATCAGCTATTAATATTATTCGATATTGAAACTAAAGAATTCCTGTAATTGTCCTGTCATTGTGTTTAAACTGCGAACGAGTCAAAGTTTTCCATTGCTTCGGCAGCCTATTGAAAACCTTAATTGCAAGAACCCGTGGGGACTGTTGAAATAAAGTTAGCCTAGACCTAGGAGTAGCTATCTCGCTTCGACGTCTGGTATTGTATTCGTGTTTATTTTTATTTAGTTGAAAGTTGGTATAATTGTCAAAAACGTACAGAACAAGCTCAAGAATAAAGATGGAAGGGAAAGTAAGTAATTTGTGATTAATGGAAGCCGGTCTGCAAGACTCTGAAGTTTTTAGGTCGGTCAAGCAACGGATAATACGTTTCTAGCAAATGAAAACATCCCTAGCCTTGATTGAATTCCCCCAAAAATTGATTCCATAAGACAGCCTACTAAAAACATAGGCGTAGTACATGCCAAACATCTGCTGACGCGTCAAGATAGACTTTAAATTTCGAAAAGAAAACATAAAGAGTTGATTTTGGATAATAGGCTCTCACAATGGGCTTTCCAATTCAGAGACCGATCCACCCATACGCCTAAGAATTTTGTTAGGACCGAATTGTTAAGTCCTTTATTATTTCAAGATAAGTTTAAGTAAAAGCCTGGCATGGGCTTCAATTGAAGTAACAACTTCTTTGAAAAAAGCATTAAAGGGAGTAAAAGTTGAACGATTTCTCCTAAAGCCATGTTGGCAATCTGAAATGTTTCCAATCAGCTTAAAAAACAATATTCAAATATTTTAGAAAAAGTAGATGTGAGAGCTACGGGGCGATAATTTTCTGGGAGTGATGTATCATCTTTTTTAAAAATAGGGATCAATTTAGAGTTTTTTTATTATATTGGGAAACTCACCTTGTTCAAAGGATTTGTAAATTTACTCACTCTTAAAATTTGAACAACATTGCACCGAGCTTAATCTTAGCCAGTCATAATCAAGTTTCTAGGACAAGACGGACTTATATTTGGCGGGTCTGCAAGAAGTTGTTTAGATTGTAGTATGATTAGATAGACACTAACTCAAGTCAACACCTTTCTTCACCATGTAACCAGATAACTAGCATCGTGTCGTAAAATGTTGTGCGTTTAGATAAAATAAAACGAACACTTTCAAGCATTGCAAATATATATTTTCTTAATACTACCCACATAATTATTTATATTTTAAATATTGCATACATTTACATTTTCCCAGCTTTCTACTGAATTTAGATTACGATCTCATTCTGTAATTTAAAGTATGAAATTGATCACTATGAATTAAAAATACGAGTCACTGCTTTTGAGGTGTTGATTTTCTCTGATTTCCACATTCGTTGGTGATTTTGAAAAAGCGGCGTCTTAAGTCATGCTGTTGGATCGATGATGTGAAGCTACTAGATGAACGAAATGCGGATGTTTCCGGCGTGAAAAACGTTGATGACCTAGCAGATCCTGGCTCTGGGCAAACAACAATTTGCCAACCAACCAAAATTTAATAATGAATTCCATTTCAGGTTGATGATGTTCAAAAATCGCTGGTTGGAGAACGTATCCGAACCAGCTAATGAATTCGGAACGACATCATCACAAACTAGTTAAGCTGTTGGGAGATGTGGAGTTGGTAGTACGGATTAGGGGTCGATCGACCTTCAATGTAACATTGTACTATTCGGAATCATATGGGTATGGTGGACGCCCCCAATACTCTTCTACATCAAGATAACGGACCTGCTCAGCGTATTTCTTACGGACGCTGTTCGGAAGATCTACATGATGGTCACACGAAGTATCGACATCTACACATGCGGGTGTTATTTGAGGTGCGTTAAGTGCTGCATGCTGCCTGATTTTAATGTCAAGCGGTTTAGATTCGTTTAAAAATCGTTGTAAACACGTGCATAGCCATGGATTCGGAAGTATTGTTATTATTTTTAAGTTAGTCGTGTTTGTCAAAGATATAGAAGATATCAAATTAAAACCTACGTCGAGAACTTCTAGGTTATTCATGTTTTCAAAACCAAGATTGAGTAGTAAATTCCCTTCCAGACCAAGCATCTTCAAAGAACGCTGGTCGGAGAACGTATCGTAGTCGATATAATTAATTTGATTACATTTCAAGTCTAAGTATATCATTCCTCTAATTTCAGAGAAAGTGTCAGTATGTAAAGATTGAATTTGATTATTTCCCAAGATTAGTTCCTCTATCGTAGTATTCAGGAACCAATTTGAATGTATATTTCTGAGTCTATTGTAGTTAAAAGATAGGTACTTTAAATTCATACCACTAAATGCACCACTAGCAATTTCAGATATCATGTTCTGATCCAATTCAATGCCAGCTAACGGTAAATTATTGAAAACGTCGTATTGAATTTTTTTTAATTGATTTCCTTTAGCGCTGATCCACGACAAGTTGGGTAAATTTTCAGCAAATCCTGCTTCTATGACATGCACGTTTGCATTATCTAATGTTATACTGGACAAACGAGGCAGATTTGAAAAAGTGCCCTTTAAAATTTCAATAGTAGACGTCTGTAAGACGAAATTTGGAGTACGGCTATTATGAAAACACCCATTCAGTGCAATTTTTGTTCGAACTTTACCCTGATATACATATGCTAAGGCGTTTTTAAACGTATTGGGACACGTACAACTGGAATAGTTCACGATAAACAAAGCTATTGCTACGATTACTACACGCATTTTACACTTTTTAAATCGAAACGAAACCTTACGTTAACGCTTTACGTTTAATACTAATTCATTTAGACAAAAATCAGGACCTATATAAGTTAAATGCACTGCTGTAATTCATACAGATATCAACGGGTTATCAGTGTGGACTTCTTATTGGTTCAGTACACACCTATTACAAATATGGTATTTCCATAGGTACATCTTCATAGGTTAAAGAAACGGAATTTTATACTGACATTTCTATTGGTAAAACCAAAATAAAAAATATATAAGATAAGTTAGGTCGGTTAAACTAACTTGACAATTAATAAACGACGGCTGTAAAAGATGGGGAATCCATTTCTCGAAATATTCTGAACTGATAAACATTATCATGGAAGGCTTGTGTCACATACGGCATTTACGTCAATAGAAGGTAAAGGGTCATGTATTTCTGTCAAATCTAATTGCTAAATTTGGTGCCGTAAACAATGAGAACAAATAACAGATTATAAACTTTTTATTGTATAATTTTTATTGTATAATATAATACAGAGCTGTGCCAGTTACAGGCAAAGCTAACACAGTAACAACAGTATTTTTAAAGATCGTGATAACAGTACGCACTATTACAAATATGATGTTTCCACGTATAAATTTTTAAAGGTGAAACAAATTTGATATCAAAAGATGAGTTTGTAAGATCATCAATAAGAATATTATTTACAATGTACTCTACAGTGGCGTAGTCAGGGGGTGGGCCCGAGGGGCCTGGGTCCCCTCCGAAATTGTACTGTATCCATAATTCGAATTTTATTGAGAAATATTAAAATAATTTTTTTTCGGTAGAAACGACAAATCTAAATATATCTAAGGAAAATAAGTATCTATTGCAACAGTGCACAGTGCATACTCACACAGAGTTGCCAGGTTGAGCGATTTATCGCAATTTGAGCGACTTCTGACACAAAATTGCGACAACTTTTTTGTAGAAATCGCAAATTGAGCGATTTCAAATTGTTCAGGTTACGCTTAATTTGATTAATTTTATTATTTACTGTACAAATATACATCTCAAAACGTTATATGTTATAGGGAAATTTTAGTACCTTTTATTGTAGCGGTTAGGTACACAATTTATATTACAAAGTTTGTTCGGTAACGTGTGACAACTGTCAGAATTTGGATGATTTAAAAATGTTAAATATACTTTTTCAAAACTTTCGTTCCTTTTTTAGTTCTTCAACCCTTTTGGGCCCCTCCCAAACCAAAATTCTGGCTACGCCACTGGTACTCTATTTGATTTCTAGATGCGAAATAAAAAATAGCCTGTCTTGAAATATTGTCCGCAAATTTACATCGTCTAATACAGTCACATTCAAAGACGTCATGGTTAAAGAGCCGCGCCTTAATACTGTCTGAAGTAATGAACCGCAAAATATAGATTTTAAAATATTCTGTACGACCACCCTCTGTATAAATAGTAAGGGAGGAATTTCAGAAAATATTTGGACAAGGACTTTTAGAATAGGTCCAAGCAATTTGACTCGTTAATTTTGTTGTATTGACTTCCTATTTCTCCGTTTTGTTGTTCTATTGTATTATATTTATAACATCTAAACAGGTGATACTTTCTTAGTTTAGTCAACGATTGTAGATATAGCTTTGTTGAAGATGCTTAAATTTTACTTACAACCGATGTTATAATAGCCAGAAGTTTGGAATTTATTTGAAAATCTTTCTCGATCTCAACAGTTGATGTAGTACGCATCAATAATAACATTCTAGCATGTAGTGTTTTTAAATTTTCATAAACGATGTCATTGTTTTAGCTTGCCAAAAAAAAAACAACTTGATCTTGATAACCTTTTTTATCTTTATAAATTGTATTAAAGTCCTTACAGTGCAAATAAATTAGTAGTAATCGGACAGCTGTAAGGAAGAACTGTGTACATCTATTCTGTTTAATCTGGTTGTTAAGTGTGCTGTCATAATCTGCAAACCTGTCCCCAATTGAGCAGAGAAATAATGACAATGAACACGCAAAATATACGTAACTATATAACGTTTCTGCTATTACATCAGAAAAAAAGCTTAGGCATTTGAAATATGTATCCAATCACTTCAACGGTGCCAAAACTTGAAAAACTCTAAACAGTTTAAACATATTTCCTGTGACATTCCTCAGGGATCAGTTTTGGATCGCATGATACTAGTAGTAGTTTCCCTGGAGCGTCTACTACTGAGATGCCAGTCTTAAGTAATAGCATCGCCGAAAATATGCGAAAATGCAATCGAAACAAAGCTACTACCTTAAAATTCGCTTAGGGTGGGTTTATCAATATGAGGATAAAAGTGTTAGTTAAGTAACTGACAGGTATTGTTAACTGGCAGATAAAATTTAGCAACTACAATGCTTTATCTTGCAGATAACTTCTATTTAGCACTCAATAAACGTTTTATTGAAATTATCTTACGAATAAAATTTTATCTGCAAGTTAATTTATTTATCCTCACATTGATAAACCCACCCTTAATGTTCATTTAGATGGAGAGTCCATTCCCAATAATAATTATGTGAAATTTCTGGAAAGAGTAATACAATCTCAATACAAAACAAACATAATAACCATGATAACAAAAGAATTAAGCATTAAGTAATAATAATGATGATAAACAAGACAATAGTAAATTTATCAGCTATTAATATTATTCGATATTGAAACTAAAGAATTCCTGTAAGGAGTAAAAGCCATTCATCAACCGTAATTCAAAGACATTGTGTTTAAACCGCGAACGAATCAAAGTTTGCCATTGCTTCGGTAGCCTATTGAAAACCTTAATTGCCAGAACCTGTGGGGACTGTTGAAATAAAGTTAGCCTAGACCTAGGAGTAGCTATCTCGTTTCGACGTCTGGTATTGTATTCGTGTTTATCTTTATTTAGTTGAAAGTTGATATAATTGTCAAAAACGTAGAGAGCAAGCTCAAGGATAAAGATGCAAGGCAAAGCAAGTAATTTGTGACTAGTGCAAGCCGGTCTGCAAGACTCAGAAGTTTTTAGGTCGGTCAAGCAACGGATAATACGTTTCTGGCAAATGAAAACATCCCTAGCCTTGATTAAATTCCCCCAAAAAACGATTCCATAAGACAACCTACGAAAAAGATAGACGTAGTACATGCCAAACATCTGCTGACGCGTTAAGATAGACTTTAAATTTCGAAAAAGAAAACATAGAGAGTTGATTTTGGATAATAGGCTTTCACAATGGGCTTTCCAATTCAGAGACCGATCCACCCATACGCCTAAGAATTTTGTTAGGATCGAATTGTCAAGTCCTTTATTATTTAAAGATAAGTTTAAATAAAAGCCTGGCATGGGCTGGAGTTGATAGGGGTGGAAACGGAAGTAAATACTTTTATCTTCATTGACCAGAACCTCATTCATTGTAAACGATGAATACACGTTTCTTAACAATTCATTGCAGGTGCTCGCCAAAATATCATCATCATCATCCCCGCCCGCATATAAAGTAGTTGAAACTTTGTCTAGTTTCAATGGGGAATCGTTAATAAATACTAGAAAAAGTTTAGGACGCTGTATAGATCCTTGAGGAACTCCAACATTACTAATCAAAACATCAGAAGCGAAAATTTTTAGGACATTATTGCTGTTGCAGCAGATATTTACATATTGAGCTCTCTTACTTAAAAATGATTCAATTCAATTTAAAGCATTTCGCCTAATCCTATAAGCTTGTAATTTCCTTAGAAGAATAGTGTGACTCACACAATCAAAAGCTTTACTTAAATCTAAAAAAATTCCAACTGGATAAGTACCGTTTTCAATCGAAGTAACAACTTCTTTGAAAAAAGCATTAAAGGGAGTAAAAGTTGAACGATTTCACCTAAAGCCATGTTGGCAATCTGTTGTAATATTAAAGTTAGACAGAAATGTTTCCAATCTGCTTAAAAAAACAACATTCAAATATTTTAGAAAAAGTAGATGTGAGAGCTGCAGGGCGGTAATTATTATTTTAAAAAAATAGGGATCAATTTAGAGTTTTTTTTAATATATTGGGAAACTCACCTTGTTCAAAGGATTTGTTAATTCATCCACTCTTAAAATGTGAACAACATTGCACCGAGCTTAATCCTAGCTAATCATAATCAAGTTTCTAGGACAAGACGGACTTATATTTAGCGGGTCTGCAATAAGTTGGTTAGATTGTACAATTATTAGATAGACATTAACTCAAGTCAAAACCTTTCTTCACCATATAACCAGATAACTAGCATCGTGTCGTAAAATGTCGTGCGTTTAGATAAAATAAAACGAACATTTTCAAGCATTGCAAATATATATTTTCTTAATACTACCCACATAATTATTTATATTTTAAATATTGCATACATTTACATTTTCCCAGCTTTCTACTGAATTTGGATTACGATCTTATTATGTAATTTAAACCTTGAAATTGATCACTGAATTAAAAATCCGAGTCACTGCTTTTGAGGTGTTGATTTTCTGTGATTTCCACATTCGTTGGTGAATACGAAAAAGCGGCATCTTAAGTCATGCTGTTGGATCGATGATGTGAAGCTACTTAGATGAACGAAACACGGTTGTTTCCAACATGAAAAACAATGATGACCTAGCAGATCGTGGCTCTGGGCAAACAACAATTTGCCAACCAACCAAAATTTAATAATGAATTCCACTTCAGGTTGATGATGTTCAAAAATCGCCGGCAGGAGAACGCATCGTAACTAGCTGATGAATTCGGAACAATATTTTCTTTTTTCTTTTCACCTCAAGGGCGGATTTATTCTTATAATTAAACTAAATATGCAATTTAAATGGAGATTATTTTCAGGAATGATAACTGCAACAATCATTTAATTTTCTTGTTCACTCTTATCATCGTGTTTCTTATTCGTGCCCTTATCAGAGCAGAAGATATTGGAAGTCATATTGATACGTCCGTGATACCCTATCGCGCTTTGTATCACCGTAATTGACTCGCCGAAAATATTTCTTATGGACATTGTTCACAAGATACACACTGTTGTCACATGTAGTATCGACTTCTACACATTTAGGAATTGTTTTATATGCGTAAGCCGATCCACGTTGCTTAATTGTTATATTATAGTTTCTAGATTGGTCTAAAAATCGCTGGAAACACAAGCATATCCATGGATTCGGAAGTATTACTATCGCCTTTAAGCTAGTCGTATTTTCCAAAGATATAGACGATATCCAATTGAAACTCACGTCGAGATATAGTAGGCTGCTTCTAATTTCGAAACCAAGATTTAATAATGAATTCCCTTCCAGCGAGAGATTTTCCAAAGAATGCTGGTTAGAAAACGTATCGTAATCAATATAATT
This sequence comes from Holotrichia oblita, assembly GCA_023690525.1. Lineage (NCBI taxonomy): Eukaryota > Metazoa > Arthropoda > Insecta > Coleoptera > Scarabaeidae > Holotrichia > Holotrichia oblita. The sequence goes on along the minus strand of CM043018.1, from coordinate 144,893,693 downwards.
AATTCTATTATATTTTAGGTCCAGCGTCTCCATTCCAATGATACCAGAAAAAGTTTCACTGTATAATGAATGAATTTGGTTATGTCTAACTTTAAGATCATTATCCTAGTATTCAGGAACCATTTTGAATTTATGCTTGTGAGTCTGTTGTAGTTAATAAAGAGTTCAATTAAATTCATACCACTAAAGGCACCACTATCAATTTCAGATATCATGTTGCGATCGAGGTCTAACGTATCTAAAGGTAAATTATTAAAAACATTAGAACAAACTCTTTCCATTAAATTTTCACGAGCCTTAACCAACCACAATTTAGGTACATTTTCCGCAAATCCTGCTTCTAAACGACGCACGTTTGCATTATCTAATTTTATAGTAGTCAGCAAAGGCATGTTTGAAAAAGTGCCCTTTAAAATATGCATCGTAGGAGTCCGTAAGGAGAAATTTGGAATAGGACTATCATGAAGACATCCATTCACTCTAATTTCTCTGTAAGCACCATTTTCGTATACACCCACTAAGGCGTTTTCAAACGTGTTGGGACACGTACAACTGGAATAATTCACGATATACACTACTATTGCAACAATTATTATGCGTTTAAGCATTTTATCCGTATTAGACTCGAAATGCCGAAATGAAACCTTTCGCTAACGCTTCTGGTTTAATACTAATTTATTTTCGCTGAAATCATGAATAATATAAATAAGTTTGATGCTGTAACTCGTAAAGACATCATCGGGTTATCAGTGTTGTTTTTTTTTATTGGTGCCGGCAATCTATAATAGCGACAGTATTTTTAAAGATCGTGACAATAATATGCCCTATTACAAATATAATGTTTGCACTGATAAATTTTTAAATGTCAAACAAGTTTTATATCAAAATGTCCGTTTGTAAGATCATCATTAATTAATTAATCAACTCAAATTATTAAAAAAATGTCCAGTAACTTTCCCACTGGAAACTTGAGTACCCTTGAAGGCTCCAGTAGATCCTTTCCGAAATGATTCTGCCTGAGTACCTTCAATCCCTCACATGTGCAGATTACATGTAAACTTGTTTCCTCCTGTAACTTGTATCTCCTGCACCAGGGTTCGCTCACTCGACCCGTGTTGCATAGATGCTTCCTTAGGAGACAGTGTCCAGTTATCAACCCCATGATGGTCTTAACTTGTTTTTTATTGCGTCTAATTAGGCTTTCAGGGAACTTATCGTCCCCGTCCCCTATTAGCGGTTTAGTATGGATGTCGACCTCCATTTCCTTACTCTTTCTTTATCTAGCCAAGACCAAATCGCCCTTCTAGTAGAATCCTTCGTGATTCCACATACGGGTTCTGGTCCTATGAAGTGTTTCCTAGAACCCTCCTTGGATAGTTCATCGGCTATTATACTGCCTCTAATATCCTCATGTCCGGGCACCCAGACCAAAGATACCTTATTGTCTTGTGCCAGTTTATTGAGGTGCTGTTTACAGTCTTTAACAAGGTTTGACCTGGTAAGAGGATTCATAACTGCCTTGATAGCGGCCTGACTATCAGTCATTATGTTTATTTTTCTCTTCGTGCAGCCTCTCGTTGCAATCAGTTCTGCGCAGGCCGCAATATTGAATACTTCTCCCTGGTGCGATATCATTGGGGACAGAATTATTGGACCTTATTTTTTTGATCAAGCTTTAACTGGTAACCGCTTCTTAGAGTTTTTGATCCACGGCTTTTGCCAATTTTGTTCGAAGATGTGCCAGTCGCAACTAGGAGAACTATGTTTCTGCAATTAGATGGTTGTCCGGCATATTATTCAATTAATGTCCGAAACCATATCAATGGAACCTTTCGACAACGCTGGATAGGAAGGGGAAGCCTATTTCCTTGGCCGGCAAGATCTCCCGACTTGACATGTCTTGATTTTTTCGAACTCCACCAACAACACGAATGGATATGGAAAACAGAATTCGAAACTCAATTCGTCAACTATCAGCGGCAGAAATCGAGGCTGCGACTCTGTCGACTCAAGAAATATGTGGAATATGACGGAAGGGTTCCTTAGCAAGGCGCTGTCACCTGGGGGAACACATGACAAGGATAGGTCTAAAACAGAACAGCGACTGCAGGTTCTGCGGGGCTGAGGATGAAAATCCGGAACACATGACATCTTACTGCACCGCCATCACAGAAACCCGAGCCAACCATCTCGGTAAAGATGCTATAGACGAAGAAGATATACCTTCTCTGAAACCATCACAGCTAATGCAGTTTATAAAAGCTCTTGGACTGGATGGGGAGCTCTAGGAGCGGGAATACCCCAGCAGCTTTCAGCTGACGTAAGGGGGCACAATAGATCAATAGGTCGCAGCAAAGTTATCAAGTTTCAAGTTAGATCTCAAAAAGGTGGCTGCACGATGGGTATCGAAACTGTTGACACCAGAACAAAAGCGCTTTCGACAGGTCTTTCCAGAGACGAATTTGGCCATCATTATGATCTTGCAGCGTCTGCGAGGAAGAACATGGCCACAGTTTTTAAGGATGCTGAAGGAATTATTCTCATAGACTTTTTACCACGTGGTCAGACTGCAATTAGGCAATATGGTATTATGCTGGTTTAATTTCAAAACCGCATGATTCCATTAAAGAAAATTGGAGGGAGGCTTCTGCCGATAGGAGCTGTGTTTCAATAGCAGCAATTCATAATGCAGGCTTCGATATTTCCTATTCTCCAGATTTGGCCTCTGGTGATAGAACATCTTCGCGGGATTTATTTTCGGGAGGATGAGGCATTGAAAATAGAGGTGAACGAGTGGTTTGCAGCCTAAGACAAAAATTCTTTTTTGTGAAAATAAAAAATTCTACCTTTCCAAGTCGTTTCATTCTGTATCAGGAACAATAATATCTAACAATAACACCTAGCCTCCTGAGCTGTTACAGAGACAGCCAAAATAAATATACTGAAAGGTGGACTATTTTGACAATTTGAATTTGCCTTCAAAAACGTAAAAACTAAACGGCATTAAAAACACCGAAATATACAATATAAATTTTTATTTACAAAATAAAAATATTTTTACCATTTTCATACTAACTTAGCAACCACTGATTCATATCATTCTTTACACTGCACGTGATAATTTCTAGGTCTTATTTTTAAGAAATTATTTGGAAAATCTCTATCTCTATACTTAAATATCCCTAGATTATTATAATTATTTAACTTAAAATATTCTTTTTGTATAGCGTTTGCGCGAACAGTATCAGGATCACATTTTGTTTCAACAAGAGAGCATGAGGTAGCGTTTCCTTTCATTGACTCCCTTAGAAAATCACTCTCCAAAATCACAATACCAAGTTCACGAGATTCGTCTAGGAAACGTGATAAACACTTACACGACAATGGATTCGGATGTACCGACACACTCGATAATGTTGTCTTGTTTCCCAAAAAAATCGTAGATATCAGATTAAAGCTCACGTCCACGAAACTTAATCTGTTCACGATTTTAAAACCAAGGTTCAGTAATGAATTCCCTGCTAGGTACAGTTTCACCAGTTGACACTGTTTAGAGAAGGTGTCGTAGTCGATGTAGTGGATCCTATTGAATTCTAATATGAGCGTGTCCATGTTGGTGATCCCAGAAAAAGTATCACTATGTAACGATCTGATTTCGTTGTGCGAAAGCAATAATCTCTTGACTACAGTCGCGTTGAACCATGTCGAATTTATACTGGTGAGTTTGTTGTCGTTCAGACGTAAATACTTCAAGTTCATGCCGTGGAAAGCACCATCGGCGATGTAAAATATCCTATTGGAATTCAACCTGATCCGGTGCAAGGGTAGCATGTTGAAAACATTCTTTTCGATGATTTCAATTTGATTCCGGTCGGCCTTGAAAGTTACCAATTTCGTTGCATTTTTCGCAAATTCTGGTTTTATAACGCAAACGTTTGCATCGTCAAATATGATTACACCTAAGAGAGTCATATTTACAAATGTGTGCTTTAATATTTCCTTAACATGTGAGCGTAGGAAAAATTTCTCCATAAGCCTGTTTTGGAGACATCCATCAAATTCGAGATTTTGTTCAAGACCATTATAGACCACGGTAGCCAGGGTGTTGTTAAACGTTTTTGGGCATTCACTATTAGAATGGTTCACTAAATTTAATATAATTCCTATTATTATATGCTTTAACATTTTATTTTAATTAAAATTAGAACAGTAAGTTTCGCTGATTTTACTCAACTGATTTGTCTGAATTTAAAAGGCACAAAATATATTGTTATGACAAGTGATAAAAATAAATCAAGGTTATCTGGGGCAAGGCAAAATATAAATATTCTTCTTTTCGTAAATAATAATGAACATTTAATCTGGATGATCAGTTAAACATTAAATAATATGGTTTATAATAACGAAATATAATAATATACGAGGGCGATCTAAAATGTTTCGGAATCGGCAAGAGATGGTGCAAAATTTCAGACGTCTACTGTCAATAGTTGTTGTTTAACCCTTCGATGCGCAATTTTTTCTATAACCACGAGAAAGATATTTATGGATATATTAGGCTCAGTATTAAGAGGGAAAAATAATGAAAATTCTTACTATTTGCAAAAACAATTGTTATTTTTATTCAGACACAACTGTGGCAAAAGTGGAGGGTGGTAACCGACAAGAGTTAAATTATGATGATGAATTTTTTTTCTTACAGGTGCTTTTGTCTCTGCTACACCAGCAATTCTTGTCAATTTAGGTTTACGTTTTTTCTCCTCTTTGGGAAAATTCTTTTCTTTTTTTATTTTTTTTTTCTCTTGTGCTGATTTGGGACTCCTTTAGTTTCCTTTATGGCTTTCTTCTCTTCTGATATATAGCTTTCTTTTCAATATCTAGAAGTTTCTTCCTTGCAAGCTGGTTTTTGTAGGGAGTTGAAGTTAATATCTCCCTTTTCTCACTACGACCCTCCCTTGTCTTGTACTTAACAGTTGAGGTGAAATTTGATCAAGAACCATTTGAATGTTAGGGTTACTATTTTGAAGACCAGGAGTGGAAAGCTAATAGAGTAGGTCAAGTTCATTGGTCTCCGAATGATGCTCTGGTTCAGCTGAGACGACTGAAGTCTGTGGCGTTTGAAGGACAATTTCTTCGTTGTGATCTGTTAAGTTTTGACTGCTTGTTGGGCGAATTTCGCCTTGTCTCTGTGTTTCATTACTGTGAGAAGCAGCGAAATCTGTCATAAAAAATATTTGGATAAATATATTTTGGATATTTGGAAAACAACATTCCCAACACTTTTAATAAAGAAAAGGAAATCGCTGGTTGGGACTGGTTGAAAGGATTTCTTACTCGAAATCCTACGTTGTCATTGAGAACTCCTGAGTCCACGTCGGCGGCAAGGGCGCGTTCTTTTAATAAGCCGCAGATTAAGAAATACTTTGAACTGTTATCAGAAGCTATGGAGGCCATAAACTTTGACAGTACAAAAATATTTAATATGGATGAAAGTGGCCTTTCCACCGTGCCTTCTAAAAATTCAAAAATTTTAACCTGTAAAGGCAAAACGCAAGTTGGTATACTAACAAGCGCTGAACGTGGGCAGCATCTTACAGTAGTTTGCAGTTGTAGTGCTGCGGGAATGTGTGTTTCACCTGCATTTATTTTCCCCCCGGAAAAATATGAAAAAAGAACTGATGGACAACGCTCCTGCTGCTGCAATAGCATTCACCCAAGAACATGGCTGGATGGACAAGGACATGTTCGTAAAGTGGCTTCAGCATTTTGTAAAGCATGTCACGCCGTCACAGCAGGAAAAAATTTTGCTCATGCTGGATGGTCATATGTCTCACAAAAGCTTTGAGGCACAAGAGTTTGCTAAAGCTAATGGTATTATACTCTTTTGTTTTCCACCCCACTCTCTCCCCAGCCTTATGATGTGGCCTTTTTTGGTCCACAGACGACCTATTATAATTAAGAATTGCTTAAGTGGCTTAAGAGTCATCCAGGTAGAACAATAACCCATTATCAAGTGGCCGAATTGTTCAAGAATGTCTATCAGAAGGCAGCGATCATTTCAAATGCTGAAAAAGGATTTCTTTCTACAGGGATATATCCTTTCAATCCGGACATTTTCCCAGAATAGATGTTAGCTCCAGCGGAAGCAACCGATATTGAGGAAGAAATATCAACTTCTAATGCTGTTGAAGTGTGCATCTCAAATTCTTTACAGACACCATCGGTCTCTAGCTGCTACATCCCCATAACGGACCTTTCCCCGTTTCCAAAAGCCTCGACTGGAAAGCGCCAAAAATGTGCAAGAACGAGGGGGGTGCTCACCAGCACTCCTGGAATAGCCACCCTGAAAGAAAAAGTGCTACAAAACAATGAAGCTGAACGAAGAAAATCTGCCAGAGAGATAAAGAAAAGGCTAGAAGTTATTCAAGAAGATAAGGAAAATCGTGATAAGGAGGAAGAAGAAGTTTATGATCGAAACAGATGAGGAAGATGATGCTGCCTGTATTTTTTGTAATGATCTGTTTTCAAAGTCAAAGAAAAATGATTGGTGGTTGAGATGTCAAGCATGACAAAAATGGGCTCACTGCGAATGTGCCGGACTTCTGAAATATGCAAAAACGTTTGTTTGTGATTTATGTGTATAATTTATCTTAGAATGATGCAATTAGGTATATAGTATTAGAAGAAGGTTTTATTTGTTTGGCTCGATTTATCATACTTTATGTGAAAACCCAACTTTTTGTAATAATAAACTTATCTGGTTCACTCATATGCCATCTAGTCCTGGATGCTCCAGATGAGTTGGCATACTACATAATTTCTTTGAACACTCACAATTTTTTTTTGTCTGATAACAATTATGTCTTCCAGCACAAAGAAGAATAATAATGACTATCTACATAACGACACAGCGCCAACGCAATATATGTTACAAAAAGATATATATATATATATATCTTTCCTAAAAAAAGTATGCCAACTCAGGCACATCTCCCTAGTAGGATGAGATTGTTTTATTCTTTTAAATTTATAAATTCAAGTTTTAAATGTGCAAATGAGAAAGGAGAACGAAAACATCGGAAAAAATTATTTGGAAGCATATTTAACACTAAACACTTTAACCCACTAAACACCAAACAAGTTTTAATTAAAACACCGACGCGTTTCAACAGCAAAGCTGTCATTATCAAGGCGATAATAAAACTAAATTAAAATAAAACCTACAAATAACAGGTAACCTAAAATGTTATGCGCGGTCAACCCGATACGCATCATTAATTTCCGATTAACGAAAACAATGACGAATGCGGTATAGGTCCGTTGTCACAGTTCATTACACATGACTTATTTTTATATATTTCTAAACTTTCGAAAACATTTAGAAACTTACAATTGTTTATTTGTCTAATTAATTTAACATTCGTTAACAGTTGGAAGGAACGGCAATGGGTAACTCCTTGTCGCCCTTTTTGGCTAACCTTTTCATGAGCCGTTTTGAAAAGAACTTAGAATCTGAGAGCGAATATTTCCTAGGGTTTGGTTGAGGTATGTGGATGACATTTTCGCTATATTTGATACTAAAAAATGTAATATTGATGATTTTCTCAATAGATTAAATAATCGGTTTGAAACCATAAAGTTCACCTGTGAGAGAGAAGAAAACGGTCAGCTACCCTTTCTAGATACTTTAGTCATTAGAAATAACAATAGATTAGAATTTGACGTGTATAGAAAGGAAACCAGTACACTTCGCTACATTCCTTCAGATTCCCATCATTGTGTTCAACACAAAATGGCAAGTCTGAACTTTTCGGGCCAGAGACTCCCCACTTTTCCCTTGAACAAGGCGCGGTATGAGAAAGAGCTTAAAATTATAAAAGATGCGGCCAAGTGTAATGGTTTTCAGCCTCAGCATATCTATAAATTAATTAGGAAGTTTAATTATAAGAAAACTGTGAAAGAATCTACGACTTTTCGAGAGGATGTTAAAGCCTCACCCGTTGTGACTCCCCCTTACGCTCCCTTTATCACTAAAGGTTTGAGTAAAATCTTCAAAGAGCTAGATCTCAGAATAGTTTACAGTTCTGGGACTAGTTTACGAAGTCTCATCGGTAACCCTAAAGATAAAATACAACATTTAGAAAAGTCAGGGATTTACGAAATCAATTGTAAAGATTGTAATCCAAAATATATTGGGCAAACCAGGAGAGCAGTCTCAACTAGATTTAAAGAGCATATGGCGAATCCTAGATTTAATAGAATTGAGAAATCGAGCGTTTCCCAACACATTTTTGAAACAGATCACAACATCGATCATACGAATGTTAAATTAATTAGACAAATAAACAATTGTAAGTTTCTAAATGTTTTCGAAAGTTTAGAAATATATAAAAATAAGACATGTGTAATGAACTGTGACAATGGCCCTATCCCGCATTCGTCACTGTTTTCGTTAATCGGAAATTAATGATGGGTATCGGGTTGACCGTGCATAACATTTTAGGTTACCTGTTATTTGTAGGTTTTATTTTTATTTAGTTTTATTATCGCCTTGATAATGACAGCTTTGCTGTTGAAACGTGTCGGTGTTTTAGTTAAAACTTGTTTGGTGTTTAGTGGGTTAAAGTGTTTAGTGTTATACTTCTGCACCAAGAGATCCAGTGAAGAACTAAGCATATTTAAATTGTGTTAATTTTTAGATTTTAAATTAATATATAAGCTACATTGTATAGTTATACTTATACTATATAATATTTTATTTTTAATAAAAATACTCTTGTTTAATTATTTTGTAAGTATTAGTTTTGATTCCCTTTCTTAATTCGGAAATATATAATATTATCCCGGCATGAAAGAGTATTTTGAATACTTAATTCAAGTAAATAACATTTTTACTCTAAGTTAGCACTATTTTCCGGCATGTAGTTTGTTATTTTAATAACTATTAATACAAATGTTTATATTATATATTTAAATTAGAAATATGTTATTTATCAATCCATTGCCTTCACAATAAAAATACGAGCAGGTAGATAATTGGCAACATTTTTTAATTATTGCCATCTAATGTTAAAAATTAGAAGGACCGCCAGTTTCCGCCATATTGGTTATAAAGCCTGCATAGTGAAGATGAAAGGTGCCGACAGTAGTTGTCCCTACTGAATGTTACTTATACTGTGACCAGACTCTGTCCAATGCCACCTGACCCTCCCTTAGGTATAAACACTCATTACGGTACTATGACTACATTTTGCTACTAGAATCGACCATGAAAATGTAACTGGTAAGATGCGCAACATTGAATCGCAATTACAGTAAGTGAGGGAAGATACCGAGAAAAAACCATAACATTGAAACGAGGATATTTATTCATATCTTGGTCTCAAATTAAAGAATATTAACAAACTTAATATACATTATAGTGACAGGAATTTTCAAACTAATCATCGTGTTTATGTATAAAAAAAAATCCCTAAATTATCATAATTAATTAAAGTGAAATATTCATTGTGCAAAGCATAGTTAGTAACAGGACTATTTCTACCGCATGTCATATAATCAGCAGCAACGCACAAAGGATCGTTTCCTCCCAACAACCTTATCAAGTGGGAACTTGCCAAAATAACGATACCAAGTTTCTCAGTTTCTTTCCAAAATCGCCGCAAGCACCCACACGCCCATGGATTCGGATATATGGAAATGCTCCTCAATGTAGTCATATCTTCCAAAGAAATGGAGTGTATCAAGTTAAAACTCACATCAATATAGCTTAGCTCCTTTGGAACTTTGAAACCAAGATGTAATAAAGAATTTCCAGCGAGGTAGAGACGCTCTAAATTGCGCTGCATGGAAAACGTACCATGCGCAATGTGGTGAATTTTATTAGACTCCAATCTTAAAGTCCAAAGTCCGGTAATTCCACTGAAAGTGCGAGCATGTAATGATGTAATTTGATTGTACGATAGCACTAATGTCTCTAGATGAGTATCCAGGAACCAAGTTGAATTTATCCTGCTGAGTTTATTATTACTAAGACCCAGAACTGCTAACATCATGCCATGAAAAGCACCATCCGCAATATAAAATATTTTATTGGAATCCAACCAAAGCCACAATATTGGTAAGTTATTGAAGACGTTGTTTTCAATTATCTCTAATTGATTCTTAGAAGCGCTAACACTCTTCAGTTCCGGTACTTCTTCCGCAAATCTCGGCTCGATAACGGACACTCCTGCATCATAGAAGGAGATTCGATATAACGAAGTTAAATTGTAAAATGTGCCCGTTAGTATTTTCTTAGTAGGTGACAGCAAAGTAAATCTTACAATACTACTATTATGTAAACAGTTATTCACTCGCAGCTGTTTGCTGACATTATCTTCTAGGATATCAACCATAGCGTTTTCAAACGTATTAGGGCACGCACAACTAGAAGCGTTCACAAAGCACACTATTATTACAATAATTATGTACTTAAACATTTTGTTCTTATTAAACTAAATCGGAACGATACGTTTCTTTAGAGCGATCCGACTACAACTAATTTATTTGCGTTAAAAGTACAAACATTGTGGACAACTCTAATACATTTTATAAAGATAAAGAGGAGTTATCAGAAGCCAAATTTTTTATTGCCAAATTAAAATAATAACCAATAACAATGTTTCTAAAAATTACATAATTATGTATTTAAACATTTTATTCAGATAAAAATAGCTTATCCGAAATGGTTTTTTTGTATGGTGATATAACAGCAACATTCTTAAAAGCGAAGAAGATAGAATCTAACCTCTTGGGATTGGCAGTCTTTGCACTTGTCATAAATACATATATCTCTGTTACCGACATCGTAATTAATTAGAATTATTTAGTAATTCGTTATGAACATTTATTTCTTCCAAACATGCGTTCAAGTTTTCCTACTCAAAGCTGCAATTGTTTAAGAGATTTGGCGAAAAAATACCATTTCTCCCGTCTCTCCGTTTCTCCTGGAAATTAAAATTTGGAGGATTGTTGTTTTTTTTGTCCCCTAAAATGTCAGCTTTCTATCTTAAAAAGCTTCCGCAGATTATTTTGCGAAATATGGTAATGACTAAAATTGAAACTTTAGAAAGATATACGACAAATCTAAACCTATCTCAAGCAACTATAAAATTTCGATTTACAAAATAATATATCGATATTCTGTTAAAATTAAATTTTGCACAAAACCATGAAAAAAAAATCTTTAATATAAACATGTCGCAGTTTGTCCGGCAAATACGTATAAAAGTGGAATAATAACTTTATTTTACAATTATTCAGGTAATATAGTCTCCTTCAAAGTACTCCTCCTGAGATAAAATGCAATTCTGTCAAAGCCGTTTCCACTGTTCATAAGAGATCGTTTCTCGCGTCGTTGCTGCCTTGATGGCTTCCACATCCCTCAAGTGCCGCCCCCGAAGCACCATTTTTAGGAAGAGGGCGCAGTCGCAAGGGGCTAAATCTGGTAAATAAGACAGGTGTTCTGTAAGATTGATTGAGCATCGGCCCAAAAACTCACGCACAACGAGCGACGTGTGCTGTGAGACGGGTGGACTGTCGTGATGAAGGATCCAACTGCAGCAAGCAACCCTCCTTCCTTGCTGTTCTGGAGCCCATTTCAAGATTTTTTGTCAGAATTTCGTGAACGATTGTTTTTGAAATTGACAAATCGTTAGCTATCATTCTAACTGTCATTCGACAATCTTTAAGAGAACAAAACCTAACTCGTTCAACGTCTCAGAACTGGATGTGGAGGATCACCTTTCACCTCTACTCGGCCTTCCCAGAACCTTTTTAACCACTTGTTTACGGTTACTACCGTCAGAGAATTGTCTTCCTAAACTTGTTTGAAATACTAAAAAATCTCTCGGTCATTGTTGCCTGGCTCCAGTAGTTTCTGAGATCCCAATGCTAAACATTCAAAAAAACTCACCCTGTTATAAATGTATCATCGATGTCATAATAATCTAACTGTAAAAAAAAAACTATTGTATTGGAGAGTTCATGACAATTGACGCGATGCTGATTCCTTTCAGAGGATGTTGTAGCTTTATTCAATACCTGCCGAATAAGCCCGCAAAATATGGGCTAAAAGTTTTTGGTGTTTGCGATTCAAAACCGTTCTACGTTCGCAATTTGGAATTGTACTGTGGAAAACAACCAGATGGACCCTACCAATGTTCCAATTTTCCAGGTGATGTTGTACAACGGTTACTACAAGCTTACAAAGAAAAAAATAGGAACCTTACATGTTATAATTGGTATACCAGTTACCCCTTAGCCGTCAAACTTCTGGGGATATCAGAAACGGGTCTTTTGTCGATATAAAATAGCAACAATAAAAAACGTTTGTAAAAATTGTAGAGGGATAGAATATATGAACTGGCTAAATTTATTTTTATAATAACAACACTACAATAAACATTAGATATGACTAAATTAAAAGCACAGAAACTGTTTGTTTATTTTAATAAATCTAAGTTTGTTTTCTACATGAACTTTAAGTTAATTGAACATCAAACGTCCATATTTATTTGACGTATAATCTTCTTCTCTAAAAACATATTTCCCTAAATTGGCGTAATTAACTAACTTGAAATATTCTTCATTGCGAGCATTGTCTGCACCGCACGTTTTATAATCAGCAGCAATGCATACAGGATTCTCCACTTTCAACGGCGTTTTCAACGCGAAACTCTTCCGGATATCGACTCTAAGTTCATCAGTTTCTTTCCAAAATCGTAGCAAACATTTACATATCCATGGATTCGGATATATTGAAATATATCTCAATGTGCTTGTGGTTTCATTTCCCAATGTTATACAAGATATAAAATTAAAACCCACGTCTATATAGCGTAGTTGGTCTGGAATTTTGAAACCAAGATGAAATAATGAATTTCCAGAAAGGACGAGATACTGTAAACCGCGCAGAATGGAAAACGTGTCATGGGCAATGTAGTGAATTTTATTAAACTCCAAACTTAGAAACTCAACAATAATAATTCCGGTGAAGGTAAGAGCATTTAATGCTGTAATTTCATTGTAAGCTAACCATAAGTGATATACTTTAGTATCCTGGAACCAGGTTGAATTTATTGTACTGAGCTTATTGTGATTAAGATTCAGCTGCCATAACTTCATGCCATGAAAAGCACCATCCGCGATGTAAAATATTCTGTTGGAATACAATTCGAGCATCCATAGTGGCAAATTATTGAAGACATTATTTTCAATTATTTCTATTGGATTTCTACAAGCGCTGAAATAGTGCAGCTCTGGTACATTATCTGCAAATTTCGGCTCGATAACATATATCCCTGCATCATTCAAATTCATGGTATATAAATAGCTCCCCTTGGAAAACGTGCCCGTTAGTATTTTCTCAGTAGGTGACAGTAATCTAAAGTGAATAATATCACTATTGTGGAAACACTTATTCACTCGGATGTATTTCACGCCGCCAGTTGGACCAACATTAACCTTAGCGTTTTTAAATGTATTAGGGCACGCACAATTAAAAGCGTTCACAAAGCACACTATTATTACTATAATTATGTACTTAAACATTTTGTCCTTGTTAAGCTAAAGCCGAAACGATACGTTAGAGCGATAGGATTGCAACTAATTTATTTGCGTTAAAACTACAAATATTAATACCATTTTACAAAGATAAAAAGGGTTATCAGAGACGGTTTTTTTGTCAAGATAAAATAATAGCAGCTAAGAACGTTTCTAAATATTATGTTCAATCTACCACATTCGTATGCAGAATTGATTATTTATCCAAGCACTAAAGTTAATACTAATTTATCGCTTTCGAAGTTCATGTTCTTTAAACGCGTGGAGGTCAGTATATAATTTATTGGAATTACCCTTTTACTTGCAAAACAATAATAACACTACAGATAAATCTGGCATTTGAATAAAAATATAACAAAGATGACTAACGTCCAGGTCCCTTTAGTATTTTCTTAGTTGGTGACAGCACAGGTTATTCCAAAAACCAACATTAGTATCGGACATCACCGTTTCAATTCTAGAACACAGGACAGTAACGAAAAATCTGATACTTCTCTAGGAGATTTAAGGAAAATAGCGAATAATTGCGAATTTGGTTCCATGAAAGATGCTCTGTTTAAAGATAGAATTGTATATATGTGGAATCAGAGACATAAAAATAAAAGATAGATTACTAAGAGAAGTAGATCTAAATTTAGACAAAGCTATTAAAATATGCAAAGCAGCAGAAGAAACTGAGAATCATATAAGAAAACTGAGAGATTAAACAAAAATGCAAGTTGGAGAAATTAAGAAAAGTACAGATAGAAAATATATACCAGAGAGAGAAGCTAGAGGGAGAAGAATAAATGCAGACTACAACTCACAAGAGGAAAATACACACAAGAGGAAAATACAAGAAACATGCAAGTAGACTGTGGGAGATGTGGAAGATCCCATACCCGCAACAGATGTCCAGCATATGGAAAAAGGTGTAAGAAATGTGGAAAACAAAATCGCTTTGGAATTAAATGTAAGTCTATAATAGTAAATAGTATTAATGATAATGATGTAGAATCTGATGGCTATGTACCAGCAAATATTAAAATTAATGTAGATACTATAGAAGTTCTTCACTAGATCTCTTGGTGCAGAAGTATAACACTAAACACTTTAACCCACTAAACACCAAACAAGTTTTAACCGACGCGTTTCAACAGCAATGCTGTCATTATCAAAGCGATAATAAAACTAAATTAAAATAAAACCTACAAATAACAGGTAATCTAAAATGTTATGCACGGTCAACCCGACACGCATCATTAATTTCCGATTAACGAAACCAATAACGAATGCGGAATAGGTCCATTGTCACAGTTCATTACACATGACTTATTTTTATATATTTCTAAACTTTCGAAAACATTTACAAAATTACAATTGTTTATTTGTCTAATTAATTTAACATTCGTATGATCGATGTTGTGATCTGTTTCAAAAATGTGTTGGGCAACGCTCGATTTTTCAATTCTATTAAATCTAAGATTCGCCATATGCTCTTTAAATGTAGTTGAGACTGCTCTCCTGGTTTGTCCAATATATTTTTGATTACAATCTTTACAATTGATTTCGTAAATCCCTGACTTTTCTAAATGTTGTATTTTATCTTTAGGGTTACCGATGAGACTTCGTAAACTAGTCCCAGAACTGTAAACTATTCTGAGATCTAGCTCTTTGAAGATTTTACTCAAACCTTTAGTGATAAAGGGAGCGTAAGGGAGGGTCACAACGGGTGAGGTTTTAATATCCTCTCGAAAAGTCGTAGATTCTTTCACAGTTTTCTTATAATTAAACTTCCTAATTAACTTATAGATATGCTGAGGCTGGAAACCATTACACTTGGCCGCATCTTTTATAATTTTAAGCTCTTTCTCATACCGCGCCTTGTTCAAGGGAAAAGTGGGGAGTCTGTGGACCGAAAAGTTCAGACTTGCCATTTTGTGTTGAACACAATGATGGGAATCTGAAGGAATGTAGCGAAGTGTACTGGTTTCCTTTCTATACACGTCAAATTCTAATCTATTGTTATTTCTAATGACTAAAGTATCTAGAAAGGGTAGACCGTTTTCTTCTCTCTCACAAGTGAACTTTATGGTTTCGAACCGATTATTTAATCTATTGAGAAAATCATCAATATTACATTTTTTAGTATCAAATATAGCGAAAATATCATCCACATACCTCAACCAAACCCTAGGAAATATTCGCTTTCAGATTCTAAGTTCTTTTCAAAACGGCTCATGAAAAGGTTAGCCAAAAAGGGCGACAAGGAGTTACCCATTGCCGTTCCTTCCAACTGTTCATAAAAACTCCCGTTGAATTGAAAGATGTTCTGTTTCATACAGATGTCAGTTAAGCGAATATATTCCTGGACACATTGTTGACTCAAACTATTTTGAAGCAACAAGTCCTCAAGGTATGTTAAGATGTCTGGAATCGGTACACTAGGAAAGAGAGAACTAACATCAAATGAAATCAATACTTCACCCTCCAGCAACTGAATATTTTGAATTTCTTTAATAAATTCTAACGAATTTTTAACTGCAAAACTAGGTTGCTGTATTGGGAAATTATTAAATTCATTGGTCAACCATTTGGAAACCTTGTAAGTCGGTGCGTCAATTGCCGAAACAATTGGCCTTACCGACTTGCCAGGTTTGTGAATTTTAGGTAAACAATATAATTTGGGGATAACCGGATTGGAGACATGTAGCTTACGTCTAACATCGGCAGTAACAAGACTGTTGCAAGCTTTAAACACATTGTTGACGTCCCTAATCATTTTCGGTAAAGGATTTTTTGAAATTGACTTATAAGGACCACTACTCAACAGGTCATTAACCCGATCATAGTAGTCCTCTTTATCTAAAATAACAATCTTGTTCCCTTTGTCAGCTTTCAAATAAAAAAAATCTTTTTCACGCAAAGTTTTAATAATTTTAATGTTTTCGGATATCTGAGGTGATTTATAGGATTTCAAATTTTTTTAAATAGTGTTTGCAGGCCACCGTAACGAACTGTTTTGTAGGCTCAGGAAAGCGCTGGATACAGGATTCTATCCCGGCAATAACCCATTCAATATTCGATTCACGAGTCTCCAAACCAAATTTCAATCCTTTATTCAAAAGATTAAGTTCCCGTTCACTAAAAATTTGCGAGGAATGATTTTCTACAATGTCAATGGTATTCATCGGAACATGATGTTTATTCTTTAAAAAACAACATAACTTTCTTAATTGCGGCCAAGATGCCAAGATGCGGCCAAGTGTAATGGTTTTCAGCCTCAGCATATCTATAAGTTAATTAGGAAGTTTAATTATAAGAAAACTGTGAAAGAATCTACGACTTTTCGAGAGGATATTAAAACCTCACCCGTTGTGACCCTCCCTTACGCTCCCTTTATCACTAAAGGTGTGAGTAAAATCTTCAAAGAGCTAGATCTCAGAATAGTTTACAGTTCTGGGACTAGTTTACGAAGTCTCATCGGTAATCCTAAAGGTAAAATACAACCTTTAGAAAAGTCAGGAATTTACGAAATCAATTGTAAAGATTGTAATCAAAAATACATATATCGGGCAAACCAGGAGAGCAGTCTCAACTAGATTCAAAGAGCGTATGGCTAATCTTAGATTTAATAGAATTGAGAAATCGAGCGTTGCCCAACACATTTTTGAAACAGATCACAACATAGATCATACGATTATTAAATTAATTAGACAAATAAACAATTGTAAGTTTCTAAATGTTTTCGAAAGTTTAGAAATATATAAAAATAAGTCATGTGTAATGAACTGTGACAATGGGCCTATCCCGCATACGCCATTGATTTTGTTAATCGGAAATTAATGATGCGTATCGGGTTGACCGTGCATATCATTTTAGATTACCTGTTATTTGTAGGTTTTATTTTAATTTAGTGTTCTTATCGCCTTGATAATGCCAGCATTGCTGTGAAACGCGTCGGTGTTTTAGTTAAAACTTGTTTGGTGTTCAGTGGGTTAAAGTGTTTAGTGTTATAGAATCACCCTGTATATGGAGAAATACAACAACAAACAGGAAATTGAAACAGATTTTCAGAGCTATTGAAGATAGCATTTTATTCATTAAATTTTTTATAATGCATCATTTATATGTCAACATTATAGATTTATTAATACTTAACAAATAACTCCAACAACACACAATTATTGAATTAATCTTAAGCGTTCGGTGTTAAAATAATCATCGCGATCATAAACAAGTTTCCCAAACTCGTCATAATTAATTAACTTAAAATATTCTTTATACAAAGCATAGTCGGCAATAGCACTATCTTCACCGCACGTTGCAGAATTAACAGCGATGCACAAAGGGCTCTCCACCTTCAACGGCGTTTTCAACGAGTAGCTGTTAAAAATTTCAACGTCGAGTTTTTCAGCGTCTTTCCAAAATCGCAGCAAACATTTACACGCCCATGGATTCGGATATATCGAAACCCTCCTCAATGTAGTTGTGGTTATATTCTCTAATGGTATAGAAGATATCAAATTAAAACTTACGTCCATATAAAGCAACAAGCCTGGAATTTTGAAACCAAGATGTAATAAGGAGTTTCCAGAAAGATTCAGTACCAATAAACCGCGCTCAATGGAGAAGGTATCATGGGCAATGTAGTGAATTCTATTAAATTCCAACAATAATGTCTTAATTTTAGTAATTCCGATAAATGTAAGAGTATGCAACGATGTAATGTCATTGTAAGATAGGGCTAATTCATTAATCTTAGTATCCATAAACCAAGTTGAATTTATGGTACTGACTTTATTATCGTTAAGACTCAGGCGTTTCAATGTACTGCCGTGAAAAGCACCATCCGCAATATAAGATATTTTATTGGAATCCAAGTAGATCCATTTCAATCCTAAGTTGTTAAAAACATTATTTTCAATTGTTTCTATTTGATTCCCATAAGCCTTGAAACGAATCAGGTTCGGTGTATTTTCTGCAAATTGCGACTCAATGACGTGTACTCCTACCTTACTAAGTGATATATCAATTAAAGAGCTCAGGTTGAAAAAAGTGCCTTTTCGTATTTTCCTAGTAGGTGACAGCAAACGAAATTCGTAAATATCACTATTATTAAACACACAGTTATTCACTCGAAGCACTTTCTCGACACCATCTTCTCCGACTATTTTAACGCCAGCATTTTTTAAAGTTTCAGGACACGCACAATTAGAAGAATTCACAAAACACACTATCATCGGTATAATCATCTGCTTAAACATTATGCATTTATTAAACTAAAGTCGGAATGATACGTCTCCTTACAGCTATTCGATTGTTACTAATTTATTTGCATTAAACGCACAAACATTGTAAACAACTTTAATATAATTTATAAAGATACGAAGGGGTTATCAGGATCGCTTTTTTAATGAGAAGCTGATATAATAATTAGTAACGTTTCTAAGCATTATATCCAATCAACACAATCGCGTGCAAAAAATCTATTATTTGTTCACAGTGTTATCGGTATTGTAGGTATCTCTATCTTACATAGCTTTTGCAAATTACTTTGCGAAATATGCAACATCTAAAGCTGAAACTGTGGCATGTGAGAGACTCATCGATATTGTCATAATTAGCGAGCCAAACATTAAGATCGCAAAGCACAATAATTATCTGCTGGACAACAAAATGAGCGTTGCTATCTACATTAAAAATATGAATTCCGGAATATGCAGTCATAGCCTGGGAGATGGATTTATCTGTCTAAAATGGAGACACTGGCGCTTAATAGGGTTCTACGTCCCCCCCAACATTCCGTTGGAGGACTTCTGTAAGTCTATTAACAACCTAATGGATGAGATTAAGGCTGACGACACAGAAGTGGTAATAGCGGGAGACTTTAACGCCAAATCTAACTTGGGCATCCAAAAAAATTTCCAACAAGATCTATAACTGGGAAGTGTTACCGGGAGAAGTTCACACGGACCACCAGCACATCTATTTTGCAGTAGCATTAGAAGAGACGCGGCATAAACTCGAGACCAGGGCAACGTACACACTGGATAAAATAGGTTTCACAACAGCGCTTAGGGATCTGTCACAGAGCATTAGGCGTACAATCCAAACGCGTTCATCGACATAATAGGTCATGTGAATAAAAAGTTCACAAGATTCGTTCAAGGACAGTAGAAAGTTGCCTTATTGGTGGAGTAGCGAAATAGAAGTTAAAAGAAAAGAGTGTGCACTTCTGAGGCGAGAGACCACCAGACAAACTACGATACAAGTCCGCTAGGAACGAGCTAAAATACCTCATACTGACGTCTAAAAGAAGCCACTGGAGCAAGTTACAAAATGAACTTGAAAATGACATCTGGGGGGATGGATATAAAATAGCCATGAAGCACCTAAAAAGACTGCACCCGCCATACAACCCACCGTTACAGAGAAAACTTCAAATTGTTCGGGATCTGTTTGTAGTCACAGCAGATAGCCATATCAATAGCGCGAAAAACGTAACCGAAGCGCCAAAATTTGAAATGGACGAACTCAAGGATGCGATTGCGAAGATAAAAATGGGAAAGGCCCCCGGCCCTGATGGTATATCAACCGAAGCGTTAAAGATAATAGCGGAAACTATTCCAACAGTGCTCCTGGAAGTTCTCAATCAGTTGCTACAAAAGCAAGAATTCCCTGACGGATGGAAAGAGGCTCTTGTCGTGCTCATATGGAAAGGGAAATCCTTAGGGTTGGATACAGAGCTGGAGGAGGTATATGGAATATCGGATAGGCAGTTCGGCTTTGTGAAGGGGCGATCGACGATTGACGCGATAAGAACTTTGACTACTGACCACAAAAAACTCTAATAGTAGGTGGGTAGCTCTCATTGCCCTTGACATCATCGCAGCTATGAGGGGCAAGGGTATATCTCAGTACCTGGTGAATCTAGTGGAAGACTACCTAAGTCAACGTATAGTAGTGATTAATAGGAAGGCTAAGCTGAAAGTGTGTGCCGGAGTTCCGCAAGGATCGGTTCTGTGCCCGGTGCTGTGGAACAGTTTGTATAATGGTGTCTTGGAAGTGGTACTCATGGAAGGCGTGACGACCCTTACGTATGCGGACGATCTGGCTTTGTTAGTGGAAGCTGAGGATGTTAGAGATTAGGTCTTTAAAGCGAACGAATCGCTTGAAACTATAGCAAGGTGGTTGGAAAGGAATGAGTTGGAAATAGCCCCACAGAAATTAGAGGCGGTGATACTTAAAGGCTCCCGCAAAAGAGAAGGAGTCGTCTTCGACGTGGCAGGAACCCGTATAGCTCCCAAGACGGAGATCAAATATCTGGGTGTGACCCTGGGCAATAATCTCTCTTTTGGAGCACACGCTAATAGTGTCATCTGTAGGACAGAGAGTACGCTTTCATCGTTGCTTAGGATTATGCCGAACATAGGAGGACCGGGGAGTAGTAAGCGCGCTGCCTTGGGTGCGATAATACAATCTCAGGTGCGCTACGCAGCCCCTGCCTGGGTTGAAGCATGGAAGGTCCAGAAGACTAGGGACATGCTGGAGAGGCTCCAAAGGAGGACCCTACTACGGGTTGCATGCGGGTATAGAACTATTTCGAGGTCTGCAATACAGGTTCTGACAGGAACTCCACCCTTTTCCCTATTGGCGGAGGAAAGCCTTGCGCTTTATATTTCGGCATTTCGACTTCACTAAACGTGACAGCTGAGTGGACCCGAACTCTTATCCCAGATATCGCGCCGTGGATCCAGTGTCGGCATAGAAACCTAGACTACTAAATGACGCAGTTCCTGTCGCGACATGGTAATTTTCGAAGCTACCTTAAGAGAATGGCCAGGACGAGGGACGACACCTGTCGGTACTGTGGAGTGACGGATACGCCCGGACATGCGATACTTGAGTGTGATAGGTGGGCAACTAAAAGAACTGCCCTAAATACTGAGCTTGGGGAAGAAGTGACACAGCAAAACGTAATGAGTTTAATAATCTATAGCGAGCGGAACTGGAGGCGGATCCATGCCTACATTAGAGAAATTTTAAGTGAAAAACAGAAAGAGGAACGGGCTTTAATTTGCGAGGACGATTGAAGGATAGGAGTGTGTGAGACAACCGGGTGCTGCTGATGTATGCCTTAGGGTGATCCCAGTGCACTATGGAGTGAGAGACGTAGGGGGTTTTAGCCGGTAAGAGTCCGGCACTTCCTGGTTGACTACTATAAAAAAAAAGCTGAAACTTTGGAAAGGTATACGACAAATCAAACACCAGCTCAAGCTACCCTTAAAATTGTATAGTGTATAGGATTTAAATTATACAAACATTAAACTAAATTTATTTTTATAATAATAACAATACAATAAAACATAATAATAAATCTAATTTTGTTTGCTACATAAATTTCTGGTTATTGGAGATTATCAAGAAAACGGAAAAAGGATTTGCGCCTAACAAAACTGTAAAGGGAATTATAATCTTCTTCTCTAAAAACAAATTTCCCCAAATTCCCGTAATTAACTAACTTGAAATATTCTTCATATCGGGCATTATCGGCAACAGCACTATTTGCACCGCTGGTTATATAATCAGCAGCAATGCATACAGGATTTTCCACTTTCAACGGCGTTTTTAACGCGATACTGTCCCAGATATCGACGCCAAGTTCGTCAGTTTCTTTCCAAAATCGCAGCAAACATTTACATATCCATGGGTTCGGATATATTGAAACCCTTGCCAATTTGCTTGTGGTCTCATTTCCCAATACTATACAAGATATGAAATTAAAGCTCACGTCTATATAGTCTAGTCGGTCTGGAATTTTGAAACCAACATGTAACAATGAATTTCCAGATAGGAAGAGATTCTCTAAACCGTGCAGAATGGAAAACGTATCATGGGCAATGTAGTGAATTTTATTAAACTCCAACCTTAGTGCCGTAACACTAATTCCGGTGAAGGTAATAGCATGTAATGCTGTAATTTCATTATAAGCTAACATTAAGAATTTGACTTCAGTATCCTGAAACCAGCTTGAATTTATTGTACTGAGTTTATTGTTATCAAGGTTCAGTTCATTTAACTTCATGCCATGAAAAGCACCATTGGCGATGTAACATATTCTGTTGGAATACAAATTGAGCGACGATATTGGCAAATTATTGAAGACATTGTTTTCAATTATTTCTATTGGATTTCTACAAGCGGTGAAAGTGGCCAGACTCGGTAGATTTTCTGCAAATTGCGGTTCGATAACATATACCCCTGCATCATCCAAGGTAATTTTATATAAATAGGTCAAGTTGGAAAAGGTGCCCATTAGTATTTTCTTAGTAGGTGACAGTAAACGAAATTTTCTAATATAACTATTGTGCATACAGTTTTTCACTCGAATATGTTTATCGAAAAAATATTCGTTGACACGAACCAAAGCGTTATCAAATGTATTAGGACACACACAACTATAATCGTTCACAAAGCACACTACTATTATTATAATTATGTACTTAAACATTTTGTACTTATTAAACTAAAGTCGAAACGATATGTTTCGTTCGAGTGATAGGATTGCAACTAATTTATTTGCGTTAAAAATACAAACATTAATACATTTTACAAAGATAAAAAGGGTTATCAGAGACGGTTTCTTTGTCGAGATAAAATAACAACTAAGAACGTTTCTGAACATTATATTCAATCTACCACATTCGTGTCTAGAATTGATTATTTAGCTAAACCGATCAAGAATACTATTTTATCTCGATCGAAAAGAAAGTTTTTTGTTTGGTTGATATTATTATATATTATACATGTATATTAGGGTGGTCCTTATTTTTCAACTTTCGAATTTCTTCGCGCACACCCCTTGGTTTCTTTCCTTTGGTTATAAGAAGAATTTTAATACCTATTTTGTTGCAATCAAAGACGAGGAACCCATGCCGCAGTGGCCGGGAAGTTGCGTCATGTCGCTACGTGTAGGTTTATTCCCGCTCGAACGTGTTTGTGCTCGATCTCTACGTTTAGTTGAGTGTCAGCTTCCATTCAGTAATATTGTGAACGTTTATCAACATCATGGCGAGTGGTTTAAGAAGTAGTGACACAGTTATTTATTTAGTTGGTGAAGTTAAGCACCAGATCAGTGGACATAAATTACCATCACATCGACAGGTCTTATCTGTCTTGTTTTATAACTTACGTGAGGTGAAATTGACTGTCAGCGAAAGTGCTAATTTAGTCGTGCGTGAATGTATAATATTTTGGGAGAAGGCTAGGATTCCCACAAGAGCTTTACCTCATTGCACAAAAAAAATTATAGACCTGCATTCAGAGTGGCGCAATTTGCAAAAAAGTGCCAATAGAAGGACAAAAACCCATAAAGAACGAGAGGGTAAGTTTGTTGCAAATCTAAATAATCTCTTCGATGTTGCCCATGCTAATGCTTTGAACATGATAAAAATAGAGGAGGATAAACTTTTTTTATTGCATCAAAGAGAGCCCGGCCGTAGAGGTTATCTTGGAGGGATTGACCGAAATTTAGCGGCGAGAGAGGAGAGGGTAAGGATTAGAGTTATGAAAGAGGAGGAAAGGAAGATGAAGGGTGATTCGCAGTTTCTGGGGATTACTACTGATTCGTCTGATGATTCAAGTGAATTGAGTGACTCTGATGGTGTTCCCATTCTCACAGAATCATCCACGAGCTCAGCTTCAATTTCTGGTTCTAATGCAACTATAGATGGAAGGGAGGCAAATTCAAAAGAGGAAAACAAGACAACTGTATGTAAACGTAGAAGAAAGTGTTTTATGACATCAAAACTAGTAGCCGTTTTAGACAGATGCCAGTTAAGTCAGAGAGATGCTGTGTTTGTCCTTGAAGCTACAGCTGATGCCTTGAGATATAATGTTGATGAAATAGGACTTAATCGTAATTCAATTCAAAGATATCGAGAACAATTAAGAAAGAAACGGGCAGAAGATATTAAATATTTGTTTAAAGAGAAAAATCCAACTTTTGTAACTGTTCACTGGGACGGAAAGCTGGTACCGGCGTTAAATGTCAGGGATTCAAAAACTGAAAGACTGCCAATCATCGTAACTCATGAAAATCAGGAACAATTAATTGGGGTGCCTGCATTATCGAATTCTAGTGGAAAAGAACAATCACGGGCAGTTTGGAATGCCATACAAAATTGGGGACTGAACGGGAAAGTTCAAATTCTTTGTTGCGACACCACCGCATCCAACACAGGTCGTTTCAATGGTGCTGTTGCTTTGTTGGAACAGTTCGCAGGAAGAGAGATGTTGTTTTTCCCTTGCCGTCATCACATGTACGTGCTAGTGTTACGGAGTGTGTTCGAAAATGAGTTACCCCAAGTGGCAGTTAGTCCAGATATAACATTTTTCAAAAAACTTAGAGGAAGGTGGAATGCCATGGAAAAAGCAAATTATGAAGATGGGCATGAACATTTACATGAAGCTTTCAGCGGTGTCGAAATTGAAGAAGCACTTGTCTTTTTCCGAAATCTACTAAAAGAAGAACACCTGAAAAATGATTACCGTGAATTGATTGCATAATGTTTTTGGGGCCAACTGTAGACTTGAATTTAAAAGGAAGGCCGCCTGGAGCTTTGCATCATGCAAGGTGGATGGCCAAAGCAATTTATTCATTGAAGATGTTCCTCTTTCGTTCTCAGCTATCCCTTAGTATCAGTGAATTGGATGGCCTAAAGAACATTTGTTTGTTTGTGGTCAACGTATATGCTAAGTGGTGGTTTCGGAGTTCATCAGCAATCGGAGCACCATACAATGACTGCTTTTTGAAAGAATTAAAGGAGTATGAGAAAGTAAATCCAAGGGTTTCTTCTAGTGCTCTAAATAAGTTCTGTCAGCACCTATGGTATTTAAACGAAGAGATTTGTATGTTATCACTGTTTGATGACAGGGTTAGCAATGACACAAAGACATGTATGGTTAGAAATCTGAAGCGGAAAATCTTGGGAACCGAAAGGAGGTACACTGTTCAACCTGATGCAGTCACAAAACTTTTGGGTAAGTTTTTTCGCGTTGATAATTCTATAAATTTAGCGCTTTTGCATGAATTATTCAGAATATATCAAAATCTATGTCAACAGAGTACGTTATCATTTCAGGTAAGGGAATTGACGAGTTCATTTCAGTCAAGAGTTTGGACATGTTGAAGAAGTTAAGCATAGATTTAGATTTCTTAAATGTGGATCCTGCTTCTTGGGATGAAAGCATTTCGTACCTTAATGCCAAAGAAACTATGAAAAATCTTAAAGTGGTAAATGATACAGCAGAGAGAGGGGTGAAGTTAATGCAAGATTTCAATGGACTCTTAACAGCCGATGAAGAACAAAAAGAATATATTTTGCGATGTGTGCAAGATCACCGAAGACAATACCCTGATTGTAAAAAAGAGACACTGAAAAAAAAATTGTGCTAAAACATTATTTCTTTATGTGTGTTTACACATTTTATATTATTCTATCATACAGTATTTCATCAATTTAAGCATATTTGCAAAAAAATATATATGTTTATTTCAGTTGTTTATGAGAATGAAAGAATACACACATCTTTTGATTATTTTAGTATTATTTAGATATTTAGGGTCAATGCGGCACGAGTTAACATTAATTAATTGTACTGAAATTTGACACACTGTTAACACATGCCAAAAGTAAAAAAGTAGGGGGGTGTGCGTTGAAATTATCCGACATTTTTATGTAAGCCCCCATATAAGGACCACCCTAATGTATATATATTTTTTTTGGTAGCGTGGTGTAACAGGCATGCTCTTAAAACTTGTGGAGGTCAGTTATAATCTCTTGGAATTGCGCAACGTTATAAATCTGGCATTGCCAGGCATATACAGGGTGTTAAAAAAAGGTTGTCGGATATTTTACCCAATTATAGTACTGGTGGAAATAAACAAAAAAGTCTTAGTCAACATGGGTCCGCAATTCAACTGTTTTTGACATATAGTCGATTGCATATTGTTTTAACAGGATAAAAATTTTCAAAGAAGTAAAAGTAAAAAAATTGTTCTACATGTCCGCCGTTCATTTCTAAGCACGCTTCACACCTTATGAAAGATCGACGCACTCTTTCGAAAATTTCTTGGAGTCCTCCGAATTTCCTCGCAACAATTTACGATTCCTTGCCTGAGTTCTTCCAAATTGTTTACAGGTCATGCGTACAGTAATTGTTTTAGATGCCGCCAAACATAGAAGTCTAGAGGTGTCAGTCAACCTTGATTGGTCCACCCCGTCCTATCCATCTTCGTTGTAATCTTGATTTAAGAAATTTCTAACTACGATGGAAAAATGGGCAGGAGGTCCATCGTGCATAAACCACATATTTAATCTGTTAAAAAGTGGCACGTCTTCCAACAAAACGGGTAATTCATTTCTTAAAAAATCCAAGTATACTTGTCCCGTTAAACGATTAAGGAGAAATACTGGACCAATTAAACTGTCTCCAAAATAGCAAGCCAAACATTTAGCGAAAAACGGTTTTGCATAGGGCATGGGGATTTTCATCTGCCCAGACGTGATTGTTATGAAAATTGAATACATATTCCGTCTCTTGTAAACTCAGCCTCGTCACTAAATAAAATCTGAGCCGCAAAATTAGGAGTTTCTGCCAGCTTTCGTATAACCCAATGACAAAAAAAACACTACGTGCATCATAATCGAGAGGAGCGAGAACCTGCACGCGTTGAATGTGGTAGGGATAGAGCTGCTGTTCCCGCAGAATTCTCCAAATGAGAGGATGACTGACGTTCAGTTCTGCGGCAGTTCTGCTAATATTTGGGTTGTCTTCTACCCGTCTCAAAATATCTAATTCTACTGCGGGAGAAGAAACTGATCTAAGTCTACCAGAACCAATCACCATTAATTTTAAATGAACCAGTTTCGGACAGCCGGATATAAAGTTTTGAGAAAATCTTATCACTCGGTAACAACCGATTTGGAAATTCAACCGGCATTACCATTCGCACGACCGTACATAAAATGCATATCGGCCATTTCTGCATTTGTGTACTTATGCATAATTTGAGAACAAAAAAAATTGACGCAATTGATAGATAATCTGATGACAGATGTCTGACAGAACTAATTTTAAGTCACAATCAGTTGTTTGACAAAGGGAACTATTCTCAAAACCGAAAAATGATTTTTTTTTATTTTAAAATATGCAATCGACTATATGTCAAAAACAGTTGAATTGCGGACCCATGTTGACTAAAACTTTTTTGTTTATTTCCACCAGTACTATAATTGGGTAAAATATCCGACAACCTTTTTTTAACACCCGGTATGTACGATGTCTAGCTATTTAATATCGAAACTGCGTGCGCAGAAGTCGTCCTGGAAGGTAGGGAGGGAAACAAATGCAGCGTTGTACAGCTGGAAGTGTCTTCTATTCCAGTATGAAAATAGATTTTTGTCCCTGTAGTAGTATATTTTCTATAAAGGTTAGAAGCGAACGTCTTTTTTTCTTGTGCCGATAACAATCTGTGACGAAAAACACGAGCAATGAGTGCTATAAAATGTTGAAAGAAGCCTATGATGATTCTCTATATTGTTGCACGTGTTTTCCAATGGCATAAAAGGTTTACTGAAGGTCGAGAGGGCACCGGAGATGACCAACGTCCAGGTCGATCTGCGTCTCTTTCAACACCGCAAACCGCGAACAAAATCAATGAAATTGTACGCGGAGACCGTCGAATGAGCATTCGGATGATTGCTGAGACTGTAAACACCGATAAATAAACGGTCAGACATTGAACATGAGATGATTTCCGCCGACCACAAGCTCGTTTCTCGATTTCTGAGACTGTAAACGCCGAATTGAACATGAACAAAGTATGTGCGAAGTTGGTCCCCTGAGCTCGTCCGCCAACAGATCTGTTCTGATTTTCTTAAGAGGTTAGATGAAGAACCTGAATTGATGGAAAACCTGGATATTCCAATACGATGTTGAAACTCTCCTCTCTAGTGAATTCTATTAAAGACCAACAATAATGTCTTAATTGTAGTAATTCCGTTAAATGTAAGAGTATCCAGCGATGTAATATCATTGATAGCATCAATGATCAATGATGATCAAGATAGCCCTAATTCATTTATCTATATCTATCTTATAAAAGGCGATATGATGCTGTCACAAAGCCAATTGAACACAACATACACACACAAAACTACACCGTGAGAGTTGCAGTGATAGCCAGACAAGCGATACAGCTTACGGAGTCACTGCAACTAAGCACAGTCTTAATGACATGTGAACGTTTTAATTTTATTTTTACACACACTTTTAAACATTTTATCACATGTGACCTGTCATCCATTTTGAAAATATTTTCTTAATTGACTATTCTCACTGAATATGGCCTTTGGCCGAAACATGTATGTACTAGACTATTATTAAAATTTTCTGTAAGGAATAATAGGAAGTTTTTCATTATACACTGACTTATATTTTCCCCTATCAATAAATTCCAACAAACAATAAAACAGATAATATTAATGTAGTGTTTAATGATCATTGGGGAAGTAATTAAAACACTATAATGCTTTTATCGTCTTTTATTCATGGCACAAACATACACGACTCACATATCACTCCTCTGGTTCACACCTGTTAACTCCCCACCATCAGAGGGGGGATGGATAATACGTACATTACATCTCTTCACCCTTAATTTTGTACTACAAGTACAACAAATATAAATCCAAATACCACACAATAACAATACTATATGACAACTAAAATCTCCTATGATTTTTAATATGTAACAATTCTTACACTATGTATAACATTAAGAAACCATAAAACAAGTTGACCCATACATATAACATTAGAATTCAAAACACATTACTTAAAATATACAATAATTAATAACGTAATCGCTCAGGAGATTTTCGATTTCTCCTAGGCCTAGTTGGGGGCGAAAATGATGATGACGGTATTTCACTATTTGTATCTGTCAAGTTCTCATCAACATCATAATCACTTTCGTCCGGTACATTTGTGTGATCAATATTTTCCATTTCAGGTACATTCAAATCTGAACTAATACAACTGCTATGATTAATTTCACACTTCCTCAACTGATTTAGATGACGTTTCCATATAATATCAGTATTATGTAATTTTACGAGATATACATTTTTCCCCAAAAGTTTAATGACTTCTGCCACAGACCAACACGGTTTCATTATATTCCGATAATCCTTGGCAAAAACCCTTTGCCCTACGAGGAATCTTTCCCTCTTCCTACCGTTAAAATTGCGTTTATTTCTATTTTGAGTAGTCTTGATGTTATTTTTTATTTGCTCAAACTGAACATTTTCATGGTTACGGTTATGAGGTAACATCAGATCAAATCTTGACCTTATGTGTCTACCAAAAAACAATTTTGAGGGAGATTCGCCCGTCGAACAATGATTAGTAATGCGATACATAAACAAAAATCTATTTAACGCCTTGTTAAAATTTATATAACCATTATACATGTTTAATTCTTTAATTAAGAAATTTTTAACAGTACCTACAGCGTTTTCTGCCATACCATTCGACTGAGGGTGGAATGGTGGTGTTGTAATATGCTTAATACCATTTTGTTTAGTGAATTCCTGAAATTCTTTAGAAGTAAACTGAGCGCCATTGTCAGAGACAAGAACCTTAGGTAAACCGTATCTACAAAACAGTTCCCTCAATTTGTCAATTGTTGCCGTAGATGTTATGCCACTCATAATGAACACTTCGCACCACTTAGATAACGCATCGGTTACTATAAGTCCCTTTAATAGGTCCCAGGAAATCTATGTGAATTCTTTCCCAGATATGATCTGGAATTGGCCAGTTTTGTAGAACTGATTTTTGTGGGCTTTTCTGTACTGATTGACATATTAAACAGTTTTTGCTAATTTGTTCTATGTCTTTATTTAAAGAAGGCCACCAAATATATGATCTAGCCAACGACTTCATTTTCACAATTCCCATGTGCGTACTATGAAGTTGATTTAATATTTGTTTCTGCAATGACGTACGTATGATTACTCTATTTCCCCACATTAATACGTTTTTTACTATTGTTATTTCATCGCGCCTATGGAAGTAATATTTTAAACTTGTGTTTTTAATTAATTTTGGCCAACCAGTCATAGTATTTTTAATAACCTGACTCAAAATTGTGTCTTGTTTAGTATATTCCTCGATTTTCAACAAATCAACCGCAAAATCAGAACAATCTCTAATATAATTCACAATAAACGATTCGTTACTATCCACTGGAATTTCTGACTCAACAGGCAGACGCGAAAGAAAATCAGCTACATTTTGATGTGATTTAACATATTTAATATCAAAATTAAATGCATTTAAGAATATTGCGTACCTCTGCAATCTATTCTCCGCCATCAATGGAATTCCCTTTTTGGGACCAAAAATTGACAACAAAGGCTTATGATCCGTATTTAATGTAAATTTATGACCATACAGGTACTGATAAAAGCGTTTAACCCCAAATACAATAGCTAATGCTTCCTTATCAACTTGACTATAGCCCTTTTCGGCTTTCGATAAGGTTCTTGACGCGAAACATATTGGTCTAGCATTACCATTATTATCAATGTGGGATAGTACCGCTCCAAGACCATGACTAGAAGCAACTGTTAGTTCTAACGGTAAGTTTGGATCAAAGTGAGCCACAAAACTATCGGATGACAATATTCTCTTTACCCGTTCAAATGCCTGCTGACAACAGTCATTCCAGTCCCATGCAACACTTTTCCTAGTTAAATTGTACAATGGATGCAAAACTTTTGGAATATTGGGTATGAACCGATTATAGTAATTAACAGCCCCGATAAAAGTTCGAAGTTGAGTTACATCTTGTGGTACCGGTATATTGTTAATTCCATCCAACTTATCTTTACTCTTATGCAACCCCTTTGAACTAATAATGTGACCTAAATAAGAAATTGAATCTTCAAAGAAACTACATTTTTCTAACTTTACTGTTAAGCCACAATTGTTTAAGGTACTAAGAACTTTTTGCAAATTTCTATTGTGCTCTTCGTAATCTCTACCAGTGATCAAAATGTCATCAAGGAAACAACAGACTCCATCAATTTTATTTAGAATTTGTTCCATAATTCTTTGGAACTGACCCGGTGCACAAGCGACCCCATAAGGCAGACGCGTATAATTAAACAATCCTTTATGGGTGGATATCGTGGTTAATCTACACGATTCCTCATCTAATAGAATCTGCTGATATGCCTGTGACAAATCAATCTTGGAAAATTGTTTACCTCCATTTAATTTAGCGAAAAGATCATCAATTTTAGGTAATGGATATTTATCCACTAATAGATGTGGATTTAAGGATATTTTAAAGTCGCCGCAAATGCGTATGGATCCATCATCCTTAATAACTGGAACGATTGTTGTACCCCAAAGACTATGTTCAACTGGAGTTATAATTCCTAATTGCCGTAACCTATCTAACTCCTGCTCAACTTTAGTCTTCATTGCATAAGGCAGTGGCCTAGGTTTATAAAATTTAGGTTGAAAATTAGGTTTTAATTGTAATTTAATCTTAAAATTTTTAAAGGTTCCTAATTCATTGCAAAATACATTGGGATAAGTATTTGCTAATTTTGTTGAAATTTTATTCCCTGAAATGCTATTCACTTCTGTAAAAATGATGTTAAATTTTCGAATAAAATCTCTACCTAGCAGTCCCACATTACTATTTTTAACAACAAAGAAATTAATTGGTTATGATTTAGCATTATATTTTGCTTGCAAAATTATTTGACCTAACGGAGCGATTTGACCTCCTGAAAAATTTAATAAGGTTGTAGTTGTTTCTGACAATGGGTATTCAGTTCGAAAATACTGATTATATACACTTTCCGGCATACATGATACAGCTGCTCCAGAATCGAGCTCAAATTTCAAATTAATACTATCAATAAATATCTCTAACACAATTGGTTCTAAATTATTTAAGGACATATTTACATGAAAAATTGGTAGTTCTGAGTAATTAACAACATTTACTGTCCTTTTATTTTTGAAAAAACACTTATCTGTTGTGTGATTAGAGCGTCCGCAGATTGAGCAGTATTGGTGGCTGTTACCTTTTGGTTGCTTCGGTTTGAATGATCCTGCGCCCGGAGAACGTCCTTTCGATCCTTGCTGTCCATTCTTCCCCATGCGTGTGCGCACTCTGCATATGTCCGCGGGTGAGGGTTCCAGCTTGCTGTCCGATTGCGCGCGCCACTCTGCATTACGATGGGAAATTTCTGCCAACATGGCTACGTTGACCGCATGATCGAAGGTCACAGTAGGTTCTTCCCTTACGAGCTTATCTAATATTTTTCCAGGTTCCATACTACATATGAATTTGTCTCTTAGCACACTGTCTAGCTGATTCCCAAATTGACATTTTGCACTTAAACTCTTCAGTTTTACGGCCCATTCTTGTACCGATTCATCAACTGATTTACTTGCAGAATAAAATTTTATCCTTTCGGCAAATGTAATCGTTTTTGTGCAGTAATATTCACTGAGATATGTTTTTGCTTGCTCGTAGGAAATTTCTTCTGGCTTTTTTGGAATGCATAATTTTGCAGTCTCTTGCGCGCTAGTCCATTTAACAATATCGCACGCTTCTTTGTTGCCTCAGTTACTACATTAGCGATAAAATACTGTTCGATTCGTCCGATATGCACAGACCAATCGGTCGTTCTAGGATCGAACTCTGTTAAAAGGCCCAATGAATGCGCCATTATGCCACGTGGTTTTTCACGTTTTCCCGATTAGAAAAATCCGATTCTCGTCGCCACTGTAGTGTTTAATGATCATTGGGGAAGTAATTAAAACACTATAATGCTTTTATCGTCTTTTATTCATGGCACACACATACACGACTCACATATCACTCCTCTGGTTCACACCTGTTAATTCCCCACCATCAGAGGGGGATGGATAATACGTACATTACAATTAATATAATACAATATAATAAATACCCCCGCTAAAAATGGAAGTACATACGGTTATAGTAGCATTGATTAGTCGAACGTCAATAAAAATCTTATAAATAATAATCTTCTTCTTTAATAAACAACAAATTTTCTTAAATTCACGTAATTAACTAACTTGAAATATTCTTCATACCGAACATTGTCAGTAGCAGCACTATTTTCACCGTACGTTGTATAATCGTCTGCGATGCATAAAGGTTCCTCCACTTTCAACTTGAAACTGCTCCAGATGTTGACGTCAAGCTTTTCTGCAGCTTTCCAAAAACGCAATAAACATTTACACGACCATGGATTCGGATATATCGAAACACCTTTCAATGTGCCTGTGGTCACATTTTCCAATGTTATACAAGATATAAGATTAAAGCTCACGTCTATATAACGTAGTCGGTCTGGAGTTTTGAAACCTAGATGAAACAATGAATTCCCAGAAAGTAAGAGGTACTCCAACTCGCGCTGAGTGGAAAACGCATCATAGGAAATATGGTGAATTTTATTAAACTCCAATCTTAGTAGCATAAGTCCAACAACTCCGGTGAATGTAAGAGCATGTAATGATGTAATTTCATTGTAACTTAACACTATGTACTTTATCTCAGAATCCTGGAACCAAGTCGCATTTATATTAGTGAGTCTGTTGTCACTAAGGATCAGTTCTTTTAACTTCACGCCATGAAAAGCACCATCCGCGATGTAAAATATTCTGTTGGAATACAACCGGAGCGACGATAGTGGCAAATGATTGAAGACGTTGTTCTCAATTATTTCTATTGGATTTCTAGAAGCGGTAAAAGTGGTCAGGTTCGGTATATTTTCTGCAAATTCCGGCTCGATAACATATACTCCTGCTTTATTGAACTGAATTTGATATAAGGAGGGCAAGTTGCAAAACGTGCCCTTTCGTATTTTATCAGTAGGGGACAGTAAATTAAATTGTAGTATATTACTATTATGCACACAATTATTCACACGAACCTTTTTCATTACACGATTTTCGTCGATATTAACCATTGCATTTTTAAAAGTTTTAGGACACGCACAATTAGATGATTTCGTAAAACACACTAGCATCACTATAATTATGTGATTAAACATTTTTCATATATATTAAACAATCTTTCCGTACAGCTATCCAATTATTACTAATTTATTTGCGTAAAAAATACAAACGTTCTGGACAATTTTAATACAATTTGTTAAGATAAAAAGGGGTTATCAGAATTGGGTTTTTTTGGCAATCTAAAATAACAACAGTTAAGAACGTTTCTAAGTATTATGTCCAATCTACACATTAATGTGTGGAATTGGTTTGAGCGAAAAGGAACACCAATATGAAAGAGCTAGATAAACTGGATTTCCCTGTAATACTCTATCACATATTTATTAGGTATTGCAATGAAATTAAAATAAACCGTAAAAGTATATTGATATAATTTAAATAATATAGTTGTTTATTCTCCCAATACTAGTGGAAATATTTGGTAAAATGAGGGGCTGAAACTTGTAACGGTGCACTGGCTGTGGACGACAATTATAGTGTCTTTTACAATTTATGCATTGCTGATCTGGCAGCACAAAACTAGTTTGGAATATGCAAGGTCTAGATGATTGCCTGTCTAGGCATCACGGAGGCTTTGTCCTCGACGTCGAGTGCAACAATGGAGACGATGCGTAGTCTTCCTCCGCTGCAGCTCATGTTGTGTAGAGGAAAATTTAGTGGAAGTACGGGTTTCTCCGTGAATTGAATTTCACTGAGGGATACAATGTATACATCTCTAGCAGAGATATTGCAGAAGCCCTCGTTCGCAAATCGAGGGGAAGGATTTTTCAGCTGATTTCTGGATGCTTATAGACGCAAAAGAATCTTCTGTACCTGGTAGTAAAGGAGGATAGTTTCTTGCTAATGAAGTTGGTATAGATAGGAGGAAGTTTAGGCAATCCGTTTTGCACAAAACTATAGTCGAATAGGAAAAATATTCTCCGATTTTATTGAGCTTAGAATACTTCGCCAATGAAACAACTCTAAAAGTTCACATTCTACTGGGTGTGTGTATTCACTTCTGGGAAGGGCTAAAATATATGTAAATAGCTTTCTTTTCGTTAGTAACGAAGGGTACTTAACATCCGTCACTCATCAGCCAAACATTAAATGAAATCGTTTAAAATAACGAAAAAAGTTGAGAAAAAATTTGTTTCTTGATCAGATGTTCGAAGCGAACGTCTTTTTTTCTTGTGCCAATAACAATGTGTGACGAAAAACACGAGCAATGAGTGCTATAAAATGTTGAAAGAAGCCTATGATAATTCTCTATATTGTTGCACGTGTTTTCGAATGGCATAAAAGGTTTTTTGAAGGCCGAGAAGGCACCGAAGATGACCAACGTCCAGGTCGATCTGTGTCTGTTTCAACATCGCAAACCGCGAACAAAATCGATGAAATTGTGCGCGGAGATCATGGAATAACCATTCGGATGATTCCTGAGATTGTAAACGCCGATAAAGAAACGGTCGTGACGAATTGAACATGAACAAAGTCTGTGTGAAGTTGGTCCCCCGACCACAAGCTCGTCCGTCAACAGATCTGCTCTGATTTTCTTGAGAGGTTAGATGAAGAGCCTGAATTGATGGAAAATATCATTACCTACGATGAAACCTGGATATTCCAAATCGATGTTGAAACTAAACGGCAATCCAAGTACTGGAAAACTCCTGCATCGCCAAGAATGACATCAAAATCCGCTGTCGATTGTCGTCCATTACTGAACTTTTGACACCATTCCACAACTATGGATTTTGAAGGACACTGTTCACCATAAACGTGTGAGAGGTGTTGAAGTAAAGTCGGAACGATACGGTTCTTTACAGCGATTCTATTACAACTAATTTATTTCTTATCAGAAAAAGGTTTTTTTGTCGAGATAAAATAGCAACAATAAAAAGGTTTGTAAAAATTATAGAGGGAAAGAATAGATTAACTGGATTTCCCTGTAACACTCTATCGTATATTTATTACGTCTAGAAATAAAATTTATATAAACCGCAAACGTTTATTGATATAATTCAAATCTCAATCAAGGGCTTTTACTAAAAGTTAATTATGTGCTTAAACATTTAGTCAAATCGAAATAGGAATTCTTTTATTTGTTGACAGGGTTATCGGTACTGTAATTATTTATTATAATTTAGAGTAGTAATAAAACTATTTTTCCATATCCCTATCTTACATAGCTTTTGCAAATTACTTTGCGAAATATGCAACATCTAAAGCTGAAACTTTGGAAAGGTATATGACAAATCAAACACCATCTCAAGCAACCCTTAAAATTGTATAGTGTATAGGATTTCCATTATACAATCATCAAACTAAATTTATTTTTATAATAATAACAATACGATAAACATTAGATATGACTAAATTAAAAGCACAAAAACTGTTAGTTTATTTTAGGAAATATATTTTTGTTTTCTATATAGACTTCCGGTTAGTCGAAGTCAAAAAAAAAGTTTACATCAAAGTCTTCATCTCTAAAAGGAAATATCGCTAAATTCGCGTAATTAACTAACTTGAAATAATCTTCATTTCGAGCCTTGTCGACAACAGCACTATTTGCACCACTCGTTATATAATCAGCAGCAATACATACAGGATTCTCCACATTCAACGATGTTTTCAACCCGTAACTCTGTAAGATAACGACGCCAAGTTTATCAGTTTCTTTCCAAAATCGTAGCAAACATTTACATATCCATGGATTCGGATATATTGAAACATATCTCAATGTGCTTGGGGTCTCATTTCCCAATGTTATACAAGATATAGAATTTAAACCCACGTCTATGTAGCGTAACTGGTCTGGAATTTTGAAACCAACATCTAACAATGAATTTCCAGGAAGGAGGAGATACTGTAAACCACGCAGATTGGAAAACGTATCATGTGCAATGTACTGAATTTTATTAAAATCCAACCTTACTGACAAAACACGAATAATTCCGGTGAAGGTAAGAGCATTTAGTGCTGTAATGTGATTGTAAGCTAACAATAAGTGCTGTACTTCAGTGTTCTGGAACCAGGTTGAATTTATTGTATTGAGCTTATTGTCATTAAGGTTCAGCTGCTGTAACTTCATGCCATGAAAAGCACCATCCGCTATGTAAAATATTCTGTTGGAATACAACATCAGCCACATCAATAGTGGTAAATTATTGAAGACATTATTTTCAATTATTTCTATTGGATTTCTATATGCGGTGAAATAGCCCAGCTGTGGTACATTTTCTGCAAATTTCGGCTCGATAACGTCTACCCCTGCATCATTGAAGTTAATTTCAAATAAAGAGGTCAAGTTGGAAAACGTGCCCGTTAGTATTTTCTTTGTAGGTGACAGTAAACTAAATTTTCTAATATCACTATTGTGGAAACAGTTATTCACTCGAATATATTTAGAGACAGAAGCTTCTGCGATATAAACGCTAGCGTTTTCGAATGTATTGGGACACACACAACTACAATCGTTCACAAAGTACACCATTATTACAGTAATTATGTACTTAAACATTTTGTCTTTATTAAACTAAAGTCGGAACGATACGTTTCGTTGGAGCGACAGGATTGCAACTAATTTATTTGCGTTAAAAATACAGACACTAATACACTTTACAAAGATAAAAAAGGTTATCAGAGACGGTTTTTTTGTTAAGATAAAATAACAACTAAGAACGCTTCTGTGCATTACGTGCAATCTACCACATTCATATGCGGAATTATGCGACCGTTCTTAAAACTCGTGGAAGGCAGTAACTAATCACTTGGAATTGCCAAAATCGTTTCATCTGCAAAACAATAATAACGCTACAGGCATTTCCCTGGATATACGAAGTCTGGCTATTTAATAACGGGAGTGCGTGCGCAGAAGCTGTCCTAGAGGGTGGGAAAAGGAGTATACAGCGTATACAGTGTTGTATAACTGGAAGAGTCTTCTATTCATGTGAACGTGTTTTTTTTTCTTGTGCCCATGACAATCTGAAATTTCTCGTTAAATTAAAAAAAACCTCCGACTGAGGAGAGAGGTACAAGAAAGGTGCTAGGAATAATATGGAGGAAATAAACAGAAGATGGTATCGGAACATGGAACATCAGAATAATTGCGGGAAAAGAAAGAGAATTAGAGAAAGGACAAGGGGTAGAAAAAATGGAAAATGGCCACTTGCTTATCTACAGTGGAGTTAGTGAAAAAGTAAGGGCAGCAGCAGGGGTGGCGCGTATACTGCATAGAAGCGTAGTAGAACACCTTATCGAATGGAAAGGTTGGTCGGAACGAATACTTTCGTTAAAATTGAGAAATAGATACAGGAATACGAAGGCAATAATAACTGTATATGAACCGAATGAAAACGACACAGTAAGCAACAAAGATAAATTTTAGGAAGAATTAAATATAGTTACAGGGTATTCAAAGGGGATTTTAACAGTCGAATAGAGAAGAAGAGTAAACAATATGCTACAGTAATAGGACAACATGGGGAAGATACTAGGAATAATAATGGAGTAAGAATGCTCGATTTCCGCATAAGACATAGCCTAGTGATAACCAATACTTTCTACACACCAAGAGATTAATAAATATATAAGAGAGGTAAAAAGTAAAAATGAAAGATCGATAATAGACTATATGTTTGTGGAGAAAGACAACAAAAGGGAAGTATTGGACGCAAGAGTTAGATGAGGACCAGCAATCGACAGCGACCACTTTTTAGTAATCGCTAAAATGAGAGAAAAAGTGAAGAACATAGAAAGGAACAACAGAGACAAAATAAAGCAAATAACGGAATACGAATCCATTAAATCGTATAGATTGCAAAACAAAGTAGTGGCGAAAGGTTTAAAAGCTACCCAGAAAAAGGGAAGAATATAAGCATAGGAGAATTGTGGCACTTTTTTAAAACCACACTGTTGGAAGCGGCGAAAGAGATATGCGGATATAGCAAAAAACAAACAAGAAAAAACAGATAGCTTGGTGGACAGAAGAAATAAAGAAAGAAGTAAAACAAAAGAAAATACCTTGGACAAAGTATGTAAATAATAAAACAGACAGAAATTATGAAGCATACAAACTAAGGAGGAAAAGGGTAAAAGACCTAGTAATGGCATCTAAAAGAAACAAGGGAGGAGTTTGACAACAAGATGGAAATAGATAGCAAAGCAAATCAAAAACTACGAGTATTTTATAAAATTCTGAAATACCTAAGGCGAGAGAAAATGCAAGAAATAAACCACATTAAAAGAAAAACGGAACATCACTAGAAGATGAAAGCTAAAGAATAAATAGATTAAAGGAATATTTCCAGGAGTTGTTGGGAAAGGAAACAAATATGTATGAAGAATATGAACTGCAAGAAGAAAGACAGAAAAATTATGAACAGCACATAACGATGACAGAACTTAAAGAAATAATAGCGGAAATGAATCATGGGAAAGCACCGGGAATAGATAAACTAAAACAGAGATGTTTAAAAACCTTGATAAAACTGGAATGAATATACTATTAAGAATATACAACATAGCATGGAATGAAGAACAAATTCCGAACGATTGGAAAGCAAGTTTAATAGTACTGAAGAAAATAGACTGTAACAACTATAGGGGAATTACACTACTATGTACAGCTATGAAAATCTAGGAACAAGTGATAGATAGAAAAATAAGAACCACATTAGAAGACATCCTGGAAGAATCCCAGAGCGGGTTTAGAAAACGGCGAAGCATACAGGACCACATTTTTACTATGAAGCAAATAACCGAGAAGTCACTATAGCAAGAAAGAGAAGTATATTTGGGATTTATAGACCTGGAAAAAGCTTTTGGCAGAGTACCAAGAACGAAGTTATGAAAAATATTAGATAAACAGAAGAATAGACAATAAAAGAATCAGAATAATTAAGAACATCTATAGAAATAACAAAAATTGTGTAGTATACAGAAACAGAACCTCAGACACTTCCTCGACACAAGAAGGGCTACAACGAGGGGGAGGACTAAGTCAATTGATGTTCACAGTGTTCATCGACGAGATAATTAAAAATTGCACCATAAAAACAAAAACATGGCACCTGAGTAACTTTCAGAATCTTCTATATCAATTTCCTCACTATCTTTCCAGAACCGCAACAAACATTTACACGCCCACGGATTCGGATATATCGAAACCTTCCTCATTCTAGTCCTGGCGACATTTTCGAATAATGTAGAAGAAATAAAATTAAAACTCACGTCGATATAAATTAGCCGGTCTGAGATTTTAAAACCAAAATAGAATAATGAATTTCTAGAAAGATAGAGCATTCTTAAGCCGCGTTGGATAGAAAATGTATCGTGAGCGATGTAGTGAATTTTATTGAATTCCAAACTTAGCACCTTAATTTGCGTATTATCTTAGTAGGTGACAGTAAAGTAATTTCATAAATACTAGTAGTACTAGACTAGATCTGTTTCTCGACACCATTTTCTTCGACTATATTAACCACAGCGTTTTTAAATGTGTCAGGACACGAACAACTAGAAGAGTTCACAAAACACACTATTACTGCAGTAATTAGTAAAGTCGGAACGATACGTTTCTTGAGACCGATCCGATTACAACTAATTTATTTGCGCAAGTACAGACATTATGAACAACTTTAATACAACTTACAAAGATAACAGATCAAGCTCATTCACTAATTGTTAATTATGTACAGTACAACTTCAATAACTTGGACAATACTCTAACCTGGACACTCCAGTAAGTCGGACATTGGAAGATAGCCGAACATTTTGCAATATTTTAACTCTTTAAACCGGACATGATTGGAATAAATTGCAAGCGCGTTTAATCTGTTCGAAGCGGTTAACGTTGGTTGAGGTTAGTACTTTTTTCCGCTTACGACTGTGTCAGCCTCTGTCTCGTCGAGAATAACCTTAAAACTGAATCTACGAAAGAAATAAGAAATTATGGCATATCTGGCATTGCCAAAATCTAC
Source organism: Holotrichia oblita (assembly GCA_023690525.1). Taxonomy (NCBI): domain Eukaryota; kingdom Metazoa; phylum Arthropoda; class Insecta; order Coleoptera; family Scarabaeidae; genus Holotrichia; species Holotrichia oblita. The sequence continues at coordinate 144,852,003 of CM043018.1, read as the reverse complement.
AGTGTACGACATTAAGACCAATAAGAAAAAAAAGGAAGCAGTTTGTTTTAGCATCACCTTCTGAAACAAGTAAGATATAGGTTATAATGTTAAAATTTATACATATTATAATTTCGCTCTAAAGAAACGTATCGCGTTTCTTTAAAGCGATCCGATTACAACTAATTTATTTTCGTTAAAAATACAAACATTAATACATTTTACAAAGTTAAAAAGGGCTATCAGAGACGGTTTTTTTTTGTCAAGATAAAATAACAACAACTAAGAACGTTTTTGGGCACTATCTTTAATCTACCACATTCGTGTGCAGAATTGACTATTTATTTAAAGCGCTCAAGTTAATACTAATTTATCTCTTTCGAAGTTCATGTTCTTTAAACTCGTGGAGGTCAGTATATAATCTCTTGGAATTGCCCTTTTACTTGCAACACAATAATAACGCTACTAGATTTATAAGAACGTAATAAATCTGGCATTTCCATGGATATACGAGGTCTGGCTATTTAATAACGAAACTGCGTGCGCAGAAGCCGTCCTAGAGGGTAGGGAGGGTAACGAATCCAGCGTTGTATAGCTGGAAGTGTTTTCTATTCCAGTATGAAAACACATTTTTGTCGCTGTAGTAGTATATTTTCTATAGAAGTTAGATGCTGATAACAATGTGTGACGAAAAACGCGAGGAATGAGTGCTATAACATGTTGAAAGAAGCCTATGATAATAATTCTCTATTTGTTGCACGTGTTTTCGAATGGCATAAAAGGTTTACTGAAGGTCGAGAGGGCACCGAAGGTGAGCAACATCCAGGTCGACCTGTCTGTTTCAACACCGCAAACCGTGAACAAAATCGATGAAATTGTGCGCGGAGATCGTCGAACAAGCATTCGGATGATTGCTGAGACTGTAAACACCGATAAAGAAACGGTCATGACGAATTGAACATGAACAAAGTATGTGCGAAGTTGGTCCCCTGACTGCAAGCTCGTTCGCCAACAGATCTGTTCTGATTTTCTTGAGAGGTTAGATGAAGAGCCTGAATTGATGGGAAACATCATCACTTGCGATGAAACCTGGATATTCCAACACGATGTTGAAACTGAGCAGCAATCCATCCACTGGAAAACTCCTGCATCGCCAAGAATGAAAAAAGCAAGGATGTCGACATCCAAATCCGACTAAACTTTTGACACCATTCCACAACTGTGGATTTTGAAGGACACTGTTCACCATAAACATCTGAGAGGTGTTGCCCTCAGCGTTAAAAAACTGTATTACTGCATACTAAAACGTGCACAACGACTGCGTATACTACGAATATCACGAGTCAACTGCCACAGCAGACATCTACATTACCGGCGGCCGTCTTATGCAACTTTCTGTGGTTATAGCAAAACTAACATTCGTGCAACAGTGCTCGAAGGTGCATTTATTGAACCTGCCTCGTATAATCAACCAGTTGAAAATACTTTTTATGCAAACCTTGTACCTTATAGTATGTATAATATTTTGCTCAAGACATCAATGGAACAATTAAAATTTGTAGCGAGGCTGTCTGTGTTGTAATTGTATCTTGCAATTTATTTTATACATTTTTAATAACGTTATATTAATAATGATACAACGGTCATATTTTTATTGATATTTAACAAGCTATAATAAACATTTTGCTCTAATTACATAACATAATATGTTGTATAAGCAAATTTCCCCAAATTATTATAATTAATCGAATTGAAATATTCGATGTACAAAGCATTATTAGTAACAGGACTATCTGTATTGCACGTTATATAATCAGCAGCGATGCACAAAGGATCGCTGGTTCTCAGCGGCCGTTTCAACGCCGAACTTTCCGAAATATTGATACCAAGTTTCTCAGCTTCTCTCCAAAATCGCCGCAAGCACTTACACGCCCATGGATTCGGATGTACTGCAACCCTCGTCGATGTGGGCATATTTTCCAAAGACATAGAGGATATCAAATTAAAACTCACGTCCATATAGTTTAGCTTCTTTGGAATTTTAAAACTAACATGTATTAAAAAATTTCCACAAAGGTAAAGATACTGTAATTTGTACTGCATGGAAAACGTGTCAGGGGCAATGTAGTTAATTTTATTAAAATCCAACCATAATATCACAAGTCCTGTAATTCCATTGAAGATATCAGGGTGTAATGATGTAATTGCATTGTATGATAACATTAACATATATATATCAGTACCCAGGAACCAAGTTGAATTTATACTACTGAGTTTATTGTCGCTTAGATTCAGAGATGATAAATGCATGCCATGAAATGCACCATCCGCAATATGATATATCTTGTTGGAATCCAACCAAAGCAACCCTAATGGTAAGTTATTAAAGACGTTGTTATCAATTATCTCTAATTGATTCCTAGAAGCGGTGACGCCGTCCAGTTTCGGTAGATCTTTTGCAAATTTCGGCTCGATAACGTATACTCCAGCGTCATTGAAGGAAATTCGATTTAACAAAGGCAAGTTGAAAAACGTACCCCTTAATATCTCCTTAGTAGGTGAAAGTAAAGTAAATTTCGTCATATTACTATTACGCAAACAATTATTCACTCGAAGCTCTTTCTCGACATTATTTTCTTCTTCGATATTAACCATAGCGTTTTCAAATGTATTAGGACACACACCACTAGAAGAGTTCACAAAGCACACTATTATTGTAATAATTATGTACTTTAACATATTTCTTTATTAAACTAAAGTCGGAATGATACGTTTCAGTAGGGCTATTCGATTACAACTAATTTAATTGCGTTAAAAATACAAAGATTGGGAACAACTTTGATACAATTTATAAAGATAAAAGGTTATCATAAACGGTTTTATTTTTGTTGAAATGAAATAATAACAATTAAGAATGTTTTTGAACATTCTATCCAATGTACGTATTCGTGTGCAGAATTGATTTGAGTGGCAAGGAATACCGATATGAAAACTGGATTTCGCTCTAACACTCAACAGCACACTTATTAGGTCTCGATATAAAATCCAAATAACCCGCGAAGACTCCATTGATATAATTCGAACTGTATCAATCACGTACCTCAAATAAAGCCGAAACTCACCTACAGCATGTGGGGCGTGCAGGAAATATTGTCAAATTTGACGAAGAAAATGATGGAAAATTGGAACACCCGGTACATTATTGATCACTAAAACATTGATAATTTTCATATTAGATCGCATTTCTTCTATCCAAGCTCAAGGGTCCTCAGAACGCATAAAGGAAAATCATATTCGAAAATTTCAATTGCTTGCTCCAAATAATAAGAAAACTGTAACCCATTCACCATCAAAAACGGTCAAAAATCTATCATCACACCCTCTGTCGGAAGCTGAAACACTAGTATTATCAAAAGGTTTAAATTTCTCTGTGACTCCCAAAAGCATTCCGAAAGAGGACATCATATCCTTGGTAGAATCATCCATTCGCACACTCCCTAAAGAAAATGCCAATATTATTCGTTTTGAAACAGCCAAAAGTCTTTCTTCTGCCAAACCTCCTCAGCCAAACTTGTCCAAAGTAGAACGTTCAGCTCCAGGTTCTCTCCGCGCCAACAAAGATGTAGTCATTCTTCCTGCTGACAAAGGAAACACAACCGTTATTCTAGACAAGTCTCAGTACGTGGCCAAAATATCAGATCTCTTACAAGATGGCAAATCTCTTCATTAATTAAATCCTCTGACATTCCTTCTAACATACAGAAACATATACTGCCCAAGAAATACAAGCCACCTAGGTTGTACGGTCTTCCAAAAACCCATAAGCAGAACCTACCTTTTCGACCCGTAGTTAACACTATAGATTCGCCCACCTATAGCTTAGCCAAATACCTCGCTCATACTATTAAGAAATACACAGGCAATGCTCCTTCTCACATTCTAAATTCATCGCACTTTGTTAAACTCATTTCTGAAATCTTTATCGAACCCGAAGATCTTCTAGTCAGTTTTGATGTTACCTCACTCTTCACAAAAGTGCCTGTCACCGATTCCCTCCCTATAATCCACCAATTATTGATCCAGGACAACCAAGTTAGTCGAGAAATGCCTTACTTCAACTTACTTTATCTTCCAGGGAAAATACTATCATCAAACCTTTGGCGCCGCTATGGGATCTCCACTTTCTCCGGTTGTAGCTAATATCTTCATGGAGGCATTTGAGACCACTGCTTTGGAACATGCGAATTTAAAACCCAAAACTTGGTTAAGATACGTGGACGACACCTTCATCATCTGGTCACATGGTAAAAACATTCTGCCTACTTTCTTGGATTTCCTCAATAGCCAACACCCCGACATTAAGTTCACCATGGAGATTGAGAATAACGGTTCTCTACCTTTCCTCGGTGTGTTAGTTACTCGTCTAGCAAATGGTCGTTTAGGTCACTCCGTGTACAGGAAACCCACACATACCGACCGATATCTTCATGCCAGCTGACATCATCACCCAGCACAAAAGCAATCGGTAATCGGTTCTCTAGTACATCGCGCGATCTCAATTTCCCAACCCGACAACATCGACAAAGAATTGAAACATGTGAAAACTGCTCTTCTACAGAATGGCTATACCTCCGGCAACATACAAAGGGTCATAAATAGGTACATTCATGCACGATCTCCTAAGGTAGCACCAGAATCTAGTAATCAGCTAAGTACCATCGTTCTCCTCTGCATCCATTCACATCCGTAGAATTCTTCGTAAGAAAAATATCCAACCCATCTTTAAACCTTTAAACAAAATCTCCCAAATTCTTCCACCGCTCAAGGACACTCGCCCTGCTCTCCCCCATAAAGGCATTTATGCTCCCGCACGTCCACCTTCTCCTTGTCAGAAGGTTTTCGCCTCTAGCGTGGTTGACACGTCGAGTTACCATGACCTTCTGGCGCCCCTCACCTAGTTTTGCTCCTGAAGAAGCCACTTACTTTTTGTATTTTTCTTTTCATTTTTGTTTTCTTTTATTTTATTTTATATTGTATATATGTACTTTACTATGACGCGGTCAAAACCCGGAAGCTCTCATAACAGAGACTCAGATCGTGGAAGCCTTCGATATTATTCATATTAAAAAAATCATTCCAATATATTTAAGAAGTCCGAATGACAAAAGTCATTAAGGCCATAAAGGCTAAAATATAAATAGCGTTCCTATCGTTAGTAATGAAGGGTGCTTAACGTCTGTCGCTCGTCAGTCAATAAAATCGTTTAAAATGAGGGCAGAAAAAAGTTGAGAAAAATGTGTTTCTTGACCTAGAAGCTTAATACAATATCTTATAAATATATTGTATAGTATAATATTTTAATGGAACAATTAGCTACACTAACTGTGTCGTAATTGTATCTTGCAATTTATTTTAAACATCTCTAATTAAAAAAAATTACACCAAAATATTTAGTTTATGTATAAAAAAATTTTCCTAGCTTATCATAATTAATTAAATTGAAAAATTCGTTATACAAAGAATGGTTAGTAACAGGACTATCTGTACCGCACGTTATATAATCAGCAGCGATGCACAAAGGATCGCTCTCTCCCAACGGCCTTTTCAACCACGAACTTTCCCTAATATCGATACCAAGTTTTTCAGTTTCCTTCCAAAATCGTCGCAAACACGTACACGCCCATGGATTCGGATATACCGAAACACTCCACAATGTGGTCATATTTTCCAAAGACATAGAGGATATCAAATTAAAACTCACGTCCATATAGTTTAGCCTCTTTGGAATTTTGAAATCAAGATGTAATAAACTATTCCCAGAGAGGTAAAGTTTCTGTAATTCGTGCTGCGTGGAAAACGTATCAATGGCAATGTGGTGAATTTTATTGAACTCCAACCTTACATCCCGAAGTTGGACAATTCCAGTGAAGGTAAGAGCATCTAATGATGTAATTAGATTATACGATAGCACTAATGTATCTAGATGAGTATCCAGGAACCAAGTTGAATTTATCCTACTGAGTTTATTGTCCCTAAGACCCAGACCTGCTAAATCCATGCCATGAAAAGCACCATCCGCAATATAAAATATTTTGTTGGAATCCAACCAAAGCATCCATATTGGTAAGTTATTGAAGACGTTGTCTTCAATTATCTCTAATTGATTCCTAGAAGCGATGACAGTGTACAGTTTCGGTGTTTCTTCCGCAAATTTCGACTCGATAACGGACACTCCTGCGTCATAGAAGGAGATTTGACGTAACGAAGTTAAGTTGTAAAATGTACCCGTTAGTATTTTCTTAGTAGGTGACAGTAAAGTAAATCTCGTCATATTACTATTACGCAAACAGTTATTCACTCTAAGCTCTTTCCCGACATCATTTTCTTCTTCGATATTAACCATAGCGTTTTCAAATGTATTAGGACACACACCACTAGAAGAGTTCACAAAGCACACTATTATTGTAATAATTATGTACGTCAACATTTTGTCCTTATTAAACGAAAATCGGAACGATGTGTTTCTTTAGTACGATCCGACCACAACTAATTTATTTGCATTAAAAGTACAAACATTGTAAACAACTTTAATACAACTTAGAAAGATAACATAGGGTTATTAGAAACGGGTTTCTTGTCGAGATAAAATAACGACAATAACACATTCGTGTGCACAATTGAGTAGAATATCGATATAGAACAGTAAGAGGGAAATAATAGATGAACTGGATTTCCCTGTAACGCTCTATCGTACAAATTCTCTACGACAAATTTAACACCATCTTAAGCAACCATTAAAATTGTATAGTGGAACTATACAATTAGATTTCCATTATACAAACTTCAAACTAAATTTACTTTTACAATAATAACAATACAGTAAAACATTAGATATGACTAAATCAAAAGCACAAAAACATTTTGTTTTTGTATTATGAAAATAGTTCTGGCTTTCAGCAAAGCAATACTCCCATATATAATACCAGTATACAGTTGAAACGTGATTTAAAAAATAAAAAAATTGGAACCGTAGTGTGACCACCAAGGTCTCCAGACTTAGACATCCACATCAGTTAAAAGATAATCTTTTACGTGATGAGTCTCCTTGACTTCATCATCGGCAGTAAATTTTTTACCTCGCAGCTCTTTTTTCATTTTCGGAAACAGGTAATAATCACTCGGGGCCAGGTCTGGGCTGTAGGGTGGATGATTCACAATTGCGAAGCCCACCTTATGCAGGGCAGCTAACGCGACGCGGCTCTTGTGGACGGGCGCGTTGTCGTGCAAAAGCAGCACACCTTTCGTCAATTTTTCCCGTTTTTTCTCTTTAATGGCTTCTTTTAGTCGCTCTAATATTGAAGCGTAATATTCTCCGGTTATAGAAACACCTTTATCTTTATAATCAATCAACAATATTCCTTCTGAGTCCCAAAATACCGTTGTCATGAGTTTCCCAGCTGATTGTGACACTTTAAATTTCTGTGCTGTGCCCTTTTTATACCACTGCATGGAGTCTTGTTTGGAGTCAGGTTCATAACGATGAACCCAAGTTTCGTCTCCAGTAACAATTCGACTCAATACACCATCCTTGTCTTCATTACAGAGGTCCAAAAATGCACGCGAACACTCTACGCGCTGTTGTTTTTGCGGCGGCGTGAGCATTCTCGGCACCAATCTTGCGCTGACCTTAGACATGCCGAGATGATCGTGTAGGATTTTAAAAATTGTTGTATCGGATACTCCAACCATTTCTGCGAGTTGTTTCTTCTTTAGTCGAGCATCTTCGTGTACAATTTTTTCAACTTTTTGGATAAGTGCTGGCGTGGTCGCTTCAATGCTCCTACCCCGCCTCGGGTCGTCTTCAAGGGATTCCCTTCCTTGTTTAAATAAACTATGCCACTTGTACACCATGGTTTTTCCTGGACAAGAGTCGCCGTAAACCAGTGACATCTCATTCATTATGGACGCGACTGATTTTCCTTGCCTGGTAAGGAACTTTATAACGGCACGATATTCGATTTTTTCCATATTTCACTTTTCACTCCTGATTATGTTACTTGGTTGACGATAGCTCAAAGACTAACTGTCTAATAACAATGAAACTTCGTATTTATACTAATTATGAGTCGCTGCACAGGCCACGCCCCCAATGCGCTTAATCACCCCCCTACAACCCGCTCATTCCGCGAATATAAAAACGCTTCCTCGTATCTACACCACACGCTGCATAATCAGCAGCGATGCAAAAAGGATCATTCATATTCAACGATCCTTTCAACGAATAACCTTCAGAAAGTTCTATATTAATTTCATCAGCATCTTTCCAAACCCGCAACAAACATTTACACGCCCACAGATTCGGATATATCGAAATCTTCCTCATTCTAGTTCTGGTAAATTTTGCGAATGATATAGAAGAAATTAAATTAAAACTAACCATAGCGTTTCCAAATGTATTAGGACACACACCACTAGAAGAGTTCACAAAACACACTATTATGACTGTAATTATAAGCTTGAACATTTCGTTTATTAAACTAAAATAAGAACGAGACGTTTTCTTGTAACTATCCGATTACTACTAATTTATTTGCATCGAGTACGAACATCGCGAACAACTTCAACGCACTTATAAAAAGTTCTTCACTGGATCTCTTGGTGCAGAAGTAGAACACTATACACTTTAATCCACTGAACACCAAACAAGTTTTAACTAAAACACCAACGCGTTTCAACAGCAATGCTCTCATTATCAAGGCGATAATAAAACTAAATTAAAATAAAATCTACAAAAACAGGTAGCCTAAATGTTATGCACGGTCAAACCGATACGCATCATTAATTTCCAATTAACGAAAACAATGACGAATGCGGTATAGGTCCGTTGTCACAGTTCATTACACATGACTTATTTTTATATATTTCTAAACTTTCCAAAACATTTAGAAACTTACAATTGTTTATTTGTCTAATTAATTTAAGAAATCCGAAAACATTAAAATCATTAACACTTTGCGGGAAAAAGATTGTTTTTATATGAAAGCTGACAAAGGGAACAAGATAGTTATTTTAGATAAAGAGGACTATTATGATCGGGTTAATGACCTTTTGAGTAGTGGTCCTTATAAGTCAATTTCAAAAAATCCTTTACCGAAAATGATTAGAGACGTCAACAATGTGTTTAAAACTTGTAACAACCTTGTTACTACCGATGTTAGACGTAAGCTACATGTTTCCAATCCTGTTATCCCTAAATTATATTGTTTACCTAAAATTCACAAACCTGGCAAGTCGGTAAGGCCAATTGTTTCGGCAATTGACGCACCGACTTATAAGGTTTCCAAATGGCTAACCAATGAATTTAATCATTCGCCAATACAGCAACCTAGTTCTGCAGTAAAAAATTCGTTAGAATTTATTAAAGAAATTCAAAATATTCAGTTGCTGGAGGGTGAAATATTGATTTTATTTGATGTTAGTTCTCTTTTTCCTAGTGTACCGATTCCAGACACCTTGACATACCTCGAGGACTTGTTGCTTCAAAATAGTTTGAGTCAACAATGTGTCCAGGAATATATTCGCTTAACTGACATCTGTATGAAACAGAACAGTTTTCAATTCAACGGGAATTTTTATGAACAGCTGGAAGGAACGGCAATGGGTCGCCCTTTTTGGCTAACATTTACATGAGCCGTTTTGAAAAGGACTTAGAATCGCTATATTTGACACTAAAAAATGTAATATTGTATGTATATTTCTCAATAGATTAAATAGTCGGTTCGAAACCATAAAGTTCACTTGTGAAAGAGAAGAAAACGGTCAGCTACCCTTTCTAGATACTTTAGTAATTAGAAATAACAATAGATTAGAGTTTGACGTGTATAGAAAGGAAACCAGTACATTTCGCTACATTCCTTCAGATTCCCATCATTGTGTTCAACACAAAATGGCAAGCCTGAATATTTTGGTCCACAGACTTCTCACTTTTCCCTTGAACAAGGCGAGATATGAGAAAGAGCTTAAAATTATAAAAGATGCGGGCAAGTGTAATGGTTTCCAGCCTCAGCATATCTATAAGTTAATTAGGAAGTTTAATTATAAGAAAACTGTGAAAGAATCTACGACTTTTCGAGAGGATGTTGAAGCTTCACCCGTTGTGACCCTCCCTTACGCTCCCTTTATCACTAAAAGTTTGAGTAAAATCTTCAAAGAGCTAGATCTCAGAATAGTTTACAATTCTGGGACTAGTTTACGAAGTCTCATCGGTAACCCTAAAGATAAAATACAACCTCTAGAAAAGTCAGGTATTTACGAAATCAATTGTAAAGATTGTAATCAAAAATATATTGGGCAAACCAGGAGAACAGTCTCAACTAGATTCAAAGAGCATAAGGCTAATCTTAGACTTAATAGAATTGAGAAATCGAGAGTTGGCCAATACATTTTTGAAACAAATCACAGACACAAGTTTCTAAATGTTTTCGAAAGTTTACCTATCACGCATTCGTTAATTGGAAATTAATGATGCGTATCGGATTGACCGTGCATAACATTTAGGTTACCTGTTTTTGTAGATTTTATTTTAATTTAGTTTTATTATCGCCTTGATAATGACAGCATTGCTGTTGAAACGCGTCGGTGTTTTAGTTAAAACTTGTTTGGTGTTCAGTGGGTTAAAGTGTTTAGTATTGCATTTCTATAAAGGTAAATAAGGGTTATCAGGATTTGACTCGCTATTGCCAATTTGATACAATAACAATTAACTATGTTTGTAAACATTAGGACCCGATAAATATATATTCATGTACAGAATTAATTACAGCAGTTGCTACATCGAACCCCTTTACAATACAATAAACTATTCAGTCACAACAGGTGTTTTTCTGGATTCTCTAAAGATCATATTTTGAAGCAAATGTCATCACAGATATGTGAAAATCACGTGCTCAAGCATCAGAACAATCTCAAACACGAACTATAAATATTGACTCTAAAACATGCAGTTGTAGTTTCTATCTCCAAGAAAGGCTGTTCATACGATCTCAACAAACTAGAGACCTATTACATTTTTAACAGGATTCTCAGAAATCTTTGAAAAAGTTGTTTACAACCGCCATTACGATTTCATTCCTAACCCCAGGCTTACCATATCAACCATTCCCAATATGCGGTGTCTTGAAGAGAAAAAATAATCGAAACTGTTTTATTTGATTTCATAGAGACTACTTTGGCAACATAAACAGTGACTCACAAACCAGTTGGTAAGATGAATGACATTCGATCGCACCTGTTCCAGTAGATGAGCCCAATGTTTTTGGGCTCTGAAATTTTAAAACCAAGATGTAATAAAAACAACACAAACTTGAAACTAAATTTATTTTTATAATAATAACAATATAATAAAGCATTAGATATGATTAAATTAAAAGCACAAAAACTGTTTGTTCATTTTAGTAAATATAATTTTGTTTTCTACATGAAGAATAAAAATCTTAAAAAAAGTCATCTCTTATTCTAAAATCAAATTTCCCTAAATTCGCGTAATTAACTAACTTGAAATATTCTTCATACCAAGTATTCTCAGCAACAGCACTATTTGCACCGCTCGATATATAATCAGCAGCAATGCATACAGGATTCTCCACTTTCAGCGGCGTTTTCAACGCTTCACCGGACCAGAGACCGACGCTAAGTTCATCAGTTTCTTTCCAAAATCGTAGCAAACATTTACATATCCATGGATTCGGATATATTGCAACCAGTTTCAATGTGCTGGTGGTCATATTTTTCAATGTTATACAAGATATAAAATTAAAACTCACGTCTAAATACTCTAGTCGGTCTGGAATTTTGAAGCCAACATGTAACAATGAATTTCCAGACAGGTAGAGACTATTTAAACCGCGCAGAATGGAAAACGTATCATGGGCAATGTAGTGAATTTTATTAAATTTCAACCATAATGTTCCAACTCTACTAATTCCGGTGAAGGTAAGAGCATTTAATGCTGTAATTTCATTGTAAGATAACATTAAAAATTTGACTTCAGTATCATGGAACCAGGTTGAATTTATTGTACTGAGCTCATTGTGATTAAGATTCAGCTTCCATAACTTCATGCCATGAAAAGCACCATCCGCGATGTAAAATATTCTGTTGGAATACAACTCGAGTGACGATATTGGCAAATTATTGAAGACATTATTTTCAATTATTTCCATTGGATTTCTACACGCGCTGAACTCGCGCAGCTGTGGTACATTTTCTGCAAATTTCGGCTCGATAACATGTACCCCTGCATCATTGAAGATAATCCTATATAAAGAGGCCAAGTTGGAGAACGTGCTCGTTAGTATTTTCTCAGTAGGTGACAGTAATTCAAATGCTCTAATATTACTATTGTGTAAACAATTATTCACTCGAATGTGTTTATTAGAGATATAACCTTCTACGATATAAGCCATAGCGTTTTCGAATGTATTGGGACACACACAACTGCAATCGTTCAGAAAGCACACTATTATTACAGTAATTATGTACTTAAACATTTTGTCCTTATTAAACCAAAGCCAGAACGATACGTTTCGTAAGAACGACAGGATTGCAACTAATTTATTTGCGTTAAAAATACAGACATTAATACACTTTACAAAGATAAAAAGGGTTATCAGAGACGGTTTTTTTGTTAAGATAAAATAACAACAACTAAGACCGTTTCTGAGCATTATGTTCAATCTACTACATTCGTGTGCATAATTGATTATTTATCTAAAGCGCTCAAGTTAATACTAATTTATCTCTTTCGAAGTTCATGTTCTTTAAGCTCGTGGAGGTCAATATATAATCTGTTGGAATTCTCATAACCCTTTTACTTGCAAAACAATAATAACACTACAGATTTATAACAACGTTATAAATCCGTATATACCGGGTGTCCCAACAAGGGTAACGAGGTACGGTATTAGGGAAACGGATGTACCTAGAAATTTGAAACAAAAAAATTATTGAGTAAATCGGCTAAGAGAAAATGCTGGAAATTATTTTCGAGTTTCTGAAATGCCCTCCAGGGGGCGTAATTGCCATTCTGAATTTTAAACCCTGTTTTCTGCAAAACTTCCTTATATTAATGATAATCATAGTGAATACTATTTTAAAGCTGAGACAAATTAAAATTCTTTTTGTTAAATGCTTTTTGCTCTATCTTTGAAAAGAAAGTGGTGGGGGGTGCTTCAATATTTTCGGAAATAAATGTCGATAACTCTAAAAAGGCTTAACGTATCTTAATAAACTTGGAGTCGTCAAAAAGGGAATTTCCTAGACTATCAATTGAACTGTGAGTGAGGTGATTATGTTTGCTTACCTTGCCGCTAGATGGCGTTTTTGACATAATCGCAAAACAAATAACTTACTGCAAAAAAATTAAATGCAATGATATGACTTTTTTTACGTCATTATATAGTCAATTAAGACCCTAACAAGCCAGTGAGAACCGCATCTCAATATCTTTATCCTAACCTAAGATATGAATAAATAAATTTATACTAAAAAAAAATTACATTTTGGGAATCATTTCCGCTTTAATGTTTGTTATTAATGTCTAATTATAATTCCTAATTTACCAAATAAAATGCTAATTTATTATTTGGGATGCCAAACGATATTTTAAATCGAAATAAAATTTTGTTATTTATCTTTGTTACTTTTTTTTACAATACCTACGAAAGCCAACAGGGCCAAAACAATTATAAAATAATAAGTGTGGGAACAGTAAGGAAACTAACTTAAAGTCCAACGAGCCGCAATGCTTATAAAATAATAATAAATTATAGAATCTATGAAACTAATAACTTGAGAACGATAAAACACAACAAGGTTGATTGAAAGGAAAATCAAAAAGAGTTTATAAATGTTCAAAGTGCATTCCGTCATTTTCTATGCAGGAATTTATCCTGCGTCGTGTATTTAATACGGCTGTGCTGGTTTCAGCTCTTGAAATATTGGCTACAGCATTTCGGATACGATCAATCATGTTTTCTGGGGTAGTAGGGCGAGTCTGATAAACTCTTCTATCTTTTATTCTACCCCAAAGGTAAACGTCAAGGACAGTAAGGTCTGGAGATCTAGCATCCCAAATAATAAATTAGCATTTTATTTGGTAAATTAGGAATAACTAGACATTAATAACAAACCTTAAAGTGGAAATGCTTCCCAAAATGTAATTTTTTTTTTAGTATAAATTGCTTTATTCATATCTTAGGTTAGGATAAAGATATTGACATGCGGTTCTCACTGGCTTGTTAGGCTCTTGATTGACTATGCAATGACGTAAAAAAAGTGATATCATTGCATTTAATTTTTTTGCAGTAAGTTATTTTTTTTGCGATTATGTCAAAAAAACGCCATCTAGCGGCAAAGTAAGCAAACATAATCACCTCACTCACAGTTCAATTGATAGTCTAGGAAACTCCCTTTTTGACGATTCCAAGTTTATTAAGATACGTTAATCCTTTTTAGAGTTATCGACATTTATTTCCGAAAATATTCTAGCGCCTCCCACCACTTTCTTTTCAGAGATAGAGCAAAAAGCATTTAACAAAAAATATTTGAATTTGTCTCATCTTTAAAATAGTATTCACTATGACTATCATTAATATAAGAAAATTTTGCATAAAACGGGGTTTAAAATTCAGAATGGCAATTACGCCCCCTGGAGGCCATTTCAGAAACTCGAAAATAATTTCCAGCATTTTTTCTTAGCCGATTTACTCAACAATTTTTTTGTTTCAAATTTCTAGGTACATCCGTTTCCCTAATACCGTACCTCGTTACCCTTGTTGGGACACCCGGTATAAATGTTCAATCAATGCTATCTCAATGTTGGTTAAACATATAAAGAGCGTTATTCCAAAACTGCCTAAGTTCAGTAACAGTAATTTGTGGATAATTGAGATTTTCTGCAGAACTTTACTTTCGGCAATAATCAAAGAAAAATTTTAAAATTAATTATTTGTGTTATTCACAATTTACGGATGCTGGAGGGACAACTCATAAGGGCAACGGATGATAATCTGGACCGCAAAAAATGGGAAAGAAAAGGAAGCTGGTTTAACTATGAGTGCAAAGAGGAGAAAGAGAAGACCCAAGCGGCGAGGGGAATAATGCTACAAACAAAAAGAGGGGAGGATATAAGAAAATACCAAGAACAGAAGAGAATAACAAAACGAGTTTACAAAAGAGCAACGAGAACATATTATGAGAATAAACTAAAAGATTTGGAGGATCATTGCAACAATAAAAAAATCAGAAATTTCTATCAGGAAATTAAACACTCCAGACAAGAACTAAGGTCGAAAGTGGGTTTCTGCAAAGACAAAAATGGAAAACTGAGAACTGATGAAACTGAGGCTGTAAATATCTGGAAAAACTATTTTGAAACAATTCTGAAACCGGAGGGTGAAGAAGCGGCTGCCAATTCGTATGATGCGTATGATTCTGTAAACAGAAATGACCTTTATAGAGCAATAATTGAACTGAAAATCCCGAAAAAACTTATACGGCTAACGAAGATGACACTTGAAGGTTCTATTAGTAAGATTAAGGAGAATATTTGGAGGGAAGAAAGAATGCGAAGGGTGGAGGAGGAGAACGAATGAAGAACTAAGTCAACTGTATAAGGAACCAACGATAACCCAGTTCGTCCGAGCACAACGAATAAGGTGGCTCGGACATGTGGAAAGAAGAGAAGAGCAACGAATAGTAAGAAAAGTCGTGCACCTAAGCCCCATGTTAAACAGACGGAAAGGTCGCCCAAGAACAAGGTGGATACAAGCCGTGGAGAGAGACCTACAAGAGAAAGGGATACGAAACTGTCCAAAAAAAGCAAAAGACAGAAGACGATGGAAGAGTATCTTCAAGCTATGGGCCTGAATGGGCCTGTTAACGCTTTATATACAGGGTGATGCAACCAAGATGGGGTGGACGATTGTAACTAAACGATGAGGAATTTCGAAAAACCTTTCTGGAATTTGATTGATGGCTACATGGACTACGTTTTAAAAATATATATATACAGGATGATCGAACCTGTTGTTGACGAACCAAACTTATGTTTTTTTTTTAATGAAACACTCGGTATTAGAATATTCCAATCGATCAATACAAACAATTTGATATAACATTAGTTAGGTCTAAAACCCATAATTACGGGGGGAAAAGCGATTAAAGTTGAAAAAACGCTACAATGTTCGTCCATTTTATATCAATACCGGATATGAATATTAAAAAATTAAGTGTATCATTAAATGTGCTATACTCCTCGGTAAAATAATGGTCTACACTCAACTTGAAATTATTCACCATTATACAGGATGATCGAGTTTTGTAAATCCAATTCGAACTTACTTTTTTCAAATGGAACACCCTGTATATTATTTTTCTGTGTTAAAGAGCACTTTATCAGCTTTCCAAAAATGCCTTGACTGACGGTTTTTAAGCAAATTGACCGCAAATGTAATTTTTTTAGATTTGTTCCGTTTTAAAGATTTAAAGTCATCAGGCGATGACGCATGCATATAATCCATAATAAACAAACAAAAAAGACTCAGTACGCACAAAATATAAAAATGTTAAGTAGATTTAATGATAATGAAAAACATGGTAACAAAAATTACAATATTGGTAACTATTAAACCTGGCATGGTACACGGACGGCTCTAGAATCGATGGAGTGGAGACGCGCATTGGGGTCAGTGGACCTAACAACTATCTCAAAGTGCCTATGGGACTCCACCCCAACATATTTCAAGCGGAGATTTCTGCTATTAACTTATGCGCCGTAAAGAACCTCGAGTTCGGGTACGTGGCACAATAATTAGTACATCAATGGACAGCCAAGCGGCGTTGAAGGCTGTGAGTGCTTACACATACCAGTCCGATCTCCTGCATGAATGTACATGCAATTTAAGGCAACTGGGACGCAATAACCACGTAACCCTTCAGTGGGTCCCAAACCCACACCAGCAGATAAGCTTGCCAAAGAAGCAGCGAAAATGCCTTTCATTGGACCTTATCACTGTTGTGGACTGCAAAAGAGCTACCTAAATCAAGCAATTAGGAAGGCCTTGGACTGCTGACAGTGTTTCTGACAGGTCATGTGGCCCTGAAATGCCACCTAAATAAACTCGGAAAAGCTGAAGATCAAATCTGCAGTCTATGTCAAGAAGATCTAGAGACGGCAGAACATATTTTGTGAATGTGTTGTTGCCAGCTATATCCGACAACAACACTTCAGTAGGCCTACTGACATCCAGGACGGAAATCCCAGACTAATTCTAAGGTTTATCAAAACTCCTCCAACTACTCTAACAACTAGAAGGGCAATTTTACAATAGATGCATGCTGGTCGTGGTGAGTAAAGGCAGGAGTGCCACTGCCCTCATAGCTAATATCTGTGGTTAGATGAGAATTCCAACTTGGAAAAACTAAACATGTTGGAAATTAAAACAACAATGGAATAAAAAACAAAGTGTTACAGGTTGATGTGGTTTTTTTTATAAAATAAATTTTTGGATTCAGTCAGAATTTATTGCAAAATCTACGACAAGAAAAGGTTGATAATAATCCAACTGACATCACTTCATACTATCCCAGGTAATAGAAGAGAGGAACGTTGATTATTGCAATGTAAAATGTTCCTTAAGTGCCTATAGAGCTTCAGGTAGCACTCTTCTGTCAGAAATGCAATTCTCAAAAACACTAACAGGAACTTCCAATAATACTTAGTTTCCTCACATGAGGCAGTTAATGTAAACGAAAAAGGCTTGATGTTTATGGAATATAAGTTGTTTAATATTTTGCTGAATTAGTTAAGAACATGTCCCATATTATAGATTTTTTAATAAATAAATTAAAAAAGTGTGTTTTGCAAATTAATGCAAATTTAATTTTGAATTTTAATATTCCTAATTAAATCCTGCGTATCGCTGTCTAAAGTTCGATTTTCAAAAAAAGGAAGACAATCAAATTTCATTTTTGACAATGATTTTGCGAAAAAAGCCTGAAACAGATTCAACAAGTTCAATTTTCAAACAAAGGAGGGTACCAAAATATCGTTTTCGGCAATTAACTCCCGAAATATGCTAAGTAGAAAGCCAGAATTTTGGAAAAATATAGAAGAAATATAGAACAATCTGAAACTACGTTCACATATTTAATTATAAGAAAAAGAGAAGGCGCTAAACTTTAAAACAATATGAAACAACTATCAAATTTACGCAAAGAGAGAGGAGCAGACAATATTTAACTTTTTCACCATATCTTTTGAACAATGTTTAAAACTATTAGAGTAACTTGGAACAACTTTTTTAAGATTTCGAAAATAGGTGGTGGTCAAACAATGATTTTCTGTTTCTTGTAAAAAATGTAATGAAGTTTGAAAATTTGATTATATATGGTGGTACTAGAATAATGCTGATTTAGAAACCTGAAGCAATAGGTATCGTCTTCTGTTTTATGTTTTCAGAAAAATGATGTTTTTTGTTTTTCCTTGAAATTTTGATCCATCGTATCCTGTATTTTTGCCACAGGACCACTAAATATGTCTTAGTGGCTGAAGCCTAAGCGAAACATGGTCAATCGAAATCGCTGTTGGTCAATAGACAGTCAATCTTTTTCATCATTTTTGTGGTGTAAACTTTGCCAACCTCATTCTCTTAATATCAATTTTTATACTCCTTTTGTTAACTTTGATGTATTTTTTATACAATCTTCATCGTTTTCGTGTACCCTACAAAAATGGTTCATGGTTCAACAAGAAACGGCTTCCCCATTATATTTTTAAAATCGAATCTTTATAAGTAGTTGCAGGTTGTAACAAAATTTTACAAAATACGCTAATAACTAGAAAAATATACACACAATACGTAAGAATCAATTTTTTTATTATACAACTTCATAATAAAATATAACAAATTACAAATCTAATGTAATTGAAACCATACAATAGTGTTACCATCATCTATAAAATCATCATCGCGTCTATAAATAAATTTCCCCAAACCACTATAATTAATTTTCTCAAAATATTTTCCATAGAAAGCATTGCTAGCAATAACATTATCTGGAGCACAGCTTGTGTGATCGGCAACAACGCATACAGGATGTTCCACTTTTAAAGGCGTTTTCAAAGAGTAACTTTCCAAAATTTCAATATTACGTTTGTCAGTTTCTTTCCAAAATTGGATCAAACACTTGCACAGCCATGGATTCGGATATATAGCGATACTTTCTAAACTAGTCGCATTTTCCAACGATATAGAAGTTATATAATTAAGACTAACATCCACTTGCACTAACCTGTTCGTAATTCGGAAATCGAGGCTAAATAATGAATTCCCAGACAAGTATAATCTCTTTAAACAACACAGCTGATTCGAAAACGTATCGCGATCAATATGATGAATTTTATTAAATTCCAATTTTAAAGTCACCAATTTTAAAACTCCGGAAAACGTATCGGCGTGTAACGATGAAATTTGATTGTGTGATAGAGAGAAAGCCACTATCTTAGTATCCTTGAACCACGTCGAATTTAAACTGGTGAGTTCGTTGTTGCTGAGACACAGATAACTTAAAGCCATGCGGTGGAAAGCACCCTCGGCAATATAAGATATCCGGTTGGAATTTAAATCGAGCACATCCAATCGTAAAGTGTTAAAAACATTGTTCTCAACTGTTCGTAGATGATCTCTTTCGGCTTTGAACGTTTTAAGTTTTGGAGTATTTTGCGCGAATCCTGGTTCTATAACGTGGACATCTGCGTCGTTAAAACCAATCTCGTTTAATAATTTGAGGTTCACGAAAGTTTCCGCGAATATTGTTTTAGTGTGTGAATGTAAAATAAATCTTTCGATGAGCTCATCCTGAATGCATCCGTTGTATTGATGATCCTTCCTCTCACCATTGTAATCTGCCGTAGCGGTAGCCGAATTAAACGTATTCGGACAAGCACAAGTAGATTTCTTCACCAAACTCACTATTAACACTACAGTTATGTACTTCAACATCTTCTATGTGATGTTAGTAAGTTTTAAAACAGTTCGACATTATTTAAAACCGAAACAAGACACAAATTCCGTAAAGAACAGAAGGTGTTATCTGTTCACTTCAGGATATTACAAAGTTATACGTGTAGGACTATGGGAAGCGCAAAATCACATCTGCTGAGAGAATTTAGATTATAATTTTAGGTATTTCAAGTTTGTGAAGACCTGTTCGACTGGATACGTTGGTCGTCGGATGGTTTCTATAATCCAAGGTCGATATACGGAAACAAGTTCATTAATATAAATGAATGCGATACGAATGAATTTTTAATGCAGATCTATTACAGAAACGAGTTAATGTTTGTTTAAATTAAATCCTATCAACAGGTATCAATTTTATCATATACAAAGTGTCCCCAAAAGCAGACCGACAAACGTTTAGATGATGTTCCTTGGGTGTCATTTCATGAAGATTGAGCTCAGCAACTTGTGTCCGATCTCTTCTCGTTTGTATTAAAAAATCCAGCATTGATCATAGGCTGGTGTTGAATTAAAATCTGACAGTGTCACTTATTAAAATTAATGTCTCCTTAAATGCTCAAAATGTCTTCCATCATACTCAATGCATTGATGGAGCTGCTCATGCGTAGACATTACAGCGGCTTCAATTTCTGCTCTTGACAGGCTACGAATGACCTCTTGTATTCGTATTTTCATTTAGTCTCTCGTTGTTGGTGGAATTTGGTAAACAATATCTTTCAACCGATCCCAGAGATAGAAGTCCAAACAGGTGAGGTCTGGGGATCGTGGAGGCTAAGAAAATAGACTTCCTCGCCCAATCCACCTCTGGTAATATGTTAGATCTAAATGTTCTCACACATTTCTTGAGAAATGTACTGGACAACCATCTATGTAGTTGCTAAAACGTATTTTGCCGTAATTGCAAAGAGCACATCTTCTAATAAAATAGGCAGTTGGTTTACCAGAAAATCAAGAAACACGGCAATTAAATGATCAAGTAAATAGGGAAATATAATAGTTCCGACCATACATCGAGACTCCAATGGCTTTGATATTGGACCTCGCGCAACCAGTGTGGATTGTTGTCAGATCAATAATGCATATTATGCAAATTAACGTTTCCATCACTTCTAAAAAGCATTTTAATACTTTTCAATCTTACTTGTGTGTGTAAACAACATAAATTACACTGCCTCTATCAGTATAATTTGTTGACGAGTTGATTTTAGACTTTTGCTTTTCCTCCATGGCCTACTCTTCATATTCTACGTACCTTGCACTTGCATATTATATGCGTTGATAACTATGCCCCTACACGTTTTTCTTACAATTTTTTTAACTAAGAATACTTCGCTATATTTTTATGAAAAAAAGTACCTAATGTTGTATTTAATATTTTAGAGAATTTTGCAATTTTCTATTATAACAAAAAATGCGCTCTAGCGGCATCACTAAGAAATAGACATATCATAGGTAAGATAGGTTTGATGGAACAATAAATGCTTTTCCCAACGAGATCAAGTTTGTTAAAATCAGTTCAGTCGTTTAGGTGTTACAGCTGTTTATTAAAAAAAAAACATTGAATTACCCCCTCCCCTCCCCTCCCTCCACTTTATTTTAATAGATACGTCAAAAAGTGATAAACAAAAATTACTGGAGTAAAGCTTAGCTTTGAAAAGCATATATTTTTTGGTAACATTCACTGGGTGGATTTCAGTGAAAAATCACTTTAAAAGTTTAAGATTGCGGTTAGGCCCCCTGGCGATCATCTTGGAAATCTGAAAATATTTCCCACGGTCTTTTCTTGTCCACTTTAGTAATAAAAATTTTTACCGCAAGTATACTTTCAGTGCATACTGAAGTGGATAAGTACTTCCCGAGGTAATTCTATATATGCTAAATACTGTCACTTTTTTATTTTAAATTGCCAAATTTGTTTTTATATAATTTAATCCAGATTTTTCTTCTGAATTCAACAATACAGGGTGATTGGTGAGAATGGCCTATTAAAAGTATTATACAAACGAAACGGAATTTTAAAACGAAATTTCATGGCTAGATATGGTAGAATATGAACTATCACGTGAAAATATTCTTGAATAAATATCACTTCCGGTTAACCGGAAGTGGGCATCAATTTCGATTTTTTAAATAGCATGCTATAAAATAAATTACAGATTCAGCTTCTACGACGAATTTTATACATATTTTATGTACCATATCCTACACCTAAATACCATTCCTTCGGAGTTATTCGCAATTAAAGAAAAAAAGTGACAGATACCGATCTTACTTTATAGTGATATTACGTCACGTACGTGCAAGAGAGACGAATGAAATTTTGCATACGCGCAGCTGATATTGTGTAGTTACACAACATTTGAAGTTCTTCTCTGTAACATTATACAGTGTGTTTAAAAACTTAGTTGCTTATAAATAAGTTCAATCCGTGAAAAGTTGATTTTTTTAAATAGAAAGTATATATTTTCTTAGATATTCTCATTCTACAAAAGATTCTCTTTTAATCCGTATTAGGTGTTCGTATACCTAAAATGGAAGGTGAATAAGTTATAACGATTTAATTAGCCTCCGTATCTAAAATGTTCAGATATGTCAATTTACTGGAGCAAAGCTGCTTAGTTCATTTGTTTTACATACTTACTTGCCACTTATTTTTGACGTTTGTCCTTTTGTTAATCGTATTTAAGTAAACTGTTGCAACTCAATTATGGAAAATAGACCGTATACAAATGAAGAACTCATGTGTTTATTTATTATACATGGTGAATGTAAGAAAGTAATAGAACGAAGATGCCGAACTTTTAACGAAAAATATCAACATTTAAATCCAATGACTAGCAAGAAGTTTAAAAGTATTTGCATATTTTAATGTATATCCACAGGTATCTATTAGAAGTGCGTCTAATGACCTATTTTACAATACAAAAAATTCTGAAAAAGCACAAAATGTACGATTATGCCATTATGCCAGTACAAGAGATTAAAGTATGTGATCAAATATGGCAAGAATGGAATTTTCTGAACTCATGTTGATGCATATGCAACAGAATCCTACGTTTTTGGCTAATATTATTTGTACTGACAAGGCAAAATTTAGTAGGTAGGTACGTCGTCGAATTATAGAATACCTCAACAGAAACGGTGGCCATATCGAACCATTTAGATAATTTATTTATTTATGTTATTATTATTGTTATTCTTGTGCTTTTTCTATTGTACCTTTTACTACTGTTACTAATTATGTATACCTTTGATATAAATTTACTTTATGTTGGTTGTTAAAATGGCATTTGTTGAGAGTAT
This sequence comes from Holotrichia oblita, assembly GCA_023690525.1. Classification (NCBI taxonomy): domain Eukaryota; kingdom Metazoa; phylum Arthropoda; class Insecta; order Coleoptera; family Scarabaeidae; genus Holotrichia; species Holotrichia oblita. Next base: position 144,828,637 of record CM043018.1, on the reverse strand, counting down.
TTGGGAAAATTCTTAAGTAAACTACATAAGTAAACTAAATTTTTTACTGATGTTGTTCCCTACCATTTCTCTGCGAACATATCGGTTGTTAAAACCTTTTTTATATCCCTGAAAATTCTCAGAAATCGTTTTTAAACTTCTCGCTAATCATTGGTTATAAATGATATCTTTTTCTAAATGTTTGATACGTTTTTTTTCTACTATTTCATTATATTCACATTGCATAATAAATACTCCCTCCGTCCGAAAATATGATATACATTTGAATTTTATTTTTGTCCGAAATTATGGTATACATTCATAACTTTAATTGAAATTGAATTATATAAACGACGTTCAATCTAAGTGGAATCTGGCCTTTTCCAATCTTTTGAACACAATAAACTAGTTGATAACCGTCCTTCGCGCCGAAGCGTAGCCTTATTAATATGAGGAACCTTATATGACTTTCCTCCATCAACCATCACCACCATTCCATGCAGGACTCTAACGTCAAAAGAACATTATCAAGTCTTTCTTCTAATTCAGTGAAGGCGTTTTCGACGGATTGGATCAGTTCGTCAACTGTATTTGGCGAAGCTTTATGTTGCAAAGATTGTATCGAAGATTCAGCTTCTACGACGAATTTTACACATATTTCATGCACCATACCCTATACCTAAATACCATTCCTCCTGAGTTATACGCAATTAAAGAAAAAAAGTGACAGATACCGACCTTACTTTATAGTGATATTACGTCATGTAGGAGTAAGAGAGACGAATGAATTTTTGCATACGCGCAGCTGATATTGTGTAGTTACACAACATTTGAAGTTCTTCTCTGTAACATTATACAGTGTGTTTAAAAACTTAGTTGCTTATAAATAAGTTCAATCCGTGAAAAGTTGATTTTTTTAAATAGAAAGTATATATTTTCTTAGATATTCTCATTCTACAAAAGATTCTCTTTTAATCCGTATTAGGTGTTCCTATACCTAAAATGGAAGGTGAATAAGTTATAACGATTTAATTAGCCTCCGTATCTAAAATGTTCAGATATGTCAATTTACTGGAGCAAAGCTGCTTAGTTCATTTGTTTTACATACTTACTTGCCACTTATTTTGACGTTTGTCCTTTTCTTAATCGTTAATCGTTCTTCAATACACCGGAGAAAAATAGACCTGCACTGTACAATAATTATCGTAAATAAGAGACTGTATTTTAAAAAACAAGAAATCATGTGTTTATTTGTTATACATGGTGAATGTAAGAAAGTTTTAGAACGAAGATGCCGAACTTTTAAATAAAAATATCAACATTTAAATCCAATGACTAGCAAGAAGTTTAAAAGTATTTGCATATTTTAATGTATATCCACAGGTATCTATTAGAAGTGAAAATGACCTATTTTACAATACAAAAAATTCTGAAAAAGCACAAAATGTACGATTATGCCATTATGCCAGTACAAGAGATTAAAGTATGTGATCAAATATGGCAAGAATGGAATTTTCTGAACTCATTGAACGTTCTTGGCCTCGAGAAAACTGCTCCCGACGATTTTTGTTTATTATATGTTGTCGTTCGTGTTTGTGTGAGCTTGTGCAACGTCAGTGTTTTGATAAGTGTTGTATCCTCTATAATTAGAAGACCTACTATTACTATCAACGAAATATTGCCATTTTAACAACCAACTTTGGTTTTTGTTAAGGAATTTTTCCTGACCAGTAATTTACATCAAAGGTATAAATAATTAAATAACAGTAGTAATTATTTTTATTTAAGGACAAGAACAACAACAATAATAATTAAATGCCTCTTTTATCTAAATGGTTAAATAAATGGCCATTATTATAGTTTTTAATTCTATAATTTCTTCGTACACCTTTTGCAGCTCTTAATTGCACCTTCTCGTTTAATTTTGAAAATTTTTGCCTTATTCGGCGTTTGCTAATTCCAAAGTCAATTGTTTGAAAGGCCGTATTCGACCTTCCAAATTTTAAATTATTACCAGAGGCTTCAGTCACGGAAGCTCGGGGATAAAGCTGTTTCATTTCCATGGACCAATGTTTTTGCAATCCATTAGATCCTCAAACATTTCCGTTAACATCGCATCAATTTTACGGTTTGATTAATGTGCTGGAGCACCATCCATTGATTAAAGATGTTATGCCATAAATCTAACATCCTCTTCTAAATCTTGATCGAATCAACTATACGTAAAATTTGCAGATATCCATTGGAATTGGAAATTTTTCTTTTAAATTTTGCGTTCTCCGTCAAATTGAGATTGTTCTTTATTTAGTGCATATTAATTCTATTCTAACCCCTTTCTGTCGAATTTGACTCGTCATCCAATAATATTAGCTAAAAACATGTGTCTTCTTTTGCATTATGTCTATGGTTTTATTAGTTTTGTTAAATTCGTTCCTTAAATTCCTAACTTATCCTCATATTTTCATCTACTCTAATCTTTGTATTTAAAGCATTAATTATCAGAGTCGTGATTTATTATCTTTTTGACGTTCGATTTTTTTGTATTGTAAAATAGGTATATTCAAAATCAGTCATTAGACGCACTTCTAATAAATGCCTATTGGATTCTAATTAAAATACTGCCAATACAATTTCTTCCAGTGTAAGACTTCTCTTTAACTTAAACTCTTGTTGAACTTCCGCTTGCTAAAACTTTTCCATGGCTCTTGAAAATCCTTAGTTCGATTCTTTTAAACTTCTTGTTAGTCATTGGATTTAAGTATTGATAAATCCTCCTGTCTATTTTTCTGAGGCGCCACAGGAACCAGCAAATTTGCGTTAAACGTTCGGCATGAGAGTTCTATTATTTTTTGAAGTTTATTTGCCGTTGATTAACGCTGGGCCATTTCTTCATTTGGTTGACGATTATTTTTTCCTTCATAATTCAGCTGCCAGTTTACTTCGTATATTAACAAAATGTCTCCAGACGTCAAAATAAGTCGCCAGTAACTATGTCCAAATGAGCTAAGCTGCTCTGCTTCAGTGAGGTTGACACCATCTAATTCATTTTACTCGTAATTCATGTACGTTTATTAAACTTATTGGTACTATTATAACTAATTCACTCCTTCATTTTTTCTATAGGATATCTAATATATATTAAAAGTGATGTCTTTGTTACCTAATTAATAATGCAATCGCTGCACCTTTCCATTGCTACAAACCTTAACCTAGATTGAAATTATTTATAAGTATTTACTTTTTTAAACAACCTACTAATTTACACCATTACAACTTCAAATGATGTGTATGCAACAATATCAGCTGCGTTTTTAATAATGCAATCTAAAATTTCATTCGTCTCTCTTACTCCTACATGACGTAATATCACTATACGTCGTCTGAATTTCTTTAATTGAATAACTCAACAGAAACGGTGGCCATATCGAACCATTTAGATAATTTATTTATTTATCTTATTATTATTGTTATTCTTGTGCTTTTCTCTATTGTACCTTTTACTACTGTTACTAATTATGTATACCTTTGATGTACATTTACGTTATGTTGGTTGTTAAAATGGCATTTGTTGAGAGTATTTGGGAAAATTCATATTAAACTACATAAGTAAACTAAATTTTTTACTGATGTTGTTCCCTACCATTTCTCTGCGAACATATCGGTTGTTAAAACCATTTTTATATCCCTGAAAATTCTCAGAAATCGTTTTTAAACTTCTCGCTAATCATTGGTTATAAATGATATCTTTTTCTAAATGTTTGATACGTTTTCTTCAAATATTTCATTATATTCACATTGCATAATAAATAAATTCATGATTACTTAATTTAGTGTATTTTCAATGCTAATTAATTACACTAAGGAAAATGTATTGTACACAAGCGACACAATCTGTATGTTATTATAGGTAATGTAAAAATTATTAATTGCATTGTTATACAGCACGAAAAAATAGTAAAATTACAATATGTATACAATAATAAATACAATAATTTTTTGTTGTCGTAAAATGCATTCTCATATTGGGTACGATAGTTATTGTACAGTGCAGGTCTATTTCTCTCGGTGTATGCGAGAACGATTAACAGGTGTCAAAATAAATAGTAAGTAAGTATGAAAAACAAACAAGCTAAGCACCCTTGCTTCCGTAAATTGACGTATCTGAGCATGTTAGGTACAAAGGGTAATTAAATCGTTTATAACTTATTCACGTTCCATTTTAGGTATAGGGACACCCAATACGGATTAAAAGAGAATCTTTTATAGAATCAGAATATCTAAGAAAATATATACCTTTCCATTTAAAAAAATCTACTTTCCGTAGATTGAACTTATTTATAAGCAACTAAGTTTTTAAACACCCTGTATAATGTTACAGAGAAGAACTTCAAATTTTGTGTAACTGCACAATATCAGCTGCGCGTATGCAAAATTTCATTCGTCTCTTTTACTCCTACGTGACGTAATATTACTATAAAGTAAGATCGGTATCTGTCACTTTTTTCCTTTAATTGCGAATAACTCAGAAAGAATGGTATTTAGGTATAGAGTATGGTACATGAAATATGTGTAAAATTTGTCGTAGAAGCCGAATCTGTAATTTATTTTATAGCATGCTATTTAAAAAATCGAAGTTGATGCCCACTTCCGGTTAACCGGAAGTGATATTTATTCAAAAATATTTTCACGTGATAGTTCATATTCAACCACATCCAACTGCAAAATTTTGTTTTAAAATTCCGTTCCGTTTGTATAATACTTTTAATAGGCCATTCTCACCAATCACCCTGTATATTGACAACCTAATTAGAATGCTTTCACTTTCATTTTATTCAAAAAATAAATAAAGGGGTAGAGGAAAAAAGAACATTTAATATTAGTCACAACATGCGATCGTCGATAATTTCTTCTAGTTTTCCTACATACAACCATTCCTCATAGAATACCCGGTCCCTGGTTGAATGAAAATCGAGCTCAGTTGATCTAGCTCAGAAGCGATTTCTTCTATATCGATGTCAGTGGATGCATCATATACCAATTCCTTTTCATCGCAACTCGAGGAAGAAGACGAAGAAGTCGATGATAAAATTTGATTCCATTTTTCATTTTCATTATTGCCAGAAATATATTTCTTTTGTGGGACTGATGATGTTTGCTTACGTGGTTTATGAGGATTATAGGAAGGTGAATTATTTATAAATCTTAATCGATCTGGGCTAATTTTATTTTGACTTTCCTCTAGTAATCAACTGTTTGTGGATTTCTTTATCACAACAGATTTGTCGCGTACGTTTACTCTAACAAATTCATTTCTTTCTAGTTTCACCTCATTGTTATTTTTAGAAAAATCTTTAACATTTAAAGTACCGCCAATATTTAATTGAGAAATATAAATGACATAGAGTTCGTAAGTCTTTGGTATTAATGTTATTTTTGGAGTACATTTCTAGGTTTTTCAGCATTCTAATATCTTAATTTTCACAGTTTGATAATATATATATATATATATATATACTGCTTCTTCATCTTCACTGCTTTCATATATTCCGGAATCTTTTTCTTATTTTAGTTTTGTACTAAACAACATAGGAATAGCAGCAATTTGAATCAAATTTCATTCCTAGATTGTCTGTATCAGCTAGTGCTTTTTCTAAAGCTTCTATTAGAATTGCAGCAATACATTCATCATCGCTTTATCGAGGGGACTGACATCGTATGTTCATGTCGCGAGTTCGTCCGACTTTTCGTCGGATCACAACCCAATTTTTATTACATTTGGGGGTGAGCTACAGTCGTCCGAAGTGTCGCCTCGCGGGTCTGTTGATTGGGAGCAGTTTGCTGCGGGTGTTCGTCAGGCTGTTGATGGGTCGGTCTTTTCTTTCGACCGAGTTCGTTCTTTGGAGGGTGCTGCGGAGCGCCTTACGGGCATAATCTCTAGTGCCGTCAAGAGCTCCACATCTGTTTCTGCGCCTGTTCCGGCCAGATGGCTGCCGCGGGAATTAAGGGACCTGCTTCGTCTCAAGCGCAAAGCCAGGAAAAGGGCACAGTCCACCAAGTGCCCTATTGACTTTGAGAATGCTAATCGTCTAGCTGCGCGTCTTCGCTCTGAACTAAGATCTTTTCGGGAAAATCAGTGGTGGCGTGGCGTTTCTGAGGCCATACCTGATGACGGCTCGCTCTGGCGATTATCAAAGGCCTTGAAAAGGAAGAAGGCGAGGGATGTTGAAGGTGTTCCGCTTCAAGGTAGTGTCGGGCTTGCTCGTACTGCTGTGGAAAGGGCGGTTGTCTTTACGGACCATTTGGAGAGGGTGTTTCGTGGTGCGGAGGGTCAACCTCAATACGGCCCTTTACACCGTGAGGTTGACCTCTTCATTGGGGGTTTGGATTTAAATGGAGGGGGATCCGCTTCCTGAAGTTGGCAGGGATGAGGTTTTGGGTGCGATAGCGCGTCGCAGGAGTGGCAAGGCTCCTGGAGATGATGGGATAACCAACACTGCCCTGAAAAAGCTGCCATCTAATGCCATCGACATCCTGGTGCAGATCCTGAATGCCATGCTGAGTCAACGCGTATTTCCGAACGTCTGGAAGCATGCGAGTGTCCTCATGCTCCACAAGCGCGGTAAGAATGCTGCATTACCAACTAGCTTTAGGCCGATAAGTCTCCTCTCGAATCTGTCCAAGGTCGTCGAGTCTATTATTCTCACGAGACTTCGAGATATCATCACCGAGGGTAACCTGTTACCCGACGAACAGTTCGGATTTCGGGAGGGCTTATCGACGAAGCGAATGCGCTGGAGCTGAGGCACTCGACGGGCGCTGTTTTTTTGGATTTCGCCCACGCGTTTGATTCGGTGTGGCATGACGGTCTGCTTTTTAAGATGGGCAGTTTTGGAATCAACCCAAATATGATTGCTCTGGTCGGCTCCTATCTTGCCGGCAGGAACTTTGCCATTAGGATGAGCGACGTACTACCCGATCGTAGACGAATATTCGCCGGGGTACCGCAGGGTTCGCTTCTGGGTCCAGAGTTATTTGTATTATTTACGAGCGACATACCAAGGTCACTTTCGACTCATCTTGCAATTTATGCAGATGATACTGCAATTTACATATCATCTCGTAATGATGCCTTGGTGTGTCGCCGTCTTCAGAGATCCGTCAACGAGATCTGCGACAGGGCGACGAAGTGGCGGCTTGTCATCAATGCCGACAAATGTATGGCGATAAGGTTCTCCTTGAAACGTAATCGTCCACCCGCTAACATCACGATTGGGGGCCAAGTGCTGCCTTGGCAAACGCGTGTGCAATACTTGGGGTTAACTTTAGACACAAGGCTGACGTTTCAACACCACTTTTCCGCGATTGCCTCCAAGTTTCTACGTGCACGCGGGGCGCTGGCTCCTCTCTTGTGCTGGAAGAGCTCTTTGAGTTTAAAGATCAAGCTCATGAGCTATGTGGTGTTTCTCCGACCAATTCTTACTTATGGTGCCCTAACCTGGTCCAGCGCCAGTAAATCGCAAGTAAAGCGGCTCAACATTCTACAGAACCGGGCGCTGCGAATCATCGTCGCAGTGCTTTGGTTCGTGAGCAACGCTCAGATCCATAGAGATCTGAACATTCCGCCTCTGAGCGAGTATGCGATGGGGGAGCTGGATCCCGATAGACCCCCTCCTCGTGTGGCTGTAAGAAAAATCTTAACGATGACATTGTAGATGCCGGCCGCGATTTGGTCGCCCTGTCGCAGATCTTCGAATTTTCCCAGACCGAAAAAGAACCCTGTGGTTAGAAGAACCACCATCATCCAGCGATAAAAAGGCTTACGGATTTACCAGCTTTAGCGCAAAGGAAGACCTATGAATACATTCATCACTAATATTATGTAGGTCTTGATCTTCTACTTGTAGATTATACAGATTATCGGTTTTCTTAACTTCTCTAGGAAAAAAAAAACGTTAATGGCTTGAATTCTATTCAGTCCTTGAATAATTTCCTTCATAAGTTTACCTTTGTCGAAAAAGTCGAAGTCATAGACCGTGTGCTTCGAAATATTTGTTTGCAGACTTGGCTACTAAAGAGCCAGGGAAGAAACATATTTTGGGAGAGTTTATCATTTATTTGAAATGTCTTTATAAGATTGATTAAAGAATGAGCGTTCAGCTCAATACATAAATATTAGATGTTATAAAATTTTTACTTAGATTATACGTTGGGTGTTTAATAATCCACTGCCTCCAAATTCGCAGGCAGATGACACTGTACTTTGAATTGTGGGTTCAAATGAAAAATTCCAAAATAATCGTCATATTGGTCTTCAGGAATAATTGACGGTACATGTTACGGTAAAATAAATTACCCCAAAAAACGCCTTCTTTCTGACTCCGCTATTCAAATTTGAATCTCTCTCGACTTCAGGTCCTTTTATTTCATTTGAATCTTTATTTCTTTTCCTTTTCGTTCGTTGGAATCTTTTCTTGTTTTTCTATTCTTTCTCCTCTTCTTTTTTCATTTTCCAATCTTTTTCTAAATCTTTTCTTTTTTTATATTCTCATATCAATCGTTCTCTTTTTCAATCAATCAAATTTTTTCTTTTTCTTCTTTTCTAAAACCACTTTTTCTTCACCTGACTTTTCTGTCTATCTTTTCTGTCAAGTTTCAAAAAACCTTTTTTTTTTTTTTTTTTTTTCTTTGGATGTGCTTCCTTCAGGTATAAGAGTTTATTGAAAAAAATTGGCTGCAAAGTCTAACAAATAAGAAAGAACTAATAAATTCATTGAACCAAATTTAATTCATTCCATGCCGGTTAGAATTAATGCTGTTATAAAAGCAAAGGGCGGAAACACCAAATAGTGATTAAAAAGTTCCCTGACGTATAATAGATTTAGGTTATTCAACCCTTGTGTTCTATTTGAAATATTTTTGTAATTTCCACATTTGTGCAAATTTGTATTTTTTAGATATTTCACAAAAAAAAAAGTGTTTGTTAAACAATATAATTCTGTGCATAATTTGTGACATGCATAAAACATGTCGTAAACAAATTTTAAATACTAAATTTACATTTAATTATCCATAAAATTAACACTGAGATATATCTTAACAATTCGTAGGTGTTCGGATTTCATTTCACAATACTGTATATAGAATGTACAAGAATCAAATTTTTATTATTATTTAATTATAAAATACAACAAATTACAAATCTAATATAATCGATACCATATAATAGTGTTAACATAGTCTACAAAATCATCATCGCGTCTATAAACATATTTCCCAAAATCATTATAATCAATTTTCTTGAAATATTCTTTATACAAAGCATTCATAGTAATAACACTATCCGCACCACAACTTGTGTAACCGGCAGCAATGCATAAAGGATGCTCCACTTTTAAAGGCGTTTTCAAAGAGTAACTTTCCAAAATTTCGATACCACGTTTTTCAGTTTCTCTCCAAAATTGCATCAAACACATGCACGCCCATGGATTCGGATGTATCGCGACACTTCTTAAACTAGTCGTATTCTCCAACGATATAGAAGATATAAAATTAAAGCTAACATCCATTTGCACTAACTTGTTCGTAATTTGGAAATCGAGACTAAATAATGAATTCCCAGACAAGTACAGTCTCACTAAACAACACTGTTCCGAAAACGCATCGCGATCAATATGATGAATTTTATTAAATTCCAATTTTAAAGTCACCATCTCTAAAATTCCGGAAAACGTATCGGCATGTAACGATGAAATTTGATTGTGCGTTAGAGAGAAAGCCACTATCTTAGTATCCTTGAACCACGTCGAATTTAAACTGGTGAGTTCGTTGTTGCTGAGACACAGATAACTTAAAGCCATGCGGTGGAAAGCACCCTCAGCAATATGAGATATCCGGTTGGAATTTAAATCGAGCACATCCAATGGTAAAGTGTTAAAAACATTATTCTCAACTTTTCGTAGATGATCTCTTTCGGCTTTGAACGTTTTAAGTTTTGGAGTATTTTTCGCGAATCCTGGTTCTATAACGTGGACATCTGCGTCGTTAAAACCGATCTCGTTTAATAATTCGAGGTTCACGAAAGTTTCTGCGAATATTGTTTTAGTGTGTGTCAGTAAAATAAATCTTTCGATGTACTGGTCGTGAATGCATCCATCGTATTTATAATCCTCTCTTAAACCATTGTAATCTGCCGTAGCGATAGCTGATTCAAACGTGTTCGGACACGTACAAGTAGATTTCTTCACCAAACTCACTATTAACACTACAGATATGTACTTCAACATCTTATTTGTAATGCTACTAATTTAAAACAGTTCAACCTTATTTAAATGACTCGTATTACACATTTAGATTATTATTATCGATGTTTTTTCTCTGTGGTAAACCGAAACAGTACACAATTTCTGTTAAGATCGTAATGGGTTATCTAATCAATTCGGGATATTGCAAAATAGACAAGTTATGCGAGTATAATACAGTTTAAAAAATTAAAAAATACATCTTTTCGTATTCAATATATTCTTTTAAAATCGTCTGTCAACAGGTCGGTAGTTAATTGGTTGTAATAGTAGCGAATACAGTGTAACAGAAAAATAGAATATCAAAAGATAGAGGAAGATCTAATAAAATGGAGGATGACAAATATAAAATTCTTCTATTCAGTGGCAACAACTTCAGCAACTGAAAGTTCAGAATTGAGATATTTCTAGAAGAAAAAGCTTTAAAGGAATGCTTAGAAGAAAGAAAAGATATTTACAATGTAACGTCTGGAATGAAAGAAGAAGAAAACAAAGCGACAGAGGATCTACTTAAGGAAAGAATAGGGAAAGAAAAACAATGCAAAATTATAATTATACAACGGATAGCTGACAGTCACCTAGAATATGGATAAGAAAAAGGAAACTCCGTGCGAAATATGGAATATTTTTCAAAGGAAAGGTATAGGCAATCAACTATTGTTAAGAAAAAAATCGATGAAAGTAGAAGAGAGCGACAGTATGGAAAATCATCTGTTAAAATTTGACAAGCTAATTGGAATGGTAGAATTGGTACTTAGATTCCGATGCCTCAGATCACATGTAGAACAACATAAAGTACTTTAAAATGTTAAAGAAACTGGGTAAGCCAATAAAAATATCTGTCTATTGTGTTCGTAGATTAGAAATGTCTGGTTGGATCATGTGAACTGTAAGACAAAAGGAAGTTGTAGAAGGAATAGAACGTGCTCTAGAAAAGAATGAACAGATATGTGAGTCATGCATAGCTACACACTTCAGTGTAATTTATCTCATTGAAACTAAGAGTGAGGTCACAAAATATTTAAAAGAATATGAAAGATCCGATAGAAAAGAAAGTAATAACTGGATATGACATAGTGTTCGATGAAAACAACTTTATATTTGAAAGGGAGGAGGCTTCTGATATGTATTTATATTCCCAATATAGAGACAACACGTGAAATAACAGACACAGCAGAAGAAGAAAAAGAACGAAAGTGGTCATGAAGAAGAAACAGAAGTAGAAGATAACACAACAACAGATTTATTGGAAACACAGAAGAGAACAAGAAATCCACCTGGATATCTAGTAGACTATGATACAACATGTTTAGCCATGAATGTAGAGTCATACGTTGACAAATTACCACTTACCTTAGAATAATCTCAGATGAGACCTGACAGTAATCACTGGAAGGAAGCTATCGAAAGTGAAATGGAATCATTAATTAAAACCGACAATTGGACTCTAGTAAGAAGACCAGCTTTGTGTGCAGCTTTAAGCATTAAAAGTGGCAGGGCTCCCGGACCTGATAAAATCCCGCCTGAAGCAAATAAAAATTGCTGGAAGTTGTTCGACAGAGATGCTAGTCGGTGCCATGAACAACCTACTGAGGACACAGGAATTCCCTGAAAATTGGAAGATAGCTAAGGTTATATTAAATACTGAAGAATGGAAAATCTCCTGAACATGCTAGTTCCTACAAAAACACCTTAAGCAAACTTCCAGAAACGCTATTGAAGAACTGAAGGAAAGAGGTGACTTCCATCAGCACCAATACGGATTTCGCAAGGGGAAATCAACTACCCAAGCAATTCAGACCGTGGTAGAAATGTTCAATGAACGCATCGACGTTAAAAATGCTTTCAATTCGGCCCGTCACAGTTTTAATCATTAGAGAGCTGCAGGACAGAAAGGTTTCCGAATATTTGGTTAGATTTGTAGCAAATTACCTCACGGACCGAAAAATCATGTTCGGAAAAAAACGAAACGATCGATGTGAGTGCGGGTGTACCGCAGGGATCAGTGCTGGGACCAGTTCTCTGGAACATTCTTTATGACAGTGTGCTAAGTCTAGATCTGACCAGTGATGCGATGTGTGTTGCATTTGCCGACGACCTGGCGCTGGTGGTTGGGGCCAGTGACAAACAGACACTGATTAAAAATACAAACGACTGCCTACAAGAAATAAGTACGTGGATGAAGGCACACGGATTAGCGCTCGCTCCAAATAAAACCGAGGCCATAATAACAAGAGGCAAAAGGAACAGGGAGATGGTAACCTTTACTTTAGATGGGACAAGGATTAAGTACCTAGGAGTGCGACTAGATGTGAGAAGGTCATTTGGTGCGCATGTACTGATGGCAGCAAATAAGGCAGAACAAAGAACAGCTAGCCTAACTAAACTGATGCCCAAAGAGCTGCAAAAAGGCAGTTTTGAGCAGCACGGTTCATAATATACTGCTGTACGGAGCGCCGGTATGGCACGGAGTTCTACGTATCAAGAAATACCGTGAAATTTTGGAAAGAACTCAAAGGAACATCCTGATACGCGTTGCCTCATCATACAGGACCGTATTGCTGGCTCTACAGGTGGTCACTGGTACAACACCGATCGACCTAATGGTTAGGGAGAGGACCTACACCTACATACAACCATGCAGAGGGTAATGCAAAGGTAGCAAGTCACGGGGCAAAGGAAAGAACCCTGGCGATATGGCAAGATGGGAAAAGGAGGAAGTAAAAGCCCAATGGACGAAACGTTTGATTCCAGATCTTAGAGTGTGGATACAATGTAAACACCGTAATGTGGATTATTACCTGACCCAAGCTTTGACGGCACATGGATGTTATCGAGCGTTTGCCAAAAGAATAGGGAAAGACGTGGAAGATGGCTGTGTATAATGTAATAAAGTAGACACAGCAAAGCATACAGTTTTTGAGTGCAACAGACAGGAAGAAACCAGAAAAACAACACATAAAAAGATTGGTAGTGAAATAACATCCGATACGCTAATTCCACTGATGTTAAAATCTGCGGAGAACTGGAACACTATCCACAAAATGATCAGGAAAATCATGCACACGAAGGAGCTCGACGAGAGATAGGCAACAACAACAGAAATAGGCCAGAAACGAATAAGATAATCTAGGCAGGCGACGGTATCTGATGATATATTTTGTATAAATGGTTCCGGATATCGGAGAGGGCTTTTGAGGGGTTTTTAGTGGGTAGGCTTTATTGAGAGTCCCACACTAGCAAGTTGCGAACGATCAAAGCACTTGGTGTGCATTAAGCATTTTCCCCTGACTAAAAAAAAAAAAAGTAAGAAGACCAGAAAACGCTAAAATCATTAGTTGTAAATGGTTGTTCAAGTTAAAACACCATGAAAATGGTGATATTTCAAAATACAAAGCAAGATTAGTGGACTATCAGGAAACATTTGCTCCCGTTGCGAAGATGAAAGCACTAAAATTATTACTAGCTGTTGACAACAAACATGAGTACTTCCATCAGATGGATGTGCGAAGTGCATTTCTAAATGGAATTTTGAAAGAACTGCTAACATGGTTTGTAAGCTAAACAAGGCCATATATGGATTGAAACAATCCCCAAGGTGTTGGTACAAGAGATTAAACAATTTCTTGATTCAAAACGAATTTAGTAGATCAAATTCAGATCACTGTTTATATATCTATAAAAAATAACTACATTGAAAAGTCGATGTTTTTGCTAGTATTTATTGATGATATTATAATAGCAAGCAGACATGAAGAAGAAATTACTTTCATAAAGAATAAGTCAAAAAATTGAAGTACTTCCTTGGGCTCACGATTACTCAGAAGAGAGAATATGGAACATTGGAAATTTCACCTAATTGACGTACTACAAAAATTTGGAATGCTAGAATGTAAACCATCATCGACCCCGATAGAACCAGCACTGAACATTATGATTGAAAATGAAGACAAAGGACTAGAAACTATTCATAGACAATTGATAGGATGCTTGCTGTGCTTGAGTCAGTTCCAACACAAACCTAACACCTACTACTGGATATGTCTACTACAAACATATATGGATGTCTATGTGTATGGTCATCAAAGAAGCAAGGCTCAGTTTTACACACAGGTCATTTGGATGAAGAGGATTCTACAAGAGATGGGACTAAAAATCAATGACGCGATAGAGATCTTTGAAGATAATAAAAGTTGCAACAAAACAAATAGAAATCTAAAGCTAAAGCTAAAGCACTACCAAGATTCAGATTTCAAAAATTAGTTGAAGAACTAGGACTAAACTAAACAGAATGTGTGTTATTAAGGGGGGAGGGGAGGTGGAGGGGTATAGGATTTAATGCAATAGTAAAACAAGAAGACTAATAACTTGGGAATTGCTCAGCCAGATAGGAAAGGCAGAGGCCAAACTAACAAAAGAATGAAGGAAGAAAATCGACGTTTAGTAATTTTTGTATTTACAACTTCATTTCTGGAAAAGGAGGATCCCAAGAAATAGGATCTTGCTTGTTAGACTTTATCAAAGCCTTACCACAAAATATTACGAAATTTATAGCATATAGTGTGTCTTGGAGTGGACAAAATAAAAACAAAAATATTTGCAAATTGTTTTTGTTTCTAGTAAAAGCCACACAATTACAAATACATCATAAATTTTTAGAACCCGGACACACCTATATGGAGTGCGATCGAGCGTTTGGCTTATAGAAAAACGAAAGATAAAAATGCCACAAATATTTGTTCGGCAACATTGAACCGTATTAATAAAAAACACATCAAAAAAGTTTATTGTTCATAACATGAGTGCTGAAAATTTTCACTGTTTTTCACATCTAAATAATTTAATCAAAGATCTAAAGAAAGACACTGAAGCAGGGCCGCCATCAGCACAGCCAGGGCCCTGGCCAAAATAATACAACGGGCCCACTCCCTCTCAATATCTTGATGTGTTTTATTTTTGTCAATAGTATTACTATATGGATTAAGGTTTATGAAAACAAAACTTAAAGACTTAAATAATGTTGATAATAACAGTAATAGATTCTTCTTCTCACCTTTCTTTCTGCGAAAGTTTGAATAATTGAGTCAAAATTCAATGTTCTTGCTAGCCTAGACTCAATAGACAAACACTCCCAATATTTAAATTGATTTTTTATTTGCATGTATTTGTTCAACAAACTTTTTGACTGTATACATTTTTTGATCAACCCTTATTTTAATCGAGCCGCCCGGAAGACCGGGTATAATAAATATATTTTGTCGGGTACTGACAATAAAAAAAAACAAACGCAGCTTTTATCAGGACACCATTTACTCAACATAAGAATATTCATTAAAAAAAAACTTACCAAAGTGTTGAGATCAGCATTGAACTCCTCCAATTTAGGCCCCGTAGTAATATGTTCACCACTGCTGACACTAGCCAGTATCCTTTTCCTATGACCGATCTTCTCGATGTCCAGAACGGCGGATAATTCCACATCCCAGATGCGTTTTATCCTCTCCATATCGTGGTAGAGATGTTTGGCGAACGTTTCCGAATACTGCTCCAAATGAATCCGCCTCAACCAGCTATCCACTGAATTGCACTGTTCGTTCACGTTATTGTTATTACACTGAGCCTGATCGTTCACTTTAAACGGTAAATGTTTACAAGCGTCTAATATAATTTGCCGTTCTAATTCACTAGCGATACCCATCTCCTTCAAATCGGTATCTTCTAAAACACCATTCTGGAAAAAATTTAATACGTTTCTCTAACCCTATAATGATCTTTAATTAAATTAATAATCAATTGCGTATTTGGGAAAACGATTGGAAAGAATCAAATAGCTCAAAAAAATTATTATTCCACTCACCAAAAACTCCAAATCATCAAATCCATTATTTATAAACAAACTAACGTAATCACTCATATCCAGGCTCCCTAACCACTTTTCTACGGTGCAAATACTATCGGCCGTTAAACTATTCTGGGAGAAGCTCAAGCTCATCAATCTATTCTGAAATTCCTTCTCCAATTCGGCGACGAAGACCGATTCCCTAACCAGCCCCGTCCCAAACGAAGCCATGATCTCCTGAATCTTAGCCCATTCTTCTTGCTCGTCGAAAGGACTGAGTGCGGAGACTCTCTCTTTATTTTCCTTATTTTCGGATTCCTTATCCGATCCGGAGGAATTATTACATGATTTCTGGTGATCGTTTTTCACGCTATCACCGTTAGAGCTGTCGTAGACTCGTTTGAGCTTCTTCAGGGTTTTAGGTCTTTCGGCCGGTTGATTTTTGTTTGAATTCAAGATTTCGTTGGTACGTGTTGAGCCTTTGATTAAACCTGTAAGTTTAATTAAATCTAGTGGTAATTTCAATTGTTTATTATAATATTCGATATAAAACGTAATTAACGACATCTGAACTGCAAGAGTTTAATACTTGACTCGAAACGAAAGCTTTACGGATGTTTCTACCATATGTTGCCGTTTAATTAATTCAACCGTTTTCCTCTCTCTTTCTCCGCGGACCTCCTTCTTTTCCCGTGGCGCTTCGAAGTTTAAATAAATATAATAATACATTTTTGAACGACCCCGGTGAAATAACCAAGAGAGACCGGGGCGGGATTGTAATTTTAATTAAGAGAGAAAACGGTGGTCTTTGGACCGAGAGAACCGGTTGGAAAAAGGTAAACAATGAAGAAATAACAAAATGCCGCAGTAATATTCAAGAGAGCAACAACTTAAACTCTTGGATCCGTTAACAATTTATTATGTACAGGATTTAATTAATACACATTTTAGAAACCGCTAAAACAATATTTATATGTGTGTATATAGAATACGAAAGGGATATTGTCGTCTCCAAGATTATAAATGCAAATTTATATTTATTGGTATCATTTTACCAGATCATTAATTCAAAGAACGCATTTTTGAAAGTCCAAAAGAAGACCAACTATTCTTGCAAGACAAAACGTTGAGGTGGTCAAACAGAATCCTACGTTTCACGAAAAACAAGGGTCCTAAGATTGTCCTTTGAGGCACTCCTATCGATGTTTTAGAATGTTGTGATATTCCAGACCACAACTTGGCTCCTACCTCTTAGGTGTGACTCCAATAAATAATTAGTGGACCTAGCAAGGGAAAGGGGTGGAAACAAGCATTAAAACGATTAGAAAGTGAGTTTTGGATTGGTTGGAATCAATCTAAAGTCTAATGGTCTATCCTTCAAGATCAGTTGGTGGAAGCAAGCATTAAAACGATTAGAAAGTGAGTTTTGGATTGGTTGGAATCAATCTAAAGTCTAATGGTCTATCCTCCAAGATCAGTTGGTGGAAGCAAGCATTAAAACGATTAGAAAGTGAGTTTTGGATTGGTTGGAATCAATCTTAAGTCTAATGGTCTATCCTTCAAGATCAGTTGGTGGAAGCAAGCATTAAAACGATTAGAAAGTGAGTTTTGGATTGGTTGGAATCAATCTTAAGTCTAATGGTCTATCCTTCAAGATCAGTTGGTGGAAGCAAGCATGAACACGATTAGAAAGTGAGTTTTGGATTGGTTGGAATCAATCTTAAGTCCAATGGTCTCTCCTTCAAGATCAGTTGTCGATGTGATATTCCAGACCACAGCTTGGCTCCTACCTCTTAGGTGTGACAAGAGAAAGGGGTGGAAAAATTAGAAAGTGAGTTTTGGATTGGTTGGACAATCTTAATTTAATGGTCTAAAAGATCAGTTGGTGGAAACAAGCATTAAAACGATTAGAAAGTAAGTTTTGGATTGGTTGGAATCAATCTTAAGTCTAATGGTCTATCCTTCAAGATCAGTTGGTGGCAGCAAGCATTAAAACGATTAGAAAGTGAGTTTTGGATTGGTTGGAATCAATCTTAAGTCTAATGGTCTATCCTTCAAGATCAGTTGGTGGAAGCAAGCATTAAAACGATTAGAAAGTGAGTTTTGGATTGGTTGGAATCAATCTTAAGTCTAATGGTCTATCCTTCAAGATCAGTTGGTGGAAGCAAGCATTAACACGATTAGAAAGTGAGTTTTGGATTGGTTGGAATCAATCTTAAGTCCAATGGTCTCTCCTTCAAGATCAGTTAAGAAAATCCTGCAATTCCTTTGTATCGGACATCACCAATTACCAAATCCTCACTATCGACAAGGTACGCAAATAGAACGAAAACTCTTGCAAAACTTTAACAATACTACAGAGGCTGTGCCTTGTTAAAAGCCTAGGTCGTCAGTAGTTTAAGGCACTTCCTGATTAAAGATGAACAGCAAAGCAAAAGACTTTGATCTTCCAAAATCGGTAAGAATGTCGAAAGAAGCTGTGGTCTCGTATGTTTTGATTATTGATTAATAGTTCTTCAGATTTTGGTCAAAGACTTGGGGATTAGAAGATTTTGGAAAGTGCTATTATTGATGATGAATGAAGGGTGGCACCCTTGAACCTTCTCAAGATAAAAAAAAACTTCAAGACTGATAGCCAGAATTTGTGCCAGAATTCAAGTTAGAAAAAAGCTATTAATGTTGCATATCACGTGCCTCAAGAGAGTCATATTAACTAATTTAGTTAGAACATGGATTCCTAACATCAAAAACAGCACAAATTAATTTCATGTAACTCGTTAAATTATAAATTAACTTAATTAATTTCAGTTTTAATTAATTTTCTATTTACTTGGTCTGGCCAATGTACATACAGATACATAAAATGCCCGTATATGCAACCAGCGATACGCAAATTATTTACAACTTTTATTTACTTTTGTATTGTATGAATATGTTTTTCCCGGTATAATTCGCCATTAACAAATATACGCTGGTAAACATCATTTTTAATTAGCAGAATGGGACGGCAATTTCGAAATGCGATAGGTGTGAAAATTGTGGTAAATTTTAATCAAGCTACGAACGTAATTAGTAATTAGATATGCTAATATAGAGAGAAAAAAATTGCACCCGTATATTTTGAGGGAAATTAACGCTAATTAGAGGTATAAATTAGGAGATATCTTACCTGCGAATGGTGCATCCGATTGGTACTCTTCAACAATATTATCCACACTTCGATCGGATAACGAAACACTACTCGAGAAGCTCCCGCTAGACTCGTCGTAGATTAAAAGATATTCATCTTCAGTTTCAGTTTCCATATCTTTAGAACGTCTTTTGTACTCCTAAGAAGGTATTTTTCATTTCTTAAAGATATACACCGCCAGCATCTCAAGCATTAAGCTCATTATAGCACAGATATAATGTGTGTAAAGCGTAAGCTTGGGTTTAGATGGACATGCAACAGAACATGCTGTATAATATGTATGTCAATGTTGAATTAGTAGTGTAGGAGCATCGTTTTCCGATTTTCTTGCGTTAGTAGAATATTAATACATCTTTTGCAGCTAAAAGTATTCAGATATTACAGCAGAATAGATTAGTGGTAGAAAGCAATCGCTGCAATGAAGCTATTACAAAAGCTAAAGTCCTTCAGGAATGTCGAAATTATCAAATTGTCATTCTGGAAGTTTCAACACCCTGTATATCGAAAAGTAAACGCTTCCGAGCTGAAGTTGTTATAAACTTTTGTCATAAAATATCGTAAGGAATTATATCCCGAAGTTACTGCCGTTAGTTCGGAAACACCCTGTATACCCCATATACAGGGTGTATCCGAAGTAAAGAGTGAAATTTTGGTAATCGATAGTATGAGTTATTGCGAATAAAATTTCTTATATAGACATAATACTTTTTATCAATGGTTACGGAGATATTATCAAATTAACGTCTTGATGTCAGTACTTACCTTTTATTTCGTCTCAATTCTTTTGTGAAGGAGTGTATGTAAGTATACGTGAGAGTGTACTATATATATAATAGCATAAATTGTGAATTAATCTAAAGACGTCAAAACAAAAGGTGTGTGACGCAGACAAAAAAGAGAGGTGCAAATATAGGGTACACAAAAACGAAAAAAATTGGATAAAACGTTATAAAATTATTTATTTAAAAAAAAACAACAAAAATACATACATGTAATACTTTCGATTATTGGAAAAAAATGCATATATAATGCAATGGTATAACATATATATGTGTATATAAAATTCGATAGGTGAGAAATTATACTAAATATATCATTTTTTTTATAGCACTAAAACGTGTTATTGGTCACAAATTAAGTAGGAAGTTTTATTTTATAAGTAGGTCGTTGATTAATTTTTTTTTTTTTTTTGGGCAAGTTCTACTATAATATTTCGAGAGCTACATATTTATATCTGAGTAACTAAACTTCAAAATATGTATATATATATTTAAAACTACACTATATACTATGCTTGTACTATATGAGAATACAATGTTATAGATATATTGCAAGCAAGTATAAAACTTACGCTTCAGACTAATTTTATTTATCAAAAAAATTAATCCAACATTATTTCGTCGTAATGTGAATCAACGTTAAACGGGGAAATCGTAAAAAATATTATATAAGTATCAAAAAATATGTATTTAATTATTAAAAAAAAAATGGAATGGAAAATGAATTTAAAAATGCTTTTAAAGCTGAAATGAAGTGGATGGAGTTTAAAACATGATGACCAAAAACATGGACTTGATCCAGAGCCCTTCAGGATCTGAGGGTGGTCTCGAGAAGCGATCCAGACGTCCGTCGCACGTGGGCGTAGGTACAAAGTGCTGCTCTTGGAGGGGGTTGGTAAAAACTGGGGGGTGGCACAAGATTGTGCTCATCGAAGCTTGGTACCGTAGATCAGGGGCTATCACCAGAAATCGGGGGTGGCTCCGAACCACGCGGATCAGGAAGTGGAAAGACAGGCCCTCAGATGGAGGGGTGGCTACTTGCAACTATCAAGACAAATCCAACCAAATAAAATCAATTGGTTAGTATTTGGCTAGTTAGGAAGAGATGCTCGGTCAACAGCACACCTTCCAAAATGAAGAACAACCAACAAGGCAACATATTTTACTTGCTTGCTTTTATGTACATATATTAAAACCAGATGGATCATGGATATATCCGAAGATGATCCAACTCTGAAAGATTCTTCCTGAAAATGATTTATGAACCAAACTTATCAAGTAAATATCGCTTTTTTAGGATAAACGATAATCGAGCCCATTCTCAAAATCCTCCAATCTATAAATATATGGAAGTCAAACCTCAAAATCCCACCATTCGAATAAACGATGTTCCAATTCAAACCCCTATAGTCTAGAAGGATATTCTAGAAAGGAGATAGTGCCAACAGTAACACATTTCTAAGAGGTAGTACTCGAAAACTATAATGTTGTGTGCCGGATTTTTTTGTAGAAAATTTCATGCTCAAAACTATGATTCCAACCACCTCAAAACCTCCCAACTTCAGATTTATCTGACGACCCTATGAGTCACTATTATAATTTTCTAGCCTTACAAGGCTGAGGAGATTCGTTCTTTGCTCGTTCCTCCAAACAAAAGTTTTCACCTAATGTTGTTTTTTTTTTTTGTTTTTATCGTACAATCCCTACCAAAAAGTTTTTGAACCGGACTTGGAGTGCATACCTTCATGTCAAATGAAAATCCGGTTTGCCTCAAGCGCAAAGTCTGGCTGATTTTTTGTTTCGAAGTTTGCTCTATTTTATGAATTAACTGACAGAGTTTCTGATAGTAGCGAGGTGCTAAGTAGGCGGTGGGTACTATGTGACAATATTATAGTTTTGCACTTTTTTTACATTCTAGCGGTATAACCATGGAGGAAGCATTGGCTATGATAAGTGACGAAGACCAGGAAGCATGTCAGATATTTATGGAGCCCCCAGAGTCTAATGTGCTTACTGACGAGGATTCAGGAGACGAAGATGGAGGGCTTTTAGATAATTTATCAGGCGGACAGCTGCGTGCCGGTGGCGAAGTCGTCGTAAAAAACTCAGAAGAACAACCAGAAGAGGAAATGGTGGAACCTGAACAAAACGTCGGTCAAACTAAAACGAAGTCCAGCACAAAGAAATCAAAAAAAGTTTCTGTCGAGACAGAATGGATAGGTGATCTGATTTCACCGCTGATCTTCTTCCCCAATTCAAGTTATGAGACGCATAAACAATATGAGCATCTTACTCAAGAAACCGAAAAATATGCTGCTTCAAATAATTACCCCGAAGTAAAGGTCACTAAACAAGATCTAGAGATATTTTTAGCCATTTTTATTCTTATACTATTTGGATATAACACGGTGCCTTCCAAGTGCAACTACTGGAACTACGAGAAGAGACAGATGTGGAAACGGAAACCACTTATGATTATGTTACAAAATCGATTCTTAGTCAGAGTCACCTTCAGTGGTCAGAAATCTAACTGATGAATGGATCTCTAAAGTTTGGCCTGCTATAAGTAGAGATTACTCCTTGGACGACGTTTTTCATGCTGATGAAACAAGGATTTTCTGCCGAATGATGCCAGATAAGACCTATAAAATAAAAGGGGCAACCTGTGCAGATGTTGTGAATTTGTTAAGCGTTGCATGGGAAAGTCTTTCTTCAGAAACAATTAGGAACTGCTATCGTCATGCTGGTCTAGTAAATTATAATCCTGAAGCAATGGATTTCGATGCAGAAGATGGTAATATCTTTGAGTGAACTAGTCAACATCAGTAACCTAATTTAGAAGTTACAGAACAATTATTGTACGTTGATTTAGTTCAGCAAACAATAGAGGAACCACAGGAGGAAGAACACATGGAAGATGATGAAGGACTAGAAGGGGAGAAAACTTAGTTCGACAATTTCCGAGGAAACTAATTAACCGAATGGCCGTCCCGACAGTTTTGAAGCGCTGCTTTTAGAGCAGATAAAGCAGACTCCAAGAATGGCAAAAACCGGAAGAAACAGGATTTGTACTCGGGTGGAAGTTATAACATCTGTAGAGGTTGTTGCTAGATTGAACGAAGAAGCAAATAAAAAGAATCCAAACGTGGTAGGTAAAAAAACCAAGAAAAAGGTAACAGAGAAGGAAGATACAGACACAGAAAGTGAGAAAGATATGAAAGAAAATGATTCTGACTACGATGTTAGTTTAGGGGATGAAGTAGCCTAACTTAATGAAGAAAATTAATTTATAAAAAACCTTGAGGACTTCAATACGCTTCAATACTGGGTGACTGGATTTTAGTTAAATTTGACTTGATCCAATAAGTACATCTGTTGGGTCAAGTCTGAGTGTGGTCCAGAGCCCTTCAGGATCTGAAGGTGGTCTAGGACATCTCAGGATCGAGAAGCGATCCAGACGTCCGTCGCACGTGGGGGTAGGTACAAAGTGCTGCTCTTGGAGGGGGTTGGTATTATTTCTTAAGAACGGTGGGGGTGGCGCAAGATTGTGCTCATCGAAGCTTGGTACCGTAGATCAGGGGGTAGCACAGGAAATCGGGGGTGGCTCCGAACCACGCGGATCAGAGAGTGGAAAGACAGGCTCGCAGATTGGGGGGTGGCTACTTGCAACTATCAAGACAAATCCAACAAAATAAAATGAATTGGTTAGTATTTGGCCAGTTCCGAAGAGATGCTCGGTCAACAGAACACCTTCTAAAATGAAGAACAACCAACAAGGCAACATATTTTACTTGCTTGCTTTTATGTATATTTAAAACCAGATGGATCATGGATATATCCGAAGATGATCCAACAATGGCGAACACCGGAAGAAAAAGGATTTGTACTGGGTTGAAAGTTATAACATCTGGAGAGGTTGTTGCTAGACTGAACGAAGAAGCAAATAAAAAGAATCCAAAGATGGTAGGTAGAAAAACCAAGAAAAAGGTAACAGAGAAGGAAGATAGAGACACAGAAAGTGAGAAAGATATGAAAGAAAATGATTCTGACGACGATGTTAGTTTAGAGGATGAAATAGCCTCACTTAATAAAGAAAATTAATTGATGGAAACCTTGAATAAGGACTTCAATACGCTTCAATACTGCCAATACTTGCCACTAAAAAATTGTTTAAATTCTACGTTGGTCAAGTGACAAATCTGGATCCAGGTTTAGAGAGGAAATTTGCCCGAAGAATTAGGTCTTCTTCGCACTTTTCTTGGCTTAATTTAGAAGACATTTCACTACTGAGTATGGATCAAATTTACAAGATTTTACCTCCACCGACGTTTGACAGAAGAGGGCACTTCACATTTTCAATCATATTTGAAGCAGATGTAAATTAAGTTGTATTTTTAAGAGGATGATTTTCTATGGTATTTTTCCTGCTTTGATAGGAAAGTGAGAACCATTGAATTGTTTTGGAGTTCAATTAAGAAAAAAAAACATAATTCAGGCGTTAAAGGGTTAATACTTAACAGTATATCATCATGGATGTTCTAGATAATATTGACTTCGCTTGGCAAGAACTAATTGATCAAATCATCTCCTGATGAACCTTGCTGAAACGTTATTTAACCCGAAAAGTATTAGTTTAGACTGAAAAGATTAACTATTCAGTACCGTAAAATCTGACATTAAAATGTCCTAATAAAGAGCGAAAAATTTAGAACTTGCTCACAATAACACTCTATAAATCAGGATTTGAACCTTACAGCTTAAAAAAAATACTGTTAATATTATAATTCGGTACTAAAACTATTTCTATTACTTTCAACAAAAACAAAATATCCACTAGATACTTATCACATCAAAAATGGCGCCTTAAATACTCATTAAAACAATTAAGATAGGATCATTAAAATTAATCAATATCATGATTCTAAAATATGTAGTATAATTTCCCATTTTAGGTATTTAAACAGAAAGAAAAAAAAATAGCTTGATACATATCACATTATTGCTGAATTGGATGCGTGCTATTAGCTGCCTACAAACTCACCTGACTCAGAGGTCTGATTTTCTCCAAAATGCAATTCTCAGCTTGCAGAGCCGACGGTGGGGGATGATCGGGAGTAGGGGGCTGATGATAATGCGTCGGACTTAACGGATAATTCGATAACACGTTATTACGCACTTTATTCACACTATCCGAATTATATTTATCATCACTATAATCGTCCTTCACCATAATAAAAGCACTAGACACAAACGTCGCTTCCGGGGCTGAAGAACAAGTCTTACTATCATCCTTCGCCTTACGGAAATCGTACTCCTCATAGACGTCGTGGTTCCTTCGTAATTTCCTTCGCGGATTTTGCTGCCGGATCGTCATGTTCTCGTAAACGCTGGTGATGGCTATAGGTTCCTCCCCTCCTCCTGCAGTCTAGATCTTCGCTTTTACCGCGATGCAACTCTTTCTGGCGGTGAGATTCGTCTTCGATTGGAATGTTGAAGACAGCGTTCATTTCCACGTATTGATCGACGCTCCTGCCGTGAATCAATCTATCTCTCTTATTCTCATGCTCCAATTCATTAATATTATTCTGGCTACGCGTACCACTCTTGGCTAAGTAAACATATTCATAGGAATGATTATTATAACCATCTACAGAAACCGACATCGGTTGCTGATGAGTCGGTGAGACCGATAAATTCCTTCGCGGCGGTTTCTTCGGTGGAGTCGGCTAATTGGAGGAGGAGATTCAGATAAACACAAATAATAATAAATAAATTATCACCAACTTACAGAGACTTTATTGTTCGAGCCTGGACTATGTCCGCCGCCCCTATTAACATTCATCGGAACATAATGCGGTGCCCCACCGCTATCGGGCCGCCTAGGATAACCGGTACTGGATGCTGTGGAGGACAAGCTGATCTGATCGATCTCCCGGTTGTTGTAGGACAATTGCAGGTCGTCGGAATGGACGCTGGAGTCCATGAAGACCCTAGGAGCGCAAGGCACCTGATACAGGCTGTTCTCCGATTCCCTGGAACAATCAGAGGCCGTTCTGTAAGATGACGAGGATGTTGAAGATCTTTCTAATTCGGCGACCCGTTGACGCGTTTGTTCGCCGAAATTAAAACTGATGCCTGACCACGGTGAATGGCAATCATGCATCGATCTGTTTGTCGGGTGGCTTCTCGTGCGTTGTTTGGGTGGTAAGCTTTGGTAAGATTTATTTGCTCTCCTACAACATGCATTAAAAAAAACTGTGTCTAAAGCCGTGCAACAAGCTGGGATATAAAAGTGTTAAAACAACATAAAGGTGAATAAAACATAATTTTATTACAACGATAAAAAAAGAAAAAATAACAAGAAAAAGCGCGTCAAAATAAAATATGGCGACCAATTTCGAAAACTAAGCTAGTACTAATTCGAATAATTTTAATTTAAAATAAAAACCACAAAATTGCAATCCATGCAACTATTTTGTATATACATCGAAAATAGAACAAAAGTAACTGCTTACGTACATGGAAGTTGCTGAATTTCCAGATATCCGTCTATCTTCAACACACTCTACTGATCTTGCGTGCCGAAAATCCCATCTATGAGGTGAAGATCCTGGCGAAGGGTCGGTTACTGAGCGTCCCCTAGATGAAGGCCGTACGTTTTCGTAGGGACTTCCCAGGTCCGAATCAACGTTTGGCATCGGAAACGGTTGGCTGATGCTGTCTGCATCGCTATCCATGAAATGACTGGCTCTTAGTTTTCTATATCCTGCAACAAGATTTTAGAAGACATCCTAATTTATGAATCAACATATGTAGGAGAAAACTAAGTAACCAACATGTAAAAGAAGAAGACCCTTCTACAATACATCGCCAAAAGACCCCCAAATATGTGGCCGAATCTAAAATACCCAATATTACTTTCTACTAGATTAGAGATGCTGCCATTCATTATTTTCACTGGTAAATGTACTTGGATACTAAATAGTGATTATCCGGAGAGAAAAAAACAAAATTTGATCCAACCAACCTCCTTCAGTTCAAAATTATCAGTACAAAGCAAAGACCTTACCCAAACAAAATCATTCAATTCGAAAAATGTTTCAAAGAATATTCAGTTAGATAAAAGATGTTGGCTAATCATGTCAAAGATTGATTCTCCACAAATTCCAAGAAGTATTAAACAGCTTCCAACATAACCAAAGCAACTCCTATTGAAAAATAAAAAGGAAGTATTATTAATGGAGGAAATCCTGAAAACAAGAGATCCTTTCAGTGACAAAAGCGCAATTTGTAGTTTCAAGCATGATCCTACAGATTTTTATGAGTCGTAACGAAACGAAATTCTAAAACTACAAAAGATTTCAAAGTTGAAAAACAAAAGCAAAGCATCCCAGTTGAAATTCTAACAATAAGAAAAGAATCCTAAAATCGACCAGACAAATCTAATCCCAGAATGGCTCTACTACCAGGTCTGGCAGGAAAGTAATGAGACTGGCAACACTGCAAGTGATCTGGCAACGCTGCGCTATTATCCTTGATAGACCTCGTGTACCAGTACCCTTCAATAGCTTCAATAGCAAGGGTGATGTATGAAAAGTTTAAACATGCCTATGGGAAACATTCTTTATACCGAGCTCAAGGTTTTTGCTGACAAAAATCATTTTTGGAAGGCAGAGAACACTTCAACTTCAAAAAAAAAAATTAAATTTGAATAGATTTACCATTCATCAAATGTTGACTGAATATTTGCACATGCGAAAGGTCCGCGCCAAAATTGTGCCAAAAAACGTCACAACTGAACAGAAGGACATTCGAAGTGCCTTGATCTTCTCGACAGAATAGCTAGTGTAATGTACGTATTATCCATCCCCCCTTTGATGGTGGGGAGTTAACAGGTGTGAACCAGCCAAGTGATATGCCGAGTCGTGTATGTGTGTGCCATGAATAAAAGACAATAAAGCATTATAGTGTTTTGATTACTTCCCCAATGATCATTAAACACTACAGTGGCGACGAGGATGGGATTTTTCTAATCGGGAAAACGTGAAAAACCACGTGGCATAATGGCGCATTCATTGGGCCTTTTAACAGAGTTCGATCCTAGAACGACCGACTGGTCTGTGCATATCGGACGAATCGAACAGTATTTTATCGCTAATGTAGTAACTGAGGCAACAAAGAAGCGTGCGATATTGTTAAATGGACTATGATGAATCGGTGCAAGAATGGGCCGTAAAACTGAAGAGTTTAAGTGCAAAATGTCAATTTGGGAATCAACTAGACAGTGTGCTAAGAGACAAATTCATATGTAGTATGGAACCTGGAAAAATATTAGATAAGCTCGTAAGCGAGGAGCCTACTGTGACCTTCGATCATGCGGTCAACGTAGCCATGTTAGCAGAAATTTCCCATCGTAATGCAGAGTGGCGCGCGCAATCGGACAGCAAGCTGGAACCCTCACCCGCGGACATATGCAGAGTGCGCACACGCATGGGGAAGAATGGGCAAAAGGATCGAAAGGACGTTCTCCGGGGGCAGGATCATTCAAACCGAAGCAGCCAAAAGGCAACAGCCACCAATACTGCTCAATCTGCGGACGTTCTAATCACACAACAGATAAGTTTTTTCAAAAATAAAAAGCAATTCAAAAATAAAAGGACAATAAATGTTGTTAATTACTCAGAACTACCAATTTTTCATGTAAATATGTCCTTAAATAATTTAGAACCAATTGTGTTAGAGATATTTATTTTTTTTTTTTTTTTTTTTTTTTTTTTAATGTGTGGTGGGTGCTTAGTTGCAGTGACTCCGTAAGCTGTATTACTTGTCTGGCTATCATTGCAACTCTTGCGGTGTAGTTTTAGTGTGTGTAAGTTGTGTTTAAATGGCTTTGTGACAGCATCATATCGCCTTTTATGATGCCGCGCTGATAATCACTTTGCTCCCAACAGCGAATGGCAAGTCGATCCGGGATTAAACTCTCTGAAAAAATGTCACCGTCCCTCCAGAGAATTGAACCCCGGCACCTATCGTTCTCTCACAACAATAGTCAGCCGCCTAACCACTCGGCCATCGACCCGTTAATTGATAGTATTAATTTGAAATTTGAGCTCGATTCTGGAGCAGCTGTATCATGTATGCCGGAAAGCGTATATAATCAGTATTTTCGAACTGAATACCCATTGTCAGAAACAACTACAACCTTATTAAATTTTTCAGGTGGTCAAATCGCTCCGTTAGGTCAAATAATTTTGCAAACAAAATATAATGCTAAATCAAAACCAATTAATTTCTTTGTTGTTAAAAATAGTAATGTGGGACTGTTAGGTAGAGATTTTATTCGAAAATTTAACATCATTTTTACAGAAGTGAATAGCATTTCACAGAATAAAATTTCAACAAAATTAGCAAATACTTATCCCAATGTATTTTGCAATGAATTAGGAACCTTTAAAAATTTTAAGATTAAATTACAATTAAAACCTAATTTTCAACCTAAATTTTATAAACCTAGGCCACTGCCTTATGCAATGAAGACTAAAGTTGAGCAGGAGTTAGATAGGTTACAGCAATTAGGAATTATAACTCCAGTTGAACATAGTCTTTGGGGTACACCAATCGTCCCAGTTATTAAGGATGATGGATCCATACGCATTTGCGGCGACTTTAAAATAACCTTAAATCCACATTTATTAGTGGATAAATATCCATTGCCTAAAATTGATGATCTTTTCGCTAAATTAAATGGAGGTAAACAATTTTCAAGATTGATTTGTCACAGGCATATCAGCAGATTCTATTAGATGAGGAATCGTGTAAATTAACCACGATATCCACCCATAAAGGATTGTTTAATTACACGCGTCTGCCTTATGGGGTCGCTTGTGCACCGGGTCAGTTCCAAAGGATTATGGAACAAATTCTAAATAAAATTGATGGAGTCTGTTGTTTCCTTGATGACATTTTGATCACTGGTAGAGATTACGAAGAGCACAATAGAAATTTGCAAAAGTTCTTAGTACCTTAAACAATTGTGGCTTAACAGTAAAGTTAGAAAAATGTAGTTTCTTTGAAGATTCAATTTCTTATTTAGGTCACATTATTAGTTCAAAGGGGTTGCATAAGAGTAAAGATAAGTTGGATGCAATTAACAATATACCGGTACCACAAGATGTAACTCAACTTCGATCTTTTATCGGGGCTGTTAATTACTATAATCGGTTCATACCCAATATTCCAAAAGTTTTGCATCCATTGTACAATTTAACTAGGAAAGGTGTTGCATGGGACTGGAATGACTGTTGTCAGCAGGCATTTGAACGGGTAAAGAGAATATTGTCATCCGATAGTTTTGTGGCTCACTTTGATCCAGACTTACCGTTAGAACTAACAGTTGATGCTTCTAGTCATGGTCTTGGAGCGGTACTATCCCACATTGATAATAATGGTAATGCTAGACCAATATGTTTCGCGTCAAGAACCTTATCGAACGCCGAAAAGGGCTATAGTCAAGTTGATAAGGAAGCATTAGCTATTGTATTTGGGGTTAAACGCTTTTATCAGTACCTGTATGGTCATAAATTTACATTAAATACGGATCATAAGCCTTTGTTGTCAATTTTTGGTCCCAAAAAGGAATTCCATTGATGGCGGCGAATAGATTGCAGAGGTACGCAATATTCTTAAATGCATTTAATTTTGATATTAAATATGTTAAATCACATCAAAATGTAGCTGATTTTCTTTCGCGTCTGCCTGTTGAGTCAGAAATTCCAGTGGATAGTAACGAATCGTTTATTGTGAATTATATTAGAGATTGTTCTGATTTTGCGGTTGATTTGTTGAAAATCGAGGAATATACTAAACAAGACACAATTTTGAGTCAGGTTATTAAAAATACTGTGACTGGTTGGCCAAAATTAATTAAAAACGCAAGTTTAAAATATTACTTCCATAGGCGCAATGAAATAACAATAGTAAAAACGTATTAATGTGGGGAAATAGAGTAATCATACCTACGTCATTGCAGAAACAAATATTAAATCAACTTCATAGTACGCACATGGGAATTGTGAAAATGAAGTCGTTGGCTAGATCATATATTTGGTGGCCTTCTTTAAATAAAGACATAGAACAAATTAGCAAAAACTGTTTAATATGTCAATCAGTACAGAAAAACCCACAAAAATCAGTTCTACAAAACTGGCCAATTCCAGATCATATCTGGGAAAGAATTCACATAGATTTCCTGGGACCTATTAAAGGGAGACATGCACTTATAGTAACCGATGCGTTATCTAAGTGGTGCGAAGTGTTCATTATGAGTGGCATAACATCTACGGCAACAATTGACAAATTGAGGGAACTGTTTTGTAGATACGGTTTACCTAAGGTTCTTGTCTCTGACAATGGCGCTCAGTTTACTTCTAAAGAATTTCAGGAATTCACTAAACAAAATGGTATAAAGCATATTACAACACCACCATTCCACCCTCAGTCGAATGGTATGGCAGAAAACGCTGTAGGTACTGTTAAAAATTTCTTAATTAAAGAATTAAACATGTATAATGGTTATATAAATTTTAACAAGGCGTTAAATAGATTTTTGTTTATGTATCGCATTACTAATCATTGTTCGACGGGCGAATCTCCCTCAAAATTGTTTTTTGGTAGACACATAAGGTCAAGATTTGATCTGATGTTACCTCATAACCGTAACCATGAAAATGTTCAGTTTGAGCAAATAAAAAATAACATCAAGACTACTCAAAATAGAAATAAACGCAATTTTAACGGTAGGAAGAGGAAAGATTCCTCGTAGGGCAAAGGGTTTTTGCCAAGGATTATCGGAATATAATGAAACCGTGTTGGTCTGTGGCAGAAGTCATTAAACTTTTGGGGAAAAATGTATATCTCGTAAAATTACATAATACTGATATTATATGGAAACGTCATCTAAATCAGTTGAGGAAGTGTGAAATTAATCATAGCAGTTGTATTAGTTCAGATTCGAATGTACCTGAAATGGAAAATATTGATCACACAAATGTACCGGACGAAAGTGATTATGATGTTGATGAGAACTTGACAGATACAAATATTGAAATACCGTCATCATCATTTTCGCCCCCAACTAGGCCTAGGAGAAATCGAAAATCTCCTGAGCGATTACGTTATTAATTATTGTATATTTTAAGTAATGTGTTTTTAATTCTAATGTTATATGTATGGGTCAACTTGTTTTATAGTTTCTTAATGTTATACATAGTGTAAGAATTGTTACATATTAAAAATCATAGGAGATTTTAGTTGTCATGTAGTATTGTTGTTGTGTGGTATTTGGATTTATATTTGTTGTACTTGTAGTACAAAATTAAGGGTGAAGAGATGTAATGTACGTATTATCCATCCCCCCTTTGATGGTGGGGAGTTAACAGGTGTGAACCAGCCAAGTGATATGCCGAGTCGTGTATGTGTGTGCCATGAATAAAAGACAATAAAGCATTATAGTGTTTTGATTACTTCCCCAATGATCATTAGACACTACAGCTAGTGAGCAAGATTTCTTTAGTCGTGTGATCACAGGTGATGACTAAGACCAAAAGGCAGACTCAAGAGTCAAAAGCTCGAATGAGCAAATTCAATATTAAATCAATGCTGTTTTTTTTTTGTTTTGACAAAAGGGGAATCGTCCACAACGAATTTGTTCCTCCAGGACAAACTGTGAACCAAGTTTTTTATAAAGACGTCCTTGAAAGGCTCAGGAAAAGGATAATTGAGTGAGACCAGACATTGCAGACAAATCGAGGCTCCATCATGACAACACCCCATGCCACACTGTCCTCTGCATAACAGAATTTTTTACGCCGAAAAGGCATTCATGTGGCTCCCCAGCTCCCCTATTCACCTGAACACAGTTCCTGTGACTGAAAAAAGTTCTCAAAGGACGTCATTTCGGGAATTTAGACAACATCCAAAAGAGTGCAACGGACACACTGAAGACTATACCGGTTGAAGACTTCCAGCACTGCTACCAACAGTGGGAACAACGTCTCCATCTGTGATTGATGTTTGAAAAAAATTAAAACTTTGTTAAATAAAAATCAGTCTCATTACTTTTCTGCCACACCTCGTATACAAAGAAAATTGCAAAAAAACTCAAATCACAATTTTAAATCCTGTAATGAGTGAATCATTCTTCATAATAACTTATTCATTTAGAACTATCAACCTATCAAATCATCTTCAAAAATCTGCATTAAATAAACCAAAACCCAAGTTAAAGTCTTAAAAAGTTCTATCGTTTAGAGTTCAACCAACCAAAATCCAAAACCTCCTAACCGAAATTCTCAAAATGCAAAGTTCCAAAGTCCATCAATAAAAATTTTAAAACCGATGAACCAAAGCTAATCTCAGAATGGTTACACTTTTAAAAAACTGATCCCCAGAACTTTTTATTTATGCTTTTTATTTTCTCCCCTCATTCAAGTAAAGATTTCAGAATTTTTTTTGAGCAAGTCAGTAATATTTAATGCAATTTATCATTATCATCGAATTAAGACTTGTATCGGTGGTACTAAGGTAATGGCCTTTATTTGCTCCTAAACAAAACTTTAACTTTGTTTTAATCCAAAAAATCAACGAGCAAAGTTTATTGTCGTGTTTACTGAAGGAGGGAACGAATATTTGACAGTTAGGACACATTGAGGTTAGCACAATCATTGATGAGAGAGAAAAACGAAGGCATCGAGATGGAAATAGATCGAGAACAGCTGATTGAAAATACAGGTTGTACCAAAATATTTAAACTATTGTTGTGTTGCAGAATGTTACAGTAAATGTTACTTAATTGATTAGTGTCAGATTTTAAAATTGACGGTACTATTTTTATGAATGTGAAACATTTCGAGGAAGGGCCTCTTCTTGTAGTTGGTATCTGAATCGAATACCTTGACATTGTCAAAATCAAAATTGTGACCTTTTTTCTTCCGTATGATTAACCAAAGCGCAAGATCTCTTGCCCAAACAACAATCACTAAGGTGTTGGCTTAAGCGGTGTTTAAGCTATTGTGATGTTTGACCTATGTAGCAGCTCTGACATCCCAAACACGGTACTTTGTACTCAATATGATTTTTGTAATCTAAGGGCGTTTTTTGTTTGACAACAGTGGATAAATTTCAAATCGTCATAGTATTATATTTGGCTATTGATAATTGATTGAAAGGTTTGAGAAAGTGACAGCCAGACACAAGAGAGCACTGAAGTAAGACAATACTTCTTTAAACAACTGGTACTATACAATAACACAGATCGCGAGAACAGACCATTTCTACCCAAACTTAAAATGACAATGAAAGCAAGATCAACAATACAACAAGTAGACCAATTAATAGAAACACATATAACGGAAGACACTACATTACAAGAACTGCACGAATTAATATTCGCAAGCGCAAGCACGGTTTTAGGCATGCAATGGAAAGGGAAAGTATGTACAGAAAATTACCCCGAAAAAGCTGAAAAGAAAAGGAAAAGAACATGTACACCACCCTGGAAACAAACGCAAAGGTGAAGTAATAATAAAACAATTCCAAAGGGAAAAAAAATCCAACGATAACAGAGATCCTAGATTATCTAAAGCAGAAATTAGCCGCGAAAGCAGCGCGACTTAGAAGGTACACAGAAAGTAATAAGCGGAGGGAACATAACAACCTGTTCGAAAACAATGAGAGAGCACTATATAAGATGCTCAACAACGCCGAAGGAACACCAAACGCACCTGAGGCCGAACTTCCGAACGCGGCGGCAGTAAAGAAATACTGGAATGAACTATGGTCTGTACCAATAACACACGCTAACAACAAGTGGATCCGAGAACTTTATAGGTCCTATTAGAATCATGTAGAAAATACAAATCCAACATGAAGATGTGACGCAGGCTGCCAGAAAAACTCTTAACTGGAAAGGACCAGGACCGGAGAAAATCCAAAATTTCTGGTATAAGCAATTTAAGTCGACTCATGCTCACATTGCTAAATGTTTTACACTAATTATTGATCAACCACAAAAGATGCCGCATTTTATGACTCATTACGTACCTCATCCCCAAAGCGTCTGCACCATCAACATCACCAGATAAATACCGGCCCATAACATGCTTACCAACGTTTTACAAGAACCTAACATCAATCATAACAGAAAAAATTTATACTTTCCTACATGAAAACAAGCCACTGGACGAAGAACAGAAAGGTTGTCGGAAGAAATCTAGAGGATATATAGGCTATCAAAAGGCATTTGACAGTGTACCACACTCATGGTTGATAGAAACACTCAAAATCCACCATATTGAACCAACACTATGCGGTTTCTTGACCGAAATAATGACACTCTGGAAAACAAATCTAAAACTACAGACCGGTAACATCACAAAGTATATAGGAAAATAAACAGAGGCATATTTCAAGGTGATGCTGGTTTTGTATGGCACTGAAACCCTTAACCATGAAATGACAAAGGGGAAAACCAAATTAGCCACTTACTATACATGGACGACTTTAAAATATATGCAGGCGATAGCAAAAGCTTGAAGGCATTGCTGGGATGCACCAGTAATTTTAGTAAGGACATCCGAATGAATTTTGAACTAGACAAATGCCGAACGAATGCGATGGTAAAGGGAAAATGGGCTGAAAGCGATGTCTGTGATGGAAGTATAAATCAAGGAAGAATCAAAAGTATGGATCGAGACGAACTATACAAATACCTAGGATATCAGCAAGCCCACGGTATAGATCAAAAAAAAGCTGAAGACGAACTGATGAGCGTGTATTTGGATTGTAAAATTTTCTATCAAAGGTAATTTTTTATATTTTAAAACTGTATTGTTATGTTCTATGGGGCAATAAAAGAAATTTGAATTGTAGATTAGTTTGTTGAGGATAGGTTTAGGGTAACCATTGTTGACAAAAACCCCAACGAGCTTCTTAAGATTTTCGTGCAAAAAGCTTTCGTGAGATAGGTATGTGTGTGACACGATTTTTCATTGCGATGACCGTATTGAATTTGTGATTTTTCGGATGGTTGGAGAAATAATTTAAGTATCTACCTGATGCAGTAGGCTTTTGGTACCAATCTGTTATGATCGTATTAATTTCAATTCGTATAAGTTTAGCATCCAAGAATGGTATGCTTCGTTGCTGTTCTATTTCAATAGTGAATTGGCTTGGTCATGCAATATTGCTGACACAATTTTTTTATAATTTTAAAGATAAATAAAAAATTGCCCATTTGACTAGAAGAAAGTATTTTATATCTCTTGTATAGTTGCACCTTTTCTTAAATGACATGCATATTTCCACCCTCACTAGGGGTTGAAGACAACAAGCTGCATTAACACTTTTTCGTTTCGTTCGTGTATTTCAGATAGTTGATCTCTCTAATACTCCACACTAGTTTTTTAATTAATTTTAATTTTTAAACAAACAGATATTATTTTTACCAAAATCTTTAGAAACAATTTGATATTAAATAGGGATAAAAAATTATTAAATAAACATAAAAAGACTTACTTTTAGGAGACCCATAATTTCCGACGTAGCGTTGGCAGGAAACTGGCTGAGCAAATCCTTGACAGTACACCTATTCGCGTCCCTAATCGAAAAGTCAACTCCGTGTTCCAACAACGTCCTCACCACCTCCGATTTACCACAAAGAGCGGCCTCGTGCAGAGCCGTTCCCGCGTGGGTGCGTATGTTAACGTCCACACCGGCTTTGAGCAATACTTCCACAACCGACCTGGAAGGTGGAAAGAAGCGGAGTGCTTTTTTTCAACGACGAAAAATTAGGCTAGCGCGTTATATTATAGTAGCATGACGCGCCACTGACCGATCATCAACACAGATGAGTCATCATCATTGTCCTCCGCTTGTTTTGTTGTTTTACATACTACACATTATGCATATCGTGTATTATTGCTTGCGTGCGGACGTTTCCACGTAATTACGACTAGATTAAATGAGTGCTCTATGTCGAAAACCACCGGAACAGAATGATTAAATTATGCACATTTAAAATATGAGGCAGGGCTGCGAGATGATAAAAATCTGTTGTGGTCTGTTAGCGAATGTGGTTTCGTTTAAGAGCGAGCTATGGATATTATTGAAACAGGATGTTTATTTTGTTTTTATTTTTTTGACCACTAACTAGATATGTATTAATGAACGAAGATTATCTTATTTATCTGAAATTGTTGCCTAAATAACAAAAAATGTTATATCAATTTGTATTGTGCATTGATCAACGATCACTTGCTACATTTTCTTTAAAAATTACTAATTATACCATATGCTGCCATCTAGCGAATGTTTGAATTTTCGACGGAATATTAACATGTTGTATGATAAATGAAAAACTTGTTGACTATAAACTAGATGAATAAGAAAGTTTTGGCGATAACACCGCATAAACACACGTTTCGGACTTCTTTGTCCTCATCAGTGTGCCGTACAAGAGCTTGAACTGACAAACATTTTCTTAATAGACCGTTTTGTTTAGAAATTGCTCAATAGAAATCAGAAGATGAAACTACAAATCAAACGTTCAGCAAAACAGAGCCTGATCTCCGAATTGTACAGAAACATTTTTTGCTCTATAAGATATTAAATATATAGCAAAAAGGTCTATCAGTTCAAGCTATTGTAGCGCACACTGATGAGGACAAACAAGAACTAAACACTGTGTGTCAAAATTGAACCTTCAAACATTTTTTTATGCATGTGTATTATTGCCGAAACTTTTTGCTATATGTATACATAAAATGTGAGCATCGGCCTAAAAACATGCTCTCGTTTCTCTTGTTAATTTCTTGGTAATTTGTTTAAAAGCACTTCTGACATCAATTTTTGAATGACGTCGCGCCTTGAACACAGAAACTTCCGCTTCCAAACACACCATTTCTAATTACTGTCTCATGTTTCACCCTTTATTCCTCTCTGGAATGTAGAGTGTGTACTTTTCTAAACGGTAACCACCCTAACAGTTTATATCGTAGGATGGCCTTCAACTTCTGAAACCGATGAAAACATTGAACGTGTCAACACTCTAGTGAGATCAGGCCGTCGTTTAGCATTAAGAATGTTGAGTGAACAATTAAATTTGTTCATCAAATTTTAACTGAACATTTACACATGCGAAAGGTCTGCGCCAAAATTGTGCCGAAGAACCTCACAATTGAGCAGAAGGAGCAAGATTTCTTTAGTCGTGTGATTACAGGGTGATGAATCATGAATTTTTGAATACGATCCTGAGACCAAAAGGCAAAGTCAAGAGTGGCACACTGCAAACTCTCAAAAGGGGAATCGTCCTCAAAGAATTTGTTCCTCCAGGACAAACTGTTAACCACGATTTTTATAAAGACGTCCTTGAAAGGCTCAGAAAAAGGGTAATTCGCGTGAAAGACATTGAATGGATGCTCCATCATGACAACGCCCCGTGTCACACTGCCCTCTCCATAACAGAATTTTTGACCTCAAAAGGCATTCCTGCGGTTCCCCAATTCACCTGACCACAGTCCCTGTGACTTTATCCTTTTTTCCTAAACTGAAAAATGTTCTCAAAGGACGTCATTTCGAACGATAATTTGTATGTTTCGTTTTCGATGGAACTGAAATAAAAAGAAAAACATATATTAAACACTTTACAATAATAATTTTGAAAAAATACATTGTTCCTGCTTCTACTTCTTTTCCTTTTCCTTCCTTTGAACCTTTCCTTCTTCGTCTACTCTTTTCTTTCTTCTTTTCCTTTTCTCACTTTTCAATCTTATCCAAAATCTTTTCCTTTTTATATTCTCTCATCCGTCATTTTTTTGAAATCAATCCAAATCTTTTTGCTTTCAATTCTCAAAAACGTTTCTCTTTCTCCTGTTTCTCTAATTTTCAATCTTCTTTTCAAACTTTTGACTTTCTATTTTATTATGACTTTTCTTCTTTTAAAACGAACTTTCTTCCTTCACCTGACAAAACCGTTCTTTTTTCTCGTTTTTCAAGCAGTATCTTGTGTATAGGTACGTGTAATTTTGACAATTCAATTCATCCCAAATTTAATGTGTGTTTAATATATGACGAACGGATTTTGTTGGCAATGATCGAAATGACATAACATGACTACATACAGTGTGGAACAGACAAATGGAATAAATTCTCTGATAACAAATAAATGAGGGTGTATTGGGAAAAATTGCGCCTTGACATCGTCGATTTGTATTTTTAAATGCGCAATTTTTTTTCAAAAGAAAAAATTATACAGGGTGTGTCATGTGAAAAATCAGTTTTTGGCCGTTGCAATAAAAACTTTCTTATTTTAAATGGAAACCCCTGCATATTATTTATTTTTCTAGTAGGTTCTTCGAAAATTCTATGACATTGTTAATTCATGTTTACAATGTCTCATACAACTATCTTCAACTGTTTCGGAAATATTAATAAGTAATTTTTTTCTTTATTGAAAAAAAAAAGTTAACATTAAAAAAAGAAAATTATTTTATTTCACAAATTCGCTGGACATTACACTAAAAATCTATATTCCCATTTAGCTCTTAATATTGATAAAGTAAGTTCAAAAACCATTGCTGCGTTCCTTTTTACTGATATGAAATTAAAAAAATACAAAGACCGTTTTGTTTATTTTCTTGAAAAACTCATAACCTTAGCAACATGTTTCTTCCTGCATGACAGTAATTGTATCCCTTTCAGTTCAACGTCAAGTGTTATTATTGTGGTTTTTTTTGAATTTCGTTAACTGTTCCTAATTTTTTAATATCAGAAAAATTTTGGTTCATTTATACAGAAATTTCCAAAATAATCCATTTGACAAATGATTGGTTATTTTCAGATAACACACGGATACAAATGGAAGTTTCTCGCTTATTTCACGAAAAATTTCCAAATTTGCCGCCTGTATCCTCTACAGCTGAACAATTAGGTTCAAATAGAAAAACAGTTTTTTAGAGCTTGGTCATCACTAAGACATATTCCAAAAGTAGCTGCCAATGCAGTAAGTGATGATACGAAATTAAATATTATTTTTGCTTGAGTTTCAAGAAAATTCCCACATAATTCTTAGGTCGAAAAGCAGCCCCACTGTTCAACATTAACCACACATCAATTTTTCGAGTATTAAAATCAATGAAAGTTGAAATGCATCCCTATAAAATGATGCCAACTCAGGAGCTCATGGGAGACGATTTTTTTAGAGAATTCGTATTTTTGTGAACAGATGATGGCAATGTTAGATAACAATGTGATCCAATTAGAAGATATTTTATTTTCTGATGAAAACGCACATTTACACTTCACGGCCATGTTAATCGTCAAAATTGCCGCTATTGGTCTAATTTGAGAATCCTCACTGGATCAGAGAGGAACATTACGCAATATCCTGAAAAATGAATGTTTGGGCAGGAATTGTTGGAAATCACATCGTAAAACCCACCAAATTTCATTGATGGTAACTTGAATGGAGATAAAAAAAAAACTTTAGAACTGCTCTGAAAATAAATGTCGCAGCCAACTTTCGCAAACTTATTATTCTAATCCAGCATCACCCACAAGTTCCTTGCTAATACAGTATGGTTTCAAAGATGGAGCACCGCTCCATTTCCAAATCAAACATGTCCGGCAATACCTGAACCAAATTCTTCCAAATCGGTGGATAGGGAGAGCGTGGATCGATAGAATGGCCAGCACGATCTCAATTTTTTATATGACGCCATTAAACTACTTTTACTGGGGCAAATTATAAAACCAAAAAGTCTTGTCATCACAAAACTAAACCCCTCAACTTAGATGACTTAAAATATTTGACGAATCACGCTTGCGATTAGATCAGTCACGCCTGAGATTTGAGTAATGTTAGAAGACATTTCTATACCAGATTAGCATGTTGCCAAGACGTTCGCGGTGAGCATTTTGAAAATTTACTAACAATTGACATCTTATGTTTTTTGTTTTTTTTTTTTCGTTTTATTAAGAATGAGTAATCAACCTGTATTGTTGGCACTTATTAACAGAATTTTAAATGTAATGTAGCGAATTTGTGAAATAAAATAATTTTGGCTGTTCCACTGTGTATAAGTTCTCTATTGTAATGATAAGTGTTATGGAAACACGCATGTTTTGGGGAAACCTGTTTTGCTTCCTCAAAATAAATAAAATAAAATAAAATCGAAATTAAACTCGACGTTTCGCCACTAATGCAAGTAGCTTCTTCGGGAACAAAAGTGAATAAATGATGTACCTGATCAACATATTTTTGTTTATTAATTCCTTTCGGGTAATGAAACAATGGATTCTTATCCCAAAATTGTGTTATCCCAGATTACTCGACCTGCTTGAACTGTTCAGTCAAAACATGCACTATGTATCGCCGGCTAGTTTAGGATGTTGGATATGATGAACAGTATGAGCTACAATTGACCAATCACTCAATTGACGTTCTCTCTTCTCAATTTCGCCTTACGGATAAAATTCGATTAATATAACTACGCATATCCAGTCGTTTTGATCAAATATAAACGTACTCTGCTTTAGTATTAATCAAATTAATAAAAAAAAACGTACGTATACAGATAAATAGGAAAGGGGACTTATCTACTCTAGTTATTATGCATATATCATAACCTATTCACTTGCTAGTAGCGTGTCTCTGTCTCTCTTTATAAACATAAAGAGCTTTTGATATATCAAACAAAATGCTAGGAGCCTGCACCTAACTCAACGACGGACGTATTACAGAGCATGTGTTATACGCTGGATGAACAGTAATATGCTTGTATATGTATCTGTAGGCTCGGCTTGTGCTTCGCTTATGGTATGTGCATGCAATCAGGACCAAACACGCGTGGCGTCACACGTATGTATGTATATTAGACCTATAACAGAAGCACAGTAGCAGCGAACTGATACGCCCATGAATATGCAAGAGACGGAGGACGACGGACAAAATTTAATTATAGCCGTGATATTGCTTTTGTTACGCGCGTATATCACGTAAAATTTGCGTGTAATATAGAAAATGCCCTGTAATTCCCTATCTTATGCTTTTTTAACCAGATTTTATAGTGCAGAATTTTCAGAATGTAAAAACAAGACCAACATCTTGGAAACTGACGAATAATCAGAATAAAAAAGAGTTCCTAAAGATGCTTCACTAGAACAAAAGATAAAATGGTTCGAGAATAGAGCGAAAATAGCAAAGAACACTACCAAGAGGTCAAGATATATATAGATACATATATATAAGATATAAGATATATAAAGTACAAATTCTTAAACTGTTTACTGCAGAGACAAGAAAGAACATCTATAGCCTCTTATGAGTTTGTGTGTGAGGTAGTGCTGGTTTGGTCCATCTCACTGCATCCTGGGTGTTGGTGGAATTTTGTCCCTTCGTACTAGTCGGT
This sequence comes from Holotrichia oblita, assembly GCA_023690525.1. Taxonomy (NCBI): domain Eukaryota; kingdom Metazoa; phylum Arthropoda; class Insecta; order Coleoptera; family Scarabaeidae; genus Holotrichia; species Holotrichia oblita. The sequence goes on along the minus strand of CM043018.1, from coordinate 144,786,089 downwards.
TGGGATGTTAAGAGCTCTCTGTGTCTTCACCTTGAACGGTGGTCTGTCAGAGTCGAGTCCGGCCAGATGGGATACCAGCGGGTTCGGTGAAGTTGCTGTCCTCTCCGGGGTCGTTAGTAATCAATTTGACGATGTGGTCCCGGAGTGATGGAACTTCCAGGTCCTTTCCGTTCCTGTTCCTCTTTAATTTCCATTGTTGTCGTTCATTTTTCAAAAACAACCATCATCCCCATCCTTCTCCAAATTTCAACGCGTAGGATCTTAAAACACTGTGTCCTGTTAATGTTTGTGTTAGCCTTAGGTGGTATTGTTCGTCTCTCAGCGTTGTTGCCATCTCTGCAGAGTAATATCTCTCACAGCCGTTTGACACCCCCATTCGCCAGGAAATCCATTGGTGTTATTCCTGCTACAATTGCAGCACCACCATTGAAACCGTACGAAAGGCTGACACCATTCTATCAGCATAGTCCTCTGGAGTTTTTCTTCTATGTTCCTGTACACCTTTTTCTCGAACACCCTCTACCAAACGGATACAGAATCCGCAATCTCGTTCAAAATCCTACGTTTTGCACCACTAGGCTCAATAGGCAAGTCGGCCTAACCATCCTTTCCTCTGCTTTCTTCATCGTCAAAATATTTTCCCGTAAGTTTAAAATAATATCAAAGCATTTAATGCTCTTCTAGGATACAAGAAGAGCATTAAATTTCTTCCTCTTTAGGAAAATAATATAAATCCAGTAGCAATTTGTAAGTTGGTCCCAAAATCCGTATGATGCCGGTGTGCTATCGCGGCGTCGTCCGATCGGATCGGGGGTGTCTCAGGACTCAACGTTGGGACCCGAACCACTGACAAAAAAAGTCAACCTTGAAACCACTGAGCAAAAGAGCAAACTGCAAACCACTTGCTTCTGAGTATCGTAGGGCATCATTTATCACCACCTAGAATAAGAGTTCGACACTCTATCGAAGTTGTTCAATAGCTAACTATCCGAGTAGACATTTCCTAAGCAGCGAAGTACAATAAACCGACTACCACTAGATGGATTTTCTAGTCACGATCACTGTTCCATCCCTCAGCAAACACTCCAGCTTTCTGAGACGCACATTCTCTTGGACGATCACGCAGGCACAAACCTCCACAGGCAAGAAGAGCCCAACACTTGATGTAAAGGGTCTAAAGGACTGTAAATTCGACCCAATATGAGACAGAGGACTCAAGAGCAATTTATTATTATCCCATTAGGAGTTGAATAAAATAAAAATCGTCAAAACACGTGTTTCATTAATTGTTTCAAAGAGTCAATTGTACCAAATTTCAAGAAAATTCGACCAGTGAAATATTATATACTATACAAACTTTACCACCCTCCACCCCAGGTTGAATTAAAAAAAAACTAATTTCGTAAATTGTGCTAGAGGACATTATGTACATCATCGATGTACATAATGTCGATAATAATAATAATCGATCGGTCGATGGCCGCAGTGGTTAGGCGGCTGACTATTGTTGTGAGAGGACGATAGGCGCCGGGGTTCAATTCTCTGGAGGGACGGTGACATTTTTTCAGAGAGTTTAATCCCGGATCGATTTGCCATTCGCTGTTGGGAGCAAAGTGATTAACAGCGCGGCATCATAAAAGGCGATATGATGCTGTCACAAAGCCAATTGAACACAACATACACACACAAAAACTATACCGCGAGAGTTGCAGTGATAGCCAGACAAGCGGTACAGTTTACGGAGTCACTTCAACTAAGCACCCACCACAATAAAAAACAAAAAAATCATGCATCTCTTGTATCCTTTCCCATTGTCTCAAGCAAAAGAAAGAATAAGTAGTTTTGATTGCTCATTCAGAAAATCTAAGTTATGTAAAAATGTAAATATATTGACATATACAGGGTGTCTGAGACACGAAATAATTTTTATTCGATAGAGTATTCAAAAACGATCAAATTTTCCTATTTTTATTCGTTTTCGAGAAAAATGAAAAAAGAGCTTATGATCGTACGTTCGAAAGAAAGCATAAGGTAATCCAATCAGTGATTTCTATCATAAACAAATGAATTTTGCATGGTTAATTAATAATAGTGTAAATCTAAAATACCAAAATTGTCATTAGTGTTCAAAAGTGCTTAAGTGCTCTAATAATAATTTACAAAGCTTAACTTTTTGTGATTTATCATGGCCTTACCATACAGCAACGCAGAATATACCAATATGCTATTGCTATTTGGATTTTGTGAAGGAAATACTCGAGAATGTGTTAGGGTGTATTCTGAAAAGTTTCCAAATCATCGAATACCAAGTCACCCAACGTTTGCTGCCGTTGAGCATCGTCTTCGGGAGACCCCGCTGATTATGGAAGCCAGCGTTTTATAAGTCCCGGAGTTAAAGAAGAACTTTTAGAACGTGTTGAAGAAGATCCCGAAATAAGTACTAGTACTAGTACTGGTACCTTGTATAAAAACCAGTTGAATCGTGACCGAGTGTCAGTTCCTGAATGGTTTTCTGAACACGCCTTTTTATCATTAAAGCCAATATGAGATGAGATCTAACCGATATATGGGGGCGAGAATATCGGTCGTATTTTTTTTCACACCTAAATACCTCCATCAACCGCTCGATCCTTTATCCTATACATACATACATACATGTCCGTTATATGTGCTACCTATCTTAGAGAGGTGTACGAGCGCGTATTGGTCATTACGCGCCTCAATAATTATACATCCTCCGTGATCATCCTATCGTTCATAATTGGAATTGCCGTTATAATGTGTGCATAGGTGTGTACGATAAACAAGCTGTTGCATAGAAACCCCTTGTGCAACGGACCTGCTACCGTCACCGTCGATCCTCTACCGTTGTTGATGATGCCGATGATGATTATGGTGGTGATGACGATGATGATGAAGTAGGGGGTTTGTGGAAATGCACTACTGCAGGAATTAGCGCCCTGATGCGAACACTCGATAACTCGCCTCTACTGCACCCTATACATGTATGCATGTTACTATCGTTAGCCATCTCCTGGTTTCGTTTTAATGTTATTGCGTTGGTAGCGTCGTATCCGCGGTAGTACATTTCCAGCCCGTTATCTGTACAATTCGATGCGATAATTAATTAATGAGTATTGGATTGTTAATTAACGTTGTATTCTGTATTAGATTTAATTCGCGTCTAAGTACGTAATTTTAGATTTAGAGATGGGTGATGTTTAATAACCCGTTCCGAATAAAAATTCATTTACGAAATCCACTCTAATTTGAATATCAAAACTGTATTGTGGTTGCTTTTTAACTTTTAGCCTAACTTCGTTCGGCTGCTAATGCACGAGCACGCCATGAAAAGTATTACTTTTCCTCCGTATAAAATAAGATACTATTTTTATCTTCAACAGGTATCGAGACACCGACCGACACCGCATTAATGAAACACCCTGTATATCGCTCCTTTTCTCTAGAATAGAACATTATTTATTCTTTCTATTTACTTTTAATTACTCGATACATTATAAAATGACATAATAACAAATAACAACAATATTGACTTAATGACATTTTTATAACTTCCGGTTGACGTCACATTGACGTCACAATAACATTTTAACGACCTAAGGTCGACAAACTCAGTTCAGTTGACCGTCGACAACGGTAGAGGTAACATCTATTGAGACGGTTGCAATATTTTACATCCGACGAATTGAATTCTTGTTGGGAATCGTTTCTCGTGAAATTACGAATGGAAGTTATCGAAAGATAGGTTGTGTTGTCCTTTATCCGTCGATACAAGGAAGAAGGTGGTCAATTTTCGAATCGCACAGGTTTGACGTTCGTGGGAGTCTCAAAAGGGACAGTCTCAATCTAATTTATATCCCGTTTGAATTAAGTAATGGCTGCAGAATGCCGAAAAAAAAGCGTTCATATTAGAACTGTTCTTATTGTTGCTGGTTTGGTAGGTCGGTTGATATCGAAGGTTTAGGTATTGCTATGAATGTTGGTCCAAGTCTTGAGATAAGTGTTAAGCTACTTAAGGAGATCTTTGCCTTACTGTTGATCGTTTGGATATTGCGTTGAATATTGGCCCACGTCTTGAGATAAGTGTTAAGTTACTCAAAAAGATCTTTGTCTTACTATTGATGGTTTGGTAGGTCGGATCAAATCGAAAGTTTGGTTATTGCGTTGAATGTTGGTCAAAGTCTTGAGATAAGTGTTAAGCTACTGAAGGAGGTCATTATCTTACTGTTGATCGTTTGGGTATTGTGTTTAATGTTGGTCCATGTCTTGAGATAAGTGTTAAGCTACTCAAGGAGTTCTTTGTCTCATTGTTGATAGTTTGGTAGGTCGTTTCCAATAGAAAGTTTGGGTATTGCATTAAATGAAGGAACTACCTAATATGAACGTTAGTTCGAACTCAAATTTTGCTTTGATGCAGCGAGGTGTACGTTAGTGCGAGTTGTCCCTCTACAGCTCTTGTGTTCGTCAGATTCTCTCTCTTTGTGTTGACACTCGGATTCTGTCCGGGTGGGTGCTCTAATGGCATAGTTCCCCTGACGCCACATACCCTCGTGAGGGTCTATCAAACGATTAGAGAGGTTTGACGTCCGTTAGAGTTTCAAAAGGGACAATCTCAATCTAATTTATATCCCGTTTGGATTCATTAATGGCTGTAGAATGCCAAAAAAAGCGTTCATATTAGAACTGTTCCTATTGGCGATGGTTTGGTAGATCGGTTAATATCGAAGGTTTGGGTATTGCGTTTAATGTTGGTAAACGTCTTGAGATAAGTGTTAAACTAGTTAAACAGATCTTTGTCTTATTGTTGATGGTTTGGTAAGTCGTTTCGGATTGACTACTGGTCGGAATGGTATGTTTGCTCTAATCTACATAAAGGTGGTTTGGACGATTTTGGTATTAATCGTTTTTTGTATATCTACTACCGCCTTGCAAACGACCAGATATTTTGGTCGCATATTGTGATTTGTCCGCGATGACAGCTACGTTTGTTTCGTCTGCGTTCTCGCTGTTGATGCTTCGGTAGAAGGATCTCTATAGAAGATTCGAGCTTGCGACAAATGCAAATTCATCTTAATTTTAAATTATTTTCTTAGATGTAATAGTAGAATCTATCAATGTTAACTTTATTGCAATGAAGTTAGCTAACGCTAAGTTTCAATTTCAATAACATAGTTTCTTCAGACAAATCGATAGATTCTATTAGTTTTTTTTTCCAATTTAACAATAGTATCTACCTGATATGAACGCTAGTTCAAACTCTCATTTTGTTTCGACGCAACGAGGTATACTTTAGTGCGAGTTGTACTTCTACACCTCTTGTATTCGTCAGATTCTCTCTTTTTGTGTTGACACTCGGATTCTGTCCGGGTGGGTGCTCTAATGGCATAGTTCCGCTGACACCACATACCCTCGTGAGAGGCTATCAACCGATTAGAGAGGTTGACGTCTATGAGAGTCTCAAGAGGTCAGTCTCAATCCAATTTATATCTCGTTTGGATTAATTAATGGCTGCAGAAAGCCATAATCACTTTTAGAATCGATGGTCAGACTTCAAAATTTAAGATACTTATATACACTTTATTAGAATCTTATTTTTATTAAAAAAAAACAATCAATCACTTAATCAAGAACTAAGCATTTGTAATATACATACATACCCGAAACTTCTTCAGTCATTTTGCACTTAATCAAAAACAATACAATAAACAGATGAATTCACTTCGCGAAATCAGTACAGTTTAAAGTTACAACTCGAAGAGTTTAAAACGTACAGTTTCAACAATCTGTATATCAGTAAAGAATCTGATTTAGCGAATATAATGTAAGATAATGATAGCAGATCTTAAAGAAGCTGACAGCATGGACAGCGAAACGTCGATTGGAATTGCGACTACATGGCGAAACCCGGAAGAAGATTCTATTACAAGTGACACCGGCCGTGGAAGCCTACCGAATTACAATATTAAAGATTATCATTTTATTACCTGTGTTGCCTGTTCTAAACAAAACTCATCTGTAGTAAAAATTTGATCAGTCAACGTTTGCATCGCAAGCTAAATACACAATTCAAATTGGCACATTTTTTTACATTGTTGTCATCATGTTTACAATAAACTTGCGACAAAAACAAAAAAAAAACTCACTTACTTGTGCCCATTTCTGCTAGCTAAATGCAACGGTGTATGTTTGAATATCGTACCAGGAGCCGTCTTCTCCAGATACTGGATAGAACTAGGATGGGATCTTACTAGTAATTCAACGGATTCTAACCTGGCGGATGAAGAATTAAGTTAGAAAGACGACCTCGAACGCGGTGGAATGACAACGAGTAGGCTGTCGGAATTTAATTAGAGAAGGAAAAAGAGGATCTTACCTTCCGTACTGGGCGGCCAAATCCAGCGCCGTCTCACCTCTTTTATTTCTAATGAGAGGATCACAGCTGTACTCCAGTAATAACTTCACCACATCCGTGTGGCCGTATTGAGCTGCGCAATGTAAAGCCGTTTCGTCGTCCTTATTCTGGAAATAAAGAAAATAGGAATCTTCTTCAGATGACGTCGAGTTCAGGGTATGAATCGTGGTAATAAATTCGGTACTAATTAAGATACAAGCATGGCAATATCACGAATGACTCCCGGCATCTAATAGGTCGGTACGGTCAAAAGGTTCGCGTCAAGTGGCCTTATATGTACGCGCAAGGGACGGACTCTATTCATGTCGCACGGTGATTAATGTTGGCAAATGACCACTCACATTGCCAATCATTTGGATTGCCTATTTGACTTGCTTCGGTAAATTCTAGTAGCAGTAGCATTTCCGCCAGTATTATAAGGACATCGGGTGGACCCCCACATGAATGTGTTTTCCTCCCTTATCGTATTTAGAGAGAATAATCGCAGTAAATATTGATGTTGCCAAACATCGTATTATTCGCTTTGTAAGAGCAAAGCACCACCATCTGTCATGCTCGATTTGTATCTGTGTTACCGTATGGTTAATTTATCTGTTTAGATATGTCTAAACATATCACGATAAGGTTGGAATTTAAAAAAATCTTGTTTAGACATTTTTAAAGTAATTCTAACTTACCGTTAGATTCACGTTGCACATTGAATGTCCTCGAAGAAGCAGCCTAGCGATATCTGCATTTCCTGACCAAGCTGCCAAATGTAGAGGTGTCGAGCCCTTGGTATCCACGATGTTTGTGGAAGCATCGTGTTCCAATAATAATCTCACGATGTCCCTGCAAAAAAAAAGATGAAGTTGTAATTATTACGAAGATAACATCATTTGGTTTAAAGAAATGCTAGACAAAAGCTCAAAATGAGACCAGAGAAGTCAAAACAGCTCACTCCTCAAATATTCGTTCAATTGGATTAATTAAAAACTCAACAAAGAACCTAGATATTAAACCTGCTGTTGTAAAATGGATCTCAAAATTAGAGAGTCTACTGCAAAGATACTTTCACTTTTACTGTGGTCTCTGATTGTAGACAAAATCCTCAATAAGCTGTCAAGACTTAGCAAGTATAAAGTAAGGTAAGGGGCCAAGAAGATCTTGGTAGCGTCAGATATCACCACAATAATTGTTAAAAGCTCGGTGAGCTTTTAGTTTTAAATCTAAGGTAACCTGGATCTGACTGATCGCCCTAAACGTTTTGGCTCAACTCAACGCAGTTAACATTGATGTGGATCCCAGATCACTAGAGATGTAAAAGTAACTAGGCTGCCGATAATCTTGAGAAGTGCAAAATTCCAATTCATTGGAGCAAATTCATTCTCAAAAACTAAGACAATAAAAAAATTATGGCCATCATCAGAGGCATCATCTCAAAAAGTTTAGTAAGATAGACAGCAATAAATAACGATTTTAGAACGTAAAAAGTTCTAAACTGTTTCAGACGTTTGGAGAAATATTACGAGCATCAGCAAAAAAAAACATCTGCGTCTTGACAAACTTTGACCCTTCTTTGTTTACAAAATAAAAACATTTGTGTGGGGACTCTTGAGTTCCGCTTAAATAACAAGAGTTTTAAGAGTCGACCTTCCCTAGCAACTAATAAAGAATGGCTGGTGGTGGTTTTAACGTTTTGCAATTTCTTTCACCGTATTCAAACCACTCAAATTGATATGATATGAGAAGAAGAAAAATAGTTGGCCGAATGTGTATTTGTATCGATCACAGCAAAAATTTGTATTCATTTCATTCAGTGATGTGAGAGATCGGGGGAGGAGCAGAGGGGAGGTTCATTTCTCCGAGGGGATGATAACAACATATCTAACGCTTCAATTATAAAGCTTTAGTTTAAAGATTTCACCTACAAAAGATGCAAATTATGTATAGGCCGTATGGGTGTAGGAATGAAAAAGCAATAAAGAGCAGATACTTAGCTACCGAATACTGCAATATATTCCAAGATGGTGCTCGTGGATTAATGTAAGATTTAAAATTATGTTTTTTTATATCGATGCTGGTCAAGACTGAAGCACTAGAACACTGCCTCTTATTTCTGACAGTGACTCTATGATTGTTGACATCTTTGTTGATTCGCTAAAGTACTTTGCTCATTACACTCAATCAAATCATCATCCGGAACAAAATGAAACAAACAGGCCCAAATCATGTTATTTCTAGATAATCACTCTACGTATCTAAGGGTCATATTTATAGTCCGTGCTTGAGGTTGTGTCGATGCTTGAGCACGCGATTTTGTCAGATTTGTGATGACATTTACGTCAAAATCGCATGCTCAAGCATCGAGCACAACCTCAAGCACGGACTATAAATATGACCCTATACTTTCGGATGTGAACTTTTGCAAAGTGAATTTTGTAATAATCGTTTCTATGCCACCCCATACAATTATAGAATTTCTGAGCAAGAAGTGGAATTGATATATCATTCAATACAGAAGAGATTTCTGAGGAAGATTTGTCTTTTCTGCAGTGACTAATTAAAGTCGTCATTTCTAAAAATATGCCAAAACATTCTGAAGAAGAAGAAGAAGCAGCAAAATATGATAGAACATCTATTCATGCTGATTTGATTGGTGTACCTGTAGGCGTTGATGATTTCTCATTAAAGCAGTAATATTGATCAAAAAAAAAATCATATTTTGGAACTACCTCCACACTCCAGCCAAGCCTCAATTTAGCATTGCATGAGGAGATTAAAAAATGACAGAGGAAAACATTCGCCAAAAAGCGTATTCGGGTCTAAATTTCAATTTCTATTGTCGAAGGCTCCTATTTCAAAAGAATTTTATGACTCAGAAGCTTACAACAGATTCTGTGCGGATTATTAATCTATGAAAACAAACGAGTCGATAACCGCAGATGTTAGGCGGCTGCCCATTGATGTGAGAGGATGCTATAGTCCGAGGATTCAATTCTCACAGAGGATGGTAACATTTTTTCTCGAAGAATTGCATTCCGATCAACCTACTATTCGGTGTTTGGAGCAATAGCTGCAAAAACCACCCCAACAAAAGGTCTTCTAAAAGCCTAACAAGAGAAGACAAACTGAGAAGAAGAAACTGAAGAAGAAAAAAGGTTGTATCCCAAGGTGTGATCTTCATCGACTATCTGCAGAAGCGAAGAACGATCATGGGGTAATGCTACAGCAAATTATTGGAGCGATTCGATGCAGTATTGTAGGATGGTCGTGCCCAAATTGAATGAGTTGTTCCTATTCCCAAACCGGAAAAAATCGCTGTCAGGAAAGAGATTTGCCTGAAACGAGGAGGTCATCGCCGCTGCAGATGATTATGTTGAAGACCTGGAAACATCCTATTTTTCCGACGGCTTGAAGAGACTGGAGCATCGTTTGAAAAAGTGTATTAATCTTCGAGGAGACTACAACGAAAAATATGTCGATTCGGAAAACATTTCAGGTCGCCCTCGTATTTATAAGACTTTAATTGTCAGATACAGAATCCAATCTAGAAATTTAAATATCTAATTAATTCAAATTAATTTAGTGTGTCCATTACACTCGAACCGTTACAGTACTAAATCATTTACCGGTTCGAATTCTATCAGGAATAATATGCAAATTTTCAAAAGTCAATAGCATCCAAACAACGCTCAAGTCAATAGTCTAAATTAAGAATATAACATCACTGATTCGCTAAATGACTAACTATTAACGTTGCCCATTATTTTTCTATTAGCGAACGGTTTCGTAACATCAAAGATGACCAGTTGAAAATTTCGTGTCGTGAAGTCAACATCCTCATTTAAAAGAATTGAAAAAATGTGCAAGAATTTATCGAAATTGTTACTTTTCGGTTCTATTTTATTACAATACGTCGAAGGAAATTATTCGGAATGTGATAGTTTTAAAGAGACTCAAGCTAGAGTGAAAATTCACGGGGAAACACGACCGGAAATTTTGAATGGGTGTCTGGATAATTTACCATATGAAGAAGTATATATAAAAGATTGTGTTAAAGTTTTACATCGTGGCACTTTTAAAGATATGTTAGATTTAAAACGTATCGTTATAGAAGAAGGTAATTTAAAGGAGATATCAGCAAATTTCACTGAAAATACACCTGAATTAAAGGAAATCTCCATACGCAAGAACACACTTATTAAATTATACAAGAACGTTTTCCCTAAAGCTCTCGATAAATTAGATTTATCATCGAATCGATTAAACGCAATCGAGGAGTCCGCTTTCGAGGATATCATCGTTAAATTTTTAATATTAAACGACAATAATTTAAAAAACATCGAATCGAAATGGTTTCAAAATTCGAGGATCGAGCAATTATCTCTGCACCGCAATCAAATTAATTACATCCAATCTAATGCTTTCGATGGAATAAAGGATTTGGTAGACATCAATCTGAGTTATAATTCCATTAATTATATCGACGATAGAGCGTTTTATCGGCTAAATAATCTACGCAACCTAAATCTAACGGGGAATACGTTAACGCATTTGAATTTCTTGAACAATGCTAGATTGACGAAGGTGGACGTCGGCTTCAATAGAATCAGTTATATTTTCATGGAGAAGGCATCGATCCAGTACTTCTTTGTGTTCCCTAATCCGTGGCAATGTAATTGCCTGCAAGATTTCTGGAAATTCGCAGTCGCTAATAATATCGGAGTCGGTAATACGCCGTCGACTAAATCGACATGGAGGGAGGTTTATCCGGTTTGCGTTGCCAAGAATCCGAAATGCACGAAACATGAGAATTACGACGATATCAGGGTGCAATATTTTAAAAATGTTAATTACGCTAAACTGGATAATTGAGTTAGGTAGATATGTGCACCTTTCATGTTTATGTTTTTAAGATTAATTTAATAAAATATTATCGTATAGTAATATTATAAGGTTGCTGTTTTGTTTATTACTACGACCAATAAAAACAATCAAAGAAAACATTTGAATTATTTTGAAAAACTCTATAGCAATATAGAACAATTTGAGAAAACTAAAACTTCCACCCCCTCTCCCTCCTCATCTCCTTCATTGCTTTCATTTGTCAAAACATGTGGCAAAAAAAAATGTGTCAACCTCCCTTTTTTGGATAGATTGAAATTTATCGGAAAAAAACATTTTTTTTTTAATTCAGTTCTCTTCTAATTCTTTTGAATTTTCGAATAATAATTTTAATACTATCCAACGCCCCCCTCCTCCTCTCTCTCTCCCTACCGGCTCCAATTGCTTTCATTTGTTCTTTGTTTTAAATAGTGTTCCAGGATTTCGAAATCCAAACTGCAACTTCAAATTTATATGATGAAAAAATAAAATGTTGTCAGCCCCCAATATTTGATGGTTGAGAAAAATTAGAGGTGCTTGAAGATGATCTTGAAGGCTCCTGCCGTTTTTTTTAAAAGATTCGCCTCCTCCGACTCCGCAAGTTTATAATTTTAAAATTTCTTCTTAAATCAAAACTTTTGAAAAAAATTTGAGCAAAACTGCTTCCAACCTAAAACAACTTTCATTCAAGTTCAATTTTCAAGAATAAACCGAAGCCCAGCAGAATGTCCTTCGTTTCAATGATTGCATGAACTATCTTTGGTAGAATCTTTGGAATAATGTTCAGACCTAAAACAACCTTGAAACTCAAAATTTTCAGAAAAGCGGGGGTTGGCAAAATTTCTCAACCCTCTTCCGACACCCCAAGCTTATAATTTTAAAATTTATTTCAAATATTTCTGTTCCTGAAAGTGTTTCAAAGTTTTCAAATCAAAATTTTTGGAAAAAAATTAGGGGACAATGATGCCAAATTTTCTCCCATCCCACCCCCCTCTCCGGAGACAAATTAAAGTTTAGAATATTTGAGAAGTAATATTAAATTTTTGCTCCTAGTTGTCCTTTTGGTTTCAAACAAACAATATTTCAATATTTTGAAATCAAATTTTGAATAATTCAAATTGATATAATAAATAAATACAATTTTGCCACACTCTCTGAACTGAAATTTTGTTGTTGTTGATAAATAAGAAAAATCAAAAAGTTCTTAAGTATTATAAAATATTATTAAAAATTCATCAAAGAAACGCGAAAAAAATTTTTTGGTCAGCTTTTTGAGGGTTTTTACAAAATATTATTTCGACTTTCAAAAAAATCGGATTTGACCATTCTTTCTCAACCATTTTCTGGTAAAAAGCTACAATTTTCAAACAAAACTGGACAAAACCTTTAAAATTCCCCAAAACAAAATGAGAACAGAAGCTGGTACAATCTCGTTGCTTTGCTATACCTTTTGAAATATTCAAGTTTTGATCGCAAAGCAAACACAGCAAAAATGTTTTGCAAAAACCCTGAAACAACTCATACAAGTTCAATTTTCAAGTCAGCAAAATCTCCTTTGTTTCAGTGGCGTCATGAACTTCTGGTTTCTTGGTAGAGGGCTGAAACTTTGGACGATGTTTATAACTAGAACAACCTGGAACCTGGAAAATTTTCAAAAAGCGGGGGCTGGCAAAATTTTATTTTTGATCATATCCCTTGAAATTTTCAACTTTTGATTAATTTGAAATGTTGGAGCAATATTAGCAATAAAAATATACAATTTTTTCATCGTATGAATTTGAACTATTTAAATTTTGATGATGATAACACTAACATGTCTGGGGGAGGAAGGGGAGAAATAATGTTGCCAATATATAGAACAAGCTAGAAGAAAATGTAAAAAATCCAAATTTAAAAATGGAGCTAGGGGAGCTAAACTTAAAAAAAAACGGTTTTTTGTGTATTTGTCGGAAAACGTTTAATTCTTACAAATCTTCCAAATTTAAATTTGTCCAAGAAACGACGGGGGAGGGGACTGACAGATTTATTCCAAGTTTTTTGCAATAATTTTTTATTTAACAGTCTTGGCATTAATAGAAATGTCTGCAGTAATTGTTAAAATTTTAAATTTCTAACAGGAAGAAGTGGACCAAAAAAGATTTTTCGTATTTTTCGAAAAACGTTCTTCCAAATTTTAATTTGTCCAAAGGGGGGAAGGGGAGGGGTTGGTGCTGGTGTAAATTTAGTCGAAAAAACCTTTTTTTTTTTACATTCAATTCTCCTTTAGCTCGTTTGAACTTTCGAATTTTAATTTTAATTAATTTTTTTAATTCAACGCCATCACCACGCTTCCACTCCGCACCCCATTGCTTTTATTTATCAAAATGTGACAAAAAAATGCAAAATTGTGCCAATCTTATTTGGATGAATTGAAATTTTGTCGAAATTCCTCTACTCTCATTAAATTTTAAAATTTTAATTTTAATTCGTTTAGCTCAATACGCCCGCTACGCTTCCGCCCCCTTCTTCTCCTACCATTCTTTTCATTTGTTTTTTTTTCAAACACTGTTTCAAGATTTCCAAATCAAAACTTAATTCGAATTTATTTCCAATATTTGATGGTTGAGAAAAACTAAAGGTGTTTGAATATGATTTTGAAGATTTCAGCTGTTTTGCAAGCTCATCCGTCCTCCGTCTCCCTAAGTTTAAAAAGACCCTGCAATTATTAGGTGTAAATTAGGTTTCCGTCAAATGGTCTAATTTTCTCTATACATCCTCCCGATCAAAAGTCCCAATGGGCATAAAGTCCCAAGGACTCGAAATTTTGAGCTACTGCCCTTCAAAGTTCAACATCTTGCCTATGTAATAATTCACAGGTGCTATCATTCGAGTAGTGCGATCTATGGATTAATACTAGGTTGACATGTTGATTTATTTTGGCATGTAAAAAAATGATTTCAAATAGTTGCTTTTGAGCTTACGCGGATGCCACCCCCTTTCTACCCCTAAATCAACCCCTAGCGTAAGAGAGGATGAATACGTCCCATAGTCATTCTTCCTACTACCATCCTTGATAGGGTGAGATATTTTGTCAACTCCCTCCTTACAGTCGCACTTAACTTTGGAATAATGTTCACAACTAGAACAACCTAAAACCTCAAAAACCCCTGAAAAGCGGGGGAGCTGGCAAAATTTAATTTTTGATCATATCCGTTGAATTGTTCAAGTTTTTATTTGGAAATATTGGAGCATTATTGGCAATAAAAATAACAATTTGGAACAATAGTGATAGGGAAGAAGCTATATCGATCACTTAAAAATTTCCAAAAAATTCCAAATTTCAAAATGGAGGAAGGAAAGCTTAACGATTTTTTGCGAATCGAATTTCTCCAAAAACGTTCAATACTTACAAATCTTCCAAATTTCAATTTGTCCAAAAAGACAGGAAAGGGGCTGGTAAATTTCGCGTCATTTTTTGCAATAATTTTTTATGTAACAGCCTTGGCACAAATAGAAAAGAGGAAGAGGTGGTTGGAAAATTGAGCTAAAAACAACAGCTCGAATCATTGAAATTTCAATCTTCCAGGGCGATAAAAGAGACAACAATATTAGAACCTTGAGCAACCAATTTTCAGAACAGATGGAGTTCATCGTATTATAATCATCGGAAAACGACTTCCTAAATGAATTAAAATTTAAGGAAAAGATTGTTTTTGTTTTAATCGATATAATTCCCATTATTGGTGTGACTCAAATCAACATCCACTTTATAAAAATTAAATTTCCAAACAACTCAAGCATAAATTGCTAATTGTGCGTTTAATCATAACATACCGCAAAACGCACGGTACTTTTTTTTTAACTAACCTTGTACATTACTTTCCCACCACATTACTACAAGATAAGATGCTTTATCTGCAGAATTAAAACCGGTTTCACCACAACTAGCATCAGTTTACTACAGAACTTCATCGATAGTGTTTTCACAATGAAAAATTTGCGTGAATGTCTTCTAATAACGCTAATCGCGAGTTTAATCGGACGAATCGATAGTGCTTGTCAAACTTTCGTAAACACAACAGCCAACATTACAATTAACGGAACCGAATCAAGTATAATTTTAAACGAGTGTTCTATAGACCCGTCAGTTGAGAAAATCGTAATACAAACATCTGTGGAACAGATTTACGAAGGCACCTTCAAGGATTTACCAAACTTAAACGATGTAAGAATCATAAGCGCGAACACAAAATCGATACAGCCTGGTTTCTTAGAAAATCTACCGAATTTAAATTATATTACAATAAATTTGAATCCGTTAAGAGAAATTAGGAAAGGACAATTTTCTGATATCAAAATCGATTTTATCGATCTTGAAAATAATAAAATCTGGCGGATTCAACGTGAAGCTTTCGAAAATCTAATTACACAAATTTTAATTCTAAACAAGAACGACTTGAGGAGCATCGAAAGCGGATGGTTTAAAAATTCGAGCATTAACAACCTTCAAGTCGCAACTAATAAGGTGACATGGTTGGGGAAGAATACTTTTAGCGAAATTAAAAATTTAGAATACTTGGATTTATTGGATAATAGCATTTATTACGTTCAAGATGGTACGTTTAGCGGAATTCGATTACGTCAATTGGATTTATCCGAAAACATGCTGACGAAAACAAATTTCCTGGCTAATACTAAAATAGGATACGTGCATATTGGGATAAACATGCTCAGTAATATGTTTATAAATAGTAGCGCTGAAATACAATCAATGACGATCTACCCAAACCCATGGAGATGCGAATGCTTGAGGAAGCTTTGGACGTATTTCGAGGCTAGGAAAATTAAATTGAGGGAACCGCCGACTTATGTCAACTGGAAGGATGAGTTTCCTGTGTGTGTTGTGCAATCTATGGAATGTTCAAATGAAGTTAATGACGACCACACTAGGAATGAGTACTTCAAAAGTTTTAGTTTTTCAAAGTTACAATTTAACTCTATTTTTGATTAAACTATTAAATTAATCGATAAATTATATCTAAATAAAGTCCTTGAATAACAGTTGAGTAGTGTTTTGCTGCGATCCTTAAGATTAATTGTGCATGAGTAACCTTAATCTTTTAATCCCAATTGATCTAAGGTTTTTAAATCAAAACTTTTGAAAAAAAAAATAATCTTGTTGATAATTGAGAAAAATTTTTGACAATTGTTCTAGTTATGTAAAATATTATTAAAAATTTATCCTGAACCTTGTGTGTGAATCCTTTTTTAGCCCAGCATCCTTCCGACTCCCATTGTTCTAAGTTTTTATTCAAAAAATTTCAAAATCAAAACTTCAATATTAAACATAGAATTGAACGTTCAATTTTTTTTCCAATAATTTCCTGGCAATAGGCTAAAACTTTCAAGCAAAGCTAGAAAAAGCTCCTTTAAAACTCCTTTAAAAAGAAAATGGGAAAAGGAGCTGGTACAATTTTCTTCGTTTCGTTGTACCTTTTGAAACATTCAAGTTTTAATCGCAAAATAAATGAAAAAAATAATAATCCTAAAAATTCATGAAAAAGCAAAAATCCTAACACAATCTAAAACAACTTTCAATCAAGTTCAATTTTCAAGAATAAACCGGAGACCAGCAGAATGTCCTTCGTTTCAATGATTTCATGAACTATCTTTGGTAGATGGTTGAAACTTTGGAACAATGTTCAGAACTAGAACAATCTGGAAATTCGAAATTTTCAGAAAAGCGGAGATTGGCAAAATTTTTCAACCCCTCTTCAACTCCACAAGCTTATCATTTTAAAATTTATTTCAGACTTTTTTGTTCTCGAGCGTGTTTCAAGGTTTTTAAATCTTAACTCTAGGAACAAATTATGGGAAAAAATTATTCTCCCACCCCCTTCTCCGGGAACAAATTAAAATTTAGAAGATTTGAGAAGTGATATTAAATTTTTGCTCCTACTTGTCCTTTTTGTTTCAAACAAACAATGTTTCAATATTTAAATTTGTCACACCCTCACCTCTCCTTCCCCTTCCCATTTTTTTTGAAAATTTGACATTTTTCTTGGTAGATACGAGTAGTTGAAACTTTGGAACAATGTTCAGAACTGAAACAAAGTGGAACCTCGAAATTTTCAGAAAACAGGAATTTCTCAACCCTCCTCCGACTCCCCAAGCTTATAATTTTAAAAATTTTTTCAGGTATTTTTGTTCTAGAGTGTGTTTCAAGGCTTTCAAATTAAAACTTTTGGAACAATTAAAACATGATGATGAGAACCCACGCGTTCTCGAAACACGTGTCCCGAGTAATTAATCAAAGTTGTGGTGTTTGGTGATACCAAAGTTTTAATTGTTTGTTACGAGCCCACAGTCCTTGAAGTCACTCTAAAACTTTTGGAAAAAAAATTGAGGAAAAATTATGACAAATTTTTCCCAGCCTCTTCTCCGGAGACAAATGAAAATTTAGAAGATTTGAGAAGTAATAATACAAATTTATCATGCCCTCACCTCCCCTTCCTCCATTCTTCCAAGATTTTATCCCAAAGATTTCAGAATCAAAACTTAAATATTTAAATATTATTTCAAGGGATATGATTAAAAAATGTTAGTCTAAATTGTTGTAGCAATCTTCTATATTGTTTGAGGGTTTTTACAAAATAATATTTCGATTTTCAAAAAACAGCATCCACTTTGTCCCGACCATTTCCTGGCAAGAGGCTAAAATTCTCAAACAAAGCTGGAAAAAAACCTTTATTATTACCTTAATATTTAAATGTTCAAGTTTTGATTCTGAAATCTTTGGAATAAAAACTTGGAACAATGGAGGTGAGGAGGATGCTGGTCTAAAAAATATTTTTTCACGTTTCTTTGATGGATTTTTGATAATATTTTATAATAAGTACTCAAGAACTTTTGATTTTCAATTATCAACAAATTCTCAAATCTTGTAAATTTCAATTTATGAAGGGGGTGGGAGAAATTTGACATAATTTTTTCCAAAAGTTTTAATTTGAAAATCTTGAAACACGATCCAGAACAAAAATGCCTGAAGTAAATTTTAAAATGATAAGCTTGAGGAGTTGAAGGAGGGTCGAAATTTTGCCAAACCCCGCCAAAAGGAAGCCGTCGACATCCTGTATAGAACAAGCTAGAAGAAAATGTCAAAGATTCCTAATTTAAAAATGGAGCAAAAACGGTTTTTTATGTATTTGTCAGAATATGTTTAATTTTTACAAATCTTCCAAATTTAAGTTTGTTCAGAATAAGGAAGAGGAGGGGTTGGGATGGAAATTATTGAAATTTCAATCTTCCAGGGCAAAAGAAGAAACAACCATATTAGAACCTAGACGATCTACCCAAACCCATGGAGATGCGAATGTTTGAGGAAGCTTTGGACGTATATCGAGGCTAGAAAAATTAAATTGTGGAAACCGCCCTCT
This sequence comes from Holotrichia oblita, assembly GCA_023690525.1. Lineage (NCBI taxonomy): Eukaryota > Metazoa > Arthropoda > Insecta > Coleoptera > Scarabaeidae > Holotrichia > Holotrichia oblita. The sequence continues at coordinate 144,767,375 of CM043018.1, read as the reverse complement.
TATGTCAAGTGGAAGGATGAGTTTCCTAGATGTGCTGTGCAATCTATGGAATGTTCAAATGAAGTTAACGAGGATCAAACTATTTATGAGTACTTCAAAAGTCCTAGTTTTTCAAAGTTTCGATTTAACTCTATTTTTGATTAAAATATTAAAGTAATCCATACATTATAATGTCTAAATAAAGTTCTTGAACAACACTTGAGTAGTGTTTTCCTGCGATCCTTAAGATCTATTGTGAATAACCATAATCTTTTAATCCCAATTGATCTGTAAGCTTCTAAAGAAGTACCCACATCAGTGGAACTGCGTTCCTTTAGAGCATATACGAGATGTTGTTCCCACTGTTAGTAGCAGCGCTGGAAGTCTTTAACCGGTATGGTCTTCAGTGTGTCCGGTAAACTCTTTTGGTTGTTGTCTAATGTCCCGAAATGACGACATTTTTCAGTTTAGGAAAAATGAAAAAGTTACAGGGACTGAGGTCAGGTGAATAGAGAGGTTGGGGAACCACAGGAATGCCTTTCGATGTCAAAAATTCTGTTATGGAGAGGGCAGTATGACATGGGGCGTTGTCATCATGGAGCATCCATTTGTCTGCGCTTTTCAAAGACGTCTTTATAAAAAAACTTGGTTGACAGTTTGTCCTGGAGGAACAAATTCTTTGTGGACGATTCCCCTTTTGTCAAAAAACAAATCTTCGATTTGCTCGTTCGAGCTTTCTTTCGTCGAGGATAGTTTGCAGTGTGCCAAGATATCTTGCTCATTAGCGATTCTGTCTTGTTTTTTCGAATGTCCTTCTTGCCCACTACAGCAGAGGATATGAAAACGAGAACCAGAGACGCCTTCATTTCAGTAACACCGGATATGGTGAGGAACGTTAGAACAGCATTTGAACAGAGCGTTATTTTCTGTATTGAATAAAATGGTAATTATATTCACCGCCAACACTTTTTCGTTTATTTTGTTGTTATGTTTTTGCATTCCTTTTATATGAAATCCTTTTTTCTGAATTCAAATACAAAAATATTTACTGCTGTTTTGTTTAGTTTATTTTTATTACTTGGAATTCATATTTTCATGTAAATTGTAACAATATAAAGTCAACTTCTTCGAATAATAATATTTCTATTCATCGATGTAAAGATATACTGGGTGTTCACTTACAAAAATAAATTTAGACATAGGAAACCTTAAATAAAGTTGATCTAGATTTCAGTGTACAACTCAAAAAATGCTATAAAACACAGGATGTTCCATTAAGAAAAACATAACTTTGGTGCATTAATGGTTTCAAATGGTTATAAAATGTACGACTTTATTTATAGAAATTGTAGAGAATTTGAAAATAATTATTTAAGTGTATTGTTTTTTGCTTTTATCCGATCAAAATTGGAATATGGGTCTCTGGTTTAGAAGCCAATATATCAAGTCCATATTAATAACATAGAAAATGTTCAGGACGGTGTCTTAAATATTTATTGTACAAAATTGATGGCATTTATATGCCTAAATGGATCTTGATTACAATTTATTTCATTGCATAAAAGACGAATTAAAAGTAGTGTCAAATTTCTGCATGCTCTATTAAATAATAATGTTGATTGTGCATCGTTGTTAGCATTTTTATGCTATACATTATGAATCCATTAATTCAATATGATACTTGTATGATTCATTTCAACTTCTCTTACTCTTTAATAATGTATTAATAGGATATTCAAATTACTTCAACATAATTTCTAGTTGTATTTATCATTAGAATACAACTTATATATATATGGAATATAATTATCCACACACAACTAATTATTATAGCATGGCCTATTTAGATGAAAAAAGCATCAGCTTTAGAGCGTTTTTGAAAAATTTCGTTAATAACATTTTAATCGGTAAATTTAGATATAGACATCTGTATAGTTTTTGGTAGGGGGTTTAATGTGTTTTCACATAGGATGGATAAATACAGGGTGTTCCATTTAACTTTTTTTTTTTTTTTTTTTTTTTTTAAAGAAAGAAAAGAATTATTGATGGTTGAAAAAGATATACAGGGTGTCCAGCCTAAGATGCAACGGTCCATAGCCGACTTATTATTAATTTTTTGAAAAAATGTTTCAAATAAATGTTGCCTCGAATCAAATTCTACACATTTTAAAATTAGTATCAGTAATGGCGGACTTCCGGTTCTACTGTAAGTAGATACTAACTTTATTATTTTAAATGGAACACCCTATATATTATTGCAGTTTTTGATTTCTTATTAAATTTAAAGGGCACTTTATTCAGCTTACATTGAGTCTAAGTTGTAACGTTTCCGAATTACGTGACTTAAAAAAAAAAAATGATGTCTGCAGCGTCTTGGATGTTTGGAAATATCTCCGTAACTGCGAAAGTTAGAAACATGCGGTTTTCAGATTTCGCTTAATCATGAAAGAGGTCACGTCTTTTATTAGAAAATTGTTGCATTTATGTTACAGGGTGATTAAATAGGGATCTGTAATTTTCCAACATTAAAGTCATGAATAACTTGATTTTTTTAAATAGAATAGTATAGCAATTTTTACATAAATGGATGTAGAATTTGATTTTCTTCCGTTTTCATACGGATATTATTATATCTTTTCCAACGGTTTTGGAGATATTTCCGATTTTTCAGTTTTTTACCATCCCCACGTACTGCGAAATGCTGGCACCTTCCCCTAGCATTTCACCAAGCTTGGGACTGGCAGCAATAATACTGGCATGCTTAAAAAGTGGCCAACAAAACACAATAGAACCACTAGAAACAAACAAAACTCGAAAGAAAAAACATTTAGAATTTACAAAAATGTGTTCTGAAACATTGGAGATTAACCTAGCACGGATAATAGAATTTGTACAACACTATTATTTATTTCATTAAATGTTCGAAGTGCTGTCCGTTTTGGGCCCTACACAATTGAAATCGCTTTTGCAAACAGTTTTGAACATTTCTGAGCATTTCTGGCGTGACTTCTTGAAATGCTCTTAAAATACGATGGCGCATATCATCTTGAGTTATTGGTGGCGTCTCATAAACTTTATTTTTAATAAAACCCCAGAAAAAGAAATCGCAGCTTGTAAGATCTGGTGATCTCGGGGGCTATCTGACAGGTCCTCCACGTCCAATCCAGCGGTTCGGAAAAGACACATCCAAAAAGTGACGAACTTCGACAGTATTGTGTGGTGGGGCACCATCGTGTTGGAACCACATCAGTAGACGTGTAGCCAGTGGAATATTTTCTAACAAAACGCCCATACTATTTTGAAGAAATTCCATATAACCCCTACCCGTCAGCCGTTAGTTATGAAAAAACGGGCGTATAATATGTTCCCCAATGATACCTGCCCACACATTCACTGACCATCTGTATTGACTATGAGCAGCAATAAATCGATGGCGATTTTGTGTGTCATGATAATGGCAGTTGTGACGATTTACAAATCCATTTTTGTGGAAGGTAGCTTCATCTGAAAACATCACTCTCTCGAAAAAGTTCGCATTCGTTCATGATGATTTCTTTCAATTGCCCACTGACAAAACAACTGGTCTGGTTTGAAAATCGTCTGCAGTAATTTCCTGGTGCAACTGGATCCGATACGGATGATACTTATGTGGTCTTAAAGTGCTGTGTACCGAAGATTTACTGACATTAGTCATTCTACTTATTTCGCGCACACTGGATCCTGCATTTTCTTGCACTGCTAACAATACTTGCAACTGATTTTCTTCCGTCAGTACGGAGTTATTGCGGTTCCGTTTTGTACTTTTTACAGATCCAGTACCTGTAGCGACAGAAATGCCCTCCTATCTGGATGTCTTCTATTTGGATAATAGTGTGCATAAACTCTTGACGCTAACAAAACGTTTCTGTTACATTCACCGAGAACGAAAACCATATCCACTAATTCTTCTTGAGTAAGCGACATTTTTAATTGTTATCTTACGAGCTAATACTCTGAACGTCAGTTCTGACACTTAGAACACTAATGACAGTTAGATACCTAATTTGTTTCGAAGCCTAATTTGATTTTATATCGATGTCGTTTGAAACAACTCAATAGTATTTTTCACCATTTTGTTTGTTTCTAGTGGTTCTATTGTGTTTTGAAGCCACTTTTTAAACATGCCAGCATTATTGCTGCCAGTCCCAAGCCTGGTAAATGCGAGGGGAAGGTGCCAGCATTTCGCAATACGTGGGGATGGTAAAAAACTGAAAAATCGGAAATATCTCCAAAACCGTTGGAAATAGACACAATAATATCGGTATAAAAACGGAAGAAAATCAAATTTACGTCCATTTATGTAAAAATTGCTATATCATTCTATTTAAAAAAATCAAGTTATTCATGTTTTTAATGTTGGAAAATTACAGATCCCTATTTAATCACCCTGTAACATAAATGCAACAATTTTCTAATAAAAGATGTGACCTTTTTCATGATTAAGCGAAATCTGAAAAACTTTCGCAGTTACGGAGATATTTCCAAACATCCAAGACGCTGCAGACGTCATTTTTTTTTTAATCATGTAATTCGGAAACGTTACAACTTAGACTCAATGTAAGCTGAATAAAGTGCCCTTTAAATTTAATAAGGAATCAAAAACTGCAATAATATATAGGGTGTTCCATTTAAAATAATAAAGTTAGTATCTACTTACAGTAGAACCGGAAGTCCGCCATTACTGATACTAATTTTAAAATGTGTAGAATTTGATTCGAGGCAACATTTATTTGAAACATTTTTTCAAAAAATTAATAATAAGTCGGCTATGGACCGTTGCATCTTAGGCTGGACACCCTGTATATAAATTGTTTTGTAATATAAATCGTCCAAGTCATACAGTTTTCCTGTTTTTAATTTTTTCGCGAAAGCCGACATTTTCATAAAAATCAAATTTTCTCGAAATTGGCAGCAGATAGGTATAGGGAACTATCAACAAAGATATTCTAATTTATGACGTAGATTCCTAAAATGGTATACAATATAGGGTGTTCTATTAAAAATAACCTTAATAACTTTTTGTGAATCACCCTGTATAATTGCAAATAATTTTAAAATGTGCTCCTTATCGTCCTACATATTTGACTAAAATTTGAAACTCGTATCTTATAGCGTTATTTTTTTTATTTTATATTGATTATCACCATTCGATTTGTTATAAAAAAGTTGCAGATTGAGTCTGTCTTTTTAAATCAATTTTTTAAATGGGAAAATATAGACGCATTAAAAAGTTCTGATGCAAAATATTATAGGGGTTGTTTTTTTCAGCCTCCCTTAATTTTTGCTAAAGAATCACCCTTTGAAATCTTTCGTATCAATTCACAAACACCCTGTATATAGATTGATGAGCTAGTCAAGGCGTACGTCATCTAACATTTTTTTGAACAGTTATTTTTTTGTATTTTATTTTAGCAACTGTTTGATTTTTACCTACTGAGCTTATTCTAACATTTTAACAGTTATTTTTATATTCAACTGTTTGATTTGTTATTATTTAGTATATTCTGTATTCGCTATTAAGTTTATTAGGTTAATCTTGTCTTTGGGTCGTGTACCTGTTGAAAATAAAATATTATTATTATTATTAAAATGCTTCCTTGTATTGAAGAACCACATTTGAATTTTTTTCTAATCTGTTTGCCATATCCACGTCAGAACACAACAAAATAAATGAGTCATTGCTAGGATTTCTCATTTAATAAGATTTGGAAAAACGAAATAATAAATCAGGATTTATTTTAATATTTTTCAATTTTCCCAAAAACATAAATAATGAAAACTAAAGGACAAGATTTTATTAATTTTCTCTCTCTAATTATTTCCTTTTAAAACAAAATTTAATTCACCTTTATCACAATATCACTTTCGAATCTTATCTAGCAGTTTTATTCCATTCCTTCGTTAAAAGCAACCATTCACAATAAATTTGTCCATAACAACAACTCACACACTCCTAACTATATTTCCCAATTTCTTCGTAATTCACTATATTAAAATAAGTTTCCTGAACAGAAGAGAACCGTCCATCCTTCCTAAAACTACAAGCGAATCCATCCTCATCAGGTACGATGCATATCGGTGTATCAGTATCCCATCTCCTCTTCAATTCCTGGGAATCTGCAATCATAATATTCCCTTCCTTGTTACCTCTCCAGAATGACCTCAAACAAGCACATTGCCACGGATTCGGATGCATCCTTAATTGGCGAACTGAACTGACATCTTCCATGTTGATATAGCTAATTTTATTGAAACTAACATCAAGGAGCGTGAGCCTTAAATTCCTAACAAATTGAGTATCGGTTAACCAATTTCCAGCTAGTAGAAACTCTTTCAAACTGCCCAATTTAAACATCTTATCGATATGGTGGATTTCATTGTATTCCAAATTAATTAAGGCGAGAGATTTAGTCCTGGTGAAAGCACCTGCGGTTATCCGGGTAATTTTATTGTTGGCTAAATTTATCTCTGCAATTTTCGAATTTTCAAACCAGGTTTTACCAATCTGTGACAATCGATTGTTTTCTAAATTTAATAAGGCTATGTTAGGCATCCCACTAAAAGCGAAATCTTCAATCGTATGAATCCTATTGTAGGATAAATCCAAATTTTCGATCTTGCTACGTCTAAACACTGCAGTCGGAATTACTTCGATATGATTCGATCTCAATAATATTTCCTTCAATTTAGGCACATGCTTGAAGAATCCTTTAGATAATTGCTTAATACAGACCTCAACAGCTGATATTGTCATTAACTTAGGTAGATTATAAAACAAATTTTGTTCGAGACGACTTAAACATGACAAAATTCGCACTTCACTAACTTCGTCTAAATGACCGATTTGACATGAATCGAAACTTTTCTCTTTAATATTGCCATCATCGTCGAATAACTCAGTGTCTAAGGAATCTTCATTACCGCAAGATTCAACACTTAATATATTGAATACGAGAATACTCGTCGCGAATACAAGTAAACGCATGTTTCTTCGGTTAAGAACTCTTAAATACTGGAGTATAAATTTCAATGTTAGCGGTCTTGTTTTGATAAGATATCTGAATGTTACGACCTTAACATACAAGTATGCAATGATTATCTTGGGAAAAACGTTTAATAATAAATTATTTTTAATTAATTTATAAATATGGGATCAAAAGGTTGATGTGTGTATCGAGTTGGTCAAAAGTAATGAACATGTTCTAGGAATTTTGGATGGTAGTAATTTTGAATTGGATCATTTTCTAAAAGAGCAAAGCTATTATGCATTTTCTGTCCAGTAAACAGTACAACTTAGTTTCTTGTTTTTTGAGAATACATCCTCACTTTCTGCAACTTTTTGAGAGTCAATATAATCCTTGTCTTGATAAGAATATCGGCTAAAAATTGCTTCATGAGACAAACATCACGAAGCATGGTCGTACCTTTGTTGACTGGTGTTGGAAATTAATTTCCTTCAACCCTGTGATCTCTAGTTATATCCTATCGAGGTTGAGCTCATTTAGATGGGCAACCAGCGAGTTGATGGAAATGAAAGTCCTCTCTAATATCCTGGTAGTCAATGCTGTGATGTATTCCTTCATGGATGGGATGTCAAGGATCCCTTTCAGTTGTTCATTGCAGAAAAACTATGGGGCAATCACTAGCATTCGTAACATTTTGTTTTGGAGAGTTTCTAATTTCTTGAAATGATTTTTAGCTAGGTTTGATCATGAGAGAGCCCTATAGGGACATATGAATGCAGATCTTGCTCTAAAGAATTTATTACAGGTCTTTTGGATGTGCTGCCCAAATGTCAATCGCTGATGCAAGGCTACACCAAGATACACGACTGTTTAACTCCACAGTAGTCTGAAGTTAACCACAAAAATATTTTCGAATTTTGACTTCTGGACGATATATACATAGATGGCCGTGTCATCGGAGTATATGGCCAGATGAACTTGAGGGGTCTTCTATAAGTCGTAATAGTAGTCCTTAACAGGCCCCTACTGCTATGGGCTTCGGAGAAATTTGGAAGGTGATGGAGCAATTTTCTAGGCAAGAAATTTTGTCAACAATTACTCCTATCTATCCAGTAAAAAGCGCCAACAAGAATTTTCTGAACGACAGTGTATAATAACACAATTAGTATCGCAAAACGATAAGAAATAGGAGTTTCCGTTATCGTTTCCACTTATTGATATTTGTTGCAATACGTCCCAACCACAGGTAAGAACGTTATCATATAGAAAAAAGGAGTTGACGCATCTCTGAGGAATTTCCTGTGGCTTCGGTCACCCTGAACAGCTGGTATTCCATGGATATGACCTTCCTAAATCCGAATTGTTAATCTTGCAAGATGTTCAACAAAAATAGATCTTCACCTCATCTATTATTCAAGATTTTTTTTAATTCCAAGGCTCCAATTTTTCGCAGAATTTTAAGCGAAGTCATAGTGCTTTTCAGGCTGTGAGTACAGGTTGTATCATGACGGAAGCACTAATAAGCAAAGGCTGGACGATTAATTGAATTATATCATTAAAGGAGTTTGTTGACTACCAAGCTGACCAGTTCTTGGAAATTTTTAAGCGTCAAAATAGTCCTTGCCTTGCCAAAAGCATCCTGTAAAATGACATTAATTTGAAGAACTCAATTTTCTCAGACTTTTAAGCATACACCTTGTATCATGTCATAATCACCAATATTCCTTATCCTAGTTTTGTTTAGAATTCCAAATAAAAATGGCATCGTGGCATGAGCAACTATCAACAGGAGGAGGCAGAGGATAAAGATGAATTAAAACCCATTTTTAATTGCAAAGACTCTTACCTTTTGGAAACTTTTGAGCTGAAATATAGTCCTTGCCTTGCCAAGAGCTTCGTGTGACAAGCATCAAAAGGGAGTGGATGTTTGCGAGGAGATCTTGTCTGCAGGCACAAGCTGATGCCATAGTTGAACGGGGATCCAACTGGAGGTTAAAGCTAAATGAAACCAAATGTATAGTATAGCCATCAGGTTCACAAATAGGCGTAGGGTGCCTCCGGAGAATACCTGTGTAGGAGATGTCCGGCTACCTTGGAGCCAATCAGTCATATATTTGAGTGTTATCTTGGATCGGAGGCTTACTTTTCTGGCAGCAAGACCAGCATTACTCCCACTCCTTTAGCTCCAGGAGTCCTTCATCCTTGAGGTTGAAAGTGTTGATCTACATCTCTTTTTGGCGTCCCATAATTTCATATGGAGCCCTTTGTTGGTCAAGCCTAGCGAAGACAACCATAAAGAAGCTAGAGATCCTTCAAAATAAGATGCTGATTGGAGCTCCTTCGTTCGTAAGGAATGAACAACTCCGAGTTGACTTGAAAATGCCATCCCTTAAGGAACAACCACTGCTGCCAATCCTCTGCTCTAATGGAACTAGACCCTGAACGACCACCGCCCAAGGTAAGAGTCAACAGAGTGCTGAAAATCGACAATCCATAGAAAGCCTACACTTACGAAGATCACAACATCTTACCGATTGCAGACTCCGGAGCTGAGGGAGCCCACCCACACAATCACACTTCAAGGGCCGGATGGGCCCAACAGGGAGATAAAAGGACGACAAACCTTTGCGTTCAACCCTGGACGAGAACAGAAGGACCACCGGTGGATGTTTAAATAAAGTGCATCGTTAAAAAAAAATTAAACACTTTTGACCAACCAGGAATACTGTCTACCTTGTTAAGAGCTTCAAGTAAAACTGGCATCGTAGCAAAGGCATCAGCAAAGAGTGGATGATTAACATTTTTGAGCGTCGATTTAGTTTTTGTATTGTTTTGAGTTTCAGATAAGAATGGTATCGTGGCACAGGCATCATCAAGCAAAAGTTGGAACATTAATCAAACCCCATCATTCAAAGACTTTTTTTAATATGAAGGGCCCTACTTCATCAAAATTTTTGAGCGTAAATATAGTCGTCGCCTTACAAAGAGTTTTCGATCAAAATTGCATTGTAGGATTAATGAGATGGTGTTTAATTACAATGTATCATTAAATTTTTTTGTAGCATGAATCCATTGTCTTGCCAAGAGACTTGCATAGAATTGGCATCATGGTACAGGCATCATTAAGCGATGGCTGGACGATTAATTAACGCGTATCATTACCAAAATTTTTTTAACTATGAATAGCCTATAGTTCCTGTAAATTTTTGACCGTCAATACAGTCCTTGCCCAAGATTTTTTTAACTAACTAAAGCATGAAGTTTCTAGAAAGTTTTGAGCTTCAGAGGAGTCTTTGTCTTGTTTAGATGTTAAGGCCATAATAGCATTGTGGTAGAAGCATCAGGAAGCAAAAGTAGATCACCAATCAAAGATTTTTTTTAATACAAAAAGCTTGCCCTTTGCACATTTTTTGTTTTTGGACCTAAGTGTAGTGGTTGCTGCATAAATAGACAAAGAAATAATTAAAGAATAGACACCACCAAGGTCCCGAGAGGTGTTGAAACCTGTGAAAGAACATCCATTTTAGCTTGAGCAAATATATAACCTGGACCAAAACTGATATTCAAACTGTAATGAAGATAGTTCGTTTATGAACAAGGTAAGAGATAAAGATGGCAAATTGCATCAAAATAAGGGTTGGTGAAACAATTCCTTTCCCTGTATACCCAAAATCTTAGCAGCCACATTGGAATTTGTGGACCTGGTTCCATAAGGAATTGTTGTTTGTCCAATATTCCAAAACTACCTTTCTGGGATTTCCTCCCATATCCCTTAAAGAGCATTTCTGAGTTGTCTCCTGACCACAGTTTGGTCAGAAGTTTGTCTTTGGTGGAAAAAACCACACCACCACCAGGAAAATCAAATTCACTGATATGTTTCGGGATGTGGCTCATGATTGGCAGAGCCACCACGTACAAAACTCATTTTACCGATAGAGAGTCATTTGGAGACCCCCATTCGGGCTAAATACAGGGGCCTAAATACAATTAGTTTCAGAACTTATAGACTACAAGGAAAAGTGGTTCTAAAATTAAATAGAAGCCCCCACTCCAAAACGAACCTGGTGGTGGACTGGCGAAGCTGAGATTTTGGCAGGTCATTTTGAAACTGTTTACCAGGGCAACCAAGGCATCTCTGAAGAGAGATCAAATCGATTACATCTAAGACAACCTTAATTTGGCGAAGAGTAATCCAATCCTTGAAATCGAAGACAATCGCGAAAATTTTGGAAGGTGATGGAGCAGTTTTCTAGGCAAGAAATTTTGTCAACAATTACTAACTATCCAGTAAAAAAGCCAAGAAGAATTTTCTGAACGGCAGTGTATATTAACGCAATTAGTATCACAAAACGATAAGAAATAGGAATTCCCTCTACATAATTTTTTTATCTTTTCCGCTTATTGATATTTATTGCAATACGTCCCAAAATACCATAGGTCAGAATGTTATCAGATTAAAAAAAAAAAGAATAATATTGTAAATTAAACAAGCAGCCTTGTAACGGGCCTCAGTTCTAGTATAATAATGCAACCATGCGGATTGTAGTAGTGTTGTGTCTGCTGAGCCTTCAAATAAACTACAGTTCAGCGTCCTGTGTTAGTGGAAAGTTAATTCAAGCTAAACTACATTACCGATACAAGTCCATTCAAGAAGGTTTATGCAATGGCGTCCTGGAAAACGACGACAAAGTATACAGTTTGAAATATGTGACATGTTGGTGTTGTGTGGGACGTCAAACATTCTATAATCTTAAAAACCTACAATCGATATCATTGGAGGATGGTTGCGTCAAGCATGTCTCTCCGCTATTCTTCGCCGACACCCCCAAATTGAAACGAATGAGTTTTAAATCGAATCAAATCAAGGTGATATACAAATTCGTCTTCTACGCTTCAGCATTAAAAATTATAGACCTATCATCTAATAGAATCGATACAATAGAAAAATATGCTTTCTCCGATATGAACATGACTTCGTTGAATTTAGCTTACAATTCGCTGACAACTATAGATGATGCCTGGTTTGAAAATTCCTACATAGAACAATTATCGTTAGCGAACAATAAAATAATAAAATTACAAAATTATGTTTTTGCAAGTATCAACAGACTCGGTGATCTAGATCTGATGTTTAATAAAATTTATATAATCCAAGATAATATTGGCCTGCGATCGATAAACAAGATGCAACTGGCTGGGAACGCTTTAAACAACCTAAATTTTTTGCGGAGTATCAGACCAAAATATGTAGATATCAGCTTCAATAGAATCGGTTACTTGGATTCTGACGATATAGATGGGGTGCTTGAACTAGTGATGGAACCGAATCCTTGGCATTGCTCATGTTTGAGGAAATTTTTGAAAGATAACTATGAAATCGAGATAAGTTCATCACCGGTAGCCGTCGATAGATGGAACGACTTATTTCCGGTATGTGCGACTTCAAAAAACCAAAATTATCAATGTCAGTACCGGTTAGATGAAGATGTTTTAGAAGCTCAAGATAATTACTTTGAATTTGTTGATTATAACAAAATGCAAAATTTTGTTTAAAAAGTCTTATTTTTGAACTGAATAATCTTCTCATTTGTAACGATTAAGAATGTTCAATAAAATTTCTAACGAGAAGTCGTTTTGTTAATTTAATTAATTGAGTGTGTGGAACAAACTTACCTGTGACCGTTCAAAGAAGCATGGTGTAAAGGTGTGTATCCGCTGCTGTCCTGGACATTAGCCCCAGGACCTCGTCGCAAACTGTAACAAAATATTGAATTTATGAAGCAAGTTATTATTAAAAGAATGTGTACAAAATTAAATTTGTTAATATTATTTTATACAAACGATGTTTGTATAGCATTTCTGTTGAATGTATTCTATCACATATTAAATGACAGCTCAGGTTAGATCATGCTTATGTCATAGTTACGTTTGTATTCAATACAGCCAACTAACAAAATAATTTTTACGCCTTCTCTCGAGAGCTTCAAAATTTCGTTTTGACACTATCAATCAGAAATTTAAATTTGGAAAGAAGTGGGAGAAGAAAGGGTGGCAGCATAATGGCGTTTTAACTTAAAGCAATGTAGTTAAGCAAAAGTTCGAAATTTTGGCAAAGGTGATGCTAGTAAAATTTTGTTTTTCTAAATTATTTCACGAAACAGGCCTGAAGTAGGAAATTGAAACTTTACAGTACTACAGTAGATAGACCCAAAACAAATCTCACTCAAAATTTCGATTTTCAAAAAACAAAGGTGGTCAGTAAAATTTCATTTTTGTAAATCGCAATATTGTAATAACAACTATCAATGAAGAGTTCGATTTCTTGACAAAAGAAACGCAAGCAAAATTTGGTTTTTCCAAATTATTTCGCGAAATAGACTACAATAAAATAGAAACTTTAAACTTTAAATCTCTGAATGAAAGAGTGCCAACAAAATTTTGTTGTTGTAAACTTTAGATCAAAATATGCGAATGAAAAACTCGAAACTTTAGGATAATATAGAACAAACCTAAAATGATCCAAAAATAACAATATAGAACAAATCTAGAATATCCTGGAACAAGTCGCAATGACAATTTCGATTTTCAAAATATAGAATAACCTAGGAGGGTCAAAACATCATTCCTGAAAGAAGAGGAATCAGCATAAGTTGGTTTTTGTAAATTATTTTGCAAAATATGCCAAGTAGAAAGTTTAAACTTTAACTCTCAATCAAAAGAACAAATTCAGAATAAGCTCAAATACTTCAAAAGATTTCAATTTTCAAAAAAAAGGGCACCAAAAAGATGTGGATTTTATAAATTATTTCATAAAATATACCAATTAGATAGTTGATACTTTAGAACAAAATAGAATAAATCAAGAATATCCTTGAACAAGTCTTAATGATAATTTCGATTTTCAAAATATAGAATAACCTGGGACTGTCAAAACATTATTCCTGAAAAAAGAGAAATCAGCAAAATTTGGTTTTTGTAAATTATTTTGCAAAATATGCCAAGTAGAAAGTTTAAACTATAAAATATTATAGAACAAACATAGAATGACCTGAAATGACGCTCAATCAATAGAACAAACTCAAGAATAATCTCAAAGAATTTAAAAGATTTTAATTTTCAAAAAAAAGGCACCAGAAAGATGTGGATTTTATCAATTATTTCGGAAAATATACCTAATAGATAGTTGATACTTTAGAACAATATAGAACAAATCTAGAATATCCATGAACAAGTCTCAATAATTTCAAATTTCAAAATATAGAATAACCTAGAACTGGCAGAAAATCATTCCTGAAAGAAGAGAAAACAAGCAAAATTTGGTTTTTGTACATAATTTTGCAAAATATGCCAAATAGAAAGTTTAAGCTTCAAAATATTATAGAACAAACCTAGAATGACTTGAAATAATTCGCAATCAAAGGAACAAATTCAGAATAAGCTCAAACAATTCAAAAGATTTCAATTTTCAAAAAAAAGAGCACCAGAAAGATGTGGATTTTATAAATTATTTCGGAAAATATACCAAATAGATAGTTGATACTTTAGAACAATATAGAACAAATCTAGAATATCCATGAACAAGTCTCAATGATAATTTCAAATTTCAAAATATAGAATAACCTAGAACTGTCAAAGAATAATTCCTGAAAGAAGAGAAAACAAGCAAAATTTGGTTTTTGTACATAATTTTGCAAAATATGCCAAATAGAAAGTTTAAGCTTCAAAATATTATAGAACAAACCTAGAATGACCTGAAATAATTCGCAATCAAAGGAACAAATTCAGAATAAGCTCAAATAATTCAAAAGATTTCAATTTTCAAAAAAAAAGAGCACCAGAAAGATGTGGATTTTATAAATTATTTCGTAAAATATACCAAGTAGATAGTCCATACTTTAGAACAATATAAAATAAATCTAGAATATCCTTGAACAAGTCTTAATGATAATTTTAATTTTCAAAATATAGAATAACCTGGGAGTGTCAAAACATCATTCCTGAAAGAAGAGAAATCAGCAAAATTTGGTTTTTGTAAATTATTTTGCAAAATATGCCAAGTAGAAAGTTTAAACTTTAAAATATTATAGAACAAACATAGAATGACCAATCAATAGAAATAATTCTCAATTAAAATTTCAATTTTACAAAAAGGCAATTCTTGTTTCGGAAAATTTCATTTTTACTTTAAAAATGGGAATATCCTTGAACAAGCATCAAAATGTAAAATTGAATAACCTAAATGATCATTCCAACATTTGGTTTTTGAAGTAAAAACAGAGAACAAAATATTATAGAACAAACTAGAATGAATAGTTCTCAACCACAATTTCGATTTAAAAAAAATAACCAAAAACTATAACAGATAACGAAATCGCTGATCATGCTGTCAGCTTCTTCAGAAGATTTTTAAAGACTGTTTTCTAAAGACCAGTCTTTAGGAACTTTCTGAAGAAGCTGACAGCATGATCAGCGAATTGTCAAGTGCAAACTTATCTATGCGACAACACCCGGAAGACTTCAACACAGTAAACAACGGTCGTGAAAATCTACTCTCAACTCTTAACAGATTCATATCATTTCTGAATCAAGGAGCGTCTGCAAAATTTTGTTCTGTATATTATACCACAAAATATGCGAAAGAGAAAGTTGCAAGTTTAGAATTATGAAGGACAAACCTAGTGTTATCCTGAAACAATTCTAAATCACAATTTCGATTTTCAAAAAATAAAAATGACTCTCCAAAAAAAACATTACTTAAAGAAGAGAGGTCAAAAACAAAATTTTGGTTTTTTTTTTTCTAAATTATTGCGAAAAAAGCTATTAACCGGAAACGACCATGAATCAAGTTTAATTTCGAAAAAAACTCTTAACAGTCGATCAAAAATGTTTTTTTTATTTATTTCGAGAATTATCCCATGTAGAAAGTTGAAACTTTGATATAATATTTTCAAAATAGCCTTACAGCAACCTCAAATAAAAATATTAACCTGATAAAAAAAAAAAAGAATCAAAAATGTTTTTTTTAATTATTTCCTAAGCTCTGAAAACAATTTCTAACCACTTTAGAATAATTTCCAGAATAACTTATAATATTGGTTTGATTTTTTTGTTTGAAACAAGTGGTGTTCTTTTTTTGTGGCTAGAAAAAAATCATAAACAACACTAGAGCAACGCTAGAATCTGAAGTAGCTTTCAAAATGTCAAAGCAGTGAGGGTGGGGGTTTTTTCTTCCTTTTGTCCTCAGAGAAGTTAGGCACAAATTTTATAAAAGTCGTTATTACAAGCAACAAAGAAATATTCAAGACATATTCAAACAGGAAAAACAATTCCACGCAATAATTTGCTGTAATGCATAAATAATAACTTCCTTTAAAATTTATCACATATTTACATATTTGTACATTGATATAATTGACCTTGGATTGATTTATAGCTATTTATTTGCAAAACACATGCATGCAATCTTCAACGTCACGTACAGTATTCGCAAACGTCCAAGAATCCTTATCATTTTTTGGATAAAACACAAGTAACCTCAATAAAAATATTCTAAACGTTAATGTTCAGTCCTAGCCATTTTTAATAAGCTACAAGTTAGCTTAGATGCTCCTCAAACACTATCAAGAATTCTTTCGACGGGACGCAAAGGACACAAAGACGTTCCCGCTTTGTCTTCCCCGGGATTTGTTTTCTTCAATTTCCACCCCGGTGAAGATCTTTTCACTTCATGAATGAAACGCGGAGAGTAATGAAATTTGGATTTAATAAATACTCTCGACTGGAACATATCTCTGTATATGTGTTTGTATCGTTGGAATTGGGAAACGAGCACCATAAGGAGAGAACAAACCAAGGAGACGTAATAAATCGCGACCCTTTATGAGATTTTCGGATTGCTTTCGCTTTGAGTGCAGAACCAGAACGTTTAATCCTTCTGACATATTAAATGGCAATAAGTATAGCTGTGCATTATTGCTTTCGTAACTCACGGTATTCACCTCTCTCTCTGTCACTCGCTCAGTCGAGAGCGTCTTAATATCCATTCGTTGAAAATCCACCTCCACCGCTAAAACTGTCGCCCTTGTTTTTCCACGGTAAATAATTTCGTATTGTTTATTAATATGAATTTCCGTATTTTCGACAGTTTATTAAGATCATTTATATTGCGGCACAAAAAGAAAAAAATTAACCAAATGAATTTTAACCTTTAATCTAACTCTGAATGAACTTTCCGAAAACAGCAAAACAAACAGCAAAGAACCTCAACTTGGGTCCTGCGGCACCCCCAAAGACGATGAAAAATTAATTTATTAATTTATTATAGTGACGATTCCCAAGCAAACGTAATATTAAAAATCAGCCAAATTCTTGTTCATCCTGTTTATTATGTGATACAACAATTGCCAATCCAAATTCAACGACAGATAAATCAAAATCAATAAATTTTTTAGAGTACGTTCGACATAAGTAATTCAATTTCTTGACAGAATTTTTCAGGGAGGTACTCATTAATTTTCCAGTACCAGATCGATTCCTGTTGTATTAAAACTTCCTGTATCCAAAACGAAAGACCAACAGCTCAACACCAATGGTTGACTTCTCAATAGTTGTGGGGGAGAGGAGGGTAATTGACTTCCCAATGGTTGTGGAGGGGTGGTTCACCTCCCAATGATTGTGGGGGAGACGAGGAGTTGTATTCCCAATGGATGCAGGGGAGAGGGTTGACTTCCTAATGATTGTGGAGGGTGGTTGATTTTTCAATAGTTGCGGGGGGTGATTGACTTCCCAATGGTTGTGGGGGGGGGGGGGGTGGTTGGCTTTCCCAATGGTTGTGGGGGTGGTTGACTTCCCAATGGTCGTGGGGGTGGTTGACTTCACAATGGATGCAGGTGGTGGTTGACTTTCCAATAGAGGCTCCACAATGACGTAGTAAAAACAAGCTGTGATATCCTTGCTAAATGGTGATTACATAGAATTCTCATCCATTTAGTATTTCCTCCTGTCTCCCTTCCGTTCCAATGTTTTTTAATATTCTAATATTTTGTTGTTACATATTTGCTCCCTTTTTGACTTTCTTTTTCAATATTTTCACTTAAATACACTCTTCTAATTTACTTCTTTTTCTCCTTTCTCCTGTTCTTTCTTTCTTTCGCCACAATTAACTTTTAAGTCTTTTGACCTAAAATTGCAATTGACATTGAGTTTTTAATTTTTAAAATGTCACGATATATGGAGTGATCACCTGACACTATATTTTTGCAGTAGGGGTAATCGGTATACGGTATACTGGGTGTTTCTGGGAGGTGGCTCCCCCTATAATTTCTAAAAATATTTGAGATAGAGAAACGAAATTTAGGAATTATATACGGGGCTTTAATTTAGATTTCTTGACATAGTCGATATATTCTTATAACTTCCGCTTTTACCGGAAATGACTACAACTGCAGCAAAATAAATTTTTTGATATAAAATTTTTTTTCAATTTTCTTTTTCATCAAGAGTGCTTTGAAGTTCTTAATATGCTCAAGTGTTACTGTATAAACATGATACGAACAATTTTTTTCATTTTTACTGTATGCCCAGTTTTTTTAAGCTCATTTGTAGGTCCAAAATTTAGTTTTTATGTTTTAATATAATTTTTCCAAATAGGAACAGGCTGGCTCACTAAATCATCACGAAAGAGCATTGAAGTACCTTCATTTTGATACCCTACATTAATATGCCGAACGAACGTTTAAATTTTATATCAAAAAATATATTTTGCTGCAGGTGTACTCAAAATGTTATCTCGAATCAAAATATCGAAACAAAATCAGGTATTCCCATTTAAAAATCGAAAATCAAAGTAATTTCCGGTAAAAGCGGAAGTAATAAGAATGTGTGTGTGTTGATGAATCGGAATCATCATATGTAACAGACAGGGTAGAAGAACCAGAAGGATTTTCCGATGCCCCAGAACCATCAACTAGTGACGAAGTTGTCGCTGGCACCGTGAATATATTGACGTCACATAGTACTAAAGCAAGTACGAATATAGTAACTCCTGAAGCAGTTAGACCACACGTTAAGGCACAGGCAATCTACTGTTTTAACTGATACCCCAAATAACGAAGAAATAGAATTGGCCCGCGAACAGAAAATGCAAAAGATTCGATTAAAAGAAATGAAACAACGCCAAAAGGAGCACAAACCGAATAAAACTGGGCAACAAATGGAAAAAAATCTGAAGAGAAAATTATTTATAGACTCTTCAAGTTCGGAAAGTGACGTGGAACAAGAGAAAATCTGCAATGATTCAACAGACGATAGTATTACAGAAGGAAACGAAGATCCAAATGAAAGTTTATCCGAAGGAAACTTTGTATTAGTAAAATTTCCTACAAAGAAAAGTATTAGATTCTATGTTGCCAAAATAGAAAAGATTGACAATCTTGATTACTACCTAACCCATCTCTCAAAAGGGTTAGGATGGACTTTTACATATCCAGGAAAGAAAGATGAAACTACCTAAACCTGAAATATCAGGAGGCACTAAACGGGCTTCCAAAAAGTTTAAGTTTAATATTGATTTAATTGATTTACTTTTGGGCTAGTCTAGCTTTTTTCTATTCTCGAATGCCCGCGAGACCAGACTAGTTTAGCCGCTCTCCACAGGTGGCTCTTGCAGAATTAGTCTCAAGGTGAAATATTCCTTGTTTGATAGCAATTTAGCTTTCAAAATTCCAGTACGATTACCAGTTTGTTGCATTATAATCAAATTAAGCAAAAAGTCAATTGTGACAGTTCACGACACCGATGTGGAGTTAGCAACGATGTCCAGCAACGAATTCTAGTCCGATTCACAATATCATGTAGGCTAGGATCCTTCACATACGTCACACATAGATAAAGTTATAAAAATTATTTGATTAATACGATTTAATTAATCATTCACCTCCTCCTTAGCGGAGCTTGTGCCATAATGAAATTTTGACCATAAGCTTACTGCAGTTCAGTTAATCGTCCACCCCCTCCCTCCCCGCCCCTCCCGCCAAGACTCTCCCCAGCTTTGTGCAAGATATGGTATGCATTTCTCGATGGATAACATTTTTGAGCTTGTTCAAATCCGTAACTCTGCAAAGAATTGTTGGAGCATGACGACATATTGTTCAGAATTCACGATTCATTGCACGATTCTTTCCTTCCGGAAAAAACGAGCCTATTACTTCAACTTTAGTCACTTCAGCCTAAACTGCAACGTCCCTACTATACAGGTTGTTGCTTCAACTGTTTGGAGGACTCACGTTGCTCCTGCACCACTGTCATCCACTCCATTGTGAGCTACTATCTTGAGTATTGTTTAACCAAAAACCACGAGATTTGGCTGCCAAACTCCTGCTAAAAACTTTGTAAACTGGTTGACAGCTCCAATCTTGTTAAATGAATCACACAAAACTCCCGAAAGCAGCAGAAATAGCATGTTGGCTGCTCATTGCCAATAGCTTGAAAAATCTTGATTAATTTCAACTTTTAAAGCTTGATACTTTAGATAATTGTTAAGATCGTCTACTTTGTATTGTTCACGAGTGTACATAAAGATGCTTAATCATAAAGATTTGACTCATACCTATAAAAATTACAAGATAAACAAACAGTATCAATATTTGCGGAGTTTAAACACACCTACAAGCAATGACACGTTATAGAAGCAAACTGTGCAAAAATAAATTTTTGTATTATTTAAAAATATTTATTCCTAAAACAAAAATAAATAAATATCCTGCATAACAGGTATGACAACCAAGAATATTGAAGGAATTTTTAATTACTAACAACCGTGAAATAACAAGTTCTGAATATGGTAACCTGTTCTTTATTATAAATTCTTTAAAACAGTGTAGGTACAATACGATGTCCGATTCTATTTAATCTTACATTTAAATTAATTCCGCCACAATTGGTACGACCTTGCACGCGAATTTATAATTTCAAACGAAACAAGCCACTTGGCGATTCGGAGAAAGCAACTTCAGCAAATAATTAGTTATGTGATGACTCAGCTTCACACAACTTAACAGGTAGTAAACAATGTTAACAGCAAATTTACTTCCTACATTTAAAAACAGGAACAATTGCGTTATTATTTTTAATAAATTATGATAAGGAAGATCTCTGTACGTAATAAAAATATGTGTGCATTATACATACTTATATTTATTATTCAATATACATAAATACATATTTACATAAAAAAGAAGAGTGCTAATTAATCTTGTGATTAATTTTCACATATTTAATGTAGGATATACATTACAGTATTAATTATAAACCTCTTTAGTTTATCTACAGATAAAATGGACAATAATTTCCTTGTTGATACATTTTATAAGACAATTTATTTTTGACGTTTTGCCGCGGTGACAACAAACTCCTAATTTGCAAACCGCCAAATGACCAATAGACCCAATATGCACACACGATAACTTAATCAATTAATAAATTTGATTCGTATTTCACAGTTTATCGCGTACATTTCAAGCTTGTATACAAAAATATAACCGGAATTAATTAAAAGAATCGGTTTAATCGCTCCGATGATAAAACAATCTGTTCTAATTGGAATACAACACCTATTATACATACGCATCATCCACTCTAACAAAACAATAATACGGAAGTTAATGCGACCGCAAATTATGTAAGAATCATGTTTCTTTCTATAAATACATTAAAAATCGACAGCTGATCGTGATACCCACCTTGCAAGAGGGCCACTCCTTTTAGCCCTTTGCCCCAGTATCTTCTCGACGATTCCAACTTGTCCATTACGTGCGGCATCTAATAATTCTTGATCTTTACCCATTACGTTAACCACCCCTTTTAATACGCACTTTTAACACATACCATTATAAAAACACTTTTACACACTTTACAACTTTCTACTACTATTCATTGATCCACGGGCTCCATCTTTTTAGCACACTTGCGCTCGTAGCGGCCAGTTCTGTACTTACCCAGATAAACCCGAAACGTAGAAGTAAAGTGTACTAATAAATTGAATCAATTTTAATTAATGTATTGTGTGAATCATAATTTGCGGTGTATTGTAGCGAAAATATAAGTTTTAAGATTTTATAATTTGGATACAAGGCAAGAATATGACTGGTTTTAGGAAGATTTCTTGGATAGTATTAACTCTAACCTCACTTTTAACTTTGGGATCTGCCGTACCTGACGGTATTCATAATTTAATCATTTTACTCTTTTATTAACAATAAAACCCGACATTTTCTTTATAGATGTAATATTTATAAGTTTAGACTCCCTGAACAGCACTAATAATGTTTATAAATCATATCAAATCCTAGAAGGCTCTGCGTATTTGAAAGTCCAAGATATTCCATTCGATTTTGGTTATTTACTAATACAAGTGCATAGTTTGAAGGAGCCTGTTGTATTATCGAATACCAGCGATTTTGTTGCTGATACATATGTAAATGGCACTAATATCGGATTAATTTATATAACAGATGGCGAAAATAAATTGGAATATTACTTGTCGAGCAAACCGAATGCTAATACGACAATACTTTTGGTCATTATTGGTCACGATATTAAAGGTAAGTGTTTTTCGATTGCTTAGTTGTCTCGTTATACTAATCCGATTATGAAATACTAAAAGCGAATACTGTTGTAGTTGCGTTTAATTCGAAAATGTTATTACGATTGTAGATTTGTTCTTATTGTTACAATTATTAACTTATTTATTCTATTTTAATATTTGCACAAAATTAAGTACATATTAGGAAGTATTCTTCGATAATGAAATTATTAAATTAATCAAATTTGTGACTGAATTACTAAAATTTGTAATTGAATAGTTTGTGATTAAAAAAAATATAAACGTGTGAAAATTTTTGTTACTAAATTATTAAAAATTTTGTTTAAAAATTATTTTATTACAAAATTAATGATCAAAAATATCAACTGAAAAAATTGCAAGTAGAAATCTTGTGTCTGAAATTTTATTACCGCATTACTAAAAATTCTGGCAAAAAAATTGTACATAATTGAAAAAAATTTGATTAAAAATATGACAAAAAATCCACTCAAAATTTTGTAATTGAAAAACTGATGACTAAAAAATTTGTAACTGAAAATTTTTGCCTGAAAAAATTACTGAAAATCACTGAGTTACTAAAAATTCTGTAATAATTAGAAAGTTGACGACTGAAAAATTTGTAACTGAAAGTCATTAAATTACTCAAAATTATGCCTCTAAAATTTAAGGAATTTAAAAAACATGAAAAGTTTATGGTTGAAATATTTGCGACTGAAAAAATTCTAACTGAACAAGTGAAACTTGAGTTTAAATAAAATTGATGAAGGTTAAATTTTGTGACTGAAATTTTAATTGTAACTGAATAATTTGCTACTGAAAAACGTGTGGATGAATAATTTGGGATGGGAATTATTTTCGTTATTGTTATCCATTTAAACTATTTAGAGCAACAATATAATGGATAATTATTAACTCACAAGCATCAAATGACGAAGTGTCATTTTGACGTTAGACTTTGACAATCTTTGAGAACGCTTAAGTTTCCATGGCACACTGGATAAATATCGATAGGTTATGTGTGCATTTTTCAAAAAAAAACCTAATTATCTGCTAAACTATAAATTTTAGGTATAGGACATGTGGGGTATAAAAGATGTAACATTGGATGCCGCAGACGACTTAGTAATAAAATATGGGGGTGCCATTTGAAAAAATTAAGTTACTGTTCTTCTAAATTTCGAAAAATTAACGTTAGCGTAGTAAAGTAACCACTCAATGTAGACAGCCGTTCTTAGCGCTAAAATATGCTCCAACATGTTGTTTTTAAGCATATTATAAATTCTAAATTGATATCTGAAAAATAGAGTGTTCTCTGATTTTTTAAATAAATGTCCGCTATAGCATTTTTTTTTTTTAGAAAAAATTGAATAATTACAAAACGCCCGGATCAAATTGAAAAAACTAAAGGTATTTATAAAACTTAAAAATAGGTAAATCTAAATATGTAAAGATATACAGGGTGTTCCATTAAAAATAACAAAGTAAATGGTGACTTCCGGTATAACCGGAAGTGCTAGAAATCTAATAATATTTTCATTGATGCGAACATAAGCGATTATACAGGGTGACTGGTAATGAAACGGTTATACTTTACAGGGGGTGGTAAAGATCATTTGCAATAGATATAGCCCAATTTGCTTTATCCAAAAGTCACCAATTTTCGAGATATTTTCTTTTGTTCGAAGTTCATTTTAATTTTTTTCTAATTTTTCCAAGTATTTGACGTAATTATACCGATAATAACCAGACAAACTGAAATATTGAGAAAAAGTTCCATTATTTTCGTAAATTTTAAGTTTGAGTGAACTTCGAAAAAAAAAACAATATCTCGAAAATGGGTGACTTTTGGATAAGGCAAATTGGGCTGTATCTATTGCAAATGATCTTTACTAACGTGCTGTAAAGTATGACCGTTTCATTACCAGTCACCCTGTATATAATTCTACATTTTTAAATTTATATTTTCGTCAGAACCCCATAAACTTCTGATGAACGGTCTCGCTGACACACCCTGTATGAAAATTTTGCAATTGAAGCATTTGACTTAATAGTTTATAACTGAAAGAGAATTTATTAAACAAATTTAATAATAATAATAATAACCAAAATTATTGACTTACAAAAAGCTGTACCTGAAAAATTTGTGACTGAAAAACTTGCAACCGAAGTACAGTCGCTTGCAAGAAATCTGCGTACAAGTCTTACGCCAATTTCCATGTTTTTTCGATGCATTGAAATCTATTTTTTAAAATGAGATTAAAAATGTCAACTTGACAGTATGATACAGCTTTAATATACAGTACAAATCATGCACCTATGGTCGAGGCTCGACTTAATCACGAACAGAATTAGCTCGATAGCTTGAAAACCATAACAGTTAGAATAGTGCTCTCGAGACTTTTTTGGAGAAGATTTCATGCTCTACAAGAAAAGTTTTTTTTGATATCTTCTGTCCTTAAGCCTACGTCTGCAAAGAAAGGGACAATTAGCGTTATTTTTGCGATATATTTTTTTTGCGAATCCAGCTTTAACTGTATGAGATATCAAGAAAATTTGTGTAGAGCATGAAATTTTCTACAAAATGTCGAGGAGAGCACTACTCTAGTTGTTATGGCTTTCAAATTCTCGAGACCATAGATGCATGGTTTGTACATTGTATAGCAGAGAGATAGATTGACAACTATACTCCGACCAGTCTAATGTCACCGCTGACACAGCACCGTCGTTTCAAAAGGTACGCTATGAGAAAAAATTTTCGAGTTGTAGTATGACGTTTATCATGTAAACAATGTGAATGTAAGGTTATGTCTATTTTTCATTAGTTATTAAACTACAGAGCCTCTTGGATTAAAATTATTATATTTTTGAAATTTTGGCAAATTACAGAAGAATTTAGGCTGAAAAATGTGGCACTGTAGATTGAATAATTTGACTGAAAAATTTGTAAATGAATTACTAGCAACCAGGTAATGTGTGCGTGAAAAATGAACAAATGGATTTATGACAAAACCACAACATTCGGTATTCGGTTGATGATGAGAACCCATGCGTTCTCGAAACACCTGTCCCGAGTAATTAATTAAAGTTGTGGTGTTTGGTAATACCGATGTTTTATCTGTTAAAAACTTGGTGATTGAAAAATTGGCAACTTGCATTGGACTAAACAAATGTGTGGTAATAAACTTAAATCTATTATTTCTAGACCCAATACCTGGTGGATGCAACTTAACATACGACATAGAAATCGCCCCATTCCAAAAAGTCACCAACCTAAACGAATTAATCCGAGTAGACGCCCAAGCTCCCGCCCTACACAACAATGAGTGCCCACAAGAAGGAATCAAGATCGAAATGTACCACATGTACTGGCAAGAATGGGATTTCACTGAAGGGGAATATTTCCGAGCGATTGAAAAAATGTTAACAGTCAAGGATGTTGAGGCACATGGGAGAAGAGTTCCAAGTTCCCGAGGTTTCCCACTTTTAAGACGATATTACGCCTCGTACGCGGGAACTGTCTCAGTCTACTCCATCGTTACGAATTTCCGAGGTTTCCGATCAGCCTACGTCCCCGCTATATCGTTTGGTAGCGATATATCAGAAGGTAATTTGTTGTAATTATTTTTGCCCAATATATTTGAATTTTGTTTCAGTGTCGATTTATTGGAAAATCCTGTACAGTTTCATGGTTTTCTTCGGGTTATTCCTCTGCTTTAAAGGACATCGTTTCTTCCAAGTCTCCTTATTTTTCACTGGGTATTTTGTGGCTGCAATGTTCACTTATCTTATTCTAGCTAAGATGGACTTAACAGATACTGGTAAGTTAAGATCTATAAATATTTTTATTATTAAAACGATGATTATTTTTTCCCCTAGAGAGAGTTATAACTTTGAGTGTAATTGGTGTAATTTACGGAGCATTTTGGGTGACAATGTGGTGGAAATTCGGGGTCCCTATCTTGTCTGTGACTTTATCTTTCCTCGTAGCTGGTTATTTAGTGGCATCAATCTTCTTTTACATCGGATTAGGTTCGTTTCTACACAAATTTTTTGATGATAAAATGTAAATTAATTTAATACAATTTATTTCAGCTGATATACCAGTTTTCGAAAATGATATCAATTACTGGAGTGTCTTTATAGGGATTACCCTCCTAGTAACGTTCGCTCTGCTAATTTTATCTCATTTATATTCGAATATTTTGACGACTAGCTTCGTGGGGGCCTATATTTTAATCGTGCCATTCGATTATTATCACCGAAGGTAATATAAGGTACATTTTTTTGAATACCGTGCATAGAGCGACAGTTCCGAACTTCAATTTAGCTGTGATTGATCCGCCGATCCAACCTGGAGGTAAGTGAGCTTTTACAACCCACTCTTCGTAAAATTTGGCGCGCAATAAAATATTTTATTTATTATTTATACGGCAAAAATAACTATAACCGCTGTTATTTGGCACAAAATCGTCAGTAGATAGTACATCCTGTATATTATAGAATATTTAAATTGCTTTCAAAAAGTAAAACTAAAATGCAATTTTTTTAATTGAACACCCTGTATGCGATAACATTCTATTGGACATGAAAAAACAGTTTCGTCAGATGTATCTTTCTTAAAGAAACAAAACCAACTTCTGTAAATTTTAAGTTTAAAAATGCTTACATTTCTGTATAAGAAATTGCTATTGTATACAGGGTGTTTCGTTAAAAAGAATTCTTTATTCATGAAAATACATCACCCTGTATAAGAAGTCGGTTGAAATGAAATATTACGACACATAATTTGTGCAAATTTCTGGCATTTGTTAAAATAAATTATTGAGTGGAGAAAGTGACTAAAAGTTTGTTAGTTGAAATGTGTGACTAAGGCTGGGTTTATCAATGTGAGGATAAAAGTGTTAGGTAACTAACTGGTAGATAAAATTTAGGAACTACAATGCATTATCCTGCAGATAACTTCTATTTGACACTCAATAAACGTTTCATTGTAATTATTTTACGAATAAAATTTTATCTGCAAGTTAATTTATTTATCCTGACATAGATAAATCCACCCTGGATGGTGAATAACTGAATTGTGACAGAAAAATCTGTGGTTTGTTGGCAGACAAATTGGTGAATAATTAGTGACTGAAAAATTGTTGATCGAAATCTATGATTGCAATTGAATAATTTGCTACGATGAAATTTGTGACTTAGGACTTCAGAACTTTAAAAAAATGGTTAACTGCGAACTACGCAATTTTCTAACTGAAACATTAGTGACTACAAAAGTTTTTAACTGAAACATTTGTGACTACAAAATTTTCTAACTAAAACATTTGTGACGTGTGAAAAATTTGACTAAAAAAAATTAACTGTTTGAGTAATTATTGATTGAAAAATTGTTTGTTGAAATCTGTGTGTGTGAAAAATTTATAGCTGCAAAATTGTAATTGAAAAATTTTGGCTGAATTATGTACAACTGAAACATTTCTAACTGAAAACCTGAAAAAGAGTATCAACTGAAAAATTTTAAATGAAAAGATCGCAGTCGAAAAATGTCTGACTGAAAATTTATGACAAAATAACTTGTTCCTGAAGTATTTATAATGGGTATAAGATTGTGACTGAAACATTTTTGACCTGGAAAATTTATAATTAAAAAATTTACAGGATACAAAATTTGATGACTGAAACATTTGATTAAGAAAAATCCAACTGAATAATATGGTAGCGAAAAAGTGAGAATGAAAGTGACTGAAACATTTGTGATTAAATAATTAGTAACCGAAAAGTTGTCGATTGTAAAGTATGACTGAAAAAGTTGTGACTGAATAATTGTCTACTGAAAAATTTATGTCTAAAAAAAGCATAACTTAGATTTTGCAACCGGAAAATCTATAATTGACAAATTTGTGACTACAGAATTTGGTAACTGAAACATTTACTTGAAAGTTTTGACTACAATAATTCTGACTGAATAATGTCCTAGTAAAAAAACATGCGACACAAAAATTTATTAGTATTCAATTGTTTATAATTTAAAAGTTTATAACTTAGGTTTTTGACTACAAAATTTTGTAACAATGGTTACAAATTTTGACTAAAAATATTTTGGCTAAATAATATGCTAGTTTTTGACTGAAAAATTTGTGACTACAACTTGGATTTTTGACTGAAAAATTTGTCACCGGAAAATTTATTATCCCAAATTTTTGACTAAAAAAATTCTGTCTGACTAGTGAGAAATTTGTGACTGAAAAATTTATAATTGCGTAATTGCTAGTTGAAATGTATGAATGAGTGAAAAAATTGTAACAAAATAATTTGGAATTGTAAAATTTGTGACTGAAAAATGACTAAAATTTCATAGCTGAATAATTTGCGATTACAAAGTTTGTGACTGAGGTCTCTAGCGTGGTTTATCTGACGAGTTTTGGCTAAATAATATGCTAGCAAAAAAAATGTGACTGGAACTTACCACCCAAAACTTAGACTTAGATTTTTGACTGGAGGATTTTGCGAAAAAAATTTGTAACTGAAACATTTACGGTTGAAAGTTTTGACTAAAAAAAAATCTGACTGAATAATGTTCTAGTAATAATTCAATTCTGACTGAAAATTTATTACTCAAAAGTGACTTAGATTTTTGACTGAAAAAATTTTTTTGACTACAAAATTTTGTAACTGAAACATTTACAGTTGAAAGTTTAGACTAAACAAATTCTGAGTAAATGATATGCTTGTAAAAAAAATTGTGACTGAAAAATTTATCACTCAAAAGATTGTGACTAAAAAATTTACAACAATTTATCATTCATAAATTGGACTGAAAAATTTTTTGACAACAAAATTTTGTAACTGAAACATTTACCTTTGAAAGTTTTGATTAAAAAAAATTTGACTGAATAATTAAGTTAGTTAAGTTTTGACTAAAAAAATTTTAAGTGAATGAAATGCTAATAAAAAATAATTGTGCCAAAAAATTTATTACTCAAAAGTTTATGATTGAAAAATTTGAAAATTTTGACTAAAAAAAAATTGACTAAATAATATGCTAGCAAAAAAATGCGACTAAAAGCTTTGCCGCTCAAAAAGTTAAGACTGAAAAATTTATAACTTAGATTTTCGACTTAAAAATTTGTGACTACAAAATTTTTCTTAAAAAATTCTGAATCTCTGCTATTCTAGTACAAAAAAATGTGACTGAAAAATGCATTACTTGGATTTTTGACTGAAAAATTTGTCACCGGAAAATTTATTATCCCAAATTTTTGACTAAAAAAATTCTGTCTGACTAGTGAGAAATTTGTGACTGAAAAATTTATAATTGCGTAATTACTAGTTAAAATGTATGAATGAGTGAAAAAATTGTAACAAAATAATTTGGAATTGTAAAATTTGTGACTGAAAAATGACTAAAATTTTATAGCTGAATAATTTGCGATTACAAAGTTTGTGACTGAGGTCTCTAGCGTGGTTTACCTGACGAGTTTTGGCTAAATAATATGCTAGCAAAAAAAAATGTGACTGGAACTTACCACCCAAAACTTAGACTTAGATTTTTGACTGGAGGATTTTGCGAAAAAAATTTGTAACTGAAACATTTACGGTTGAAAGTTTTGACTAAAAAAGATCTGACTGAATAATGTTCTAATAAAAATTCAATTCTGACTGAAAATTTATTACTCAAAAGTGACTTAGATTTTTGACTGAAAAAATTTTTTTGACTACAAAATTTTGTAACAAACATTTACAGTTGAAAGTTTAGACTTAACAAATTCTGAGTAAATGATATGCTTGTAAAAAAAATTGTGACTGAAAAATTTATCACTCTAAAGATTATGACTAAATCATAAATTCGACTGAAAAATTTTTTTACTACAAAATTTTGTAACTGAAACATTTACCTTTGAAAGTTTTGATTAAAAAAAATTGACTAAATAATATGCTAGCAAAAAAATGCGACTAAAAGCTTTGCCGCTCAAAAAGTTAAGACTGAAAAATTTATAACTTAGATTTTCGACTTAAAAATTTGTGACTACAAAATTTTTCTTAAAAAATTCTGAATCTCTGCTATTCTAGTACAAAAAAATGTGACTGAAAAATGCATTACTTGGATTTTTGACTGAAAAATTTGTCACCGGCAAATTTATTATCCCAAATTTTTGACTAAAAAAATTCTGTCTGACTAGTGAGAAATTTGTGACTGAAAAATTTATAATTGCGTAATTACTAGTTAAAATGTATGAATGAGTGAAAAAATTGTAACAAAATAATTTGGAATTGTAAAATTTGTGACTGAAAAATGACTAAAAGTTTATAGCTGAATAATTTGCGATTACAAAGTTTGTGACTGAGTTCTCTAGCGTGGTTTACCTGACGAGTTTTGGCTAAATAATGTGCTAGCAAAAAAAAATGTGACTGGAACTTACCACCCAAAACTTAGACTTAGATTTTTGACTGGAGGATTTTGCGAAAAAAATTTGTAACTGAAACATTTACGGTTGAAAGTTTTGACTAAACAAAATCTAACTGAATAATGTTCTAGTAAAAATTCAATTCTGACTAAAAATTTATTACTCAGAAGTGACTTAGATTTTTGACTGAAAAATTTTTTTTGACTACAAAATTTTAAATGATATGCTTGTAAAAAAATGTGACTGAAAAATTTATCACTCGAAAGGTTGTGACTAAAAAATTTACAACAATTTATCATTCATAAATTTGACTGAAAAATTTTTTTACTACAAAATTTTGTAACTGAAACATTTACCTTTGAAAATTTTGATTAAAAAAAAATTGACTGAATAATATGCTAGCAAATAATATGTGACTGAAAAATTTACCACTCAGATTTTTTATTGAATAATTTGTGACTACAAGATATTGTAACTGAATCATTTATGGTTGAAAGTTTTGACTAAAAAATTCTAAGTGAATGATATGCTAATAAAAAATAATTGTGTCGAAAAATGTATCACTCAAAAGTTTATGATTGAAAAATTTATAACTTAGGATTTTGACAGAAACATATTTTGACTACAAAATTTTGTAACTGTAACATTTACGGTTGAAAATTTTGACTAAATAATATGCTAGCAAAAAAAATGCGTCTAAAAGCTTTGACGCTCAAAAGGTTAAGACTGAAAAATTTATAACTTAGATTTTTGACTGAAAAATTTGTGACTACAACGTGGATTTTTGACTGAAAAATTTGCCACCGGAAAATTTGTTATTCCAAATTTTTGACTATTAAATATTGTAACTGAAACTTTTACGGGTGAAGGTTTTGACTTAAAGAATTCTGTCTGACTACTGAGAAATTTGTGACTGAAAAATTTATAATTGCGTAATTACTAGTTAAAATGTATGAATGAGTGAAAAAATTGTAACAAAATAATTTGGAATTGTAAAATTTGTGACTGAAAAATGACTAAAAGTTTATGACTGAATAATTTTCGATTAGGAAATTTGTGACTGAGGCTTCTACATGGTTTACACGACGAGTTACTGTGACTTTCTGACGTTGTGTTAAAAACTGGGTGATTTTTACTCCTGAAGAAGCCACTTACATTAGTGGCGAAACGTCGTGTTCGACGATGTTTTTTTCAAAACCGAAAATTCGAATTTCAAATAACATTTGACATTTTTTCCTGTGTGTTGCCAAGTTTACGCGGCTATATAATTTTAGTTTGTACTTTAACACCCTGTATATTGCAAACATTTTTGTACAATATCTATAAACCAGTCCTGTATAATGTAGGTATTAATGTGAACTTTATTAAAATAAGATTTGTATTAGACACTTACCTATTTATGGTTTTATATCGTTTAATCTTGCAGACCAAGTACTTCTTGTTAGTTGGGCTCTAGTGACTCTAATCGGCGTTTACGTCCAATGGAAACATAATAGGGGAAGGGCACCATTCCCTCCACCGCCAACCAGCCCTAGACTTGTTGCTATCACCGAACATACTCCTCTATTAGGTGCTTAAATTAAGGGAGGACAACCAGTCCAGTCCTCCCTATGTATTTATAATAATAGTGTTTAGTATCTTTGTTTCTTTCTTTTTTTGTTTTATCGATCTGATATTTCATAAACTAATGCATATCTTAGATGTAGAATTATGATAAAAATTAGAGTTGTAAGAGTATCTCAAACTATTATACTATAAGGATGAAATAAAAGAAATAAAACGTGTTGAATATACTTATTTTATTATTCCACAAGTGTACTATTAATCATATACACACTAAAGACAGCAATACTAGTTCTTTACTACAAGTTTTATATAATAATAAGTATTAACTTAATCACAGCAACAATAAAATTCATATACGACATATAATACTTTTTTATTTTGTTTGTTTTTTTTTGTTTCTTTAATGCATCTAAACGCTATGATTCCCTTTTCGAAAAAACTGGTTTCAATGATTTATTCTTTTAGGAACTAAATTGGGTCACCTAGAAAAAACTTTCATCTTTATTTAAAAGGGATAAAGATAAATTTTACAGAAAATATGTACTTTATTTTAACATCTATTTTGTCTTAAATCTGGGGAATAAATACATTAATTTAAAAATTATTGCTATTTCCGAATTAATCCATCGTTATTGCAAAATTTAACACGTCTTCTTGTTTTTCCTCAGTTTACTATGAAGTATTTTAAATTTAACGGTTTAAACTCCTTAAAATCGGGGTCTTATTACTAATATCATACTTGTAATTAATTTATTATTATTATTATTCATCGAATCTACACAAAACACTGGGCTAATTTCATCTTATCCTTTCTCGTCATTATCATTTTTAAATTTTGGCGCTATTTACACACATATTTACAAATTCCTGGTGAATATCGTACGGTAGAGTGAAAGTACCCTGCAATTCGCGGTGACGAACGTATAACGATACTTCGGTAGGTGCCGCTAGATGGCGGCGTAAGGTCGTATTGTGTACAAGAGTTCTCTTTACGAGGATTCCTGATCTGGGTTGGACGCCGCCGCGGAAGGTGGTGTTAGCGTTTCGTGGAGCACTGGGTTATCCTGGTGGACGAGTAAACTCGGTGGAGGAAACCCGAAAAGTTGAGATCACTGAATCCGGGGCCAGTAATTCGACGCCAGGTTCGAGGATAAATCCGGAGTTTGGCTGGGTATTTGGACTGGAACTGAGACACCTGCTGATATTACCCCTGAAAATAATGATAGTTTTAAATAATTGCTTTATTATGTATATAGGGTGATTCAAAAAATTAATTCTAAGCAGCATTACAATCATTGCAAATGTAGTGGATGTACAGCCGACTCTAAAGACGTACAGAATAACAATTTTTATTAAATTTTCTATTAAAAAATTTGGATTTTCATGAAAAATGAGATCTAAATCTTGGTTTTTTCACGATATCTTGGGTATTATAAGAGATAGGGCAGTAAACTCTGCGGTACAACGTTCAGGACGTCGAGTACAATCTGTTCCACCCTTCGGAGATGAACAATTCGACAAATGCCCGGCTAGCAAATTTTGGATTTTCACGAAAAATGAGGTCCAAATCTTGTTTTTTTCGCGATATCTCGGCTATTATCAGAGATAGGGCAGTAAACTCTTCGGTACAACGTTCAGGACGTCGAGTACAATCTGTTCCACCCTTCGGAGATGAAAAATTCGACAAATGCCCGGCTAGCAAATTTTGGATTTTCACGAAAAATGAGATCCAAATCTTGGTTTTTTCGCGATATCTCGGCTATTATCAGAGATAGGGTAGTAAACTCTGCGGTACAACGTTCAGGGCGTTGAGTACAATCTGTTCCACCCTTCGGAGATAAAAAATTCGACAAATGCCCGGCTAGCAAATTTTGGATTTTCACGAAAAATGAGGTCCAAAGCTTGGTTTTTTCGCGATATCTCGGCTATTATCAGAGATAGGGCAGTAAACTCTTCGGTACAACGTTCAGGACGTCGAGTACAATCTGTTCCACCCTTCGGAGATAAAAAATTCGGCAAATGCCCGGCTAGCAAATTTTGGATTTTCACGAAAAATGAGGTCCAAAGCTTGGTTTTTTCGCGATATCTCGGCTATTATAGGAGATAGGGCAGTAAACTCTGCGGTACAACATTCAGGGCATTGAGTACAATCTGTTCCACCCTTCGGAGATAAAAAATTCGACAAATGCCCGGCTAGCAAATTTTGGATTTTCATGAAAAATGAGGTCCAAATCGTGGTTTTTTCGCGATATCTCGGCTATTATAAGAGCTAGGGCAGTAAACTCTTCGGTACAACGTTCAGGGCGTTGAGTACAATCTGTTCCACCCTTCGGAGATAAAAAATTCGACAAATGCCCGGCTAGCAAATTTTGGATTTTCACGAAAAATGAGGTCCAAATCGTGGTTTTTTCGCGATATCTCGGCTATTATAAGAGATAGGGCAGTAAACTCTTCGGTACAACGTTCAGGACGTCGAGTACAATCTGTTCCACCCTTCGGAGATGAAAAATTCGACAAATGCCCGGCTAGCAAATTTTGGATTTTCACGAAAAATGAGGTCCAAATCGTGTTTTTTTCGCGATATCTCGGCTATTATAAGAGATAGGGCAATAAACTCTTCGGTACAACGTTCAGGGCGTTGAGCACCATCTGTTCCACCCTTCGGAGATGAAAAATTCGATAAATGCCCGGCTAGCAAATTTTGGATTTTCGTGAAAAATGAGGTTCAATTCGTTGTTTTTTTCGCGATATCTCGGCTATTATAAGAGATAGGACAGTAAACTCTGCGGTACAACGTTCAGGACGTTGAGTAAAATCTGTTCCACCCTTCGGAGATAAAAAATTCGACAAATGCCCGGCTAGCAAATTTTGGATTTTCATGAAAAATGAGGTCCAAATCGTGTTTTTTTCGCGATATCTCGGCTATTATAAGAGATAGGGCAGTAAACTCTTCGGTACAACATTCAGGACGTCGAGTACAATCTGTTCCACCCTTCGGAGATAAAAAATTCGACAAATGCCCGGCTAGCAAATTTTGGATTTTCACGAAAAATGAGGTCCAAATCTTGGGTTTTTCGCGATATCTCGGCTATTATAAGAGATAGGGCAGCAAACTCTTCGGTACAACGTTCAGGGCGTTGAGTACAATCTGTTCCACCCTTCGGAGATAAAAAATTCGACAAATGCCCGGCTAGCAAATTTTGGATTTTCACGAAAAATGAGGTCCAAATCTTGGTTCGCGATATCTCGGCTATTATCAGAGATAGGGCAGTAAACTCTTCGGTACAACGTTCAGGACGTCGAGTACAATCTGTTCCACCCTTCGGAGATAAAAAAATTCGACAAATGCCCGGCTAGCAAATTTTGGATTTTCACGAAAAATGAGGTCCAAATCTTGGGTTTTTCGCGATATCTCGGCTATTATAAGAGATAGGGCAGTAAACTCTTCGGTACAA
Source organism: Holotrichia oblita (assembly GCA_023690525.1). Taxonomy (NCBI): domain Eukaryota; kingdom Metazoa; phylum Arthropoda; class Insecta; order Coleoptera; family Scarabaeidae; genus Holotrichia; species Holotrichia oblita. The sequence continues at coordinate 144,731,365 of CM043018.1, read as the reverse complement.
CGTTCAGGGCGTTGAGTACAATCTGTTCCACCCTTCGGAGATGAAAAATTCGACAAATGCCCGGCTAGCAAATTTTGGATTTTCATGAAAAAATTGAATCTTTTTACCACAGCCTGTGTCCTGTTTTTTTGTAAGTTGTTTCACGGAGAACAAAACAGCTGATTTGTTCATCTACATAAGTTATGAGGATTTAGGTGTGGGCTCAATTTAATTTGCACTAGAACTCAGAAAAAGTCCAAGTTTCTCCATTTTCAGATTCAAAAGTATCTGTTTAGTTTCCATCTCCAGATTGAATTCACTTTACTCATTAGAATGAATTTTGTTAGTACAGAAATGAGGTGAAGGAGACAGAATGTATAGACCTGTGCTAGGAGAAACTTTTAATAATTATTGAGCAAAATGGGGCTGCCAAAGATTCTATTATTGTAGAATATTCTCCACCAAGAAAAGGAGCTTCAGATTAAATTATTTTGTGAAAAAAACTAATTCCTAATTAATATTCTCCGAGTTTTTAAAATTAAAATTACTGTATTTTTAACATAAAAAACAGAATCAACAGATTCGAAACAAAAATCCGCTCGAAACAATTAAAATACTCGAAAAAGTAAAGGAGATAGAACAATTAAAACGGTTTATAATTTGTTACCACTTAAAAGGGCAAAAACAGAGATGATTTAGCGCTATATGAACGATCAAAGTAAGCAGCCGAGCAGTATAACGTTAACGGAAGTTTGGTAAAACTATTTAATGCATTTGTTCTGACGGTACATGAAGTCTGAGGTTAAGTGGGCTCCCAGGAGAGCGGCACCAAACGAACCTTGTAACCAGAACAACGGTATCCCCACCCTCGCTTTAGTTCGCACATTATTGAACGCTCGGCGAGCCGAGAATTGGAAAACCACCCTCCGCCGACACTTTAAACTGATCACGGACAATGAAATTTACTACCGAGGGAGGAACACTCCGCGTGCGGGTTCCTTGATCTTCGTATACTATAGTATACGAGGGTTGTTTCGAAAGATTCAATTTTGTCGTCGAAGTTTTTTTGGAATTTCGAATTTCTTTTTGTGAGAAATAATTAAAACGTACCTGTACCTGTGGATGGTGGAGCCGTAGTAGGTGTACCCGAAGCAGCGTAAGAAGGATGCGTAGTTGGTTGAGCGTGTGCAACAGCTGGATTGCAGGCCGCCGCGGCTGCTCTTGAATTGTACGATGAACTTAACGAATGAAGAGGATCGTGGAACATGTAAGGGTATCCGCCTGGATCACGTTGTTGCAAGCAACTGCTGCTTAATCCTCCGGACATTGAACTGAAACAGAAAAAGAACGTTTGTATAGGTAACTCCTTTAACACTATCTAATTTTTGATGGTACAAAATCCAAGGAAATCGGAAACCGTACACTGTATGGTAAGGGATATTAAGACAAAGAAACAGGCCGATGAACTAGCCAAACCACTAAATAAGTAAAGTAGAAAGACAATAAGGAGCATGAAACATCGGCATGTCGGTAGAGTTGACAAACAATGAAGAAAAACAGATAAAAGAGGAGAAAACTAACGGAAACAGGAAAACTATCAAGAGATTTTGCAAAATAAATTGAAAAAGAAGAAAGCTGTAGTAAAACTAAACTAACAAACGATAACACGAGATGAAGTTCGTGCTGGGCATATGAAATATAAAAATCAAAAGGAAACAAATGCAAAAAAGATAGCTAAAACTGAAGATTAGAAAACAACTGCTTAAAAATGTCAGAAAAAGGTGAAAATAAAAGTGATCAGAAACGAGTCTCATATCACTTTATCCTTCTTCTCCTTTTATTAGAGACATGCCTTATAGTTATGCTCAGAAACCATTACTAAAATACAAATTTTCGACCTCCTCCATTTCCTTTTCTTTGCAAATAAATCCTTCTTGCGGGCTTGTTTCTTTCGTTTCTGCTTTTCTTTTGCATTACGGTTAATGCTTTAGCAGCGTAAGCCAAAATAAAATATTGGCGAAATTATAAGTCCATCTAAGTTTATTCTACATTGTTCTAAAGTTTCAATTTTCTACTTCGACAAAAATTTTTGGAACAAGTTTTGAAATTTGGAACCTCCAAGAACCTGGAAAGACTACGTAAAAAATGGTATTTTGCCTCTTTTGGCTAGTTTTTAAAATTCTTTTGGAACATTCTGAAACACTGTAGATCAAACTTAAAACAATTTGGAGCAAATTTTCGAGAAGAAAGGGGGTGGAGCTAATTTCACTTAAGAATAAACGCTCTAGACACAGGGAAACAAAAACTAAGAATAAGTTGCACATGCTAAAAGAAAAAAGTTAAATTCAAATTTCGAATATGAAATAACGAATCTGGTATTAGAAAAGAATGATGATAAGAGAGAGAACGGCAATTATTGCAAGATAACAAAGCAGCAAACTATAAAAAATTAATAGAAAAGGAAAAGGAAACACACTGATGATGAAGCATACAAAGAAAAGGGAAATGCGAGAAAGTATGAACAAAATATGAAGGAAACTGAAGCGTAAAGGAAAAGAAATCGAATGACGACGAAATTGAAAATATTTAGGGATGTAACAGTTGAAAACCAATGAAGAAAAACAGATAAAAGGAGCAGAAAACTAAAACTAAACTAAAAAACTCAAGATTAGAAAACAACTTGCTAAAAATTTCAGAAAAAGGTAATCAAAGTAAGCAGAACCTTCTCTTTTTATTAGAAACATATCTTATACTTTTACTAAGAAACCATTACTAAAATACCAAATTTCAACCTCCTCAATTTCCTTTTCTTTGCAAATAAAATCTTTCTTGCAGACTTGCTTCTTTTGTTTCTGCTTTTCTATTTTCTTCTTTTCAATTTTCTCCATTTTACGTGTCTATGTGGGAATACAACTTAGAGCCCTCTTACATTAGATCTTTTGTAACTTCATTTTGCCTGCTTTTGAGCACCCCTTGAACTCAGCATAAACGAAAAACGTAGTACAATTTTTCCTGTAGGCTGTGGTTTTATAACATTTAAAATTTCTTTTCGAGTATCTTTTGTTGTTTTGCTCATAAAAACAATACTAAAAAATTAAGAAGAAACGCCTTTATGTTTCTAGATACTGTTCTTTCAACTTGATACACTTTTCCAGCGATGAAACGTTGAGCTCCTCAACGTACCCACTCCACCTCTTGATTGTTGGCAAATCTTTTACTACCAAGCCATTTTGTCAAGTTTGGAAACAGAAAATAATTCGAGGGGACTAATAAGGGGTGAATAGGGTGCGTGAGGAAGCATTTCGAACTTGAATTCGTTGATTTTGGCCATCGCGATAACCACGAATTGGTGCACTGTTTGAATTTTTCACCAAATGCGGCCATTTCATCTTCGATTTCACCAACGCTCCAATAAGTTCGCATAATGCTCGCCGCTGATTGTTTTTCCTTTCGAAGATAATCAATGAAAATTATCCCACGCACATCCCAGAAAACTGACACCATGACCTTACCGGCAGATGGAACTGTCTCCGCCTTCTTTGGATTCTCTTTCGATTCTCCCTTTTCAGTCCATTGTTTTGACTATTCTTTGGTCTCGGGTGGGAAGTGATAGAACCATGTTTCATCCATGGTTATGAATTGACACAAAAACCGACAGATATCTAGTTAGAGGGGAAGTATCGGCTGTCACAACGTTAACTAAACGTAAAATTAAGATGATCCTAATTAATGGGGTTAGCAGCCAATGGTACAGAGAAATAAGACTCATTAATCTTGACCTTAAAAGCTTTCCAATTTTATTAAATTCTTTATCAGAGGGTTATCTAGAAGACAATCTGTAAGGAAACAATAACTGGTTGGGAACTAGGCCTGCTTGCCAACTAGTTTTTGTTCACCAGTATGGTTAGTGACTTTTACATTTTGACAACTTTTACATTTTGACACCATTTAACATAACCTCACTTTTGTACTTGACCTCCAGCGCTTTTGACCATGTGTCTTGCACAATTTCGCCGCAATTTCTATTGTTTTTAACTTATAATTATGTTTTAAACTGTGTTTATCCATTGTTTCCTTGCATATTGTCTTGTAGATAACCCTCTGATGAAGAATTTAATAAAAGTCGAAAGCTTGAGGTCAAGATTAATGAGTCCTATTTCTCTGTAAGAGTTTACCATTGGCTGCTAATCCCATTAACTAGGATCATCTTAATTCTAAGTTTAGTCAACAGATATCTGTACAATACCTAAGTCGAAATAATTCTAGCCCATGTCTCATGGTGAACCACTCTATGTCGCTTAACTTTTATTCTTGTTTGGCAAACAAGAATATAAGAGTTGCTCTCATAAAGGAGGAAAAATAGAGAGAAAACAAACAGGAGGACTGAAAGGGTTAGAGCGTCGAAAAAAAACTTGTTTCTCATTTGTCCAGTGGAGAAAAGGAAATAGCGGGCTAATAAAGGAGTAAAAGTAATTGCAAAGTTGGTAAATGACTTTTCAAACTGTCAAAATATTTAACACTATTCTATGTACAATAGATTTGTTGTTTTAATATTTTGGAATCTGTTCCAACCAACAGTCAAAATCCATCGGTACAATCCACTATCATCGGTTACTTAGAAAAAGCGAAAAATTCAATCTAAATTTGAAGATAATTCCACACATATCAGCGTCTGAATAAGTCAATTCATAAATCAAGGACAACTTTATAAAAATTAATTTGACCTGCATGGATTTTTTAAACGTCTGTATACTGTAATAGTATCCAGACGCGTAAAAAAACTCTCTTTTATTATATTCTACATTCATTATTTAAAAAAAGCGAGTAAAAAAAGAGCATCAAACAAGTTTTATTCTTCTTTAAATAGGAGCCGCAATAACGAACAGTAGCACTGGTTCGTACATTCTTTCACTTTTTTACCATTCCCTTCTTTTTTTTTCTATACGGAGTTTTATTATTATTGTTTTATTTTATTTTGCTTAGGTCTCCGCTTTTTAATCACGGTCGAAACGTCTTGTTCCGGGGAGCATTTTCGATGTCCTGCTGCGCCCTGCAAAGCCCCCGCTGCCTCTAGAAAGCCTTATACGGTTAAGTAGCAGGATTCTAGCTGTCCCTTCAGACATTGTAATCCCTCCGCAGCCGCTGACATGACGTGACCGCTGGAAGCATATCACGTCACTGGGATTCCGACGGACACCTTTGTTTAGCCGGAATACAGATGCTGCATAACTGATAGCTTGAGTGAAACTGTCCGTACCCTCATGAACGTTAACATGCACCTATACATATACATAGTATATAAGGAGCAACAACGTGCATGTATATAATATACATCTAGTATATAACGTTTCTGAATATGTAATCAATTTTTTTTTGTTTAATCGAATGACAAATCAGGAGGAGTTTGCGAAATCCGAGCTCACGGCTCATCAGTTCCAGACCAACTCTGCACGTTAAATATTTATTTAAATGGAAATGAGGTGGCGTCGGCTAAAGCGCATGCATCAGCTGTAAAGTGCAGGCGCTCGACGTCGTCTCAATCGAGTTAATGCAATACAGACCATTACATCAGGAATTAATTAATCTTCACTAACTACTTGCTTGTCAGAGGATTTTAAGCCGTCTATAAATTACCATTCAAACACTTTCCATTTTAGTCGTTAATGTTAGTATCGCTAAGATATCTTTGATACGAATTTATTATCCAACAATTATGGAATGTGTCCACAGATTGACCCAAAATAATATTGTTACTTACCTATATGTATCAGCCATCGTTGCAATTGGTTGGGGGATGGAGGAATACATTGAATTGAATCCGGAGTTTATTGGCAATCTCCCCGTTGAAACAGGCGGACTGACGGCTACTTGTTCCACTGCCCGACGTTGATTTCGCAATTTTTCTTCGCGACGCCATTTAGCCCTACGATTGCTAAACCATACCTGCAAGAAGAAGAGACATTTTATTATTTCTAAATGAAGCAAAACGTGGTGCAAAAAAAAACAAGGACTAAATCAAAATTTTAACTCTATTAAGATTTGTAAATAAATTGGCAACTAAGGGCATTATATTTGACCCTGACGAAAAAGACAAGTTTCCTCTTGTGACGTCTTGAATGCAGTCACGAAGTGGTCACAATTAATAGCATCCCAAAACTCGATAACCATAATAATCACCCCTTCTGAGGATTTTGTCCTAAATTTGAACTGGTAAGATTCTTGCTATCGCCATTTTTTATTGTATTTTGGAACTTCAACTTGCGATCGAAATGATGAACCCACGTTTCATCAACCGTAACAAAACAATCCAGAAAACTTTTCAAATTATCCTTAAGCAACGTGAAATTCGTTCCTGAAGTGATGACTCTTTCTGGCTTTTGTTTGGGCGTCAATATTCGGGTCACCCATCATGCGAAGATCTTATGGGATAACAAATAAACGTTCTGATTTCAATTGGGTCACCTGAAATGCCTGTTGCACAATCAAAATATTTTGTTGAGTGCAAACAATTTGAAACTCTTTAGACCAGTTCTTTACTACTTGATATGATGGAGCATCATCGCCAAATACACCAACCATACCTTCATAACTTTGTTGTACAGATATTTAATATCAACACAAAGTTCATTTTTCACCATTTTGTTAAATCTGCAGGATGATATACAAGAAATTTTAGTTTAAATTCTCAGTTTGTCGGTATCATTGAATAGGCCTTGAACCAATCCCAAATTTCTTGTGAGACCTTGTGCTGCTCACGCATTAAATTTGATGAAACTTCGCTTGCTGACTTTTGTTCAGAAATTTACCACTTTTATGTTGATTTAATTTGATTTGATTTGGACACCACTCAGCCCCTGCACCGCGTATCGCAGTCTTGGTTATCGCCAAACCCGGTTCAGGTCCGGTGAATATTGTTGCAGAACCTTTTCTTGCTAGCTTGTTTGCTATTTCGTTACCTGGTACACCCTTATGCCTCGGTACCCACACCAAGGTTACCTTGTTGTGTTTGGTCAGGGTTCTTAGGTTTTTCAGGCAATCCCAAGCTAGCCTCGAGGTTATCTGATAAGCTACTAGTGTCTTTAGGGCCACTTGGCTATCCGACAGGATATGGACCAGCTGCCCTCTTGGTTGTCTCTCTAATGCCCTTGGAGTTTATGTCATGTAATGTCATATATTCCTTATGATTTAGGGTTTCACTATATATACCTGCTCCAGAACCTGTGGTTCTTCTTGACCCATCCGCCTACCAGATCTGGTTTTGGTCCCCTGGTTTCTGTTTTTGTCTCCACTTATCCCAGTCTAGGACGACCTAGAAAGGTTTATCGAAGGAGAGTTTGGGAATCATTGTATCACTACCCATCTCAAAAGTGGGGTTTGTGATTTCAATCGTTATACAGGTGTGTTCTGAAGTGTTCTGGTCTCTCCAATTTCACCACATTTCAATCTAATTCTCCCCTTATGTAAATATCCAATGGGGGTTTCCATAGCAGCTGTTGGTGTGCTTTTTGTTGCCTCAGTGATACACAGACAAGCCAACCTCTGTACCTTTGTGAGCTTTGCACTTGCTTGCTTCTGTGTAGTTTTAGTCCATCATATCAGACAGCAATAGGTTAGCATCACACGTGGCTTTAATCCCCATGTTTTGCCATTTTTTTATGTTACTGGAAAAGGTCTACATCTTTTTTTTATGCAGCCTCACGAATGATGACAAAAAATCGTTAGATGAATCGAGAGGAAAAAAGTGAACCTCAGACATTGATAAAGGAAAGGTCTTCTATAGTGACTGCATTCATGATCGCCTTGTACAATACAATTTTTCCAAAATTCACCGTGTGACTACACGAGGTGGTGGTCTGGCTGAGTGCAGTTCCCCAAGATGCCATACAAACGTGTTCTTCTGACCAGTACCCGTGTATGATTACACAAAGATGGAACATTAAGCAGCACCCTCTTCTGAAGAATGTTGTGCCTCTTACACCATAGGTAAATATCGGCCGGAGAAACACCATGAAGATCGTTAATTTCAGTCTCAAACTGAAGGAACTCTTCCAGAAAAAGAAAATTTTAAAGGATTCTTCTTTAAAGTTTTGTTAAAGAAATTTTGAAATGGAGAACTGAATTAGAGAGAAAGCAGACTGCTTGATTTTTGACTAAGCTGACTTTTGTGATTTTGATCCGAACTAAATTTTCTCACCAAATTCATTATTCTTACTACCACCACCCCCGCAAAGTGTTCGGTAGATGATTTTGTATATTGAGATCAGAAACTTAAAAATTAAATTGTCTAAACTAGAGCTTCCATGAATCAACTCTCTTTTTGTTTCTTGTCATATTCCTCCCTTATGACAGATGCTGAGTCAATATTCTCTCAATAATGTTGTCCCAAACTATCCTAAGCCTGGCTTTGAATCTTCTCTGATGCCTTCTCGCTTCACATCTTTGTTTGACTGATCTTTCATTTCCTAATCTGGTTAAGTGCTCAAAACATTTGAACTGGAGATATTTGATTGCTTTTCAGACTGGTTCCTCATTCAATCACTTTCTTGTTTCTAATTTTATGAGTTCTTGTGGGTCTCAATTACTTTGTATTTTGCTCTTCATGATCAGCGCTCCTAAAGTCATCTTTGTTTGACTGGTCTTTCGTTTTCTAATCTGTTGAAGTGCCCAAAATATTTAACCTGGAGATATTTGATTGTTTTTAAAACTGGGTCCTCATTCAATCGCCATCTTGTTTCTAATTTTATGAATTCTTGTGGGTCTCAATTACTTTGTATTTTGCTCTTCATGATCAGCGTTCCTAAAGTCATCGTTGTTTGACTGGTCTTTCGTTTCCTATAGATTTTCGTAGACTATGGTATAATGTGGATGCATTTTCCAGTCTTTCTTCGGATATTCCACAACATACCTCCTCTTAAGAGCTTTTGCAACTTCAATTACATCAACCGTTTCGATTTCCTCCTTGATTGCTGTGATCGTTTTTTTTGCAACAGTTTCATAGTCTTCGGTTTCCTAAATGGATAAAGTTCCTCTCGATGTTGCCATTCATTTATCCACTATTTGCTTTTGATATTTTTGACTTTCTTCCTCTGTTCTTTACCTTATAAGTTGTACTCCATCTTTGGTCCACATCTAATGCCTTTTCATATATCTGGATAGCTGGCAATATTGATTACACGTTTTCTATGTATTTTCGAGACAATTCCTGCAATCTGCTGGGGTGCATTCTTTTGGCTTAACTGACGTTTCTAGAATTGTGGGTGATATGCCCAATTAACACAAACAGTACTGGATTTCAAGGGGGTTGGCTCAATTTTTTTTTTTTGTAAAGATCTGCATCCCAAACATCAGATAGCAAAAATCAAGTTAACCTGGAGGTATAAAAGTGCTTTTTCCACTCATGTAGGTAATAATGATATCCTCTCATCTTAAGCCATGGTAATCTATCAGCAGGTTATTTTATTAAAATAAAATAATTGAAACATGTCAAAATTAGATAATTTTTCTCTTGTTTTCCTCAATAATCTCCCAATTCATTACAATTACTACACTATTATCAGAGTGTAGGTGCCATCTCCTTGTTTACAACAAACTTTAAGTCTGGTACGAATGACAAATTCCCCGAGCGCAAAAAAAAAGGAGAAACGCGAAAATTCGGATTCACCGCTCGTTGAAGTGATCAATACCGGGCAACAAACGAGGCTTGAAAACATGCGTCAACACCACGCTGGGTTCAATTCGGAATCGTTCGTCAATTTGCCCCCAATCTTCCTCCCTTTAGGCGACGGCCCTGTGTACCCCACCGCCGACGACCCCATCTTCCCTCTACATCCATATATTCTAGTCTACAAAACTAACTCTAAGCGTATGTATACATACTTACCATCCCCCTCTATTCAAACATTATTTACATGCGATGATAAATATTATGATATAAAAGATCTCAAGTACCTAGAAATCATATTGAACGCGTGAGCTACCCGTATTGGATTTAATTTCCTGAGCACTTTATTGGGTAGGTTTGTTTATATTATTCCTATATATACATATACATACACAGATATATTGGGACGTAGAGAGAAAGAGAGAGAGAGAGCGAAACAGGGTAAAAGGACGTATAATCAAACAAATAAAACCCTCTGGCAGCTGGAAGAGAGCCCCGTTGAGTCTTTAAGCAGAAAGCAGACGAATAGAAGACGTTACGGAATCGGAAAACAGACGGAATTCATTACGGAATCATTTAATGTTTCTAAAACCGTATTTGTGTACACATAAAAGGCGAGTTTGCAGCTTTGAAGAGATGAAAACACACGCTCTCTGAGTAATTTAGATAAAGTATCATGCGAGTGGAGTGTTGCATACGGATCGCTTGGCAACCATTCAAAACTTCCTTCTACTTATCCAAATTAAAAATGAAACTTTTTTTTTCTGGTTGTGCATGTGTATGTAGCGTTAGTCTATTCATCGCGAAAAACGTTTTTAATTTCGTATCGTTTTTTTTTCTTCTCCGGTGGCGTTCTTTTTTTCTGCTTCTGTTGCCATTTCGTTGAATATGTGTACGACATAAAAGATGAAGAACATCTGAAGATTTAGCTCGTGCGCTAAAGCTTCGGCAAAGGCTAACGACGGTTTTTACGAAATGGAATGGATTACTTTACAAAAAGCGAAAGGAGAGCTTTTCAACGTAAATACTGTCGTACCTGTTTTAATGATTATTGCAGGATACAAAGATGGAATCTTTAAATTGCCAAGGATATGATGATTGGAGAGGTTCTTTTTTTTTTATTCAGATTACTAAATGGATAAAATAAATAATGATTTAGATTGAGTCATTGTAAATTCTTAAAAATATAAATTTGTCTGTTTTTTGCTAAGGCTAGCTCAAAGCCGTTTAACCTTTTTAACTCAGATAAATGACCACGTTTCTCATGTGGATTCCAATCTACGACTCCTTGACATGATCGAGCACGATTTGGATATCCCAAATCTGAGCAATCACGTGAGGAAGCTGGCCAGATCCACCCTAGAGAAGATACATCAGTCTGAGAACCCACTCATCCAGCATCTTGATGAACCGTCACTTCGGCTTTGCTTTCAAATTTTGCTTTGAATTTTATTTTATTTGGAAGTGTTACAAGTTATAAAGCAACTGTCAAAAGTCACAGTCTGCTTTTACAATTTGACATTCATCAATCAAAATATGAGAAAATAATGATTATTAAAATTTGACAGCTGTCAGATGCTTCTGAAAGCAACTGTGAAATCATTTAAAAGAAATACTGTTTTCACAATTGTGTTGAAACTGTCGATAATGTCTTCTTCTACAACTTAAAAGCTCTCAAAAATATGTTAAAAACAGATGCAAAGGGATCGAAATTATAGTTAGGGTTTTTACGATTTGACAGCTGCCAGATACATGTTGACAACTGTCTGAATTATAAAAACGACTCATCATCAGATGTGATTACCCATTCAACTTGACAGCTGTGAAATATATTCAAAAAATCAAAAGAAATGTGATAAAATCAAAATAAGCAATAGTTACGGGTTTTTACGATTTGGCAGCTGTCAAACGTATATTGACAATTACTACTACCACCATATGTATAATTTTAGGGCGATCAGAAGTATTTCAATAGTTACAGCAGTCAAAATAGAGAGATAGTAAGTACTTTTATAGCTCGATAGCTTTAAAAATTGTCCGAGACTGCCAAGAAATGAATTCGACAACTGAAACAAGAGAAAGTTGTGGTTTTTACGATGATTTGACAGCTATCAAAAATTAGAAATGCCTACATCTATTGACACTGCCAAAAAATCAATTTGACAGCTGTCAAAGATACTTTAAAAATCACAAAAGGATGTGAAAGATAGTAAAATAAGAAAAATTTATGGTTACTACTGCGATTTGACGGCTGTCAAAATTGAGCATGCTATACTTTCAACAGTTACAGCAGTCAATATCGAGAAATAGCAAGTATTTTTATAACTCGATATCTCTAAAAAAAGGCCCAAGACTGACAAAAAATGAATTTGACAGCTGTCAAAAATATTTGGATAATCAAACGAGGATGTGAAAAATAGCCAAATAAGAGAAATTTATGGTTTCCACTACGATTTGGCAGCTGTCAAACGTATGTTGGGAATTATTACTGTCTGAACTGTAAAAACAATTGAACATGTTATATTAGAAAGTATTTCAACAGTTAGAGCAGTCAAGATCGAGAGATAATAAGTATTTTTATAACTCGATAACTCTAAGAAACGCCTAAGACTGACAAAAAATGAATTTGACAGCTGTCAAAAAATATTTAAACAATCTAAAAAAGGATGTGAAAAATAGCAAAATAAGCGAAAGTTATGGTTTTTTCGATGATTTGACACCTGTCAAAAATTACACATGCTTGTATCAATTGAGACTGTTAAAAAGTCAACTTGACAGCTGTCAAAGGTATTTAAAATATCTAAAAAGGATGTGAAAAATAACAAAATAAGAGAATTTTATGGTTTCCACTACGATTTGACAGCTGTCAAACGTATGCTGGGAATTACTACTGTCTGAACTGTAAGAACAATTGAACATGTTATATTAGGAAGTATTTCAACAGTTACAGCAGTCAAGATCGAGAGATAATAAGTATTTTTATAACTCGATAACTCTAAGAAACGCCCAAGACTGACAAAAAAATGAACAAATATTTGAAAAATCTAAAAGAGGATGTGAAAAATAGCAAAATAAGCGAAAGTTATGGTTTTTTCGATGATTTGACACCTGTCAAAAATTACACATGCTTGTATCAATTGAGACTGCTAAAAAGTCAACTTGACAGCTGTCAAAGGTATGTAAAAAATCTAAAAAGGATGTGAAAAATAACAAAATAAGAGAATTTTATGGTTTCCACTACGATTTGACAGCTGTCAAATGTATGCTGGGAATTACTACTGTCTGAACTGTAAGAACAATTGAACATGTTATATTAGGAAGTATTTCAACAGTTACAGCAGTCAAGATCGAGAGATAATAAGTATTTTTATAACTCGATAACTCTAAGAAACGCCCAAGACTGACAAAAAATGAACAAATATTTGAAAAATCTAAAAAAGGATGTGAAAAATAGCAAAATAAGCGAAAGTTATGGTTTTTTCGATGATTTGACACCTGTCAAAAATTACACATGCTTGTATCAATTGAGACTGCTAAAAAGTCAACTTGACAGCTGTCAAAGGTATTTACAAAATCTAAAAAGGATGTGAAAAATAACAAAATAAGAGAATTTTATGGTTTCCACTACGATTTGACAGCTGTGAAACGTATGCTGGGAATTACTACTGTCTGAACTGTAAGAACAATTGAACATGTTATATTAGGAAGTATTTCAACAGTTACAGCAGTCAAGATCGAGAGATAATAAGTATTTTTATAACTCGATAACTCTAAGAAACGCCCAAGACTGACAAAAAATGAATTTGACAGCTGTCAAAAAATATTTGAAAAATCTAAAAAAGGATGTGAAAAATAGCAAAATAAGCGAAAGTTATGGTTTTTTCGATGATTTGACACCTGTCAAAAATTTACACATGCTTGTATCAATTGAGACTGCTAAAAAGTCAACTTGACAGCTGTCAAAGGTATTTACAAAATCTAAAAAGGATGTGAAAAATAGCAAATTAAGAGAATTTTATGGTTTCCACTACGATTTGACAACTGTCAAACGTATGTTGGGAATTACTACCGTCTGAACTGTAAGAACAATTGAGCATGGTATATTAGGAAGTATTGCAACAGTTACAGCTGTCAAGATCGAGAGATAATAAGTATTTTTATAGCCCGATAGCTTTAGCTGTCAAAAATATTTGAAAAATCAAAAAAAGGTGTGAAAAGTAGCAAAATAAGAGAAAGTTATTGTTTTTTTTTTGATGATTTGACACCTGTCAAAAATTACACATACATCAAATGAGACTGCCAAAAAGTTAACTTGACAGCTGTCAAAGGTATTTAAAAAATCTAAAAAGGATGTGAGCAAAATATGAGAAATTTATGGTTTTTACGGCTATTTGACAGCTGTCAAAAATTAAAAACAACACGTTGATTTTAATATTATATACTAACTAGGATTTTGGTTATTTATAAAAGCCTAAATAAGGCTTTTTTGTGAAGTAGCTTTCTTCTTTCGGACTTTTTTATAATTTTTGAAATCTTCGAAATCCAGGGGCTAGCTTCAGAAAACACGCCAGAAAAAGTTGGGAAAAAACAGTAATCGGAGGAGACACCACAGGAAAAGGTGCACTTGTTTGAGGAAACAAATTACAAAAAGAAAAAAGACCGCAATGGAAGAAGCCAAGGAAAAAAAATTGAATGGAGTTTTCATTTGAAAGTGAAACTGAAGCTGTATTAACAGATGATAACAGGGAGGACCTTGAGTTTGGAGATTTAAATGAATGAATATAATTATGATGAAATAGAATGTGGAAGTCGTATCATAGCAAAGGTTTACAGAAATAAGGCTATAGTCGGTAAAAATTTTGTGCCAAGTCTTAACAACTCAACTGATAAAGGATATGGAGTGAAATATTTCAAAAGGCTATGGTTACTAATCGCTTGAATTATTGCTCCATAATTTTTCATGCTCATTCATCACAACTTTCTACATAATATGTTAAAATAAATAAATTAAACATATATATGTACATATGTATATAAATATGTGCAAAAACAACCAGATAATACTATTGTATACTACCATTTGTCGTAACAAAATGAATAATGGGAATAATTTTCTATTTTCCCCAGTATATTCCTACAATCATCGTGGTGATGTGAAAGAGAGTTGGCCAGCCGTATTCTTTTATTTATGTAGCCGGGTGATGACATAGCCAATATTGCACGAACTGACCATATATATATTACATTACGGTCGGTGGGCACAGCAACAATCTACTACTCCTTTTTTTCATCATCTCTTTCCTTCTCTCCGGTGTAGACGATAAATCAAAAACAATTGTATCTGGGAAATATGTTCCAGTATAATAAAAAAAAACTTTTATTGTTGTTCTTCCATATTTCAATTCTGATTCGGAATGGAAACAAAGGAAAATGCCCGCGCGGAAAATGGTAAACACGCTCTCCTTCTTCTATTTTTTTTTTCGTTTTTTTGTTTCGTTTTGTGATAGGAGAAAACAGTTCACCTCGTATTTTACAAATCATCCAGTTTGTTGTTTTTACGAGCGTGCGCTTATTAGAGGTAGTGAAGGGATATGTTTTATTTCTCGTTCACTATATATAACAATCTTGATTAAAATTAATTTTTATCCGTTACATATCAGATAATGGTCGCCAATTTATTTAGATTTCTTTTAAGAGTACATTTCAAAATTTACACTAAAACATCCTTATATCATACTTGTACTTTACCGACAGTTTTAAATGAATAAATAAGTGCCAGCAAAAACTCACATACTTATTCATTTAATGTTTATTTGGTAAAAAATTTGTTACCTGGATACGTGCCTCAGGCAATCCAATTTTTTCGGCTAATCTTTCCCGGGCAAAGACGTCCGGGTAATGTGTTCTCTCGAACTCTGTAACGAGAAAATATCATGTTTATAATATTAGATTCAAATGTAGAAATAGATACTATCCCCCACCCTTACAGAATTCACCCCTTCAGATTAATACCTTTCTCTAGACTGTCGATTTGTTCGTTGGTAAAGGAGGTCCTGTTCCTTTGCAGTTTCCTTTTCAATCGCAACCTCAATTGGGAATCTTCATCGCCCGAGGAATTGTGCTCTGAATTTCCATCGGATGTGTTCTCGTGCATCGCGTCTGCTGAAAAGATAAGAAAAAGAAGTCGATTATTAGCGTTAGTCTGGTGAATCCTAACGAATTTCATTGTTTCGATGTAATTGGATACCTTTTGTTGGTATTTTGCGACCATTTCTCGGAGAATTTATTGGCAACGATTTTTGAAAGCATTTATTTAAAGCTATATATAAAATGTGGTTCTAATTTGATGGTCAGTCTTCGGAATTTATACAAAAGAGTTTTATTTCACCTGAAACTTTTAAATCTAAATTAATGCTCTGACAGCCTCAGAAAGAAATACAGTCACACTGACATGGGTACCAAGTCACTAGAGGTGTGAAAGCCATTTTGTGGTTCCACCAAAACCAAAAACAATTAAAAATGTTTATTACTTTTTCAGCCATCAGGGGTAAATCTCTGCTGGAGATCAACAGAAGAGACCTCAGCACCATCACGGCTTTACTCACTGACCATATATATATATAAAAGAAATGTATGGTTTCTACCACGATTTGACAGCTGTCAAACGTATGTTTTGAATTACTACTGTCTGAACTGTAAGAACAATTGAGCATGTAATATTAGGAAATATTTCAACAGTTACCGCAGTCAATATCGAGAGATAGTAAATACTATTATAGCTCGATAGCTCTAAAAAATCCCCGAGACTGCCAAATAAAGAATTTGACAGCTG
The DNA here is from genome assembly GCA_023690525.1 of Holotrichia oblita. Lineage (NCBI taxonomy): Eukaryota > Metazoa > Arthropoda > Insecta > Coleoptera > Scarabaeidae > Holotrichia > Holotrichia oblita. Next base: position 144,714,893 of record CM043018.1, on the reverse strand, counting down.
TCAAAAATATTTGAAAAACCAACAAAGGATACGAAAACAGGAGAAAGTTATGGTTTTTATGATTTAACAGCAGTCAGAAATTACAAATGCCTACATCTATTGAGACTGCCAACAGATCAATTTGACAGCTGTCAAATATATTTAAAAAGTCACAAAAGGATGTGAAAAATAGTAAAACAGGAGAAGGTTATATAGTTTTTATGATGATTTGATAGCTGTAAAAAATTACAAATGCCTGCATCTATTAAGACTGCCTAAAAATCAATTTGACATCTCTCAAATATATTTAAAAAATCACAAAAGGATGTGAAAAATAGCGAAATAAGGGAAAGTTATGGTTTTTATGACGATTTGACAGCTGTCAAAAATTACAAATACGTACATCTATTGAGACTGCCAAAAAATAAATTTGACATCTGTCAAATATATTTAAAAAATCACAAAAGGATGTGAAAAATAGTAAAACAGGCGAAAGTTATATAGTTTTTATGATGATTTGACAGCTGTAAAAAAGTACAAATGCCTGCATCTATTAAGACTGCCTAAAAATCAATTTGACAACTCTCAAATATATTTAAAAAAATCACAAAATGATGTGAAAAATAGCGAAATAAGGGAAAGTTATGGTCTTTACGATGATTTGACCTCTGTCAAAAATTACAAATGCGTACATCTATTCAGACTGCCAAAAAATCAATTTGACATCTGTCAAATATATTTAAAAAATCACAAAAGGATGTGAAAAATAGAAAAACAGGAGAAAGTTATGGTTTTTATGATGATTCGATAGCTGTCAAAAATTACAAATCCCTGCATCTATTGAGACTGACAAAAGATCAATTTGACATCTGTCAAATATATTTTAAAAATCACAAAAGGATGTGAAAAACAGGAGATAGTTACGGTTTTAATGATGATTTCACAGCTGTCAAAAATTAAAAATGCCTGCATCTATTGAGACTGCCAAAAAATCTATTTGACATCTGTCAAATATATTTAAAAAATCACAAAGGGATGTGAAAAACAGGAAAACAGGAGAAAGTTATGGTTTTTATGATAATTCGATAGTTGTCAAAAATTACAAATCCCTGCATCTATTGAGACTGCCAAAAAATCAATTTGACATCTGTTAAATATATTTTAAAAATCACAAAAGAATGTGAAAAATAGCAAAACATGAGAAAGTTATAGTTTTTATGATTATTTGACAGCTGTCAAAAATTACAAATGCCTGCATCTATTGAGACTGCCAAAAAATCAATTTAACAGCTGTCAAATATATTTGAAAAGCCACAAAAAGATGTGAAAAATAGCAAAACAGGAGAAAGTTATAGTTTTTATGATGATTTGATAGCTGCTGATTTTTATTTTTTTATGACTTTTGACATTTTCGAAGTCGCAGTCTTTAAAAAAAAACTTTTAATCGAAATGCTGGTCAATATTTGATGATTTTCTTCCGAAATTCTACACCCTTATGCAGAGGCTAGCTCTAAGGTATCACCTGAAGAAGATGGGCAAGGTAGACTGTGATAAATCCCGATTCTGTTTATTATGTGCAACTGCGAGGGGGGGGCTCAGCAGAGACTCCACTATCTCGAACCGGTTCACGTCCAACCGAGCCAATGACTTCTTCAAAAGTCTGGAGATCAATTTGGGACTAAAAGATTAAGGATATTTTCAAGGAAGACAATAAATTCTATGCATATTTGGCCAAGAATTTTATGATGAAAAGATTTTTTTTTTGTAACTCTTTGCTTCTACAAACTTGTTTTTTTTTCAAATATTCTAACGACAATATAACAAAGAACAGATATTTCTTTTAAATAAAAGTTTCGTCCTACATCGCAAATTAAAACCCGAACACTTTCCTCGCAAATAAATCCGCGATTGGTCGAACCCACGCTTCGAAAATAGACACGACTTTGCTTTTTCCCCAATATTGCGGCTAAAAACGTAGATAGAAAATAAAGAAACAAGAATACCGAGAAAACACGAGAAAAAAAAAAATAAAAAGTTTTAATCCCCCATCTTTCATTTTTTTTCCTCAGTTAACGGGATCGTAAAAATTACGCAGAAAACAAAAGTGTAATGTTGAAGTTGTATCCGGCGACTGCGAACCAGTCGTCCCACCCTTTCCCCCCCGTGCGTCATCCCATACCACCGAACGCGCCCCTCAGTCATTTCTAGCCAGCTTTTCTCTGTTTCCCACCGCCCCCGTTTCGCATCCCGTTTTACTTACGCTCCCGTAAACTCCACCCCATTTCATATCCACCCTCGCCATTTCATTCTCCTTGTTTTATTTCATCTCCTGATCCCTCTACCAGTTTTGTCTCCCCTTATATTCGTACCAGTGCTGATGTTCGGTTCTCTTGCTTTCTCTATCGCTATCTCCCTTTCCGTCACTCGCTCCGTCTTCTTCTCGGTTCTGTCTCCTCTTTTTTGCTCTCTGTTTATATTTTCTGCTGGCAAATCTCGTCTCGAGCGAAAATCTGCATAATTTTAGATTTTATAAATTCTCGATACCGTCGCTACTAACATGCAGAGGAATTTTACTCGAGGAATGATTTACCCTCCCCTTGTTACCTTACAACATTGCTTCGTACCGCTGGGGAACCTCGATCAATTAAATTGACTTCTTAAGAACAACATTTTCTTGTATTTAATGTTTTGACAAAGTAGAACATTTTTAAGTAGTAGTAAGAAATGTATATTTCTTTAATACAGATTCATTTAAAGTAAATTGAAGGACTCTTTAGATAGGACTAGTTTCTTCATCATATCCTGAAGCGTGTGTGGGAAGGTGTCCTTTATTAATGGTACTGCTATTTCTGATTCTTTCAAAGTTGGGCATTTGTAGGTCGTTTTCCAAAAAAACGAGCAAACAACCCTTGACTGACATCACTATCTTCATTCACAATGTTAGCAGTTTGGCAGATTTGGCAAAGGTAGTGACTCTCCTGATTATTTAATAAGAATAAGATCTTTTTTAGTTTATGGTCATAATTTTTCAACGAAAAAATCTAGACCTGAAAAACTACCTAGAAAAACTTCACCTGATCGTCAACCATGAAGACAACCTAAACTTAAGATAAAGATCATCAGCAACTCATTTTCCTGGCAACTGATGTTGGTTTTTGGAGTTATCAAATCAAATCAGTAAAGAGTTGCCAGGTTTGGCGTCTCTATACAAAATTGCATTTGGTAAGCCATGCCATATTCAACAAACAAGCCGGAGGTGTTCGGTTTTTCTTCAGCCAAACGAAAACCTCATATTATCAAGTTGATTTTAAACCGATTTATTATGAATCATCTACAAACAAAATTACCTCCTAAGGGAGCTGGAGCCTCTGGGGGACGATGCTCCAAAATCCCAAATTTTTGCTCAATATCTTCAAAACGATCTGATCTGCAGAAATGAAACTTTGCATATTCAATAACATCAAAATGATCAACTTTTTTCTGTAAATACCATTTCCTAGTCACGATCATAAGCATCTCATTTGAAGATGACGAGAGCTCAGAGCTTTTTTATTTCTAACTATTTTACATTTGTGATTTGAGCTTGAGAAAGTCACCATTTTACCACCACTTCCGCAGTTACTTTGGTCTAACCAGATCTATCCCTATACTTAACGTTAACCAAGGCTTTTCAATGTTCAAAAATGAGGAAACATTTAGCCTCGAGTCCTATGAACCATCAAATTCTAGAGCAATTCATCTGCCCAGAAGGAAGATCTAAACCATTGAGTCATGACGGTTTAACAGCCACCCCACGCTCAAGCCTCAAGCACGAAAGAATCTCAATGACAATATTTTTTGCATAATACTTCTAATAAGCTCAACATTATTATTGGGTAAATGCCGAAGTGCTTTCAGCAGCTTTTGAACAAAATATCTATTCTTCAAGAGTTTCTAGTGTAGGAAGGTGATTCAGGTCTCCTCACCTCAAACTACTGCTCTATTATGATTATCCAGTTCCATCCTAGCAAATCCGATGATTGAGTTAAGTGTCTGCAGCTTTTGTCCTCATCTAGCGTTAGAGTCGTCTATTCAAGATGTTGAAATCTTATAAGTCGTTGCTTATCTGTCATCAAGTTTTGCCTTACTTCTTCAGGTGTGATGTCTTAGAAGACAATGACCAATTAGAAGGTTGACTAATTCGACTTATTCCCAAACTAATTTAGATTCAGCTATGTGAGATTAAATATGTTGCATTCGTCGCAATTTCGAAGGAGCACCCTGCATGCTTGTTCATGATTCAGTTTGTCTAACGATTCTGCATTCAATCCTTCATATAAATGTTGATCCGCTTTGCTCTCCTTTTCAAGATGATATCTTAAAGAGCAAAGACTTGTTAGAAGCATTTGAGTGCCATTGTATGTGCCAATGTTCCATTCCTTACAGTTTGGAAGCAACACCACGTATGGTTGCTGATGATTCAGTCTTGTCTTCTGATTTGTCCAACGATTCTACATTTTTTCCTCCATATACGAGTATGTCTTCTGGTTTAAATTTAGCTTGAATTTTTTTTATATCAAGCTGGTACCAATTCAAGGATACCCTGTTATTTATGATCAGCTGCTTAGCATTAATTCGAAAATTCCAGATCAGTTTAGACTCAAATTTGTTCCATTCCTTATAGCTTGGAAGCAACACCCTGTATAGTTGTCCATGATTCAATTTTGTCTAGACTTGTTCCTACTTATATGTCTTCACCCTTTTTGCCCTATTTTTTGAGGTGATATTTTGGGGCAATGCCTAGTTAGAAAACTCCAAGCATCTTGTTCACATTTAACTTTCTTCTTATTTTAATTATTTGTGGCAGATTGTCTTCTGGTTTTTCTAATGATTCTATATTTTCTCCTAAGGTCTAGAATGTTCCTTTAATTAACATGGACAACGCATGGATGATTTCTAACGGAATTTGTACCACCTCTGCGTCAGTTTTTAGCCAGTTTTTAATTCTTCAAATTCTCGCAAAAAATCTTGGAATGTTCAGAAAGCCGTTGTGCCTTTTTTTGTTAGAGCCGTCTCTAAATAATTGTTCCAACTCAGGCTTTGATCAATGTGTCTCCAGTGTGAACATCCTGCCTCGATAGTTGGTGGTATCTGTTCACTAAAGTCCGCTATGTTTGTTGTTTCAGCTGCTACAAAAAACTGTTCTATCGTAAGGCCAAATTCCAGTCGTTTTAAAGGCATTGATTGTCGTAGACATATTAACAGCTTTAATGAAGGCATTTCCGAAAAGGTTGGCTATTTGAAACATGATTACCACTCGTCCTGGATGACTACGCAGCCATGAACTTACCTCTGCGTCATAAAATATAGAGGTTTCATAAAGCTCACGTCAAGTGGCTGGAGTCGATGACAACCCCATGTTCTCTTGCATAATCTATGTTGTTTATTATATTTATTGGCTTCATTTCCATTCTTCATTTAGGAATAATGCATCCAAAAGAACACTTTTCTCTTTAGCTTCAAAAATATTTCTGATTTGTCCAACGATATTCCCAAACCAAATTTGTTCCATTCCTTAATAACTTAGAAGCAGCATCCTATATGAGGGTCCATGATTCAGGTTTTTCTTCTGGTTTATCTAACGATTCAAAACTTTTCCTTCATATATGTCTTGATCCTCTTTGCCCTACATTTTGAAGTGATATTTGGGGAGACAATGCTCAGTTAGAAGACTCCAAGATCAAGCAGCATCTTGTTCATATTTAGCTTTTTTCTTGAATTATTTGTAAGAGGTTGTCTTCTGGTTTTTCTAATGACAGCTTCTCGTAAGGTCTAGAATCTTCTTCTGATTAACACACGCATGGATGATTTCCAACGTGATTTGTGCCATCTCTTTATCAATTTTCAGCCAGTTTTTAATTGTTCAAGTTTGGAGAGCTCTGTCTAAATAATTGTTCCAGTTCAGGCTTTGATCAAGGAATGCTTCCATGTTATTTATGATATTTATTGGCTTCACTGCCATTAATCATTTAGGAATAATGCATCCAAAAGAACACTTTCTCTTTAGCTTCAAAAATATAATTAACCTGTATATTTATATCCTCTTTATATGAGAGACAAAACACAAACCAATAATGACATAATTCTAGTCTAGTTTTTTCCATCTTCCAATATACATACTTTAACGTCAAGTTCAACATATGTATGTTATACCCGGGCGTGCATACGAAAACAAACGCGGCTAAAACCCATGAAATCATTGAAGTGATAAACGCGAAGCGAAAGCCGACGGAGATCAGACAAAGATGAAACTAAAATCTCGACGGTGACATTAAAATTGTTACACGGGCGGCGGAGATTAAAAAAGAAGGAGAAGAGAAAAAAAAAACAAGAGAAGTAGAGAAGACGGCGAGAATAGAGAGAGAGAGAGAGCTGAGGTCTTTAATAAGTCCGGCGTTCGGGAAACCGGTTGTCACGATCTCGTGTATTTCATCGAATATAATATAAAAATGCTTTATGAACGGAGATAATATGCATATTCATGAAACACGGAACCATTATTATTTGTTATAGTAGGGTAGAGAACGCGGTTTGATATGCTGATTACGCACGTTCGGCCCTCTGAGACCGCTGGACGGATGGATACACAGTGGAAATACCGGAGCGATTTAGAATTGATGTTGGTGAGCGTCTAATGAGGTGATAACTCGCACCTGGATGATCACTCTCAAAGAAGTTCGCTTTCATTTAGAAAATATCGAATTGAAACGCCGACTTTATTATAATAATAAATTTTATTTGAAATTACCTATTATTAAAATTAAAATATGAGATCAGCTGATTATCACATAACGACGAATTATCGAAGATAATTTAGCGTAGTGTATTGAAATTTAATTACGATTATAATTTATGACGTCAGTTAAATAAACACGTTGCAATTAATTAAACGCATTCATAATTTAACGTAGGCAAACATCATCGCGATAACCGATATTATAACATCGAATTTGATTTGAATTAGGCCGTATGCGGTAGTAGCAGAAATTACACGAGCATCATTAGCATTAGTATCGAGTCGATCATCACCCTGTCGGAATATTGCGGTTCAACTTGATTATAATGTTATGGAAATTGTAAATTCGTATCTACAGATATTATCTGATGTCGCTATATACGAGTATTATGAAGCAGTACGAGTACCCTGTAGGTACATTTACAAAATCGAACTTTTGAGAGTTGCTCTAAATTGTCGTAAGTTTCTTCTATACAGGTTGAATGACAAGTCTGTGTGCAGGGCATCGACATCGACATCGCAACACTATCGCCAAATTTTTTTTTTTTAATGTGTGGTGGGTGCTTAGTTGCAGTGACTCCGTAAGCTGTATTACTTGTCTGGCTATCACTGCAACTCTTGCGGTGTAGTTTAGTGTGTGTAAATTGTGTTTAAATGGCTTTGTGACAGCATCATATCGCCTTTTATGATGCCGCGCTGTTAATCACTTTGCTCCCAACAGCGAATGGCAAGTCGATCCGGGATTAAACTCTCTGAAAAAATGTCACCGTCCCTCCAGAGAATTGAACTCCGGCACCTATCGTCCTCTCACAACAATAGTCAGCCGCCTAACCACTGCGGCCATCGACCCGTTAAATAAAATAATAATAATAATAGTAATAATAATAATAATAGTGCCTTTATTGTGCTGTTTAAGTATACACAAGTATATGAAAAAAAAAACAAAGATAGGTTTTTACTACTTCGAGCACAACTCCACTCCATACAATTTTGACTGCTTTTACACAACCCTGTGTAAGAATAACAGAAAACGAATAATGAGAAAGAAAATAATATAATTTCGAACAAGGTGGTACAGAAACCGTCAGGCAAACAAAAGAAAGACGACTTTCAAATCCGATTAATCCGTGATTGTTAAAAATCATCACCGACTGTCTGATCTGGTGAAGAATCCTAAAACATCACTGGCTCTACTTTCTGCTGAATCTGACGAGTTAAAAGAATGCCTACAACACACTATCAAAACGTGTTTTCAGTTCAGACAGGTCTTTGCAAAATGGGTGGCCAAATTGCCGTTTAATGATCAAAAGGAGAAAAGAACGAGATGAGATTTTAGACGAGTATCGTGCCGAATGCAATGATTTATTGAATCAATCGATAAGATTTGGGTCTATTACAAACCACTACAAATCGGAAATTTAGCTTCCGAATGGCAGCTTCTTATTCAGCCACAGTCAGAAGTCAAGCGTGCCAAAAAAATATTCAAAAAGATCATGACTACTGTGTTTTGGAATAAAGATGGGATCGTGCATATTGACTTCCTCAAATTGGGTCAATTTGTCAATGAAACATACTAGATAAACCTTCTTGATGTGGTCAATGCCAAGATTCCTACTAGTAAGCGTCGTAAAGTCAACTTTCTACAAAACAATTGTCCAACCCACAAAGCAAATGTTACACTCGAAAAATTCAGCCAAGTTTTTTAGGGGTTTTGAGCTGTTCAAGTCACAATTGTCACAAACTATTAACACACGGACTTGTCATTCAACCTGTATTTTTATAAAGTTTTCCAAAATAATTAAAAAGCAGGCGATGAAGCGATCAAGTTTTGCATGCGATTTTTTGGAAGAACCTGGACGTTTTGAAATTTTAAATTTCGAGCAAGCAGGGCTAAGCAGAATATGTTTTTGTAGATTGTTTTTTCACTAGTTTTGTGCAACTCTCGCAAAGTACGGAATAAACTCAGAACAAGCTTTCAAAATTTGAAAAATATCTAGGTTAACTTCTCAGAAAGGTTCCAAAGATGTAAGATTGAATTTGAAGCAACTCTACTTATTCAAATTATATTGTCCTAGGATCTAATACAGATTCAAAGCAGGTTGAAATAGACCTCAATAATAATTCTCAAACTTTTTGAAGTGAGCAATTTTAAAATCGTTGCCTGTCAAAGATAACTCTTTTAATTTTGCTATAGCAATAATAATTGTATGTAGTCCAAAAGAATTTTTTTTGGCAACAATTTTTTCTACAACAGTAGCTTTTGGACGTCCACTTGCTGATAAACCCTTTAAGAAGTACATAACCTGAAACACGCATTTAGATAAATGATCGACACCAAACTAATGAACGCGGAGATCTGATATTTAAGTCGTTGACGTTAATAACAAGACGACTACTTTCCTCAACACCAACTAAACAATCACCAGTTTTTGAGCCAAGTTAAACAACTCCTAATTGAAAATAAGCTAACGAAAGAACTGTAATAAAAAAATCTAAAATTAAAAAAATAAAGCATCGTATTCCAGATTGTTTTTCCAAAATTCTGAATTGTCTCAAGTTGGTTTAGTTGTTCTAGATAGATATGTAGATAGATAATTAACGGGATGGTTAAGTAGCCGCTTGCTACGACGACCTATCGGTCTATGCTGCTCTCTGTTATCTAGACCACCTAGTTTAGCTTTGCCTTCTTCATGAGGCTTTCTAGCCTTGCTGGGTTTGTCTTTATGTAGCTAGCTGTATCTGGATATGATTCGCCAATACACTCTAGCCTCAATCTGGCTAGTCCCTCGTATTGGCACAAGTTGTGCTGCGAGGTCTCTTCTTCTATCTGACAGATTCTGCACATGACGTTTTCCGCCAGACCAAAGTTGCTCATATGCTTATCTAGTTTGTCATGTTCTGTTAGTAGACCTTCTACTATCCTGACCGTTCTCCTGTCTTCGTTCAAAAGTTCATTAGTGTATTTAGGCATGTATTCCTCCATGAGTTCCTTAGCCTACCTCCGTCCTGGATAGCTTTTCCACCATTCGAGGGATTAATTGATCTAAATATTGTCCCAACATCTCGACAACAAGACTTTAACAAGATTTCCAACGATATGGCAATTGAAACTTTAAAGAAATTAACAAGCTGTGACGATCGAGGATAAAGAAAAATTTCTTTTTTATATCACCAATATTTAGCTTAATTATTAGTTCCTAACCACAAATGTCTTGGTTTTTGAAACATTTAATGTTGCACTGAAAATTGTTTGTCCAACCTTCTTTTTTACCTAAAAATTGAACTTTTGAAAGTTGTAACAAGTCGTTAAGAACGTTGTTCTAATTTTTAAAATTACGAAAAAGCGAGATCGCACTGCCGTTTTCTTTTTTCTTAAGACTTCAAGTCGAAAAGTTGTTCCAATTATATTTTAATTCAAACTCCACCGCCTCGCGCTTCTCCATATTAAAATTTGGGAAAATATTCTTCAGATAAGATAAACAAGTTCCTAATTTGAAAATAAATAGAAAACAACAGAATCAAAAAATCTTCGAACAAGTCAAAATGTCAAATGGGATGTCGAAACTTGCATCAAAGAATTTTCCAATGGAATTGATTCGCCTATATGGCACATCCACAATTTTCAGAATTTTCAAGCAATTCCAGGTTGTTCAGGGTGTATTGCACATTGCTTTTTTTCTAAATTCTAAATTACCCCAGGTTTGTTCACTTGATCCAAACATTATCCCAAGATTTCGACATCAAGACTTGAAAATTTAAAAATAGAAGAAATTGAAACTTAAAAATTTATGCCAAAAAAAGATAATTAGCAAGCCTGATGGGCACAGAATTGGAGCTAATTTAACACAGGTAATTGGTTCATATTCAATATACAGGCTGATTAAGTTGACGTGTCCAAGCTTATATGTTTTTTTAGTATAAAAGACAGAAGAAAAGCACAATAATCAAATATACTCTATATATAATTATTAACTATGTTATATACCGGGTGCCCGTTTTTCGAGCGTATGCATGGGGAACCCGGTTATTATAAGAGATAACAGATCGGTTAAATTAGGGCAAAGTTGCGCATTTGGGAGAGAAAAGATATGCTGCCGAGAAACTTAAAAAATTTTCATGGGTTGCTGAGATTTTTGGAAAAAAGTGAAATTTTAAACTTTCGTTTTAACGTTGTATATCGAAAACCGATCAACGTAGACGTTTCTAACTCAGACATTATTAAGGCACTTTTTTACAAGGAATCCAAATGTGCCATCCATTCTTTCAAGGCGTTCTAGATTCAAAAGTTACGGTAGTCAACTTTGTTTTTTCTTATGGGCACCATATTGGATTTTTACATTTTTGAGTAAAGCTCTTGATTCTGATTACGATGATGTATCACACGAGATGGTCCAGTTTCACAATTTTATCAAAATAATAAAAAAACCGATTTTAAGAAGCATGCCTTGGAAATAATATCCATACTTGTATTTAACAAATGCATTTGTGAAGGTTCGATTAAGTTTTGCTTGTTGTCACTTACATTTATTAAATTTGCCCAACTTTTTCGACAAAATGTCGTTTTCAAGCGAAGAGAAACGAGATATGCTAGAGATTTATTACGCTTCACATCGAAATGTACAAGTTACTTCAGAAACATATCTTCAGCGGTATCCAGAAAGGCAACAACCAGCTCAGACCTATTTTCTGCTACTTCACCGAAATTTAGGCGATTTTGGTTCGTTTTGTAAGCCTAGAAAATATGATGCTAGACCGCCGCATGAAAATGAAGTGGATATTTTACAAAGAGTAAGAGAATTCCGAAGAATCTCGCACAAAATAAAAAAACAATGAACCAAATTTTTCTTTAGATACAAGAAAATCCTTCTACCTCCACACGAGCCATTGCAGCAGATCTAAACATAACGCGTCAGAAGGTATGGAGAGTACTAAAGAAATATAAATATCATCCTTTTAAAAAACACGTCACCCAAGTTCTGCATCCTGGAGGTAGCGTTTTGTATATAGGAGTTTTATGGACCAGTTGGAACAAAATCCTAATTTCCTTGCTAACGTAATATTTACGGATGAGTGTAAGTTTTCAAACACAGGCATGTTTAATCGACACAATGAACATATCTGGTCCATTGAAAATCCTCATGTACATGAAGGACGTCGACCACAAGTACGGTTCGGGATAAATGTATGGGTCGGTCTGTTAGGCGACACAATCATTGGCGCATACATTTATGAAGAGACTTTGAATACAGATGGCTATTTACACTTTTTAAGGACATATCTTACGGATTATATCGACAACAACATGCCTCAACCGATTGAATAACCTTTGGTTTCAACAGGACGGTGCTCCGCCGCATAATTCTAGGAGAGTAAGTGATTATTTGTCTGAACTATTTCCTCGAAAAGTAATTTCAAATAATGGGGACAATTGTTGTCCAGCGCGTTCATCTGATCTTTCTCCGTTGGATTATTATTTATGGGGAACTATGAAAAATATTATTTATGAAACAGTGCCTGCTGATATTCATGAGCTGCGAAGAAAGAGAATTACCACTTTAAGGACTAAACTAAGAAGAAGGAATATTTCAAGAGCTGTACAACATTTAAGGAGACGCGTAGAATTGTGTTTAGAAATAGATGGTGAAACCTTCGAGTATCTCTTATAATGTTATTTTGTTTTATTTGTTTATTAAAATCATCATTTTCTGGATAAGTTTTGTGAACGTTAAAATTTTAAATTTAATCGGACTGTCACAAATGCATTTGTTAAACACAAGTATGGAAATTGTTTCCAAGACTTTCTTCTCAAAATCGGGTTTCTGGTTATTTTGATAAAATTGTGAAACTGGACCATATCGTGTGCTACATCATCGTAATCAGAATCAACAGCTTTACTCTAAAATGTAAAAATCCAATATGGTGCCCATAAGAAAAAACAAAGTTGACTACCGTAACTTTTGAATCTAGAACGTCTTGAAAGAATGAATGGCACATTTGGATTCCTTGTAAAAAAAGTGCCTTAATAATGTCTGAGTTAGAAACGTCTGTGTTGATCGGTTTTCGATATACAACGTTAAAACGAAAGTTTAAAATTTCACTTTTTTCCAAAAATCTCAGCAACTCATGAAAATTTTTTAAGTTTCTCGGCAGCATATCTTTTCTCTCCCAAATGCGCAACTTTGCCCTAATTTAACCGATCTCCTATCTCTTATAATAACCGAGTTACCCATGCTTGCGCTCGAAAAACGGGCACCCTGTATATAATCAAAAATTGAAATCACGCAAAAACAAAAGCGTATCATAAAACAGTTTTATTTTTTTAAATACAACGGTTATGTTTTTTCTAAATATGCTTAAAGAGCTTGAAATTCTCTTTACAATGATACCAAAAAATTTATCATTATTATATATATAAAACATATAAACATACCTCTTTTCTGTAGATCATCTTTGGTAAACTGACTAGTTAATGAGGTAGGTGCTGGTGGTAATCCCAGATGTGGCGTTGTCGGTGTACCAGGATACCATGCCCAACCGGGAGTTTGCCCGTTGAACATCCTCAACTTATCGTACACCGATTCATTTTGATTAGATTGCTGTTCCTTTTGCGAGGCCAAATTCCTCAACACGCGATTAATAGAGGATACCTGCAACACAAAGAAGAAACACAAAAATATTAAAAATGACGGATTTCGATCAGATTTTTTTGAGGTTTTTAAACCAGCGCAACTTCGCGTAATTCACTCGGCTGAACCGAATTAATCTAATAGAGGCCTATTACTTGCAAGTCATATTGTAAACGTGGGGTTATACGTATGTCGTTGACAGACAATGACGAGGTGTTGTCTTCCGCATGGTTAGTCGCGAAGAATGATCTATAATAACGTGCGGGGATCAACTTTAAGCTAGTTACAAGAGGGTTCGGAGGCTGTGGTACTGCTGCTGTTACTTGCAATAGCATTGCATCTGGCGTACATTGTTTGCATGTATTCGTTTCCCACAAAAACGACTAATATCTTTATTGAATTAATGCGCCGTTCTGCTTTAGGGAAAACCTTTTATTCGTCATGTATCGATCGGATAGTTGATACTATTACGTAAGGTAAGATTTTGTTTCATCCCTGAAATTAAACTAGAAACAATTTTGTTTTTTTTTTATGCAACTGTCACAATATGAGATAATAAAAACAACCAACAATTGATGTTCATCCCTAACGCAAACATAATTGTTTGTGGCGAACAATTTTCGCGATATTCATTTGTTGGAAATGCATGAAAGGAATTTACATTAAATTTTCGGTTTAAAGCGGTGTGCGCTCCGTTCAATCAAACTAATGAATTAAATGTAAATGTGTGTATTGTGTCTCCTATTGTGAAGCCACATGTCATTAAGTTATGTACCCTGTTCCTGACAGATTTATCAAATCGTAGATCTCCAACGAGAGGTTTTAGTTATAAAGGTTTGTACCCCACGAAATAAATGAAACGTACAATTTCTTTTTAAATCTAAATCGGGGGAAATAAATTTTAGTTTCTATTGAGAAAAAATATAAAAAACGAAATTGAAATGTATTTCATTTGTTTGTATATTTCTTTAAAATGTCTTCAAACTTTATTACTTCTACCATTCACACCCCATTGGGGGTTAATTCAAGATCAAAATCCATTAAAAAAAAACCATAAAAATATCATTTCCTATACTAGTTTTTGCTACCTTATTTCACCCCCTTTCACTCCGTTTCGTTGCCTTGGGGGTTGAATTCAAACAAAAACGCCGAAAGATATGTTTCATGAATTGTACCAAAGAGCGTTAATACCAAGTTTGAAGTAAATTTGATCATAAACATATTACTTTGCCACCACCTTTCATTCACAATTTGACAGCTGTCATATATCATTTGACAGTTACTATTTTCATAAACGATAATTACCACCTATCAATCGTATTTTGAAATTTGCAGCTATCCAAATAGAACTGATTTTAAAACTTTACAATTGACAGATGTATCCATTTTGACAGCTACAATTTTTCAGATTTCAAATATACTTTCAAATTATAATCGAAACGAATATGGAAACTGTGGGATTGTCAGTGATAGCTGTTAGAAATAATTTGATAGAAAACAAATAGCCGCTTCCTAGAATTTGACAACTGTCAAAAAATTGTAAAAAAAAATATCTTTAACAGAAATCATTATCTTATCAGAAGTATTTTGACAGTTACAGTCACCAAAAAAACAGTAATCGGTAAAATCATTATATTTTGATACTTTTTAGCAAATATATTAGGCGTGCAAGTGATTAAAGTATGTATTACAGTTTGACACTCTTCTATAGTTTGACAGTCGTAAGGAAAATAATTGTAATGTCTGTAGAAATACGATTTTTATACTATGAAAATTGAAATATTTTATTGGCTAGAAACTGTCAAAATAGGAAAGAATACTGTTTTTTGACAGCTGTCAGATAGAGTTTGACAGTTACAATTATTAGAACTGTAAAAAAAGAACTGATTCTACAATTTTAGAGGGAATAGATCTGAAAACAATGTATCTTAACTGGAATAAAATAGTGATTTTCATAGTTTGACAGCAATCAGAAAAATTATAATGCCTGTAGGAATACGATTTTTATCCCATAAAAACTCAAATATTTTAATGGCTAGAAACTGTCAAAATAGGAAAGAATACTGCTATTTTTTGACAGCTGTCAGATATAGTTTGACAGTTGCAATTATTAGAACTGTAAAAAAGAACTGATTCTACAATTTTAGAGGGAATAGATCTGAGAAAAATTGATGTATTGTACTACTTGGCAGCTGTCAGAAGTATCTTAACTGGAATAAAATAACTTATTTCATAGTTTGACAGTAGTCAGAAAAATTATAATGCCTGTAGAAACACGACTTTGATACCATAAAAACTCAAATATTTTAATGGCTAGAAACTGAAAATATTTTATAGCTGTCATAGCTTACAAACTGTCAAAATTTTTGAGGAAAGAATACTATTTTTTCTTAACTAGACAGTTTGACTCAGTTATAATGCAGAATACAATTTGACAGTTACAATTATTTGAACTTATAAACTGAAAAAAGATTTTACAATTTTAGAGAGAATAGATCTGAGAAAAATTGATGTATTGTACTAGTTGGCAGCTGTCAGAGGTATCTTAACTGGAATAAAATAAGTGATTTCATAGTTTGACAGTAGTCAGAAAAATTATAATGCCTGTAGAAACACGACATTGATACCATTAAATCTGAAATATTTTAATAGCTACAAACTGTCAAAATAGGAAAGAATACTGTTTTTTTTTGACAGCTATCAGATACAATTTGACAATTACAATTATTTGAACTATAAAGAAAGATTTTACAATTTTAGAGAGAATAAATCTGAAAAAAAATGTATGTTTTGTACTACTTGGCAGCTGTCAGAGGTATCTTAACTGGAATAAAATAAGTGATTTCATAGTTTGATAGCAATACGAAAAATTATAATGCCTGTAGAAATACGATTTTTATACCGTGAAAACTGAAATATTTTAATGGCTAGAAACTATCAAAATAGGAAAGAATACTGTTTTTTTTGACAGCTGTCAGATACAGTTTGACAATTACAATTATTAGAACTGTAAAAATGAACTGATTCTACAATTTTAGAGGGAATAGATCTGAAAAAAATGTATGTAAGTATATACTACTTGGCAGCTGTCAGTTATAAGTGATTTCATAGTTTGACAGCAGTCGGAAAAATTATAATCCTAGCAGGTGTTGAAACTCCGAAAAATTATTGTTTTTTACAAAGTAATAGCTGAAATATTTTGATAGTTACAACTGCAGCTACAATAAAAATAAAAAACGAACTGTTTTACAATTTGACAGCTGTCATATATAATTTGACAGTTATAACTAATAAAACTGTTAAAAAAAACAGTGCTGAAATAGTGAAAATTTATTATTTTTTAGCAGTTGGCAGATGTATGAAAAGAAATGAACCATGAATATGTTACTGTCAAATAAGACATATGTCATTTTGAAATGTCAAATTGTTGCATTTTAAGATAATTTAAGAGCAAACATAGTCCGTAAAATATTTCATAATAACTGGTACTTAAAAGTGTTGGCAAGGATTCAACGATACTTGCAGAGGATTTAATTGAAATTAATTCGAAGAGATTTCGCCTTAGTATTGTCCCTATTAATTTATTAAATCGCTCACTATTTGTGCACAAAAATAAGCTTTAATGTACGTGCCTGTATGTCTACATACATATATGCACGTGAGCAAATTTTAAACGTTCCAGGACATGATATATTCGTGTTAGATCCCTAGGCAACTTGTTTGTGTAACATGTCGTATGTCAACGCTCTGCAAACTCTATTAGTGACAAGATCTGCTAATGTTTGCGCTGTGCCCGTAGACTACGTCGTAGTCGACTAAGGCGACACACAGAGGCAGACGACGTCGTTACCTCTATCTAGCGAGCAGGTATAGTCGAAATTCGGAAAGCTCGAGGAAAATTTAACATTCCATTGAATTGTGAAGTGCACCGCCATTAATACTAACAAGCTTATCAAGCTATACAACAGAGCCACCTATTGTATCTGTGACAAATCATTTCCTGTGATTTATATTTACTATCCGCAGTAGCTTACCGTACACGTGTATAATAATGTGTGATGGGAATTAGTATTGTGCTGCTGACTATTTCAATAGATTCTATGAGATATAGTTGTTATTCATAGATAATTAGTAAAGTACATTTCCCTGTGGGACGACAGGGTCTTCAATATATGAATCCACTATTATAAAACCACATGTTTGTATTCGCTTGTCAAAGAATGACATTTCCCCGTTCTATTTGCGTGCGGGAAGACCATTCCCGGCATCCGCATTCGTGGTGCAAATATCGTCTTCCCACACTTGGTATGTGAATAACAATATTAAGATAAGATTACTAATACAATGAAAAGTAGTCTGTCTGACAAAACTCTAAGCCTGACTTCGACCAACGTAAAAAAATTGCATCCTACACCACTACAATTACTATACAGTCTTTCCACTCATGATAGGTATTCACTCAAGACAAGATAGGAAGTCTGAGTAGCTAGGAAACGAAAAAAAATCTTTAGTTAGGAAATGATTTCCAGAAAAATTTTCTGAACAGCATCTCAAACGTTTAAAGTTAATCAATTTTTCATCATGGGGGGGGGAGGGGGAAAATCCAGTTACATAGGACAAAGATTCGCCGCTGAATAGTCTTATCTGCTTTCCCAAAGGTACGAGAGGCCTATACTGCTGAGTTTAAAATAGAAACTGTTTTCAATGATTTGTTTGACAGTTCTATTAGTTGTAACTGTCAAAATATATACGACAGGTGTCAAATTGTAAAACAGCTATTAAATACGCTAAATGGAAAAACCCGACTTAACCCGTATTTTATGGACAGATGAGACATATTTTACTCTGAATGGTGGAGTCAATATTCAAAACTATAGAATCTGATCTGCAGAAAATCCACAAGAAATCGTTCAATAAGGTCTTCATGACAAGATAGTCACGGTTTGGTGCGGTTTTGCAGCTGATTTTATCATTGGTCTTTATTTCTACGAGGAAATGGAGATTGGAGAAGCCGTATCTGTAACTGTAAACGGTGAACGATACTTGCAAATGTTAAGAGATCATGTTATTCGAGGAATTGAAAACATCATTTTAATGTAGGATGGAGCATCCCCGCACATTTTCCGATCAGTCAAAGAATTGTTAACCAACCTCTTTTTCAAGATGGTGTTTTAAGGAGACATTTCGTAAATTCATGGCCATCAAGATCACCTGATCTTAACTCAACCGATTACTGGCTGCGTGGAGTTATTTAAAAAGTTTAATGTTTAGAAGGCGACCAACAACGCTAGAAGAATTACAAGACAATATTATGGAGCAAATTCGTGCAATTCAACCAGAAGTGTTATGGAATGCTGTGTAAAATTTGGAGGAAACGTTGGTAATAGTAGTTTCAGTTTTAATAGCATTATCGATCCCCCATACATGATGTCTGAAGCTCAATCTTTGGCACAACTTCATTCCCAAGCAGAACATCATCGGGCTCCAAGGTAAAATCACGTACGAAGGTGTTCTCGTAGGAAAGTCTTTGTCTTTTAGTCAAATGAATGGTTGCACATTTAGGCTTATCTAGGTGGAGTCTCTACTTGAACCCCAGCGATCAAAATCAGATATTTGGATGAATATGAGAAATAAGCTTAGTGTTAAACGTGGTCCTTGAAGGACAGCTAACGTTTTAGCGAGGGAATTGACACTTCCACGTCTCACCTGCCTCAAGGGCTCTCCGTAAGATATAAAAGGGTGGTGAGCAAAATTTAAGTCCTTAACTCAGTTAGGAATGACAGCCACCTATGTATGTTTCTAGGTTTTGGAAAATCATTTAGTCTCAGTGGTGGACTCAGAAATTTCTTTCACGTCTAAAGAGGAAATATTGAACCTGAAAATTACTCCAGCCTTATCCACAGGTCCACAGGTAACTTCAATGGAGTGATATTTTGTCATTCTTCTGATTCGACGTTTTATTTTGAATTATATAAAAATAAAAAACTAGTAACTATTAAAACCAAATTCAAATCTTGCATAAGACTCTCACCGAACATCTAAAAGATTGAGGATCGCCATAATGCGGACTTTTTAAAGGAGAAGGAAACATGCCAATACAGTAAATATTCTCAGATCTCGACAGGTCCACCATTTTCTGTAATCTCTATCTATTTTTATAATCCCCCTCGGTTGCGTTCCAACACACCCCTTCCAACCGTGTCTCCATGGCAACGATAACCCTCACAAGCCGACAGATACCGCGAAATTCCCGCTCGTGTTGTTCACCTGATTTTGCTCACTGCGTCGGACCCGTTCACCAAAAAACGTATCCGACAAATAACTCAATAAATCTTCTACTAAACGAGGTCCATTCATGATTCTTTTCTTTACGTAATTTTATATGAAATAACTATGATAACATATCTTTTATTTTATTTTTTTTATTATGCATATTACATATATATACACACGGTTAGCAGTTAAGGAAAAGACGAGGGGTGAAACAGAAGAGGTCAACTACCGAGAAAAATTCGGTAATTCACATAAATATCGAGGGGGCGATAGCAGACATGATAGGTCAAACAATTCGCGCTCAATCGGATGTGAAAAGGAAATGCCAGTGTAAGGAGGAAAACGTCTGTAAATGGGACCGTTTCATCGCCCGAAAGCATTCTCGAACGGATGCCTCAACGTCGTCACGAATCGAAATTGTTAAACTGCTTATTTTATGGTAGCAGTCTCTTCCCTGTACATTCGCTTTCTTCTCCCTTATCGCACCTTTTCGCGTGCTTTTCCAACTCAAACTATACACTTCATAGAACAAAACAGATCTCCTGATATTATTACGTAAATTATTTAAAAATGTGGCGCAGTCAGTAGGATACTTTTTATTTTAATTTCTTATTTAATAAATGAGAAGCTATTTTATAAAATTTATAAAATTGAAAGGGAAATTTAAATCAAGACCGTTACACCGCAATAGTTAAGGTAAAAAGAAGAATTTTAAATGAGAGGATCTGAGCGCATCTCAGTAAAATAATTCGTGACCGGTCATATGTGAAATGGTCCACGCTACCTCAAAAAAAAAAATGAAACTAAGGGGAACCGTAATAACAATAATAATAGGAATTTCGAAACGAACTCGAAAGAAATTTATCGTAAAATGTAATTGAATTTTCACGAATTAAATTGTTCAATTTTGCCAGCCGGGCCACCACGGTGATTTCCTTTTCGGGAAACCGCGTCTATCGGGAACCAACCCTAAAATAAGGGGGATCGTGGGCGGTGGCGGACGACAGGATCAGAGAAATATAAGGGATGAGAATCGTGCTACCCTATAACCGCCCACCCAACTAAAGACAATGCCTCCTTGATGATAATACTCGAGTTCTCTTCGCTTAACATTCGACAAAATAAAACGATCAATGTTAATTTATTTCCTATTATGTTGTTTGCTGGAGTGTAGAGGTATAATAAAGGAACATTAATTCTTTATTATAATTGTTATATTGTTAAATATGAAGCCGGGCAAACATCATTATCGTGTTTAATTTTGAGGAATTAAAAAAATATCTCGAAGGAATTTCTTATTAATACAGCTTTAAATATAAAATTAAAACGAAAGAGGTAAAGGTTTGATATCTATTCATAATAATTATAATTTATATGTATTGTCATTCAAGATGAAATTAAAAAGCTTCTTCTGAGGAAGCTGATTGTATGATCAGCGAAACGTTAAGTGAACACAACAATACCTGAAAGACTTTAACTTACTAAACAACGGTCGTGAAAACCTACGCTCAACTAGAAGGATGCAGGCATGTTATGAAGTTCAATATTATGTCGTTTTAACTATTATCTTGAGACAAATTTAAAATCTGTTGCCTATAAACTCAAACCACGGACATTTGAAAGGTCAAATCATGACGGCTATTCAAAAAATATTACTCGATCGGCTCCATAGGCCATTAAGGGACATGGTTTCGCTGCGCTTTCTTCTCATGTATCTGTAGAATATCCAGATAGTCTCCTCTCTTATGTTATTGTAAATAGCAAAAAAGCTTTAAATAGGATAAACGAATTACAGCGGCTCTTAAGGATCATCAGTTTGACGTCTGAAAATCTCTTATAATCACCGAAGATTACAACGCGAAGCAAGGCAATCCCATTTTGGCATTCAACTTAGATCGCCTTGATCTATTCCCAGTTTTTCCACTCCAAAACAACCGTTTAAAAATTAAGGAACCACATCCCTCGATTGGAGTCCTGCCGCTCATCCTGGAGGCTCACCCTCTGAGAAACAGAATCTGAGCAATCTGAGATCGTGAAAGCCTCAATTCAGACACAATTTATAACCGGAAAACATGATTTCATTCTTTCACATTTCTGTCACAGCAAGCCCTACAGTACGCCATCAGATCAACCCAAATATCAAATATTTTTTCGATTGTTTCGACGTGAATTTCATTAATGGCAAGTTAGATTTCCTGTTTTAAGGTTTGAATGGTTAGCGTAATATTTATCTTTAATGGCTTCCCACAAAAAATTGTCCAAAGGGAAATCAAATCACAGCTTCGATGCGGCTAAGTAACAATTAACAGAAATTCGGCTGATTATTCAAGTTTTGAAAACGATGCCCAAAAGTTCAATTGTTAGGTTGGCCGTGTGGCAAGCAGCACCGTCCTGTTGAAACTGAATGTCGTCCACGTCAAAAATTGCCCAATGGTGCCAAATCCGCAACAAAACAATCACTCGTTTTGGGTGCATCGACTTCTCAACGATGACGTTTGGATTTTCAGAGCCCCAAATGCGACAATTTTGTTTATTAGCGTAGCCTCCGATGTGAAAATGGACTTGATGAAATGAAAAGATGATTTTTCGGTAAAAATGCTCATCTCCAACCTATTGGACTAATTTTATAAGCCTTCATACCGAGGTCTTTATGCAAAATTTTGCTGAAAGAAGTGCGAGAAATGTTGAGAACGTTAAGAACGATGACGAGTTTATGTTGACGGAGTTTCACGAACACTCCGACCAACAGCAGCAATGTTTTCACCTGAGCACACTGGACGAGAATCTGAACGAATTGATCCACAAGAAGCGTGAGTGAGAAGTGTGTGACAGCAAGAAGGGTACACTACCTACCCCCTTCTTATATGAGTGGATCAGTCGAAGTGGGTTGGAAATTGCACTCTCCGAGACAAAACTCAAAGTATTTATCACCTCTGAAATTTGTAAACTAATGAGAGATCCATAGTTTGACATGGAAATGAATCTTAAGGAAAGCGCAGCTTAGTTATCATTCAAAGAAGTAGTAAGTTCATTGGCCAAAAATAAAGTCCCAAATTTCAAGGCAAAATTTGAAAGAACTGAGGTGTTTGATGAGCCTCAAGTTGCATTTTCTTCACTTCCACTTGGACTTGACTTTCCAAAGAATTTAGAAACCACTATCAAAGAGTAATAATTAAAGGAAAGATACCTTTTAAATTTTACCCTTTAAATTTAAAATAAGGTTGTTGTTACTGTAATTTTGAACGAAGATGTTCGTTAATTTGCGAGATTTAATGAGGAAAAAGGCAATCAGCTAGATTTGCAATAAGACGAACTAAGAGCTTTTTTAGGAATGTTGATCCTAATGGGTCTTGATCCTCTACCCAGTATTCGGCTCTACTGGTCGACAGATGTAAACCTTCATAAAGCCAGAATTGCTGAAGTCATGGCAATGAAGAGATTCTTGAAGATATTGCGCTTCTTACATCTAAATAATAATTCAAAAATGCCAAAGAAAGGAGAAGATAATTTTGATAAATTATACAAAATCTTACCCATAATAAAAAAAAATTGAATGAAAATTTCTTATCAGCTTTCAGTCCATCAAGAAATATATCTGTGGATGAAAGTATTGTAGCCTTCAAAGGCAGAACTAGCCTGAAACAATATATGCCTCTGAAACCGACAAAGAGAGGTTTCAAAGTCTGGGCTGTAGCTTGTGTTAAGACCGGATACCTTCTGCAATCCTCCGTATATGAATGGAAAATGAGAGTGACGAAGACGGACCTCTCGAACTTCCAAAGTCATTCATAGGAAAAAATTACTGCATCTTCTTCGATAACTTTTTCGCGAGTTTTACAGTACTGAACAAACTTCTGCAAAGGTTGTTATATTGCTGTGGACCTATTTGTACGAATAGGAAGAATTTTCCGAAAGATTATCTTGCTGACGATAAGAATCTGACTTCTGGACAATATGATTCTGTGAATTGTCGTGATATTTCCGTTGCAAAGTGGAGAGATAAGCGAAAGAAATGTGTAATTGGTGCAAGTACAATGCACAGCATTACCGAAACTTCAACTGTTTCGCTGTTGGGATCATCTACCTCAGCTGACTACTTCTAGGAGGTGGGAACCGAAAAGATCAAGTGTGCAATGTTCTAAATTGCTCTGTGTATTGGATGAAAAATTTTCATTTTTTTTGTCAAACTTGCAATATGTATACTTTTAAGGGGTTAGAAACAGAAATCTTGAAAAGGACCATCCGACTTGACCCCAAATTCTTGTCTCTTGTTAGAGATAAATAAGCAACTAGTATCGACAACAATCTCAGCTGTTTTCGCCGATTTTAAATCAATTTTTTTGGTTTCTTCGCAAAACTTAACTGCCTCTACGATAAAAAAAAACTAATCTACGTACCTAATTGCATACTTAATTGTTTCATCCTCATATTATAAGCATTTAATTAATAATAAAGAAATGTTTAAAATAGAATTAATCTCAAAACCTAACCAATGTTTTTGTTTTAAAACGGTAGGAGGTAAATAATTTTTTATAAAAAGAAACTGTGAGAACCGACGGTCGCGCTTCACCTTCCATTAAATCGTAATCGAAGCAGGAGCAGAGAAGGGACATTAGTGGAAAATACTTAGGACGTGATCGTGTTGATTTTATCGCGTAACGTCCAGCAGCTTCATAGCATGGCAGCGGGCAAAAGCAGCAACAGCAGCAGCAGCAGGGTTTTATCAAAAGGGTCAGTCAGACGGCGCGGACTTAATTCTAGCAATTAAGGAATTCCGACGTGATGGAGTTAATAAATCAGAAAATAAGGGAGAGACAGATAAAATATAACGCGCCTGCGTACAGTACGGTCCATCGATTCCGCGATACGCATTGCGTAAAAGCGAACCGAAACTGTCTGCGCCTTATGGCAGATTAAAAAGAGGGATGAGCGTTCGGACAGAAAAGAGGGGTTGGTTGGTGTTTAGGGAAAATGGCGTCGGCGAAACTTCCGGTCTCATCTCTCGCATTGGGCACAGGCAGATGTGCTCATTTGTTTTTATGATAATAGGGTAACCAAATAGCTCCCATTTTGCCAGGTGCTTTAAATGATTTGTTTTCCTTGTGTTAGCTGTGCAGCCCTAGCTGGTGGACTCTCTCGGATATATTCACGTACGCTTTTTGTTATCTTTTCTCCGGAGATATTCTGAATTTTATGAAATGCAAAGGGAATAGGGAAGGGGAGGAGATTCTTGCATCAAATATTATGAACGGTTGACTTGTGTAATTGGGAAATTTCTTACGCTTTGCTGGTATCTAGGACCATAACCAAATTTTATAAATTAGAAATACTTACACTGGGTATATTATCATTATTGCAGACACCTTCCGAAAGAAGTCTATCCCTGATTTCCCACGCGAAGATCGACGGGCATTCCCTCTTGAATTCGGCGATCTTCTGGACAACCGGTTGGGTGGCCACCCTAGGTTTCGATCCCCCGATCGCCCTCGGTTTGATCGAGCCAGTTTCGTAATACCTGTGGGCAGAGTGCCTTTAATTTAGGACGCGCATAAATTTGCGAACAAACATGCAGCTCACCTTCCTAATATCTTAGAAACGCATCCGTTCGACACCTGCAATATCCGCGAGATGTCGCATGGTCTCGCACCGGAATGCGCCAGTTCGACATTTTTTGTCTGGTCGAATCTGGTAGAGGTCTACCGTTCACGTAAACGCCTCCTAGTTGATTTATGCCGCTGTGACCGGCCGCTGAACATCCGAATATTGTATTTTGGCCCATCGCTGCATGGTGCATAAGGTCTTCTTCTGAAAGAAACGGGAAATTACGAAAAAAACTTGCAGGT
This sequence comes from Holotrichia oblita, assembly GCA_023690525.1. NCBI lineage: Eukaryota > Metazoa > Arthropoda > Insecta > Coleoptera > Scarabaeidae > Holotrichia > Holotrichia oblita. The sequence goes on along the minus strand of CM043018.1, from coordinate 144,689,397 downwards.
CGTATACGAACTGACAAATGTTTCAAACTATAAACATAAATATTAAAGCGAATGTTTAATTTAAAAGTTCTCTATTTTCACTACACTTTAACGATATTAATTATTTCGATAGGATTACTATTGATGTTTTTACAATTGTCAACAGTACTAACTTGAAATGGTTTCTAAAAATAAAAATTTCCTCCAAAAGGGCTTTGTCCAAAACGTTTTCCCCAACAAGTCAAAAACAGAGCCAACAACTTTGAGCAATAACCTCCTTTTCGGTTCAAACAAGAAACTTTGATCACAAGAACAACTTATCGTGATTGGATATGGAGTTGAAGTTTCCTCAAAGACGAAGGAAACGCTAACTCGCTGAACATGTAAAAACAACTGCCTCTGATAGCTATAACCTCAAAAATGTAGAGAATAGTTACAAAATTAAAAATTGCTTGCTATCAACAGTTGAAACTGTTAAATTATTATTATTTCTAACAGCTAAAACTGACAAACTGAGCTGTTAAAATTTCACTGTTCAGTTACAGTGAAGCAGCTATCGAATAACTATTATAATCATTTAAAAATAGTTAACTATGGACTAGAAACTATAAACAGTGTGAAACTGTGAAGCGGTTTGTTACCAATAACTAAAACAGCTAAATTGTGGAGTACAGCTGTGCAAGCTAAGATTATATGAATTAGAGAGCTGCAGTTGTAAAATTCCTGCTCAAATAGCCAAACTACAAACAATAGTTACATAACTATGAAAATACCTAGTTAACTGTTAAATTAACTAAACAGTTAAAGTTGGCAAACTACAAAAACAGCTAACTGTGAAATTATAGAAATATAACTGTGGAATTTCGAAGAGTTATCATAATTGTACAGAAGCAGTGATGTAACCAGTGTGAAATTATGAAACAGTTGACTACCAACAGCTAAAACTTATAGATAAAAGCAGCATAACTGTGAAAATAACTATCGGCAGTTGAGGTGATAAATTATAGGAACGATATTGTGATCATATGAGGGGGCAGCTCTTTTGTAACAGTTAAAAGACAAGGTAAAAAGAACAGCGAAGAAATTATAAAAACGGCTGGCTACAAACAGCAAAAATTAATAAAATAACTAGGCTATTGTAATTGTACAGAATCAGCACTGCAACTAGTGTGAAATTATGAAAGAGTTGGCTGCCAACAGCTAAATCTATCGTGATCTTATCAGAGCAGCTTATCTCTAAAAGTTAAAAGGCAAGGAAAGAAAGCATCGGAAAAATTGAGAAAACAGCTGGCATCAAACAGCTAAAATTGATAAAATAACTAGTCTAACTAACTAAGCTCAATATTTGTGGTACTTATGCAACTATAGATCTCTAAATAACTAATAAATCGCATGCAAACAGCTATAGCTAACTATTATCAGCTAAAGCTGGCGAACTAGAGAGATTCTCATGAAAGAAAAAAACTGGTCGATAGCCGCAGTGGTTAGGCAGATGAGTATCGTTGTGGCGGAGGAGAGGAACCGTTTTCCAATTCTCTGGAGGGACGGTGACATTTTTTCAGAAGGTTGAAATCCGGATCGACCTACCATTGGCTGTTGGGGGCAAAGTGAATAACACGCAACATTATAAAAGGCTTTATATGAGCCTCTTCTCATGTCAGTTGGCCTACCGTCTGATATCCATGCTTTTGTCGTTACCCAAATGATTTAACATGATTTTTTTAATAATGTCCAATAAAAATAAAAACTTTTTATTCCTTTTTGAAGTCTTAGCAGTAAGATTAGAAGTCTTTCAAATTTTGCCGTTTTTTCTCGCCCGTCAAGTTATTTTGAAACTATCATCTCAAATGAATAGGTGGCTTTAAAAAAATGTCAGTTAGTATCAAACGCATTTTATGCATTTGGTAGCTATTTTTGATATTTGTTTAATTTAAAATGGGCAGAGGAAAAGTTATCTAAAAAATTCGATCACTCATTGTTAATTTCTTTAATTCTGGAAAATCTAATTCTATAATTGGAAATTTAATAGAATTATCCCAATACAATACCAGAAATATAGTTAAAAGATATAAGACTACAAATTCAATAGCTCCAAAGGCTAGAAATCTAAGAAAAAGTAAGATAACTGAAGATGTACGAGCATTGAGAAGAATTATTGAAAAAAACCGTCGTGCAAGTTATCTTGAGTTGTGTTATGTGGAGTGGAGAGTAAGACGAGTGTTGGAAGACGAATTTCCAAGGCTACGTGTCACAGAGAGGCCCATAAACAGAGATATGGAACTTTACTAAAATTTCAATTTTCATGTCAGGCAAAGGAAAAGCTACTTTTGACAATACAACAAAAGAAAAATAGAATAAAATGAGGAACGGAACATAAGAATTGGACTCTCTAGTAATGGGATGCAGTAAAGTAGAGTGTTGAGTCCAAATTCGAAGTTTATGTTGGAGACGGCAGAAGTCTTGTTATCCGCAGAAAACAGGATTTCATACCGACTGTCTTAAAAGAAAAAATTTGTACATCAGTTATGGTCTGGGGCAGTACATCACCTAAAGATGCAGGAAAGCTTCACTTTATTGACGGAATAGTGAATACAGACAAATATTTAGAGACTTTAGAAGAATCTCTTTTACCAATTGTGGAAAATCACTTGACATCGGGGCAAGGTTTTGTCTTCCAACAAGATTTTGTCGCGTGAGATGAAGAAGAGATTCATTACAACGAATCTAGAACACCACCTCTAGACTTTCAAAAACAAATTTTATCTTTCTGTGGAAACCAGGTCTCCACAGCTTCCATTATCTCTTCGTTGGAAGATATTTTAAGATCTTTTAAACTTTTTTTCAGTTGAGGAAAAACATGATAGCCGTACGGAGCCAGATTTGTTGGGTAAGAGGGGTTGTTCCAGTAATTCGAACCCCCCAAAAACGAAACAACTTTTCGCGTCTTCTCCTCATAATTTTTTCTCGTGGAGTAGTCAATAACGTCAAGTAATAATTCCCAATTATTGTTCCACCCTTATCCAGTAAGTCAATCATGATTAGTCCATGGCAATCCCAAAAAAAAATTGAAGCAAGAACTTTTCAAGCAGATTTTTTAACACGAGACTTCTTAGGCCTTGGATAACTTGCTTTGTTTTTGACTTGTAGAAATGCATCTAAGTTTTATCCATAGCAACAATACGGTTTAAGAAGTCTGCATCATTTTTAAACCGAGCACAGATCGAACGTGATGCTTTCACCCTTGTGACGCTTCTGATCAACATTCAGACATTTGGGAATCATGTCATGAACTGCAACAACATTTTCGGAGATGGACACAGAAACTAGCCATCCTCGTACAAGCTATAACCCAAGTGAGACCAAGAAATTTTAGTAACTAAACTAGTAAAATGTAAAGATAGAAAATTTTAAAACAGAATCGCATTAATAATTTTCCCTCCGTCAATTTATTCATAAACAAGTCTAAAATAAGTTTAAAATCACACAAGTTTTATTTTAAATTGTTTTTTTTTCCCTCATGCTACGTAGTGGTAGCGTGGCATCGCAGCACATTTTCCATTAAATATTTCCAAGTTTTTGCCGTAGATGGCGCGCTTACGAATACGTACGTTCAGTAGGATTTAATCTGTGTTCCATTTTCCGCTCATCCGAGCGGAACCCGCCCCGCTTTGAATTTCGTCGGGTGTGTAGATTAATGTAGAATTACAAGGAAAATTCTCAGTGATTCGGTACAAATAACTATTTTAGCACACAACACATTCTAGATACCGTACAGAGCAGACAGAATTGTGTGCGTCACAGACGGAAGGATTTTCTATTTTAACTGCCGGATCGATAGCTGTAAATCAGATAGTGATGTTAATTACACGTAAATTGGAGAGAGCTTCATTGTTGGTTACTTGATAATTGTGTTTTTTTTTTTGAAATTAAATCTTTAAATGCGTAAAAATCTAAAAAAAAAAAAAATTAATAATCCCTTTCGATTGTATTTTCCCTTACATCTGGTAAAAAACCCATAATATCAACGATACAGGAGTACGCTCGACTTGATTTTTCGAATCACACCCCCTTGAATAATCGTACCCTTTTAGACGTTGTAGCTGCGGTGTACGCCAACCACCCTCGATGAATCGCACACACAAGCTGCGGTCTTTAATCAAGCTGCAATTAACTCGAGTTTTTTTCTCATTCTTCCCGACTTCATAATGATCGAGTTAATATACGGAACACGTCATCGTGATTGAGAACGACTTGTAAAATGGTGTGCGTGTGTATGCCCCTTCTACATACAGTCTTTTGAATAGATTCTCTCTCCAACTATCCGGTGTATTACATACCACACCATTGCTTTCTACGTCGAAATTGCGTACCTTTTCTCCTATATATACATACAGTGTGTCCAAAATAAGAATGGGATAACAGTGCAAGTTCAAAAAAAAATTTTCAAAATTACTTTAAAAAAGAGATTTCTAAAAATGAAAATCATAAAATAAAAGAGATGGAACAAAAAGAAATCATCGAAAAACGAAATTGAATAACGACTTTAACGTGGTTTATTTTTTCCCTCCTCTCTCCGTGTGTTATGTGTATAAGATCCGTGGAGGCGAAAGGCATATTGAAAAATTGCATGGCAGGTGTGCCCGAGTATTGGAGGCAGTCACTGTGAAATGCGATTGTCGCGAACCCTCAGATTTTGTACTTTTCTGCTCAACACCTACGTGAATAAATCTCTTCTTATTTTATATATTCCACTTCGGGTTTCTATACAATTTCACCCGGATTATTCTCCTGGTCTTATATAACTTTCGATTCGGGCAAAAATGCAAAAGTTACGAGATTAACTGGATGGGGTTTTTGTGCTCTGTACGATCTATACTATAGTGTATTTTGCGTAGTTGAATTGGAACCAATTAAACTAGGAGTTATTTCTCAAACGCTCTTTTGTTGTTGTTAATTGTAAAGTGGGTTTCTCTATTGATTGATTCATCGAGCTGGAAGATATGAACTTATGTTGGGTGGTAACAAAAAAATTTACCAATCAAAATATACATTTAATGCTACGAGGAAAGATGGAAAGGAGCCAAATTAGAATCATCATTATACCGACAAACGAACAGGTGGAGGAGGATTCGGGCCTGAAAGCAAATACCAATCATAATGAGTTCTTAGGGTTGCCTGAACAGACAACAACAAACAACTTAGGCAAAGGAAACAGAGTTGCGTTATGCTGGATATCAAGACATACTGGAATCAAAAGCAACAAAGAAGCACCTACAAAAAAAAACTCAAAGGTAGAGAGGAGTGGCTCAAAAGCTCTGGGAGAATCTCTCTAGTCTGAGACACTCCAAGATATTCGTTGGAAACTGCAAAAAGCATTTGAGGTCGTAGATTACGAATCCTAAAATAACCTAACTCTGAAACTCCGGAATCTCACTCACAAAGGATGCCTAACTGAGTCCTCGAAGTCTCAAAGTTGGGGCATTTCCCTCAGCATATCACAAAGTCGACCTACATATTTTTGTCCACTCGAAAGTGTATTAGTTTTGGTTTTTCGCCATTTTCGGATAGAAGGAGGTAAATACCTATTATCAACCTGTGTATACAGTGTGGAACAGCTAAATGGAATAAATTCGATAACAAATAAATGAGGGTGTATTGGGAAAAACGCTTGGGCACGTCGATTTGTATTTTTAAATGCGCATTTTTTTCAAAAGAAAAAAATTATACAGGGTGTGTCATGTGACAGTGGCCAATACCAACTTTCTTATTTTAAATGGAAACCCCTGCATATTATTTATTTTTTCGGTTCTTCGGAAAATTCTAGACATAATTCATGTACAATGTCCCATACCTATTTTCAACTGTTTCGGAAATATTAAGTGTTAATTAAAATTAAAAAAAGACAATTATTTTATTTCACAAATTCGCATACATTACACTAAAAATCTATTTGCCATTTAGCTCTTAATATTGATAAAGTAAGCAAAAACCATTGCTGCGTTCCTTTTTACTGTTATGAAATTAAAAAAATACAAAGACCGTTTTGTTTATTTTCGTAAAAACTCGTAGCCTTAGCAACATGTTGTCTGCCTGCATGACAGTAGTGATCAGTGTCAGTGCTATTGTCGTTTGAATTTCGTTAACTGTACGTAATAATATCAGAAAAATGGTTCATTTAACAGAAATGCACAAAATAACCATTCTACAAATGATTGGTTATGGAGATAACACACGGACACAAATGGAAGTTTCTCGCTTATTTCACGAAAAATTTCCAAATTTGCCGCCTGTATCCCAAGGAACAATTAGCAAAATAGAAAAACAGTTTTGCGAGCTTGGTCATGTAAGACATATTAAAAAAGTAGCTGCCAATGCAGTAAGTGATGATACGAAATTGGATATTATGCTTGAGTTTCAAGAAAACCCACATAATTCTGGTCGAGAAGCAGCCCCACTGTTCAACATTAGCCACACATCAATTTTTCGAGTATTAAAGGAAAGTAAAATGCATCCCTATAAAATGATGCCAACTCAGGAGCTCATGGAAGACGATTTCGATAGGAGAACGTATTTTTGTGAACAGATGATGGCAATGTTAGATAACAATGTGATCCAATTAGAAGATATTTTATTTTCTGATGAGAGCACATTTGCACTTCACGGCCATGTTAATCGTCGAAATTGCCGCTATTGGTCTAACGAGAATCCTCACTGGATGAGAGAGGAACATACGCAATATCCTGAAAAAGTTAATGTTTGGGCAGGAATTGTTGGAAATCACATCGTTCATTGATGGTAACTTGAATGGAGATAAATATTTAGAACTGCTCCAAAATAATGTCGTGCCAACTTTCGCAAACTTATATCCTAATCCAGCAAACCCACAAGTTCCTGCCAATACAGTATGGTTTCAGCAAGATGGAGCACCGCCCCATTTCCAAATCAATGTCCGGCAGTACCTGAACCAAATTCTTCCAAATCGGTGGGTAGGGAGGCGCGGATCGATAGAATGGCCAGCACGATCTCCTGATCTGACGCCATTAGACTACTTTTTGTGGGGATATGTCAAAAGTCTTGTATACAAAACTAAACCCCTCAACTTAGATGACTTAAAAAGACGAATCACGCTTGCGATTAGATCAGTCACGCCTGAGATGTTGAGTAATGTTAGAAGACATTTCTATACCAGATTAGCATGTTGCCAAGACGTTCGCGGCGAGCATTTTGAACATTTACTACATTGACATTAATGTTTTTTTTTTTTTTTTTTACATTATTAAGAAATAATCAGTATTACTTATTAGGTTTTTAGTGTAATGTAGCGAATTTGTGAAATAAAATAATGTTCTTTTTTTAATGTTAATTTTCGTAATAAATCTGAAAACACTTAATATTTCCGAAACAGTTGAAGATAGGTATGGGACATTGTACATGAATTATGTCTAGAATTTTCCGAAGAATCCAAAAAATAAATAATATGCAGGGGTTTCCATTTAAAATAATAAAATTGATATTGGCCACTGTCACATGACACCCTGTATAATTTTTTTTTTTTTTTAAAAAAATGCGCATTTAAAAATACAAATCGACGTGTCCAAGCGTTTTTCCCAATACACCCTCATTTATTTGTTATCGAATTTATTCCATTTGGCTGTTCCACACTGTATTTGGATAGCTGAGAAAATGTTCTATCTAGTAATAGTGGGAAGTCCAAAAATCGCACTCTTTCTATACGCAACGGGCACTCAAAGTTCGAGCTTGGTAACACTTTACAATTTTTTAACCTAAACCCACCCTCTCTTATCTTAAACTATTGTTTAAATTAAAAAAAATCTGTCGCTCTGTTCTTCGTTACACTTGAATTTTGAGTTTGCTTGAGTTTGAATCCGTAATTATTTTCTTCAGGGGCTGTTAAGCACTTTTCCACTTTAAATGTTTTTTATATCTTCTTCAGGAAAAAAACCTTTTTACTTTTTCTTCTCTTTTCTTTTCGTCTTCTATCTTTTTAATGTTTTTTCTTCTTTCAAAACTTTTGACTTTCTAAATTATTCTCTTCTTTATAAAAATAACTTTTCTCCTTCACCTGACTTTTCTATTTTTTTCCAATCAACTTTCAAAAACGTTTTTTTTTCTCTTGTTCTTTCTTGACCTCCTTTAATTCTTAAAAGTTTTTCTCAATATCCATAGCGTTGCATGTGTGTACGTGTAATTTTGACAATTCAATCTATTCTAAATTTCCAGTATTTAATATATTACTCTAACTAATTTTGATTAACATCACCGAAATAAAGCTAAAATAAAAAGTTGTCCGATTTGAATAAAACTTTGTTTCTGGTGTAATTTGAAGTCGTAGATAACAGAACATGCATCCTCACAGATTTTCTTACAGGGCATTTTATCACCTTAGCGAGCATATGATAAGAATATAGATTTGAAACAGAATAAAGACTGCAAGCTCTGCTGAGCAGAAGATGCAAGGAGACACAATAGATCAATAGGTCACAGTGAAATATCGAATTATATCTAAATCTAGAATCATTACTCTGCAATTGACTCAATTCCAAATTGGCATAATCGAGGTTGATCTAGATCAGTTTTGCTTGTCTATTAAAGTTGACATCCTAGATGACAATATCTAGTTTTAAGGCTCTTTAGGCTTTTATTTGTCCTAAGCAAACTCAAAGGAATCATGAATCTAACAATTACATAGTTCTGTTTTACAAACAGTTTATCAGAATCGATCTTAAAGAGATGTTCTCTTTGCAGGAAACCTTTTATCAACAAGAGACATTTCTGAATATTTTTTTAATTTTTATGCTCGGTATAATGACCTAACTTCTACTGACTGGTATTATCTCAATACCTATACGGACGTTAATGAAGCTATTTCGGCCTTTTATAATATTTTTAAGGATGTAATTCCAGTGTTGAAATCTCCAAAACGCAACTATCCACCTTGGTACAACAGCCAGATTATTAAGGGAATAAAGCTCAAAGAACACCTATCTGAAAAAGTGGCGTAAGCATAAAGTTGACTCCTACCTTGAAGACTTCAGGCGACTGAGAAGACATGTACCACTATACAAAATGGAGTTGGAAATGATCCAAAACTATTTTGGCAATTTATTAATACAATACGCAGATCTTCGAGAATACCTGGTTTTTTGACTTCTGATGGTCAAACTATCCATAATCCAGTGGACATCGTAGAACCTTTCGCTAACCTTCTACAACAGCACCTAACAATAGCTCTTTAGTTTTAAATTATAACTCATACATAATAAAGTTACTCTATGCTGGAGAAGTTTCTACCTGTATCAAAAAGCTCAAATCCAATATGACAGCTGGACACGATGGTCTTCCCAGTTCCCAGTTTTCAAGAGCGGTGATCACAGTGACGAGCGTAACTGTAGACCAATTACTATACTTTCAAATTTCGCTAAAGTCTTTGAGCAACTATTACATACTAGCCTTTTTAACAACATCAAATCTCACCTCTCTAATAATCACAATAAACACGGATTGTTTCCTGGACGTTCGACTATTACTAATCTCGTAGAAGTAACACAATATTAGTAATATTAGTGATTGTCTAGATAGACGACAACAAGTGGATGTAATAGATACTGATTTTAGCAAAGCTTTCGATACTGTGGACCATCTTCAGCTAATACATAAGTTGAGGGCGATAGGTTTTCCTAAAGATGTCACTGAATTAATGAAATCTTATTTTGAGAATAGATCCTGCTACGTCCATTACAATTACATTAAATTTTTTGGTTGTCTAAAGTCACTACACAAACACACGTGACACTCTCGTAATTGGCCACGTTAGTCGTCAGCCAACTCAAATATGACCCAGGGCTTCACCGCCCAATAACTCAAATGATGTCAATTTATGACCAACCTACAAACCATCCATTATTGAGTCAAAGAAAACGGTAATGCTGAAAACCAACTATTTCATAGATTTTTCCAAAAAAGCAGCGTTTACGTGAATAATTTTGATGGATGCAAAAGGCGATAGAACTTTAAATTGTCAGAAAATAGCCACTGTGGCTGTTCTTGACGAAGCACATTCTCGACGTCCAATTTTAGGCCACTTTTTCGAGCATTGCTGGCCGTATGTCACGAATAACACGAACACCGTTGGCCTCCAAGGCGTTAATTGTTGCTGGCTTATCAGCATAAACCAGTGACTTCACGTGACCCCACAGGAAATAATGGAGAGGTGCCAAATCGCACGACCTTGGAGGCCAATTGACAGGTCTATTTCCCGAAATCAACTTATCGCCAAATTCTAATTTGAACAAGTCGAAACCATATCTCGCCCAGATCAATGTCATTATCGCTCCATATTTTCAAACAAAAAATCATTGATCGTGGTGTGGTAACGATCTCTATTAATCGTCACGCGAGCTCCGGCTTCATCGTCCAATGATGCCACCAACGTGTAAGCCGCACCAAACGGTGCATTTTGTTGGATATAATGGAGTCTGTAGGATCTGTTGTGGATTGGTTTCACTCCATTTGCGGCAATTTTGTTCAGCCAAAACACAATTTTGCGAATCAGTTTCCAACTGCTCTAGAGCCCAATCGGCGAAAGAATGATGGTCTCGTAGCATTAATTACTGCACCAGCTGAATCTTAAACGGGTGTAGGCCAAAATCTTGCGCAAAATTTTCCAGGTAGTGGACGGACAGAGCCCCAATTCTTGCAACCGACGATGAATCGATAAATTTGAGAATCTTGGTCTTCCACACTTTCATTCACAGCGGCCCCAATTCTTGCAACCGATATTCTCTTCAGTATATTCGCACAATTCTTCGACGTGTTGGTGTCATAGCATCATTTAGAGAGTATGTGGTATGAAATCTATCCACAATCCAACGGATGGCTTGCTCGGATGGACGCGAATTGATGTCTGATTTTCAAAGTAAATCTGGATAATTTGGTAGTGTTGTTCAAGCGTCAATCTATTCACGATTATTTGCCAGAGAATACTGATCATAAATGTCAAAAAGTAAGTGCAATATGGGAGTTAGTTTGACAGTTAACCCTTTTGTAAATTCTTTGTAATTCGTTAAATTGAAATCGACCATAATTTTGAGAAAATATCACTTTGATTGAAGGGACGTCTCTTCGTTTGAATGAAGACAACCTGGGATTAAAACAATCAATCAGTCGTGATCTCTTTTTCTACCTGAGGGTGGCAAAGCACCAATTTTTGTAGACTAATGTACTGACTTGAATTTTTGGGCTTAATTTTTAGGGGCACAGTCGGCGAAGAAAAAGTTAAGAATATTAAAGGGCAGTAATGCCACAATTATGGAGAGCAATTTTGTTGAGACAAACAAGGGTAGTAGAAATAATGTCAACCAGATGGAAATTTGGACAAATTTAGACAATCAACCACCTACAGAGACCTTGCATTGCACCAGAAGACTTTGTTGATTGTGCTTGTGATCAAAAAATAATTTGTAAATCAAGTTTTCAGACTAATTAATGGGAAGTTTATATTTTTCTGATTTTCCAAAGAAATATTGATTAACATGTGCTAGTTTATTCTGGTATAAACATGAATCAGAAAGATGTACAAGCACCTACACACGCTTCCTCTAAAAGTGAAAGTTTAGCAGTTAGTAACCTGCACCCTTCCCAAGTTCTATATAGGTACATATGTATATATGGGCAAATTGGTAGTTTTGCTCTACGCACGGTCATTACAAGCGAAGCCAAAACTTCCCAGGCGAAATTTCCTTACTCTTATTGAAGCCCGAAAACGGCGACGCAGAGCCGTAGTTATCAGCCCCGGGGATATACGAACTAACTTTGGAACTTGCCAACTTCTCGATCCGCATCACCCTCACTTTACTACATATATACATCGGCGTACGTAAGCACATATTACATCTAGATACTAGACACTAGGCAACGTAAACCTATATATATAGAGCCTGCACACATCTATATACATGTATACACTTGCTGGATATATGAAGCCCACCTCAGCCTCACTAATGCTCCATCGGATTATAATGCACTTAAACCCCTTTTATCTATTCGCAGATCCTCTTGTGTATAAACCACTTTCGAAGAGCGTTATTCGAGGACTTTATACACATACATGTATACACATGCATGGGAAAAGGTACTTTAATCTCACGCTACTTTTCTTGTAGTAATGGTATTTCCGGATTATTCTCGCCTTTATTGAAAATAGAATTGTAATAGGCTGTGGTACTGATTGGGATTTTCAATGATTCTATTGTAGGCATTTCGTAAAAAAAAAAACAGACGAATACAGTGTTACTTAAACTATCCTATCAAATTGTATTTTTAATATTTTTTTGTATCCATGAATGTATCAATATCTCAATAATCGACTGAAGAAAACAATTAAGGAGATAAAATGGTCTCTGCCTAGCCACTAACAAATAAAGACAGGAATTCTTATTGAAATTGAAACTGGAAGCACAGCACTTGCTTAATCAAGAATCTACCATCATTGGGCAAGTTCGAACCCGAATTTTGAGGAACTCAACTCTGCCAGGGATATTCTAAAGATTCTAACAAATTATACCAACATAAAGCAACAGATTATTTCGGTAACCATTGGATTTCGAAAACCAAGAAAAAGGAGTTCACGTAGTTTCGACCTTCTAGGTCTCGTCAGTGCTCCTCCGAATGCAAAACCAAAATCACAGTCGTTCTTTTCCAATAAGAATGATATGATTTTGTAATAATGTAGTAACCATGACTTATACCTGTCACTTTTGTTCACTCAACTCTAACAAAGTTGCTAACACTTTGGTTATTGTCCAAAAATTTTACGAAAATCGTAATCGCTCTCCTCTCCTGTGCTTGTCATTCGTCGCATCGTTAACAAATTTGAAAGTAATTTTACTCTTCACGATGTAAAAACACCAGTAAGACGCCGAAATGCCAGAACTGTTGAGATTATTGCTGCTGTAAGAGCTAGTGTTGCAAAAGATCCAAATTTATCAATTCCTCGTCGTACTAAAGAGTTAGGACAGAAAACAACAACTTGGCGAATTTTGCAAAATGATTTGAATTTACACCCGTATAAGATTGTTTTGGTCCAAAAACTTAAGCCACTTGGACTGCTTGGAGCCTGCTTGGAGTTTAGAACAACTTGAAAAATTATCTTTTCAGATGAAGCTTATTTTTTGGTTATATGGTTACGTAAATAAGCATAATTGCAGTTTTTGGTGTGAAAACAATCCACAACAGATTCATGAGAACCCTTTACATCTGCTGAAGGTAACTACATGGTGTGGTTTTTTTTCCAAAATGAGGTTAGAGATGGGAGACAGATTTTTATGGTCAAATTTGAATGCGCTTAATTTAGAAGATATGTGGTTCTAGCAAGACGACATGTCACACTGCTCATGAAAATCGCCATACTGCAAGAAAAGTTTGGAGAAAGGATAATTTCAAGGAATTCAACTCCCTTTCCTGACCTCCAAGAAACTGTGATTTGTCTCCTTTAGATTACTTTTTGTGGGGTCATTTAAACAAACAAACAGGCCACAAACACTTGATGTTTTGAGATTGAACATTGAACGCTGCATTCGTGAGATTACGACCGATTTATTGCACAAAGTCGTTGAAAATTGGATTCGTCGAAGTCACTCGTGTACACGAAACCGACGTGGACATTTAAACGAAGTGCTATTCAAAACATAAACGTTATCGATTATACTATAAGATAATATACAAAGTATGGTTATATCTTAAATCAATTCGATTTTATTTCATTTTAAAATCATATCGTTCTTATTGGAAAATCCTGTACAACACCCGCGACAATTGACTAATTCCAACCCCCATTCCCTCAAGTGGATAAGATTGGAAATAGCACTGCCGGGTGTCAAACAACCCAGGTCGGTATAGCAGATGCCGATCGAGCTTGAACAATTCATGGAGTGTCTAGATGTCTACCATGACTACCACATTCAAGATACCTCACCACCCTCTAAAATCAATCCTTAAACCAGCTCCGCTAAGCTTCACTAGGGAGCTAGTCAAACTTGTTGTCTCAAGGCCCTCAGAAGTTCCTTGTCACTAGAAAACAGCTTCATTTTGACATTTTGAGGAACAGCACAAAATCGCAGAGAGCAAGTTTTGGACTGTAAGGAGGATGGTGAAGAAGTTTCAAACCTGTAATGGTTAAATATTCGTTGCAAGCTTTGACGCGATGAGCTGGAGCGTTGTCCTGATGGAGAAACCAAGTGTCCATTCTTGATTTTGGCCACAGGTTCTTCACCGATTTGCTGACTTCAGGCAGGCATTGTTTTGTGTATTACTTAGCTGTGACTGCCCACAATTCCAGTCGATTTGAAAGATTCGGCTTCATTTACTTCGGTAAGATCGGGATCTTCTGACAGCTCCGTAAGTGTCCTCATCATCAAAGACCCAAAGTTTGTTTTGAGTCTCCTGTCACGTCACGATGATGTCACGTCACCAAGTCACACGTCATGTCATCTGTTCTTCCATTAATCTATGCAACACCCAAAGACAACAAAGTTTCTTCACATGCAAATGATCATGCAGAATCGAATGAATTTGCCAATGCATTTAGGCTTAAGATGTTCTTTATAGGTCGATAGATCAATCACCTGTTTCGTTGAGCACTGTTGACACAGCAGTAATGTTTTGCTCCGTAACTCCACACATGATCTTACAACTCAAGATTATTATTAACTACAATTTGAAGTGCCTGTTTGGAGTTTAATATGTTCAAGACTTTGTGTCTCTCGATTGCTTTGCTATGCTAGAATCTTCATTCTTATGCAAGTTTTTTTATTTGTAGCTTTTCAGATTTGTTTCTGACTTGGTAGGTATTGTACTTTATAGATTTTTATAGATACACGCTATTGCTAACTTTGTGGCAGGGTTGAGATGATTTAAATCAAGGCAATTTTTTATTTAAAAAATCATGATCTCTTTTCTTATAATAGTTTCTTATAGTTTTTATTTTTTTTATATTTTATTATATAATAAATGTTTTAAGCAGAAAAAAATTACAAAATTACATTTATTTAGTAACACAATACATAAAATATAATACAAAGAATAAATAAATAAACATAAGAAAACTATATGTTTCATAGTAATAAAACATACACGTTTTGCAAAACTAAAATTTAAAAAATTCTTCAGAGGATTACCTAGTTACTAATTTAGATGCTTTTTCGTTACCTAATCTATTTCTTAAATCTGAATGGGCAAGCCTAGTTCTTTCGACATCTGCAGAAGAAGCGCTTGCGCACAAGATCAGAACAATGACATCCAATACTTGATTAATCTCTCGAACGTTCTTCTGAGATCTCCACCATTGTACTGCATTTAAAAAACATTATTTCGTGGACTGGATCTGATTTAGCTTCCAACTTAATAACTAATGGTAATAATCCAGTGCCAGATTAATATTTGCAAATTATTGCTACAGCTGAATTTTTTTCTTGATGTGACAACTGGTATTCATTTTTATTTGTAGTTGGATCCAGCTAAATATGCTAAAAAATATAAAGTTTTGTTTTATGATTGTTTCAGTTGATTCTAAACTTGTAAAGACTGCTTCTAATTTTTTCCATTCGTCAAAAATATAAGATAAACATGCACGTTCCTCCTGAATTTTGTCAAGTGTCACAAAAATTGGTTGCAATAATTTTAAAAAGTCTTCGGCCATTCTTTTGATTTGAATATTCGAAACTTTTTTAAAAATCACAGGATCAATGTCACCTTCATGCTCTTCACAAGTTTGTCATAGCTTCGACCGTTCACTGACATATGTTTCAAAACAGTCAGAGAGTGTATTCCATCGAACATCGTGAGGTAGTACTAATTTTTTCCCTCCTTTTTGTTTATACCGATCATTAGGTAAATGTGTATTGCGAAAATATTTTACAATTTAAAGTAAGTACATTTTCTTTTATTTGTTTAATCTCTAAACATAAGTTATAATAGGATATTTCAAATTCTGGAGCTGTGATAGTTTTTTCTCATACTACTCATATTAGCCGCGTTGTCTGTGATAATTCTAGTTATTTTGCAATTATACTCAGTGTCACACTTATTTCGAACAAGAAACTACTATGAATATTTGACTATCCATCAAGAGATCTTTACAATATTTTGATTTCTCCTCTTCAAATATTTCATCTAAAAGAACCGATGATAGCTGGAACCTACAAGGTGGAACATATCTTGGCCTTAGCATTTCAATTGCTTTTCGAACTTCTGTATGTTCAATTGACCTGAAGCTACAGTTTGTTGCAAAAATAGCCTGCTCGTCTAATTCTTTTTTCTTGCCGTGACTTGTTCTAACAAAAAAATGACCTTAAGACGTCGTTATTCCTACTGCAACCGGGATCAAGATCGAAAGTACTAGTGCCACTCAAACTCCCACTTTTATTAAATTTTTGTTTTTTATATGCTGTGCAGTTAGAGTTTCATTTTCTTTTCCTTGTTCTCGAAATGTCCGAGGATGAAAGACAACAGACATTAGAAATATGATTTATAAAGTTTCCTGGCATCGCTTAATTGTTCATGATCACATTTCTATTTTTGAGTATTTATTATAGATAAGTGAAGACTCATTTCGATTTTGTCTCTCCTGTATAGCATGTGGTATTTGATTGCTATATTTGATATGATGCACTGCTTCCAATACCACTGTACTTAATGGTTTCGAAACTTACCCTCTTCTGATATTCACATCTGGAGCAGTGCTTGCTATCTTCACTTCTCTTTCGAAACTTCTAACTAGTTTAAGTTCAAATTGGCTAATTAGACTCACACAGTCTTGGCATAATAGCAGAAATTGTTTTATATCTCTTACGGTATATAAAAAATTCTTCTTCTTCTACTACGCCATAGAGTCCTCTCCACAAACAAAAGGGTCATTATATTTGTGACTAGCTATACTATAAATTATAAATCGACATTTTTGCTCTTACTATACACAATTGTAATAATAAAAGATATCATTCCTATTAGGCAATCTTGAATAAGTAGCTACCGTTTCTCAAGATACACATATTAATTACAATCCCAATCTCTTACTTCTTCTGTTTATAAAAGAAACAAACAAAAATAAACAAACCTATCCTCGGCGTACAACATGCACCGATGAACTGGAGGATTTTCCCCGAGAATGGAAAGCGACCGTGTACGCGGGGAAAATGGCGTCCTCTTTGTTGACTCGGTTACCCGTTAGTTCGCGCGACACTCGCGTTCAAATTGCATTAGCCTTACATTACACGGAGAATTGAAGATGTACCGAGACGTGAAACGTCTACGTGAAGTGTAGATTATTCCTCTCTCTTATCATTTCCTCCTCTCCTTCTCGCTATATAGCCCGTTCACTACCATCGGCAGCGTAAAAGCGACAAGACATAAGGAGGATAGAGGAGAACGGGTAAGATGCTGATATGACAGGAGAGCAACTATATAGAAGAGAACTCTTCGGTTTATATATATATATATATACATATATATTAGCGTGTATAATGTGAGAGCCGGCCAGAGACGAATTAATGGCGGAATGGAAATTAGAGAAAACTAATTCTCCTATACAGGGAGAGACTTGAATAATTTAAACTTAAAAGGCTGCTAATGAACATCCACGGATTCGTTTTAACTCTTGGCGGACGCTTTCGGGCGTCTCTCTTGACCGATTTGCTTCTTTTGTTTCATGTCGGCGTTTCGTCCGCGTCCGAGATAGAGAGAGATGGACGCGTAAATGAGCGGCGGTGGGACTCAATTCAACGGTGATCCTTTACGCTTTGTCGATTGTAATTTAATTTTATATATCTATTTAAGATTTGCAGATTACGCATCTAACTTCCGTATCCGTTTTATTAATATAAATAAATTATATACGAGTATGTTTGTACAGGGTGGCCAACTAAGAATGTCGCTCGGCCACATCTCAGGAAAGGTTTACAGTACAACTTTGGGAAAAAAATATTACTAACTAAAGTAACCCCGGGAAATATCTGGAAATTATTTAGAAAAGCGTAGGATGACCGCTAGAGGGCGCAACTAATCACCAAAAATTTTAATTCTTATTATACGCAAAATTTACCAACTTAAGGTCTATCATAAATATGAAAATCGAAATCTACTGAAAATTTTGCATATTTTACATCAGACAACTTTTTTGTATTTTGTCAATTAAGGGGTGAGCAGGGGGGGAAACTTTGTATTGAAGGAATGTTTATAACTTCGGTTCTGTTAAACCGAATTTTGCAAATTTAGTCTCGTTGAAAACAGCATTCCCCCTCCAATCTAATGCTTACAAATTGGAACCGATCTAATATGTTATGTGCATGCTAGAGGGCGCTGTTTAAATTTTTTCGGGAATTTTGTTTTTTCACGAAAATATTAAATGGAAACATACATTTTTGACAACAAATTTAAAAAAATACGTCAAATTACAACAAATCAGCGAAAACCGGATCTCCCTATCTTTTACCAGTCCGAAGATACCTTCAGAAACGTGTTGATGGTAAAAATTTCTTCTATTTGAAATTATTCTGCTTCCCGTCAACGGAATTTAGCAAATTTGGTCTTATTAGAAAGGATTTTCATTGGCCTATGTTTCGTGATTCAAACTGTTTAATATTGTTTCGTCCATTACCGCTAGAGGGCGTTAAGGAAATTTAAATATGATTTTTGAAAAGAACAGTGTCCATGGAAGGATATATTTATACTCATACTATAAAATAATGAATTGAAAGCTTAAGATTTTAGTGAAAAGCACAATGATATAATTAAAATAAACAA
This sequence comes from Holotrichia oblita, assembly GCA_023690525.1. NCBI lineage: Eukaryota > Metazoa > Arthropoda > Insecta > Coleoptera > Scarabaeidae > Holotrichia > Holotrichia oblita. Next base: position 144,670,602 of record CM043018.1, on the reverse strand, counting down.
AGCAGAAAAATAACAAAAAAAGGAAACAGCATAAAATTAATATTAGCGGCGGCCTAATTTTTTTCCTATTAATTTTACTCTACAACGAGTGGATAAAAGTACAGCCTCTATTTCTGTCTTAGAAATACTTTGACCGATATTCCCTATTCCCACAACCAAGTTGTAACGAGCAGTAGATTGCGTTGCAAAAATAAGATATTTTTTTCGCCCCCACGAATAAAAATCTAAACAAGTCAAATTTGGGGTCCTGGATGGCCATGGAATTCAACTGGCGTGTTACATCCACCTATCAGGGGCCAGAAAATTGCGAATATCTACGGAGAAATGCATCATATTGAAAAACATAATGTTGCGAATCACTAGCGACATGTCTTCCATTCTGTTCTCTTTAACGTCCTCTAGCGGTGACAGAAATAAAGACAATATTAAACAATTTAAATCAATATAAATTTTTTTGGCCGCCAAGCATTCCACGCACTGTTCTTTTCAAAAATCATAAAATCGCCCGCCAGCGGCGACGGGCAAGATAAAATTAAACAGCTTCAATCACTACACATAGGACAATGAAAATGCTTTCTAATAAGACCAAATTTGCTAAATTTCGTTGACGAGAAGCAGAATCATTTAAATTTATAGAAGAAATTTTTACCATCCACACGTTTCTGAAGATATCTTCGGATTGGTAAAAGGTAGCAATATCTGGTTTTCGCTAATTTGCTGGTAATTTAGCCTACTTTTTTAATTTCTTGTCAAAAATATATGTTTCCATTTAATATTTTCGAGAAAAACCAAAATTCCCGAAAAAATTTAAACAGCGCCCTCTAGCATGCATGTCACATATTAAATCGGTTCCAATTTGTAAGCATTAGATTGGAGGATTAATGCTGCTTTCAACGAGACTAAGTTTGCAAAATTCGGTTCAACAGAACCGGAGTTATAAACGTTCTTTCAAAACAAAGTTTCCCCTCCTCTCCGCCCCTTATTTGACAAAATACAAAAAAATTGTCTGGCGTAGAATATGCAAAATATTCAGTAGATTCCGATTTTCATATTTATGATAGACCTTAAGTTGGTAAATTTTGCGTAAAATAAGAATTAAAATTTTTGGTGATCAGTTACGCCCTCTAGCGGTCATCCCACGCGTTTCTAAATAATTTCCAAATGTTTCTCGGGGTCACTTTAGTCAATAATATTTTCCCAAAGCTCTACTATAAACCGTTCCTGAGATATGGCCGAGCGACATTCTTAGTTGGCCACCCGGTACATATATACAGGATGTCCGGTTTCAACGTGGATCTTAGATATCTGCCACATTTGTGAAAATAGACAAAGAAGTTATAAAGAATGGTTATCCCAATTTATGTTCTGCATAACCTAAAAATATTTCTAACTATACAGAGTGTCTCAAAAGTAGGTAAACACATACTTGCTCCGTTATTTTAAATGGGACACCCTATATATTTTGGCATTTTTTAATAGTACGCTAAAAAATATTCCCACTTTATATAAACCACCCTATCCCTATTCCTAATAGTTATCGAGATATTTTATGTTTTTGTAAAAACTATCCCGATTCGGTGTTTTTCGTATGCCGCGATAGCTTGATCCTGAAAATAGTTATCGAAATGAAATCAAGAATATGTAAAATGTATAGTCCGGTATAGACAATGACATCAACAGAAGATGAATACCTACTTCCGGTTGTCAGAAATGATTCAACGCATTTCCGGAACTTTGTCTCCAGATAACTTCATTTTTTTAAATGACACCCTATATATTTTGTTAGGTCGATAGATTCCTCATTCTAATTCCTTTCCATTCATGTATATAAAGTACCATGTTTTCTTTTATACTTTTCAAGATATTTCATAGTTTTTACGCAAGCTACAAAAATGTTGTCTCCAATTTCGAGGTAACCTTGAAAATGTTTCAAAAACAAAAGAGTATGCATACAGAATGTTCATCAATCATTAAAAACAAAAAGAAATTATAATAAATGTTAAAAATTATGCCTTTTTCTCTTACCGAGACATTACCGATCTAACAAAATATATAGGGTGCCATTTAAAAAAATTAAGTTATCTGGAGACGAAGTTCCGGAAATACGTTGAATCATTTCTGACAACCGGAAGTAGATATTCATCTTCTGTTGATGTCATTGTCTATACCGGACTATACAGGATGTCCCAAGTTGAGTGGCCTATTAGAATATTTCCTAAAGTACACAGAAGAGAGCGCTAAAAATTTGGTTGCCTTGGTTTCTGGCCATGCTCTGGCCAAACACCCCATATATTAGTGGATTTTTGGATTTTACGCAAAATTTTAGGCTAACTTTCTTAAATAAACCTTATGTCGAAAATGCATCGTTTTTGAATAATTCCATTTTTTTTTTAATTCGACAATTCATTGCTGGGCGTCATTCGGCCTCTCTCCGACAACGTTTGACTTAGAGCCTTCAAAATTTTTATGATGAGGACTAAGGTCTAATTGTAAATCGTTGTTGGAAAAATAGTCTAATATTTTACACAGGATGTTCAAAATACACTTGCCAATGTAGACAACTTCATACTTTGGGAAGTCGCTTATTTCAAATGGAACACCCTGTATTTTACTATGCCAATAGTTGGGACTTTTTATTCCCTTTTGATCTGTATTGATATTCCCTATACCTAACTCTTAAGGTTTTTGAGTTAAAAAAATGTTTCGCCCTGGCGCTGACCTTTCATTACCATAGACTAGAGTTTTGTTTGGCAAGACTCGCCAAAATAGCCCACTTTCCTCGGCATTATAAATCTGATCGTGTTAAAGGCCCATTTCTCTGATTTTTGAAAGTAGCTTTTCTTTAAATGGCTCCACTGCATCTACATTGCTTGACAGAATTTCACCAGTAATAGTCAACTGCCTTATGCCATATCTCTCTTTAAATTTTTGCAACCAACCAGTGCTTGCTTTGAAATCACCACTTAAGTTTAGCTGCTGATAAAAAAACTTTGCCTTCTCAAATATAACAAAAGAAAAATGATTTTTGTTGAATACATATGTGGACTTTCAAATGTTTTCCTTTTAATTTTTCCATTTGACAAAATTAAAATTGCCTAAATGGCATTTTTTTTACTTACCTCTAGCCCTTTCCTGAACAAACCAAGTGTACAAAGCTTTTTCCATGGCTGGATATGCACTTAACCTTAGGCTCTTCCTTTTATCTAAATTATGATCCTCCACTACATAATCCATTATGTTGGCTTTATTTTTACAGATATCCGAAACTGTAGATTTTCCAATACTATATTTAACAGCAACTGATCTGACACTTTCTCCTGAATCCACCGATCTAATTATTTCACGTTTTGTTGTAAATTTAACGTTGTATGTTTTCTCTTCGACATTTTGTAACAATAAACACCTTCCAGTGCACTTGTCGCGAATTAAAATGATATAATACAGCTTAAAGCCCGGCTGCCAAAGACGCTCTGACAGTGTCCGGATTAAAGAAATGCGTCCGGATTATGACTTTTGTAAATTAGTGTCCGGAGTACTGGATGTCCGAATTTAAGTGTGTCCGGATTATAGAGGTTATACTGTATTTCCATAACTACTAGGAATAGGGGTAAGGTGGTTTAAATAAAGTGGGAATATTTTTTAGCGTACTATTCAAAAATGTCAAAATATATAGGGTGTCCCATTTAAAATAACGGAGCAAGTATGTGTTTACCTACTTTTGAAATACTCTGTATAGTTAAAAATATTTTTAGGTTATGCAGAACATAAATTGGTATAACTTTTTTGTCTATTTTTACAAATGTGGCAGATATCTAAGATCCACGTTGAAACGGGACAGCCTGTACATATATTACTGTAAACATTACCTTTATGAGGCATCTTCCAGAAGGCCTCGGCACACGAGGATTCCCTTAACGAAAGCGTTTTTGCAGCTGATAGAACAGGAGAAAACCCGCCTGGTGACGGGATCGGTCCAGAGGTCGCTCCCAGCCTGACCCCTTTCGCTATCACCTGAAACATATACGATTCCATTAATTACTTAAACACAACGACATGTAATTACTATCACTACGTATCCGATTTAAACGAACCAGAGTTAGAATCGTTTTCATTATCCCCAGAGGGAATTTAGTTTCAATTGTAGACTTGTACACCTTTTATTCTCTGATACATTTCCACTTATGTAGGTCGATAAAACAAGAATTAAAATCTGTTGAAAATGAGCAACATATAATTTAATTGATTCTTGTGTTGATTTGTTGTATTGTACACTACCTCAATTCATCTCTTATCTTCGATCAGAAAAGATATTTGAATGTTGGAACTAATGAAGGAATCTAAACCGTTACAAGCAAAAAAATAAAAAAACAAATAAGATTACGAAGGAAGAACGGGAAGTGAATAAAAAGAAAATAACGAAACACATATAAACATAAACGATTGCATAGTCATCATATCGATGGCAAATGTTTAGACAGTCGATTGTTCGGCGTTGATTCAGTTGTTTCGGCATTGTTCAATCGTAATCAGCGATGCGTCGGAAACAATGGTGAAGCCGGTGGACGTTTAAATTTGTCTTCATTTACCCGGCGGATCGGTTGCCGACCTCCTATCGAGAACAATAGACAAGAAAGTTGTCACAGATTTTGTGCTATTCACGATCAAAGGTCATCGGATAGCAAACCCCCCTAGGGACACGTTATATTATAAGGTGTAGTGTGTGTTTGTAACGCGTGCATTCAATGTAATTCTGGGCGATATAAACTACCTGAGTGCTGAGTATCGATAGGGCCCGACAATGACGATAATAAACAAGATGTTTGGCTCTTTGAACAGGCGACAGTTGAATTATTTAAACTGAAGATATATTGCTGTCAATGGGAGTCAATATATGTTATATCTTCTATAGAATGAAAAGGAACTGTAGAGAGTTTTGTAGGTATTCGCGTATTGTAGTAAAGAAAGCGCTATTAAATTTGTAGTGCTTTTATTAAAGGAGAAATTTTCCAATTGATGTTAAAATTTTTAAATACTGAAGCTATTTTAAACACTATTTTTGTGGACCCTGATCACAAGATCACATTATTATCTTCTTTTTCTATTCCTCATCTTATCGGAATAGATTTCATAATAAATACTAATTTCTGCATCTGATTTTTGAGTGCCTTATTCTGAGAATTTAAAACATCCCAAAGATATGGCCTTCTTCCCAAATCATGCCATCACATAATTATCAATTAATCAAATTGGAAGGCTTAACCTGAACATACTTCAGGATACATTCATCGACGAGATACGAAGCAAATGTACTAGCCGGGGGGTCAAAACAAAACATGTCGATAACCGAGCATGTGGAAAAGCAGATTGGAATCCCTTAACGGTGTCTTTAGCAGACAAATGTGAGGAAGCTGCCAGATATGCATTTGGAGTTAGTCTGGTACACGGACGGATCTAAGACGGCTAATAGTATTGGTGCAGAGAGATACTCTCAGAAAGAGGGGCAACAGACGAATTCACAGCATGTCCGATAGCCAAGCGGTATTGAAGGCATTACTAAGACGGAAAGTGACGTCCAGATTGGTAATGGAGTGCCTAGATGAATTGGTGGAACTTTCGAACCGGAATAAGGTCTGCTTGACTTGGATACTAGGACATACTAAGCTGACGAATTCCCAAAAAGAGGCACTAGATCGCAGAAGGCAAAGATCTATTTGGGAGAACAAAAGGAGACCAAAAGACATGCCTTACCCACTCGGTTAGGGATCTATACAGATTAGAGTGGGTGACTTGAATATAAAGACGTGGCACAATAAGCCTGAAGGCTGCGATGCCTTAACAATGACCTTAGGTCGGACGAGTCTGGTATAAAGGAAAAAAAATTAATACTAGCCCAAAGCTCTTATACCAAAGAGGTTGTTAACATCTGTAAGGAATTGGTTTGCTGCCAATTGAATTGGGTCATTGAATTCTTTGAGAAGACGATGTAGAAAGCAGAAATTGGCTAGATCTCGACACCATTGAGAACGCATAAGCCCTAATGAAGCTGAAACTGCAAGAAAGTCGCTCTTTGTCATAGAAGCAGTTGTCGCTCAACGATTAGAAAAGTGGGGCGTTCGTTTACCACCAATCGTTGCCAGGTTGTAATGAATAATGCCACTGATGAGACCCGGTACTAAGTAAAACCATCGTAGTGCTTCTTAGGTACTTTTCACTCATATAAAACGTTTCCAGTTCTGATCAATACTAACGTGACAATCGCTGCAATCTTCTTGCTGATACAAACTGTATGATTTAAAAGGAGACCACAACCTTCCGGAATTAGTTTCTGAGTATTGAAATGTTTGGCAAACCTAGAAATTATCCAAACGTTGAGTCTGTAAATCTCTGAACATCTTTACATCTTTGATAAATTAAATTGAAATTCGATATTTTCAAACATTGCTCTAGATGTTCAGAACATTGTTTCAAGGAAATAATTCATGAAAACAAAATTTCGCTGGCTCTCTATCTGCCTTGAATTGCATTACTGAGAAATTTGGATAAGTCAGGAAATAGGGCATACGAAATAATTTGAATTTGAAAGGATTGAGCTTGTGATATTTAAATTTTCTTGAGTATTTCATGAACTAGATATGGTAGAATAGTAAAATTTTGGAGCAATGTTCAGAGCAACCTGAAACAACCTTCAAAATTTCGAAAAGCAAATGGGGAGAGGGAGGGTGGTCAAAATATGATTCTCTGAATGAAATTATAAAATTAGGTTAAGTAAATATTAACGTTAATTTTGACTATTGACATTTCAACGCCCACTTAAAAGAAGAACTGTTTCTTAAGAAACTGATACAAGACGAGCAGTTCGCCTTCCGTGAAGGATTATTTAAGTTCCAACTTTGTCGCCTCATAGAAGCCATTCGCAATACATCAAAATGCTAAGCTAGCTAAGGAATTTGACACCATGTTGTACAATGGACTGGTGCATAAGATGTTATCACAGGGGCATTAAGCCGAAACTTGTATAAGTCATCCAAACATATTTCCGAAACATAACTTTCTCAGCACGACAGGACGATGTCATCTTTTCTAAAAACACCAATTGCTCTTCTTGCTCTGACATAGTATTTTCTTTGTTTATGTATCGAAATCATTTAGGTCGAAAGGGATGCACGTTAACGACACTGCCCTCTACACTACCGATCCAAACGAGAACATCTTCTACAACAGGCGCCAGCAATCGCTGGACGAAATTCTGATCAACCTATCAAACTGTGCCTTCCGCTCGAAAATATTTTCGTAGACCACTTCAAGCTCTCCTGAAGCCCGTCGAACTGTACTACTTCCCTTTCATATCATTTATTATTATTATATAATAAATCTCTAGTCGAAGATGTCCTTCCTGAGCGTTGGAATGTGCAGAGGGATAGGCAGAGTGTAACAAATTATGGACCAATAGGTAAAATCTAAAATTTAAATTTTTGGTATAAAAGCTTCTTTGCTAAATCATATGTTGCCGGTAATATCGTCATGTCAACATGGTTTTTTGCCCAAAAGATCTACTACTACAAATCTAGTAGCAAGTTGATACAATATACACAGACTTCTCGAAAGCCTTTGATAAGGTGAATTTATCATTGCTAATTAAAAAACTTAAACATTATGGTATTTCGGGAAATCTGTTGCTGCTGCTGCAGAGTTATTTATTGGGTAGAATGCAATATGTTGCAATTAATGGCTACGTATCTGGTCTGATATCTAGTTGTTCAGGTGTTCTTCAAGGGTCCAACTTGGGACCTACTCTATTTATAATTTTTAGAAGAAAATCTTGATAACTTGGTCCAAAAAAAATAATCTGCATCTGAATGTTTAGAAGTGCTTAGCTATATTGTATTCCAGAAATTCCATTTTATCAAAATAACATTAATATAATCTGTTCAACGCAGATTTGCAAGGCTTAGGGTGGTGAGGACATTACCACACATGGCTCAGCCATCATACGATGAAAGGTTGCAACTGTTTAATACGTATAGTTTGGATAAACGTGTTGTATAAATTATTTAATGAAATTTATGATTGTGGGGATATGATTAGTAAATTTAGTTTTCAAATTCGTAGAATTAATAATAGGAACGTCAACTTGTTCTATAGCTAGTTCTAAGCCAACTACTATTATTGTCTGTACAATTAATTAGATTTATGTTTTTCCTTCCTTTATTGTGGTATTGATGTATTAATATTATTAGTATCTGATGTTTAGGGCTAAGAGTAATCTAAAGAAACTTTAGGTCTTATCGAACGGTATTTTGAGGCTTCGCGACGACTTGGGAGTAGCATCGCTGCAAAGGCACATCATCAACTTAACAAGGAAGATCCAGGAGAGAATTTCAATAGCCGGAAACGCGGTAGTGAGGAGACTGGACGATCTCAACCTCGACAAACCAGCACCCAGAATGGCTATTCGACAATCAATTTCCCATTTTCGGTCATCTTGGACACTGAAGATCAACAATTCCAAACATCCAAACTAGAGATATTTCAACGGTAACGCCATCTATTTCGCTTTACACGACACTAAAATGACAGTTATCATATTTGTATTCAATTCACAAGAAAAATAAAGCCACGGATATATGAAAATTTATTATCCGTACACGGATTCTATCGAAGATCAAAGAAGAGGGATCGCATAAAGTAGTCGTATACCATTTTCGTTTTAGTGATCTTATACGCACAAACACAATCAAAAAAAACCAGTGTACGTATGTACTTTATAAGTACAAGTGCACGCGGTGGTACTTGCAACATTCAAATCCTTCAGAGCGCCAGCGTCTAAATCGAGAGAGGATTCGACTATATGACGGTGTACACCCCGGAACTTCCCCTCGATACGTAAATCGGTAAACATCAGAGAGGTTTCCGCTCACTCGACGTCCGTCGCGCGTAATTAGAAACGGCGATTTGAAAAACACATTTTCAAAGTTAATGACGTACGTCGTTCGCATAAAGGATGAGATCAAACGGGCACGACCAAGAAATATACTTTTTTTTTCTCCGCGCGGGATAAAGAGGACTCTTTTTCTTCCTGCTTCTGCTTTTTTTTTTCTTCATTTTTTTCAAGCGACGATTGCGGCCTGCAGCCACTTGACGGAATACTCGACGTAACGATTGCACTAAACCGAAACGGCATGTCTTTAAATGCGGATATCTCTATATACATATTTATGTTTATCTATTATACCTACATTTAATGCTGATCTGGTGTAGATCAAATAAAACAGGAATTAATTATTTAAATTAATACGAAATTCAATTCCTTTATATTTCTGCACCACCCTTGCATTCATGAAAAATTACGCCCGAAGAAGTGAGTTCGCGGAAAGTTTTTAATGGAAAAAGTCAGCCGCGAAACATAAAGTGCCATAAATTGTAACGACTTTTATACGTAAAATTTGCCCCGCATCAAAGGCGGACAGCGCCGACGAACGTTTCCTCCAGTTCGCCATCTTCATCGCAACCGTCGGTGCTCTTTTCAGAGTATACGTTCTCCTCTGTTTTTTTACCCTTTTGCCTTTCATCGTCGTGACATTTATGAAAAGGGCACATTTCTATTAACGAGGACAACGAACTTCGAGAACGCTGAAACGTCGCTTACACAGTCATCGAAAGCACACATTATTATGAGATTTTGCGCGTTATAGTATTGGAATAGGGAGCTTTTGATTAAGCTCTCAATTGCTGGGTGGTTAAAAATAGTTTATTCTTGGAATTTTTTAGTGTCTTAATGCGTAAGTCTTGTTTTGCAAAGATTAGATTATCTTTTGTATCTACGATTTGGAAAAATCGAACAAAAAGAAACAAAAAGACGCCTTCAAAAATAATATTCAAGCGAATAAGCTCTCAATATGATGACATAGATAAGACACTCTTGAGATGGTTCAAAGAGAAACGAAGCCAGGGTATTCAAATAACAGGACCCATCTTAAAAACTAAAGTCAATGGTTTCGGCAAACTTTTACTGGAAAACTTTGAACGCTCAGAAAGTTGGATCAAACGGTCCCGAAACCGTCACAATATTGTTGGTGGTACTGTCTCTGGTGAATCTGCATCTCTATCCGAAAGTACAACTGATGAATGGTTGAAAAATGTTTTTGCAGAATACTTAACCCGGATGAAACCGGATTATTCTTCAAAATGACTCCTAACAAGACCCTAAAATTTAAAGGAGAGAAATGCTCTGGAGGTAATATGTCAAAAAACAGGGTCAGGGTGTATTGGTAGTCGCCAATATAACCGGCACCATTAAAAAGAAGCTGCTTGTGATTGGAAAATCAAACAATCCCAGGTGTTTTAAAAGCGTGAAGATTGACTTCCTGAAAATAGAACGCCAAATTTTTGTTTTAATCCACTCATCCAAATACAAATTTGAAGGCCGATTTGTCTTTTCAGCCTGTTGATCAAGGCATAATAAGGAACCCCAAAGTGCAAATTAATATTCTAAATACCGTCATGATCAGCATGGGATGCAGTTTCACAAACTACAATTGTTAATTGTTTTCGACATGCTGGATTTCCCCCCTCGCTGACTATTCAAGAATTATCGATCATTTTGAAGACAAGGATAACATTCCCTTGACACAACTGATTCGAGGAGCGTACGTCATGGATACCGATTCAAATGTTACATTTGATTACTTTATTGACGTTGATAAAAACTTGGCAACATGGGGAGAGCTAAATGATGAAGATTTAGTTATGAATTCAAAAGGCTTACAAACAGAAGAAGAAGCATACGAGATCGATGAAGATCAAGATGACCCTGTGATAGAATTCGAACCACCATCAACATTGGAGGCCATTCAAGCTTTGAAAATAGTGCGAAACCTCATTTTATTTAACATTTTATTAAGAATGTCATAATATTGGAAAGGGTCTTAGAAGTATTTTTTGCAATCGAGTAAGCAAACAAAAATTACTGACTTTTTTGGAAAATAATTCAAAGAAATTCTTCGAAGCGACTCGTCATCGAGAAGGAAGTTGGGATACCGGAAAGCACAGTCTATCGAATTTTTCCTGAACTTAAACTGATTTATCCTTTTCCCAATCTAACAACTCATTTTTAAAATTAGTTTTAAATATCGTGTCAAGATTCTGAGCCCATGAAGTTGTTCCTACCACCCTCCTACTTTTCTTCAGCTTTTTCGTTTTATTGTAATTATTATCCGTATAATTGATAATTGTTTTCAATTTAAAATGAGCGTTAACTTAGTTTTGATACTGGGCCATCTACCATTTTTGACCTCTTTTTACTACATCGACCATGCAGGGCGGTTTTCGCAAAAACCACTTGCAATGAATCGAGGGTTAAAAAAATTCTTTCGCTCTTCGACCGATGTCTGCGAGGCTCATCGGAGAAGAGACTGAAAAGACAAACAGAAGATTTGGAAGAAGAGACAGACGACCAACATGAGTTGAGGAGAGTTCAGCATTGCAAAGATATGTTAAAAATGTCCCAATAGTATTCGGCGAGCATGTCAGCCATTGTAACTGGTGGTGTTTTCAATACCAGCCAAAAACAAATGTGGCATGGAAGTCACCGAAAAGCAAAATCAAAACAATGCTGACCGTTTTCTTCACTTCAAAAGGAATTGCTCACAATGAATTCAGCCCAGAAGATCAGACGGTGAACGCAGAATATTATCGGAGAGTTCTGCAGCGATTGTAGGCCAGAATTTGATGAGTTCGACCGGAATATCGAGAGTGCACGACAACGCACCATCGCACAAATCCATCATGGTACGTGAATTATTGACTAAAAAAGGCATCATTGTTATCGATCATCTAACATATTCACCTGATTTGGCGTCAGATGATTTCTGGCTATTATCCAAACTGAGACCGACGATGAAATGACATCTCTTCGATACCATCCCAGACATGCAAAAGACTTGAATTTACATACAATTAAGCGCACCTGGGCTGAAGTTGAACATAAAGACTTGTGATTGGGCTGTTACCATTGAGTAAAGCTGTGATTATGCTGAGATCTCTTTTGTTGAACTCCAGCTCTACAGAGATTTCACCAGGAATGAAACAGCAATCTAACAATAAGTTAAAATATAAAGTAACACTCTAGGACATAACATGATAACCGCTGAAACGCTCAGGCTTTGCCGGTCATTCTTCTTTCTCATTTATGGAATACTATTAATTCCTGTTTTCTTTAGAAAATGCTTTTGCTAGATAATGTACAAAAACTGTGATGTTGCCTATATCAAAGCCTGGTGATTTCAAAGACCTCAAGACCTAAAATTATGAATCAACCACTACTCAAGTATCCTTATCACAACATCTGTTTATCAATCGGAATTTTGCCCCAGTTATCATTGTATCGAAGGAAAACGTGTAGACTATGTAAATGATTTTAATTGCTACTTCAGCCACTTCCACATTATGACATTAATTACTTGAGACCTAGGTAGATATTGAATTTCAATGATCCTGCTTATTATCCTGTCGTCCTGCACCATCTTGCTGGAAATAGCAATTTTGTAATTCTTCATCATCCAGTTAATTTATAAACTGATTGAATGTTTCATTGCGATATCGTGCAGCAGTAAATATGCCTTCAAAAAGAAAACAAAAACAATGATGACCACAATCTTATATTCTGTGAATTGACAGAAAGATAAAACCTAGCCTCGTCTGAGCAAACAAAATCAATATTAAGGATATCCTCATTGTTTAGATTATTTTGGAATCGTTGACAAAATTCCGCTCGGCTTGGATAATTCACTCGAAGAAGCTCGTTGCAGCTTGTATGCATTTTTTAAAATGAGTGAGCATGTTCAAGTTGTACGTTTAAATGGCCGACCAACCCCCGATTTTTCTTGTCAAAATCATTGGTAATCAAAAAGTAATTCGGGATATTCTTTGCAAAACCAGCCATTTAATTTCACACCTATATGGAAGTAGCATTCGATAAGTTTTGCTTTCTGCTCTGTTATTGTGTTGAATACAATTTCTTTCAATTCAATTTAATTTTAATTTTAATTTGATAGACGTTCAGATTTTTGGAAAGAAATTTCTGCATTTCCGACAATTGCACAAGCTCGCAGCTCATTTTATCTGTCGATTGCAGTTAAGTTTGTGCAATTCGGTTGAATAGTATCCATAGAATAAGCTTCTGTTATCGAAAGAAAACGGAATTATCACGAAAGAACTTAACGGATAACGATTTACTATGATTTCAAGGAAGGCTTGAGGCTCTGAGAGGAACTCGCACCATCCTGGGCTACTGTTTATAGATAGTGTAAAGAATTCAAACGAGATTGCAAGTCGGTGGTACAGGAGAAGAAGGAGCTGGCCCTCCTTTAAATGATGTTAACCCCCAAAACATTGCTGCGGTGAAGAAGATGGTGGAAGAGGACAACTGCATTACCTAAAGTACCATCCGAAGATTGGATCCTCGCAAGTAAGATCAATCGCCATCTATAAGTCAGGAGCAAAGTTTTCTTCATTTTTGAGAAAGAGAGAGAGAAAGAAAGAAACAAAGAGTGATTAGTGATCAGCTGATTAGTGATGTGTGTGATCTGTGGTGTGTCTTCCTTTCCAAAATTTACCAAAGTGTGTTTCAAACGTGTTATTAGGTGACTATTTAATATCAATATGAGTTCATTAAATTGGCTTAATAAACGACCGGATCAACCGGATGACTGTCCCGAGAAAAATGCAAAAATGTTCAACCTCGACTCGAAGAAACAAAAATAAAATCAAGAAAAGGCAACAACGACTTTTATCCATAAACAAGAGAAAATATATTCCCAATGTTGATCTGTTAGTCAATGCGAAATGTTTAAAACCAGTAACGAATGGTTGATAGTAAAGAACAAAGCTTTAGGTTGTTTAGTGTGTAAGAAAATACAGGCTTTTTGTGTACCTATAACTAGTGAGAAAAAACATGGCAGTCTAGTTTACGAAAAAAAAATTTTTGAACACAAAAAATCTGAAGCTCATACCAAAGCACTTGAAATTTTGCAAAAATCTGAAAAAGGAGAAATTGAAACTGTAGTTGATGAAATAAATAAAACAGAATTTTTAGCACCTGAAAGGGTTTTTAGCACAATCTATAAAATCGTAAAAGACCACAAACCGTTTATAGATCTACCCGTTAATCGACGAATCTATCACGCTTAGTAGAAAAACGGCTTTTTATGAATATATTATGATATTTCTGGAGAAGGTTATGTTTCCAACTTGGATTTAATAGAGCTTTCAGGCACAACTTTCTTCAAGAATGTTTCACTGGTTTTGCATATAGTGGAGCTTAGTTAACCAATTTCCTCAAATAATTATTTGGCATTGCTCTAATCACCGACTAGAATTGGCAATCAGTGATGTGATTGACGAACCAAAATGAACTGAAACAGGTGGCAGCTTCCTTGGAAACACAACTTTGAAAGATTGGTCAAATATTCTAAGTTCGTTGGATCGGTTCTAGTAGACGTACTGTCAACGCTGTCTTACAAAATTATTTGCCACTTTGTGAACATTTTAAAAGTGCTCCAGAAGATTTACGAAGAGATGGAAAAGAGAGGAGTTAAATATAAAGGCCTTCAAAAGATGATAACGTCAGTTAAATTTGTCAGAAATTTAAATAGCATGTCTGAGGAATAGGCTTATTACTACACTTATTACTTCCAATGAAATTGATCGCAGAGATAATGCTGACAAGTACATCCATCTTTTAGACTGCATCAAAGTAATTGGCCAAGAAATGGAGAAGAAGTTGATATAGAATTTGGCGATAAAGGTGTTAGATTGTTATGTCGTCAATTTCGACTCAACGAACAGCAAACAGAGGATCACGGTATCAAAGAATGATGGAAGCTTTTATAAGTTTATTAATCCTGTTTTTCAATGCTGAAGGAATTAAGAAATCTTAAAAGTTTTTTTAGTATTAACGTTTTGTTATATATTTTTAAAATATTTTATATTCCCTTTATGCTAATAAAACATATTAAATAATATGCGTCCCTCGTATTGTGCAATGAAAAATAGCCAAGATTGAGAAGGGTTTGGATCGATTTTGATCTCTGTTATAATTGTTTGATTATTTCAATTTTCTCAGCTCTATTGTTTAATTATTTTTAAGATTCTACTTTCAAAGTTCTAAAAAAATACTATTTGGACTTGGAAAATAATATTAGGTACAGACTATTGACTGGTTCATCCGCCGATTTTAAAGATTGATCATTGAAAAACTATTGTTTATTAATCGTGGAAATATATTTTAACATCCTTTTAAAAGGAAAATAAAAAATTTCCTGTGAGGTGAGCATTTATTCCTGACAATTCAATAAAAGCTCAAAGCTTAAAATTGTGTCCTAAAGAGTTAATCGAATTTTGCAAGACACATTTGGACTTGTTGTTAGAGAATATCTTAAAGAAAGCTTTCTAGAGCTTTCTTGAACATCCTAAATTTCCTTAAGTTCTACTCTAATATTACTCAACATCCAATACAAGGAACTCACCTCCAAAAATCAAAACACAAACAGCAATTTTTCTAAGCGAAAAGTCCGTCGCTATAATTTCGTTTATTTATTTATTTTCGAAAAACAGTCTCTAACAGAACACACTCATCAAAGGCGACGCACAAAGAATACAGGTCTTTAAGAAAATTGCTTAATCAACGAGAAGAGATTGTGTCCCACGAAAATTAAAGACGATCAACGCAGAAGGGTCTCCAATCGACGACCAGGACCAAAAAAAAGACGGGAATTCTGAAAGAATTCGAGCCTTATCACTTGAAGGCCGCGTTTATATACCACACGGTCGGATTCACGAACGCGTACCGATTCCGCTTGATTTAGCGGTAATTACCCGTTGGAAGTTTGTTCGTGGTCCGTTGCGTCTCCGGCAGCAATTTTTGGGTAGGCACGTGCTCGTGGGACTTATATTCTGAAGAAGTACCGCCGCTGCTGTTCTACCATGCGAAGCGGACCAAAGACTGGCTTCTGCATCACGTCAGTCAGCCGTACACAGAGGTGACTTGATCCGAGTGTGCCGATGGGCGTTACCCTAAACGGGTAACACCCTCGAATTATGAAAGTGGGGAATTTTCAGAAGTGGGATTACGTTCTCGTTCTGTTACAAGGTTTACTTATACGTCTATGTATGTATGTGTGTACGCGTACGTTGTTGATGTGTACGCGTTTTCAACTGAATGGCACAGATACGCCACTGTGGACTTCATGATCTGACAACCTGAAAGATGGGTTTCTTACAAATTAAAGAGGAAAGCTGTTAAAATGCAGAAAACGCATACATATATAGAATATTTAACATAATACCACAAGAATGAAGAGCAGATTTATTGATTATTGATGACCATAAATAATGTCATAATAATGACTTCAAAAAAAGTTTAAGAAATCGTGTTGAAAATGGAAAACTAGATATGCTAATATTTTTGGCACTAATTAGTGATTCAAATTTCGTTTTCTCTTTCTACATTTTCATCTGATTTGGAAGTTTATTTAATCTAAATTTGAAATGATAAAAGGATATTATTATTCTGGTGAAACATAACAATTTTGAGCAATCAAATTTTTTTTACAAAACTCCTTTTTGCAAAGACTTATTTGAAGCCATTCTAAGCTCCAGATTGGTTTAGATTTATTCTATATTGGTGTAATGCTCCATCTCACGCCATGTGTAGCTCCAGAAGCAATTACTGCCACCCCTTCGACCCACTGTCGCTTCTCGAAAGTCATGTCATCTATTATCAATATCTACATCAGGATAACTTTTAAAATTGCAAAAAAATAAGGAACATTAGCCACAAAATCTTTCTCCTGATTTAGTCATTCATAATTATCTAATCATTCTCGCAATTGGAATAATCTTACTGCCACCCCCTTCCCCCCCCTCCCATCGCTTTTCTGTTTAGAATCGAACTTTTAGAAATTGAAGAATCGAAATTTCTTATCCGAATATAAATGACGAGGGTGTGGGGTGGGGTGGGGTGGGAAGGGCAAGTGGGAATGATGTTACAGAAATTGCAATAATTGTTGACCAATTATTCACGAATACTTTATACTATTTTTTTCTATTGACATTATTGGTTTGAATTTAGAAATACGAATTAATCAGTCTTAATTTGTCAGTCAAACAGTTATATTGAGTTATTGGTGTATCTGATTTTAAAAATCCAGGATTTAATCTTTCAAATAATATCAATTCCACATTTCACATTCATTTAAAGTAAGAGTAAAAATTATTATAAAATATCTCATTACAGTTTTTGACATATTTATTAATAACTTTTATTTGTAAAAGGTTGTTTTGTTAGATCAATTATTGACATGTTGACATTTAATGATCGATTTACGCACGCGTTTGCGTGTTTTTAACAAGCAAAATGGTTTACCAATAAAAAAAATGTAATAATCAGTGTCTTGCAATTAATGATTATTGGTCATTTTCGAATCTTTTTTTTGTTTCAAGCTGCTTTAAGATGATTCTTGTGCGGGGAGGGAGAGGGTGGAGGACAACAATTACATGCATTTCTTTGGAAAAAAGATTTTGGTTTTCAAGAAGTTAGGGGGTCATATTTTGAAAACCCGGCTTTGCAAAATTATTCCAGCTTTATTCTTCTTGTATTGCTCTAAAGATTCTCTTTTCTCTCTTCTTTTCCTGATCTTGATTTTAATGTTTTGATCTTATATCGCTTCCATACTCTCCTTCATCTTTTATAATCATAAAACGATAATATATACAAAGAAGAGTTTTCAAAAAACGAAATGTTTGTTGGGGGAGGAGTGGAGGAGGGATAGGGGTTGTCCTTTAAAAATCAAACATTCCAAAATTTGAAATAAGCTCGTCCTCGTCCGTTTTTTTTTTTCAAAATAGTACCTACTTTAGAAAGTTGTTGTTCTGTTATATTCTTAACTGTTGAAATACATAATTTTGTGCAATAATTGAGAAGAAGAAAATTTTGCTTGAGAGGGGATGACAGGAAAAAGAAATGTCGGTTTCCAATAAAGGTAAGAAGAAGAAATTGGAGTCGTATTTTGCAAATCAAACTTTTGAGAGTTCTTACTTGATTTTTTTTGATTTTTTGATTTCATCCAACAATCTGACACAACGTTTAAAATTTTGAATTAGCTCTCTCGTCCCATCGTCCCCTTTTCCCAAAATCGATCTTTAGGAGCTCTGGAATTGCTTAGTTTTGTTTTATATTGCTGCTGATGGTATACATAATAATTCATGAAATAATTAATAAAAATAGAATTTCAACGCAGAAGATGGCAAAAATCTTTAACTTTTCACAAAAGAAATTTTGCTTTTCAAAAACCTAAAATTGGGGCCGTATTTTAAAAATCTAAACTGTTGAGAGTTGTCTGCCATTTTTTGAAGATCATCCAAGAACCTGAAACAACTTTAAAATTTCAAATAAGTTCCCGCTCCCCCACCCACTGCTCGTGTGTTTTCAAATAGAACTTTAGAAAGCTGTTTATGGTAGGATTGCGTTTGTTTTATTGTACATAACTGCTCCTTTACAACTTATAAAATAACATAAAATTTCCCCTGAAGAGGGTGGCAGAAAATTTTAATTTTTTGAAAAACGAAATTGCCTTGCAATAAACCGGAAGAAGACTCGTATTTTGAAAGCCAAGCTCTTAAATGTCGTCCTAGCTTGTTCCACATTTCTCCCGTATTTTTTTTACTGTTCTAAAGGTATGTGTTAGCTATACTTATGGTATTTTGTTTCTAAAGTTTTTTACTTTCTTTACTTGGTCGTAACAAAGAATAGTACAACAGTTGGAAAAAAAATTGACAAGTTAATTTATTCAGTGTTATTTTGACAATTAAATAATACTATCCTCCCTTCCCCCGCCGCTTTTATTTTAACTCGTCCATTAACCTGAAAAAACTTGAGAAATAAATTTTGAATTATTATTATTATAATTTTGCTTTTCAAAAACTCAAAATTGGGGCCGTATTTTAAAAATCAACCTGTTGAGACTTGTCTGCCTTTTTTTTTGAAAGTCATCCAAGAACCTGAAACAATTTTAAAATGTTAAATTAGTTCCCGCCCCCCCTCCTCCCCCTCCCCCCTCACGTATTTTTTAAAATAGAACTTTATTAGAAAGTTATTTATGGTAGGATTTCGTTCGTTTTGTTCTATTATAACTACTCCCCTACATAATTTACATAATAGAAACAAACAATATAAAACAAAATTTTCCTGAAGAAGGTGGCAGAAAAAGTTTTATTTCTTGAAAAACCAAATTACTTTGCAATAAACCGGTGGAAGACTCGTATTTTGAAAACCAAGCTTTTGATTGTCGTCCTAGTTTCTTCCGTATTTTTTTTACTGTACATCAGGTATGTGTTCATAATTTGTTTTCAAGAGTTTTGCTTTCTGCACTTGGTCGTAACAAAAAAATAGTACAACTCTGATAACTCACTAATTACATACATTAACAGTTGGGAAAAAAATTAGACAAGTCAATTTATTCAGTGTTATTGTGACAATTAAATAATACTGTGTTAAGTCATCCATTAACCTGAAAATACCTGAGGAACAAATTTTGAATTATTTCCCACCCGACCATTTTCTTTACTCAAAAATGAAGTTCTTAAAATCGTCTCAAATTTTGTCTCAAGATTTGTTCCCTATAGCTTCGATTTAGTCTTCGACCATGCTTAATTAAGAAAAACAAAATTTATATAAGGTCTCACCCTCATACGAGCATATGAATTTCCTTATTCACAAGAAAATTAGTTTTCAAAAAAGTAGTACTACGCTGTATATTGTTTAATATTTCAACTGTGAATTTTGCAAATTTTTTGAAATAACTAATAAATCGTTCCACCCTCCCTTCTCTCCATCGTTTATTGGAAGCTATTTAATACCCTGAAACAGATTTTCAAATTACGAATTTCACCCTTTCTCGTCTCAGGCACATTTTTTTACCGAAAGCCTTTGTTCTGTTAAGAAGAAATAAAATTTCTTTCGGCTCCAACCCCCCTCTCTATCTAATCTCTGATCTAAAACTAAAAAAAAATCTTTTACCGCTTATTTCAATTGGATTTTAATTTTAATGAATTATTTTACCATCCCCTTATCTTCCTCAACTTCCTAAATCGCTTTATGTTTGCTCCCTATTGCTTCGATTTCGTATTCGACCATGCTTAATTAAGAAAAACCCTCCACATTCGCATACGAGCATAATAGTTTTCTTATAAAAAAAAAAGTATTTTTCAAAAAAGTAGTAGGGGATAGTGGGGCACACAGAACCGCCGGGGCACTCGCCGATGACTTCCTGGATATTTTTGGTGTAATTGCTGCCATCTGTTTGATACTTCTCTATAGGTACTGTAGCTACCACATCATTTTATCATGCTGCAGCCAGATTTGTAGGTTAAACCAGCGCTTGCAGTTGCAGTGCGAAAAAATTGTTTTTTATAAGCTAAGGCATGTTTTCTTGTTATTATATCCCCTAAAACGGTTGATGGTGGGAGTGATTTCAGAGTGATTTCAAGGACTGTGGGCTCGTAATAACAATAAACATCGATATCACCTCACACCACAACTTTAATTAATTATTCGGGACACGTGTTTCGAAAACGCATGAGTTTTTCATCATCAACCGATTGATGGTATTTAATTTGTGTTTATTCACTGCAGCCGTTTAAAACTGCTATTCATAAGGTTTCAAAGATCATAATAATTTAGAATTGTGAATCAACTAACTTATAAAAACTTTTTTAACAGTTGGAAATGAACATTTGGGGCAGAGGGGGCCGACATGTGATCCTCTGTGCCCATGGATGGATTCAGGGCCAAGAATGTCGTCACTGGGCCTACGATATGTGTGCAGGTGCGTGCGTAAATTGTGACGAAACTAGTTTCTATTTTCATGAAAATAAGTATTCGCTTTTAATTATTTTTTTATTAAAGCAAACACTTAGTTGTTATTTTTGCCATATACTTTCTAGATTTATGTATTTAAGAGTAAATTTTATTTTGTGACTAAATATAGCTACTTTCTTTCATTTTTAACAGCACTTAATTTCTTTGTATATAGTTAAGCTGATGGTCCGATGTGCCTTTGAGATATGGGGCACAGAGGATTGACAGTATAATTCCATTTCTTTAAAAATACAACCAGTACTAATTTCTATTTGTTAAAAATATTTACATCAGACGATAATATACGAATGTAGTTCCCACATCCTACGAATGCAGATTCCAACCATCACACCAACCATCCTCTTTTCCCAAAATCAATCTTTAGTTGCTGGGAATTTCCCTTTTTGTTCTATATAAAAAAATTAAATTTCGCCACAAAGGACGGCAACAAATGTTAGCTTTTCAAAATAGAAATTTTGTTTTTCAAAATCCCAAAGTTAGGGCCGTATTTTAAAATTAAACTTGTGAGGAGTTCTCTGCTTTTCTTTAAGTTATCCAATAAGTTGAAATAACTTTAAAATTCCTAATAAGCTCCTGGTACTCCAACCCTCACCAGTTTTTTCAAAACAAAACTTTAAAAAAGCTGTTCTAATAAAACAGAATTGCTTCTATTTTTATTCTACCCAAATTTCCCTGAAGAGGGTGGCAGTTTAATTTTTAGAAGACAGAAATTGGTTTTCAATAAATCGGAGGAAGAGTCGTATTTTAAAAACCAAGCTTTTAAATGTTGTCCAAGTTTCTCCCTCTCCTGTTTTTCAACTGTTCTATAGCTATATGTTACATTTTCTTGGCAAAAGATTTTAAGATAGTTTAACTCTAATAACTCATTACTTACATTAACAGCTGGAAAAAAAAAACAAGTCAATTTATTCAGTATTATTTGGACAACTAATTAATACTACTCACCCCTCTGCACCTCCGCCCCCACCGTTTTCCAATTCATTTTGGGGCAAAGGAAAAACCGGTACGGTGTATACAAAAAATGAACTTCTTAAAGTCGTCTCAAAATTTTGTCTCAAGATTTGTTCCCTCTTGCTTCGATTTAGTCGTCGCCCATGTGCTTAATTAAGAAAAACAAAAAAAAGGTCTTACCCATATAAGTATGAGCATAAGGATTTCCTTGTCAAAAGCAATTATAATTCGAATTTTCCACCACCACCACCTCCTCCCCCTCCGCTTCCCTCCACCGCTCCCCACCCTCTCTCCTCATCATTGTCTTTTGAAAGCCATCTAAGAAATTGAAAGAGATTTTAAAATTTAGAATTCGGTCCTTGGAAAACTTTTACGAACTGCAGCAGGTTGTCCTACCTTCGTTCTATAAAAAAATAACAAAAAAGAAATTTACCTCCACTCCAGCTTCTCTCCCCCTCCTCTTCGCCCTCTATCTAATCTCCGTTCTAAAATTAAAAAATGGTTTTACCGTTTATTTCAATTGGATTTAATTGCCAACCCCTTTCTTCTAAAATCGATTTTTTAAAGTTACTTCAGGTTCTTATAAATTTGTTGTTGTTCAAGATTCTTAAGTTTCAAGTCAATAAACTGAAATTTCTATTTTTAAAAAAATCTGGAGTGGTGGATTCAACTACAAAATAATTTTCCCGGTTTTTTTGCCTATCGACTGCTTTTTTAATATTATTTTCCAAAACCTCCTTCTTTTAAAATTGAAATATTTCGCAAAATAATCGCAGAAATCAAAAAAAACTTTTCAAGAATTAATTAAAACATGTATTTATTTAAATCACTTAAAATAACCTTGCTGACCAATCCTCAAAATTTCAAAAATTTGACTAACTAACTGACTAAGTTATACAGATTGTTCCAATTTTTCGCTGATGATTTCTGGCTATTATCCGAACTGAGATTGACGATGAAAGGACATCTCTTCGATACCATCCCAGTCATGCAAAAGACTTGAATTTGCATACAATTAAGCGCACCTGGGCTGAAGTTGAACATAAAGACTGGTGATTGGGCTATTGCCAGTTAGTAAAGTTGTGATTATGCTGAGATCTCTTTTGTTGAACTCCAGCTCTACAGAGATTTCACCACGAATGAAACAGCAATCTAACAATAAGTTAAAAATCGACTGTAAGGACTAAAATATAAAGTAAGACTCTAGGACATAACATGATAACCGCTGAAACGCTCAGGCTTTGCCGGTCATTCTTCTTTCTCATTTGGAATACTATTAATTCTGTTTTCTTTAGAAAATGCTTTTGCTAGATAATGTACAAAAACTGTGGTGTTGCCCTATATCAAAACCTGGTGATTTTCTGGTGATTTCAAGACCTCAAGACCTAAAATTATGAATCAACCACTACTCAAGTATCCTTATCACAACATCTGTTTATCAATCGGAATTTTGCCCCCAGTTATCATTGTATCGAAGGAAAACGTGTAGACTATGTAAATGATTTTAATTGCTACTTCAGCCACTTCCACATTATGACATTCATTACTTGAGACCTAGGTAGATATTGAATTTCAATGATCCTGCTTATTATCCTGTCGTCCTGCACCATCTTGCTGGAAATAGCAATTTTGTAATTCTTCATCATCCGGTTAATTTATAAACTGATCGAGTGTTTCATTGCGATATCGTGCAGCAGTAAAAGTATGCCTTCAAAAAGAAAACAAAAACAATGATGACCACAATCTTATATTCTGTGAATTGACCAGAAAAGATGAAACCTAGCCTCCTCTGAGCAAACAAAATCAATATTAAGGATATCCTCATTGTTTAGATTATTTTGGAATCGTTGACAAGATTCCGCTCGGCTTGGATAATTCACTCGAAGAAGCTCGTTGCAGCTTGTATGCATTCTTTAAAATGAGTTAGCATGTTCAAGTTGTACGTTTAAATGGTTGACCAACCCCGATTTTCTTGTCAAAATCATTGGAATAAAAGTAATTCAGGATATTCTTTGCAAAACCAGCCATTTAATTTCACACCTATCTGGAAGTAGCATTCGATCATTTTTGCTTTCTGCTCTGTTATTGTGTTGAATACAATTTCTTTTCAATTCAATTTAATTTTAATTTTAATTTAATAGACGTTCAGATTTTGGGAAAGAAATTTCTGCATTTCCGACAATTGCACAAGCTCGCAGCTCATTTTATCTGTCGATTGCAGTTAAGTTTGTACAATTCGGTTGAATAGTATCCATAGAATAAGCTTCTGTTATCGAAAAAAAAAACGGAATTATCAAAAGAACTTAACGGATAACGATTTACTATGATTTCAAGGAAGGCTTGGGGCTCTGAGAGGAACTCACACCATCCTGGGCTACTGTTTATAGATAGTGTAAAGAATTCAAACGAGATTGCAAGTCGGTGGTACAGGAGAAGAAGGGCTGGCCCTCCTTTAACTGCTGTTAACCCCCAAAGATAGCTGCGATGAAGAAGATGGTGGAAGAGGACAACTGCATTACCCTAAGTACCATCCGAAGATTGGATCCTCGCAAGTAAGATCAATCGCCATCTATAAGTCAGGAGCAAAGTTTTCTTCATTTTGAGAAGAGAGAGAAAAGAAAGAAACAAAGAGTGATTAGTGATCAGCTGATTAGTGATGTGGGTGAACTGTGGTGTGTCTTCCCTTCCAAAATTAACCAATGTGTTTTCAAACGTGTTATTAGGTGACTATTTAATATCAATATGAGTTCATTAAATTGGCTTAATAAACGACCGTCCTGAGAAAAATGCAAAAATGTTCAACCTCGACTCGAAGAAAAAAAAATAAAATCAAGAAAAAAGGCAACAACGACTTTTATCCATAAACAAGAGAAAATATATTCCCAAATGTTGATCTGTTAGTCAATGCGAAATGTTTAAAACCAGTAACGAATGGTTGATAGTAAAGAACAAAGCTTTAGGTTGTTTGGTGTGTAAGAAAATACAGGCTTTTTGTGTACCTATAACTAGTGAGAAAAACCTAAGATTTTAAAAAGCATGGCAGTCTAGTTTGCGAAAAAATTTTTGAACACAAAAAATCTGAGCTCATACCAAAGCACTTGAAATTTTGCAAAAATCTGAAAAGGAGAAATTGAAACTGTAGTTGATGAAATAAATAAAACAGAATTTTTAACACCTGAAAGGGTTTTAGCACAATAGATCTGCCGTTAATCGACGAATCTATCACGCTTAGTAGAAAAACGGCTTTTTATGAATATATTAAGTGATGTTTCTGAGAAGGTTATGTTTCCAACTTGGATTTAATAGAGCTTTCAGGCACAACTTTCTTCAAGAATGTTTCATTGGATTTGCATGTAGTGGAGCTTAGTTAACCAATTTCCTCAAATAATTATTTGGCATTGCTCTAATCACCGACTAGAATTGGCAATCAGTGATGTGATCGACGAACCAAAATGAACTGAAACAGGTGGCAGCTTCCTTGGAAACACAACTTGAAAGATTGGTCAAATATTCTAAGTTCGTTGGATCAGTTCTAGTAGACGTACTGTCAACGCTGTCTTACAAAATTATTTGCCACTTTGTGAACATTTTAAAAGTGCTCCAGAAGATTTACGAAGAGATGGAAAAGAGAGGATTAAATATAAAGGCCTTCAAAAGATGATAACGTCAGTTAAATTTGTCAGAAATTTAAATAGCATGTCTGAGGAATAGGCTTATTACTACACTTATTACTTCCAATGAAATTGATCGCAGAGATAATGCTGACAAGTACATCCATCTTTTAGACTGCATCAAAGTAATTGGCCAAGAAATGGAGAAGAAGTTGATATAGAATTTGGCGATAAAGGTGTTAGATTGTTATGTCGTCAATTTCGACTCAACGAACAGCAAACAGAGGATCACGGTATCAAAGAATGATGGAAGCTTTTATAAGTTTATTAATCCTGTTTTTCAATGCTGAAGGAATTAAGAAATCTTAAAAGTTTTTTAGTATTAACGTTTTGTTATATATGTTTAAAATATTTTATATTCCCTTTATGCTAATAAAACATATTAAATAATATGCGTCCCTCGTATTGTGCAATGAAAAATAGCCAAGATTGAGAAGGGTTTGGATCGATTTTGATCTCTGTTATAATTGTTTGATTATTTCAATTTTCTCAGCTCTATTGTTTAATTATTTTTAAGATTCTACTTTCAAAGTTCTAAAAAAATACTATTTGGACTTGGAAAATAATATTAGGTACAGACTATTGACTGGTTCATCCGCCGATTTTAAAGATTGATCATTGAAAAACTATTGTTTATTAATCGTGGAAATATATTTTAACATCCTTTTAAAAGGAAAATAAAAATTTCCTGTGAGGTGAGCATTTATTCCTGACAATTCAATAAAAGCTCAAAGCTTAAAATTGTGTCCTAAAGAGTTAATCGAATTTTGCAAGACACATTTGGACTTGTTGTTAGAGAATATCTTAAAGAAAGCTTTCTAGAGCTTTCTTGAACATCCTAAATTTCCTTAAGTTCTACTCTAATATTACTCAACATCCAATACAAGGAACTCACCTCCAAAAATCAAAACACAAACAGCAATTTTTCTAAGCGAAAAGTCCGTCGCTATAATTTCGTTTATTTATTTATTTTCGAAAAACAGTCTCTAACAGAACACACTCATCAAAGGCGACGCACAAAGAATACAGGTCTTTAAGAAAATTGCTTAATCAACGAGAAGAGATTGTGTCCCACGAAAATTAAAGACGATCAACGCAGAAGGGTCTCCAATCGACGACCAGGACCAAAAAAAAGACGGAATTCTGAAAGAATTCGAGCCTTATCACTTGAAGGCCGCGTTTATATACCACACGGTCGGATTCACGAACGCGTACCGATTCCGCTTGATTTAGCGGTAATTACCCGTTGGAAGTTTGTTCGTGGTCCGTTGCGTCTCCGGCAGCAATTTTTGGGTAGGCACGTGCTCGTGGGACTTATATTCTGAAGAAGTACCGCCGCTGCTGTTCTACCATGCGAAGCGGACCAAAGACTGGCTTCTGCATCACGTCAGTCAGCCGTACACAGAGGTGACTTGATCCGAGTGTGCCGATGGGCGTCACCCTAAACGGGTAACACCCTCGAATTATGAAAGTGGGGAATTTTCAGAAGTGGGATTACGTTCTCGTTCTGTTACAAGGTTTACTTATACGTCTATGTATGTATGTGTGTACGCGTACGTTGTTGATGTGTACGCGTTTTCAACTGAATGGCACAGATACGCCACTGTGGACTTCATGATCTGACAACCTGAAAGATGGGTTTCTTACAAATTAAAGAGGAAAGCTGTTAAAATGCAGAAAACGCATACATATATAGAATATTTAACATAATACCACAAGAATGAAGAGCAGATTTATTGATTATTGATGACCATAAATAATGTCATAATAATGACTTCAAAAAGTTTAAGAAATCGTGTTGAAAATGGAAAACTAGATATGCTAATATTTTTGGCACTAATTAGTGATTCAAATTTCGTTTTCTCTTTCTACATTTTCATCTGATTTGGAAGTTTATTTAATCTAAATTTGAAATGATAAAAGGATATTATTATTCTGGTGAAACATAACAATTTTGAGCAATCAAATTTTTTTACAAAACTCCTTTTTTGCAAAGACTTATTTGAAGCCATTCTAAGCTCCAGATTGCTTTAGATTTATTCTATATTGGTGTAATGCTCCATCTCACGCCATGTGTAGCTCCAGAAGCAATTACTGCCACCCCCTTCGACCCACTGTCGCTTCTCGAAAGTCATGTCATCTATTATCAATATCTACAGGATAACTTTTAAAATTGCAAAAAAAAATAAGGAACATTAGCCACAAAATCTTTCTCCTGATTTAGTCGTTCATAATTATCTAATCATTGTCGCAATTGGAATAATCTTACTGCCACCCCCTTCCCCCCTCCTCCCATCGCTTTTCTGATTAGAATCGAACTTTTAGAAATTGAAGAATCGAAATTTCTTATCCGAATATAAATGACGAGGGGTGGGGTGGGGTGGGGTGGGAAGGGCAAGTGGGAATGATGTTACAGAAATTGCAACAATTGTTGACCAATTATTCACGAATACTTTATACTATTTTTTGACATTAATTTGTATACAGTCTGTCACAACTGTTATATTGAGTTATTGGTGTATCTGATTTTAAAAATCCAGGATTTAATCTTTCAAATAATATCAATTCCACATTTCACATTCATTTAAAGTAAGAGTAAAAATTATTATAAAATATCTCATTACAGTTTTTGACATATTTATTAATAACTTTTTATTTGTAAAAGGTTGTTTTGTTAGATCAATTAGTTGACATGTTGACATTTAATGATCGATTTACGCACGCGTTTGGTGTTTTTAACAATCAAAATGGTTTACCAATAAAAAAAATTTAATAACCTGTGTCTTGCATTTTTTTTTGTTTCAAGCTGCTTTAAGATGATTCTTGTGCGGGGGAGGGAGAGGGTGGAGGACAACAATTACATGCATTTCTTTGGAAAAAAGATTTTGGTTTTCAAGAAGTTAGGGGGGTCATATTTTGAAAACCCGGCTTTGCAAAATTATTTCAGCTTTATTCTTCTTGTATTGCTCTAAAGTTTCTCTTTTCTCTCTTCTTTTCCTGATCTTGATATTAATGTTTTGATCTTATATCGCTTCCATACTCTCCTTCATCTTTTATAATCATAAAACGATAATATATACAAAGAAGAGAGTTTTCAAAAACGAAATGTTTGTTGGGGGAGGAGTGGAGGAGGGATAAGGGGGTGTCCTTTAAAAATCAAACATTCCAAAATTTGAAATAAGCTCGTCCTCGACCGTTTTTTTTTCAAAATAGTACCTACTTTAGAAAGTTGTTGTTCTGTTATATTCTTAACTGTTGAAATACATAATTTTGTGCAATAATTGAGAAGAAGAAAATTTTGCTTGAGAGGGGATGACAGGAAAAAGAAATGTCGGTTTCCAATAAAGGTAAGAAGAAGAAATTGGAGTCGTATTTTGCAAATCAAACTTTTGAGAGTTCTTACTTGATTTTTTTTGAAAGTCATCCAACAAGCTGACACAACGTTTAAAATTTTGAATTAGCTCTCTCGTCCCATCGTCCCCTTTTGCCAAAATCGATCTTTAGGTGCTCTGGAATTGCTTAGTTTTGTTTTATATTGCTGATGGTATACATAATACATGAGATAATTGATAAAAATAGAATTTCACCGCAGAAGATGGCAAAAATCTTTAACTTTTCACAAAAGAAATTTTGCTTTTCGAAAACCTAAAATTGGGGCCGTATTTTAAAAATCTAAACTGTTGAGAGTTGTCTGCCATTTTTTGAAGATCATCCAAGAACCTGAAACAACTTTAAAATTTCAAATAAGTTCCCGCTCCCCCACCCACTGCTCGTGTGTTTTCAAATAGAACTTTAGAAAGCTGTTTACGGTAGGATTGCGTTTGTTTTATGGTACATAACTGCTCCTTTACATAACTAAAATTTCCCCTGAAGAGGGTGGCAGAAAATTTTAATTTTTTGAAAAACGAAATTGCCTTGCAATAAACCGGAAGAAGACTCGTATTTTGAAAGCCAAGCTCTTAAATGTCGTCCTAGCTTGTTCCACATTTCTCCCGTATTTTTTTTACTGTTCTAAAGGTATGTGTTAGCTATACTTATGGTATTTTGTTTCTAAGGTTTTTTACTTTCTTTACTTGGTCGTAACAAAGAATAGTACAACAGTTGGAAAAAAAAGGTTGACAAGTTAATTTATTCAGTGTTATTTTGACAATTAAATAATACTATCCTCCCTTCCCCCGCCGCTTTTATTTTAACTCGTCCATTAACCTGAAAAAACTTGAGAAATAAATTTTGAATTATTATTATTATAATTTTGCTTTTCAAAAACTCAAAATTGGGGCCGTATTTTAAAAATCAACCTGTTGAGACTTGTCTGCCTTTTTTTGAAAGTCATCCAAGAACCTGAAACAATTTTAAAATGTTAAATTAGTTCCCGCTTCCCCCCCTCCTCCCCCTCCCCCTCACGTATTTTTAAAATAGAACTTTATTAGAAAGTTATT
This sequence comes from Holotrichia oblita, assembly GCA_023690525.1. Lineage (NCBI taxonomy): Eukaryota > Metazoa > Arthropoda > Insecta > Coleoptera > Scarabaeidae > Holotrichia > Holotrichia oblita. The sequence goes on along the minus strand of CM043018.1, from coordinate 144,640,606 downwards.
TATGGTAGGATTTCGTTCGTTTTGTTCTATTATAACTACTCCCCTACATAATTTACATAATAGAAACAAACAATATAAAACAAAATTTTCCTGAAGAGGGTGGCAGAAAAGTTTTATTTCTTGAAAAACCAAATTACTTTGCAATAAACCGGTGGAAGACTCGTATTTTGAAAACCAAGCTTTTGATTGTCGTCCTAGTTTCTTCCGTATTTTTTTTACTGTACATCAGGTATGTGTTCAAATTTGTTTTCAAGAGTTTTGCTTTCTGCACTTGGTCGTAACAAAAAAATAGTACAACTCTGATAACTCACTACTTACATACATTAACAGTTGAAAAAAAAAAAATTAGACAAGTCAATTTATTCAGTGTTATTGTGACAATTAAATAATACTGTGTTAAGTCATCCATTAACCTGAAAATACCTGAGGAACAAATTTTGAATTATTTCCCACCCGACCATTTTTCTTTACTCAAAAATGAAGTTCTTAAAATCGTCTCAAATTTTGTCTCAAGATTTGTTCCCTATAGCTTCGATTTAGTCTTCGACCATGCTTAATTAAGAAAAACAAAATTTATATAAGGTCTCACCCTCATACGAGCATATGAATTTCCTTATTCACAAGAAAATTAGTTTTCAAAAAAGTAGTACTACGCTGTATATTGTTTTAATATGTCAACTGTGAATTTTGCAAATTTTTTGAAATAACTAATAAATCGTTCCACCCTCCCTTCTCTCCATCGTTTATTGGAAGCTATTTAATACCCTGAAACAGATTTTCAAATTACGAATTTCACCCTTTCTCGTCTCAGGCACATTTTTTTACCGAAAGCCTTTGTTCTGTTAAGAAGAAATAAAATTTCTTTCGGCTCCAACCCCCTCTCTATCTAATCTCTGATCTAAAACTAAAAAAAAATCTTTTACCGCTTATTTCAATTGGATTTTAATTTTAATGAATTATTTTACCATCCCCTTATCTTCCTCAACTTCCTAAATCGCTTTATGTTTGCTCCCTATTGCTTCGATTTCGTATTCGACCATGCTTAATTAAGAAAAACCCTCACATTCGCATACGAGCATAATAGTTTTCTTATAAAAAAGAAAAGTATTTTTCAAAAAAGTAGTAGGGGATAGTGGGGCACACAGAACCGCCGGGGCACTCGCCGATGACTTCCTGGATATTTTTGGTGTAATTGCTGCCATCTGTTTGATACTTCTCTATAGGTACTGTAGCTACCACATCATTTTATCATGCTGCAGCCAGATTTGTAGGTTAAACCAGCGCTTGCAGTTGCAGTGCGAAAGAAACTGTTTTTTATAAGCTAAAGCATGTTTTCTTGTTATTATATCCCCTAAAACGGTTGATGGTGGGAGTGATTTCAGAGTGATTTCAAGGACTGTGGGCTCGTAATAACAATAAACATCGATATCACCTCACACCACAACTTTAATTAATTATTCGGGACACGTGTTTCGAAAACGCATGGGTTTTCATCATCAACCGATTGATGGTATTTAATTTGTGTTTATTCACTGCAGCCGTTTAAAACTGCTATTCATAAGGTTTCAAAAGATCATAATAATTTAGAATTGTGAATCAACTAACTTATAAAAACTTTTTTAACAGTTGGAAATGAACATTTGGGGCAGAGGGGCCGACATGTGATCCTCTGTGCCCATGGATGGATTCAGGGCCAAGAATGTCGTCACTGGGCCTACGATATGTGTGCAGGTGCGTGCGTAAATTGTGACGAAACTAGTTTCTATTTTTCATGAAAATAAGTATTCGCTTTTAATTATTTTTTTATTAAAGCAAACACTTAGTTGTTATTTTTGCCATATACTTTCTAGATTTATGTATTTAAGAGTAAATTTTATTTTGTGACTAAATATAGCTACTTTCTTTCATTTTTAACAGCACTTAATTTCTTTGTATATAGTTAAGCTGATGGTCCGATGTGCCCCGAGATATGGGGCACAGAGGATTGACAGTATAATTCCATTTCTTTAAAAATACAACCAGTACTAATTTCTATTTGTTAAAAATATTTACATCAGACGATAATATACGAATGTAGTTCCCACATCCTACGAATGCAGATTCCAACCATCACACCAACCATCCTCTTTTCCCAAAATCAATCTTTAGTTGCTGGGAATTTCCCTTTTTTGTTCTATATAAAAAAATTAAATTTCGCCGCAAAGGACGGCAACAAATGTTAGCTTTTCAAAATAGAAATTTTGTTTTTCAAAATCCCAAAGTTAGGGCCGTATTTTAAAAATTAAACTTGTGAGAGTTCTCTGCTTTTCTTTAAGTTATCCAATAAGTTGAAATAACTTTAAAATTCCTAATAAGCTCCTGGTACTCCAACCCTCACCAGTTTTTTCAAAACAAAACTTTAAAAAGCTGTTCTAATAAAACAGAATTGCTTCTATTTTATTCTACCCAAATTTCCCTGAAGAGGGTGGCAGTTTAATTTTTAGAAGACAGAAATTGGTTTTCAATAAATCGGAGGAAGAGTCGTATTTTAAAAACCAAGCTTTTAAATGTTGTCCAAGTTTCTCCCTCTCCTGTTTTTTCAACTGTTCTATAGCTATATGTTACATTTTCTTGGCAAAAGATTTTAAGATAGTTTAACTCTAATAACTCATTACTTACATTAACAGCTGGAAAAAAAAAACAAGTCAATTTATTCAGTATTATTTGGACAACTAATTAATACTACTCACCCCTCTGCACCTCCGCCCCCACCGTTTTCCAATTCATTTTGGGGCAAAGGAAAACGGTGGTCTTGTACCCAAAAATGAACTTCTTAAAGTCGTCTCAAATTTTGTCTCAAGATTTGTTCCCTCTTGCTTCGATTTAGTCGTCGCCCATGCTTAATTAAGAAAAACAAAAAAGGTCTTACCCTTATAAGTATGAGCATAAGGATTTCCTTGTCCAAAAAGCAATTATAATTCGAATTTTCCACCACCACCACCTCCTCCCCCTCCGCTTCCCTCCACCGCTCCCACCCTCTCTCCTCATCATTGTCTTTTGAAAGCCATCTAAGAAATTGAAAGAGATTTTAAAATTTAGAATTCGGTCCTTGGAAAACTTTTACGAACTGCAGCAGGTTGTCCTACCTTCGTTCTATAAAAAAATAACAAAAAAGAAATTTACCTCCACTCCAGCTTCTCTCCCCTCCTCTTCGCCCTCTATCTAATCTCCGTTCTAAAATTAAAAAATGGTTTTTACCGTTTATTTCAATTGGATTTTAATTGCCAACCCCTTTCTTCTAAAATCGATTTTTTAAAGTTGCTTCAGGTTCTTATAAATTTGTTGTTGTTCAAGATTCTTAAGTTTCAAGTCAATAAACTGAAATTTCTATTTTAAAAAAAATCTGGAGTGGTGGATTCAACTACAAAATAATTTTTCCCGGTTTTTTTGCCTATCGACTGCTTTTTTAATATTATTTTCCAAAACCTCCTTCTTTTAAAATTGAAATATTTCGCAAAATAATCGCAGAAATCAAAAAAAAAACTTTTCAAGAATTAATTAAAACATGTATTTATTTAAATCACTTAAAATAACCTTGCTGACCAATCCTCAAAATTTCAAAAATTTGACTAACTAACTGACTAAGTTATACAGATTGTTCCAATTTTTCGCTTGAGTCTGGTAACGTGATATAGCATGTGTAATAGTAGATAAACCTAATTTAAAGTGTAATAAAATACTAATAAGAACATTTTCCTATTTTTGACAAAAAATCTAATTACTGTTTTACACAAATCTTCATCTGATATATGGATTGCTTTTTTCCAAAACAGGTATACCAACAACTAATTTCAACAGCGCCAACAACGACAAAAATACAATTTTCCATCATCCCAACATGATACACCTTCCAGTACACATGACCATTCCATCTTGTAACGTTCTAACGTTTCTTCCTCCGTCTCTCATCTCGCGATGCTTAAGAAAACGCGTTCGGGTGACGGTGGGGGGCGTTCCCCGTATTAACTCGCCTGACTGGCCGCGACAGACGTGGCACCCGATTGGCCGCAGTTCAGACGCCATTGTTCGCGTGGCACGTTGCGACGACGCGTTTGCGAGCGACGCTAGCCGCCAGCGTCTTCGCCGGAGCATTTCTGTTGCATCGTCGGCGTCTAAAGAACGCTCCCAGCGATTGTCATCCGGCGATACATAGTCAAGATTACTCATTAAGTTTTTTTTTAGGGATACCCCCTGCGGGTATGTTTGGATTATTCTTCACCGGTTGTTCCCCCCACAGTTCCGATAATAATACAGGTGAGATATAATTTTTTTATCTTAATATTTAATACGATTTTTTTTAATATTTAAACATTTAAAATTGGTACCTACCGCTTAATTCAGGATTTCCTATACTTGATGTATAAATAAATGTTTGCATGATTTGTCACTAAACCACAATTTAATTAATTTTGATTGTAAATTTATGTTTTTATGCTTGAATATTAGTTAAAACTTATTAAATATAGGAGGCTAGCTTCAGAATATTGAAATTTGTTTATTTACTTCATATTTTTGTAAAACATCGATACGAGGCAATTTTTGTCATTTAACCGTCGCTGAACTGAATTTTGACAGAAGACCTGTCATTTTTGACGTTTATGTTCATTTTTTATTAAACGTCAAATATATTATGGCTTTAAAAGTGACATACACTGTCATCCAAAAGTTTTATCACGAAGGTGAAATTATTTGAAGTGCAAGAATGAGTTGCAAGTGTAATGAATTTTTTTCAAGCTTATATAACCAATTAAAAATGACTGTGGCTTTATGGGTACTTGGGCCCCTTTTCTTGTCTTTAGTCCTGCATATATTTCATGAACACGCTCTTGCATAAACATCAATATTGGCAGCTTCTTCTACAGTCCTTTAGTAAATCCTGAAATACAAGTCTCCAAGGTTGTTGTCCAAGCTGTTGTTTTTCTTTTTAAACGGATTTTCAGGAAAAATATCTTCTTTTGTAACATTTAGAGCTCTTCTAACTTGATCTTGTACTTTTAGGCTCATCACACTCCACACAAAATTGCTATTAGAAAGAAGTACACCATCCCGAATTTCCCCAAAACTGAGGTTAGGGTTGTAGGTGCAAATTTCATCAAGTCCATTTCGATCTCTATATACCAGTAGATTTAAAACCTCCATGCCATTACCAATAGTAGCTTTTTACATAAGCTCCAGCTAACAAACTTGAAACTAAGTCACCTAAATACTGAGCTAGTTTTTTTTCCGATTGCACGAGCAGGACGACCTCTAAAGGCAAAGTCGGCCAATAGGAAGCCATAAGGGCTCCCACACCTGGCACGCTGGCACCTCTTGGTAACTTGTGTGCCTCTGATTCCAGTGTGACTTAGCACCCATCTCAATCTCTAATTTTGCGACCATCCTATGGCAGTCAACTACCACCTTGGAATCAAACCTGACAACTTATAGTGCTGTACCAGGCTGCCTTGGTTGTCAGATAAAATTTCTACCGATTCATTTACCTGCAGACAGTTTAAAATGTCCTCTGCAGAAGCCTAGAAAGTGGATGAGGAGCTCCAAAAGCTAATGGTCCCGCCATCGAATTCTCCATCACTCCGAATTCCAATTCGTATGCCGAAATTAAATTAAAAGGAAGCCTGTTTTGAAATTCTTCAACATAGTAGACTTAAAGTGACCCAAACCAGAGATCCCAATTGATGCTTGGTATGTACAGGGACTTGCAAAAGGATGGTACCATAAAAAAACTTTTGTCCAAACGTCCATTCTTAAGAGACACTTGGAATTACATCATGTTCTACAATTAATTTACTTTGTGATGTGGAAGCACAATGGACAATCTTAGTTTGATACTTGAAAGAGAAATGAACCACATCCCCCATAATTTTAAAAACAATCAGAATATGGCTGGAATGAAATAATTTTGTACCTTTAAAATTATGAGGGACGTGGTTCATTTCTCTTTGAGGTATCAAACTAACTCATTGTGCTTCCAAGTCAGGAAGTAAATTAATTGTCGAAAATGACGTAATTCCTCTTAAGTGTCTCTTAAGAATGGACGTTTGGACCTTGTTCTGCCGACAATCTAAATGTCAAGATCTCAATTTCCCAGTTGTTTGTGCAAACTGTGAGGTTTGATTCCCAATTGCGATAAACAGGTCTTGAAAATGTGGTCTATGTTTCCAGATCTAATTCCATAATTTTAAGGAGGCATTATTTGCTGCAGATTTTCCACAATATTTCTGCCAGAGCTTCTTGAATGATGCCCAAACTATATTCGTACTGGTTGGTTCCAATCTTTAAATTTCGTTATCCAAGAGGTCAATGCAGTAGGAGAATGAAATCAAATTTTGGACAAATATTGACTCTGTTAAGACTAATAGATAAATGATAACCTGGGCAACGCTCCTAAAGTTCTAATAGATCTTTGGATTATGATTGCCAGATGAAGTCGTAATGTGAGCGTTCGGTCAAGAGTGACTTCCAGATATTTGACATCCGACAGCAGCTTTGCACCACATCCTTTCGAAAACGATGCTTCCCAATATCCCAGTTGTTATAATTGTTACATCATCAGCGTAGCCAACAACTGTGTAGCTTGTGGCATGAAGATCTCGTAGTAGACCATGCACACCTAAACATTGCAGCAAAGGAAAAAATAGCCTTCCCAAATTCGGTGAAGCATAGATTTCCCTGATCTTGAACGTGTTGCAAATCCACACGGATCCCACACCTTTCTAACAATTTTTCCCAAAATTTATTGGGGAACTGAAGTTGGACAAATTGTCTCGAAAGATTTGACTGGGCAATCGTATATATCACCTTTTCCCCTCCATTTTTTTTCTTCACTTCACAACACTTACGCTTACTTCTTGATAATGGATGAATTAGAGATCATAAAGCTGTTGTAGGTTCATTTTAAAGCTCAGAAGTAGACAAATCTTTCGACCCAACATATTTCATTAACCATATGACTTTTTTTGATAATTCTAAACTGCCTTTCCCTGTTCACCGTCAAATTCGGCTACAACCATTATGGGCTCACTAATAAAAACAAGATTTATTACTATTTTATTAGTTACCTCTGCAAAAAAAAGCTTTTCTTAACGATCTTTAAGTACTATTGTCTGTTCAGTCGTCTACTTTTTGAGATCAGTCTTTTATTAATCGTTCTTGCTACAGATCCCAAGAAAAAAATTAACAGAACATTATTTTAAACTCAAAATCTTTAATAAAATCTATCACAATTTCTCGATAAAAATTTACTTAATTGGAGAAACGATTGAATACGACAATAACTTCTAATTTTATTATTTCAGTAACGGACGTAAATCCAAACAAACTCCACTTTCTATATCGATGTTCCCGTAGAGATCGCCCAAGGCCGAAGTGCTGCGGTACCAAGTGACATCTCAACTGTCTCCCGGGTTGACAGCAGACGAAGGACCACCCTGTGACCCGGAGAAACCGCCGTCTCAAAAGGACCGCCTCGTTCATCTGCCTCAATTTTAGACAAATTGGAATCTATTTCGACGAACGCAAATATTTGTATTTTGTACACAAGCATGTTTGGTAGTATTAACCCCCCCGAAGTAAAGCAAATAAACTGCCTGCTGTCTTGTACTCGTAGTTTTCTTTGCAATATATGTATTTAGTAAATACCTGAATTGCGAACTGTGTTTATGCGTAATAAACAAGATGTTTATGTGTGTCAAGGGGACCGTAATAAGTCATTGATTAATTGAAATTAAATACGATACTTAGTGATGTAAAGATAACCGCATCTCCGACAAAATGCTTCTGTTCATGTCGCTTAAACTAAGGAGATCGTATTGCATTTAATTTAATTACGCGGAAATGAATATTCTGCATCGGTTAACTTTAATGCTGTGGTAATCTTCAAAAGGATTATGCCGGGTATGATTTATCGGAAAATCTATATGTAATAATATAATGCATACTTAAATAAAAGAGTTAAACTATTCAGTATTAATTAAAAAAAAAATTGAAGTCCAATACTTAATTATCCAATTTCTTTAAAATCATTCTGGATGAGCATTGCCTCTAAATGAGGAACACAGAGGTAATTGAGTTTTCATAAACTACAGTCTTTAGATCTGAAATTTATGAAACCGTTTAAAAGAATATCTTTAACGGTCACGAAAAAAACTTGGTCTTGGTTAAAAAATAAATTTTCTTGCACCATCCAGCAGCAAAATTATTTAGCAACGCATATCAATGTTACCAAAAAAACCAAAACATAATTGATTCCCAAAACAGTGTCATATTAGGCAGGTATTAGGATAAAATGGCCTACGCTTACAAATAAATATTTTATTGACTAAAACAAAAATATTCATAAATTCAGAACAAATTCAAAATTCTCTACATAAAAAGGACCGTATCAAAATTAAACATCTCCACGCAGTTAACAAATGTATTCTTTTTTCTGGGCGAAACGTCCGCCAAATCTGCATGTGCCCATTTCTCACATGTTTGACACTGGAGCCCCACGTCGCCTGGTTTCCTTTATGAATATAACCCATTGCAATAAATGCATCTTCGACAACTTCTTCAATTTCTACCTGTTTATTTGCACCTATCCACAAATTCTTCATAACAGCTTTCCGTTTCGCACTCCGTTCCAACTTCATACGTTTTCTCTCAGCTTTAGCTGTCAGGTCATCAAGATTTGGTGATGAATTCACCCACGGTAGTTTCTTGATGCTTGCGAGATGTTGATGTATTGGAGGCCGGAACAATGTCTTCAACAGAAACTCGGCTTATGTTTAAGTTATCTCCATTTGCTATTTTGGCAGCTTCTGAAGTGTTATTTTGAGGAGGATTTAGCTGTTGCAGCAAAAGGTGTTCAGATTCATTTGAGACAGAAACGTCGGTGATGGCAGCAGCAGCGAACATCAATTCCGGAAAAATGTTTGCGTTGAAAAGGTGAATTCATATTTGTTTCAATCCACTGACAACATTCTCCATGGTTGCACTTCGTTCGTATGCTTCGCAGAACAACTTTACTACCTAGTATGCTGTAACGGTGTGTCCCAGGAGGGGAAGCTATTTTTTGTTTTCTTTGGATCTAAATCTCTCACATGACATAGGTATGTCATTTTAGACCATGGCGACTGTGATGTCTCTGTAACAAACTTTACCACCCACTCCACTCACACTAGACATATTTCAGCAGGAAATATGAGCACATTTTAGGCTAGTTTCCCCTAGAGTTAGCTTAGTATTGATTATTTCTAAATTAATAAGGGTGAATTTTATTGACAGAGAGATTGCAACGGTCTAGGGTATCACCAACTTACCATTCTTTAACTAAGCAAAAAAGTTTGCCTTTCGGACTCAATACCAGCATGGTGTGTCCATCTGGTGCATTTCTAAGGAAATGCAAATCTTCGAAACACCCCTTTGAAGGTTGATTGAAGGTGAAGGTTTTGCTGCTTACGACTTACCTACTAAAATTCAGCAAACCATTAACCACCGTCGTTTTCCAAAAATGAGTATTACCAAACATTGTAGGCTGAGGAAAAAACAGAAGAAATTGAAATAGCAAGCAAGTCCTCATGGACATATTCCAAATGAAGATATGGTATTATGCGTCCCAAAAACATGAATGGCATTACTAGAAGCTCTAATGGAATAAGAAAGGAAACAAGGAAGTATGTTACACGGGCAGAGGAGAGACAACAACTTAGATAAGAACTTTCTAGCTCGTCAGACATTTCATTGCAGTTGATTCCAGAGCGAGCGAAATACTATCTCGGAATCAACCTTGACAGACTGTAGTGCTCTTAGGGTAGCCTGGTTGCCAGACAAGCAGATTGGAAGATGGACTGGGAGCTGATGGCGCCATTGGTGGGTCGCCATTAAGTTCTACATCTCTTCAAATTCCAATTCCCGTTCCGTTCGACATTTTAGAAGCATCCACAAACCAGCGAGACGGGTTTTTCGAAAGGAAAACTAGGATGTCCAGAAGGACAGACTATCGAATTTTGACCCGAAAGATTTGGGAGAACAGAAGGTCTGTACGCGCTTCGTACCACACACTCTGACTGAAAAACTCCAGAAGATTGGAGAGTTCAACATTGCAAAGACATGTTAAAAATATCCCAAGTGGATTCGGCAAGCACTTCATCCATTGTGACTGGTGATGATGAAGAGTGGTGTTTTCAATACGAGCCAAAAACAAAACATCGGAGTGAGACATAGAAGTGACCAGAAGAGCTAAAAGAGAAAAATTAAGCTTTCAGACGAGCAAAATCAAGTCAATGCTGACCGTTTTTGCGGTCTCTCTGTTGGAAATGTGTCCATTGTATCCCCCACTGAAGCTGAAGACGGGCTTGTTAATCGAATTCAGACTCGGTATATAAATGTTTATCTGAATCGTAAAATATCAAAGACTGGACGTAGGGTATTGTGAAGAATTTTAGAAAATAGTGATTCAGAAGGTGAAGATAGAAAATAAAGACGATGGGGTGGGAAGAAGATAATGTTACCATATAAGAAGAATTTTCAGATACTGAAGAAGCAAATTTAGATTCAGAAAATAGTGATAGTGACTATTGTGTGCAAGATAACACAACATTATTTACATCTAAACCAGGATTTGAATGGAAATCTAAACCACCCAAAAGCTCGAGACGAAGACGTCATAACATCTTCAAGCTTCATCAATGGAGTTAGGTTCTCAGGAGGAGGAGCAATTTTTGTGCACGAGTTAGTGACATGTCTTGACAAGATTACCTGTAAGCAACAACTTTCTATTCTATCTTGATATTAAAAAAAATATTATTTTTTGGTGTCAAAGTAGCCCCATGATCGAGGCTACATTGGCATGGCACTGTTTTATACTGGAGGTCAAATTAGTACCATTCGGGGGCTAATTTGACACACAAAAAAATGTTTTTTATTTTACAATATTTTAAGGGGTTAAACATTAAAAAAAAAAGGTTTTTATAAAGCCAGTATTATTTATTTAATAACGGTTATAATAATGTAAAGAAAGTGGCAGGTAACAAAAAACGGTTACGCTAACAAAAACAATATTCTTTAAATAAATGGTTTCTTTTACTTCTTTATTCATCATCATCACATCTTGGACAATCAAACCGAGGAATCTTGGAGCCCTTGCTACAATGTCCACAAACCCAATACTTCCAATTGATGCAGCAAATCCAATTCTTTCCAAGATAGTCTCCAAAATCACACAGGCAGATCGAGCAGAGGTTTTCGTCTTGTCCTATTTTTTCTCGTTCACTAATCTGTTTGGAGGATGAATTTGAAACCAAATTTATAAGTTGTTCCAGGTTGTTCTATGTTTGTTCTATATTGTTCCAAAATTTTAGCTTTCTATCATGTATACTTAGTGAAATAAATGAGAAAAACAAATTTTCAGCAGTGTGAACTTAGCCCCCTCCCCCTCTTTGTACGCAATAATATACCTGGACCAACTTTCAAAATTTTGAATTTCGTAAAAGAGGCGTTACTGAAATTTTGTTTTTCTCAATTATTTCATGAACTACACATGATAGAGGGCTCAAATTTTGAAACAATGTTCAGAACAACTAGAACCAACTGGAACAACTCTCAAAAGTTAAATTTTGAAAAAGGAGGGGTTAGCGGAATTTAATTTTTATTAATTATTTCATAAACTACTAATGTGAAAAGGTTCAAATTTTGGAAGAATGTTCATAACAACTAGAGCAACCTGGGACAACTGTCAAAATTTCGAATTTTGAAAAAGAGGGGGCTGACCAGAACAACGGATTTTTAGACAATTTTTTAGTATTTTTTGTCCAAGATTCTGGAACAATTTAGAACAAACCTAGAACAACCTGGAACAACTTTTAAAATTTTGAATTTCGAAAAAGTGAGGGGCTAACTTCTCGCAGGTCCAAAATGTGTCAAAGTAACCTTCAATGTCAAAGTAACCTCTGTTTACGGCATTTCTGTAAATGAAACCGTAGGATATATCAAAGCATTTATTGCAAACCATAGTGTGTGTAGAGTCTCTAATAAACAAGCAACTGCATCAAAAGATATCCTCAATAGCGAAGTAATAGTATAAAAAAAAAACCACAATGTTTCACGAGAAAATATTAAACACCAATCCAAAAGAAAACTGAAAAATAATACAAGGGAACTGCAAAATAAAAATAGAAGCTCAATAATAACTCATGCTCCTGGAAAGAACCAACTGGAAGAGAAAAAAAAAGACAAGAGCCGTAAAAATAAAATTAAAAGTTAGCTGGAAGTAACAATGTTACCAATTAGAGTTCATCGACTACAACAATAAAACATGAGATTTCCTTTTGGATATTTTCAATCCCATAATCCCAATTGCAAGAAATTAGAAATAAACCTTAGAAAATAAAAATCTTTAGTTACATTTCAAGCAATTTTTCGCTAAATTCAAACAAACAATAACGTTCATCAACCTTTTTGTAAGATTTAAAACCATATCTTTAATCCCAACATGAACGTCCGATCTTATATCGATACACTTGCAACCGTTTCCAATCCCAAACAATAAATAATATCGAACAAAAAGGAAACCGCAATGTGGGAAATCGAAATCTATACAATTAATCGAGCTTGAGCGGTTCCTTTAATGTACAAATTCAAACCAGGAACCATCCCCTTATTATCACCACCTAGTTCATATTCTCACTTCATAGTACGAGCTACAGAAAAAAATATTTAGTGAATATAAGGTACCGAACGTAATCTGCAGCGGTGAGATTAAAAGCGAATCACCACAATTGGAAGATCCGAAGGACGGAGCGAGAAAGAATCATATTGAATGCCCCCCTAACGCCCATCCTTTTTTTGTCTCTCTTAAAAAAAAATACATACACATGATGTTAGTCTATATATGGCTTATGAACTAGATAATCGTTCCTTTTGGTTCTCTTTGGCGGCGCGGTATTTTCGGTGTAAAAGGATGAAAGTTTTACTCTAAGGTAAAGCCCATGGTGGAAAAGGAGCCGGGTTTTACATTATAAGGATTACATTGCAGGTATCTGCAGACAACATCAATATTGCGGACAAACGGAGATTGAAAAGATCGGTTTCAGCTTATCGTGACTTAAAGAAGCACTTATAGACGTACACGTATATGGTATAGGTACTTTCGATTGAGATGGAAACAGCTTGCGGATTTAGTTTAGGTTTATTTTTTAGTTGTATAGGGTTGTGTAATGAATAAAATCATATATCTTTTGAGTTATTCAAGTTTTAATTTAGAAATCTTAGAACGATGTCTAGAACAACATTCAAAGTGTAATTTTTTTCTTGCAATGAGAGAAGGTGCTCCATCTTTTAAACCACCTCCCGATAAAGTTTTTAAAATGTCAAAAATTGTGTGTCTTAAATGTATTTAACAGCCTTGTTACAGCACCATTCCGTTGTTCATAGTGCTGCGCTGTTAATCATTTTCCTCCCAATACCGAATCATGAATGGAGAAAACTGCAAAAAAGCGCTACTCAAACTCAAAAAACGAAGGAATTCAAATCAAGCTTTGACGACCTATTTGACGTTGATCATCAGGATGCCCTTACCAAGACCGCTGAAGAAGACAGGCAAGTTTTGTTACTCCAGAGAGAAAAAGGATGCATTTATTTATTATATCGCCACCATATTTTAGATATTGTTTTAAAGGAAGTTTTTAATTGCAAAATATGCAGATCCACCGCTCCTCAATCAGAAATTTTTCGAAAATCCTAGACCGGGTGGTCTAAGCTAGACAAAAATAAATACAAAACAGTTATAGAAGATAAAAATAAGAAATCCGGAACAAATTTCAAATTACCTTTTTGAACAATTAAAAATTCGCCAGCCCAAGGATGATTATAAAGAATTCATCTAACTTTGCCTAATTTATTTAGGCCTACCAGTGGCAAAAACTACTTTTAGAGTACCTGGAGCTATTCATCACTCTAGATGGATGGCACAGGCCATTTATTGCCTCAAAATATTCTTTTCAGAAATAAATTTTCATTAACTGATTTAGAGAGAAAGGCTATTGAAGATATTTGCTTATTTATAATCAATATTTATATAAAAACATGGTTTTACACACACAAGCCCGCTCTGGCCCCCAACCAAGACCTACAATTACCAAAATCTTTTTCTCAATTCGGAGCAAGTTGCCTTTTCATTTTTCGATGATACTTTGGACAAAAATGTGAAAACAAGTATGGTTAGAAAATTGGGGGGGGAGGGCAGGCGAAGAAGAAAACGATGGTGTAAAAATCAACATTATTTAAAAGCTGAAAAAATAGTGGAGGGTTTAAGAGCAGTTAATGACACAGCTGAGCTTGGAGTAAAATTAATCCAAGACTTCAACTCATCCTTGACAAAAGATGGAGAACAACGACAGTTTTTAGTATCTGAATGTAGTCATCTTTTTTCGGACACTTCAAAAGCATGGAAATTCATATTTGAGGATATTCACTACGACCTGAACTCGTAAATGCTAAATGCAATTAAATCTATAAGTTTTCGCAAAAAGAAAATAATTAAATTAAAAGTTAATAAGAATGAAATTTTCTATCAAATAACACTCGAGCCTCCTCGAACACTCCTAGAAAAAAATGGTTTCGATTTTAAGGACGAAAAACTATAATTTTTTTTGAAAAACCGCCTTTTTTTCGTAACTTTAACCTCAATGCGGCACGTGTTAATATTACCAGATTGAGCTTGAGAAACACCTTAATCACCCCCTCAGAAAATTGAACTGCTTAAAATACTGAAGGGTCGGTTAATCACTGCGACGATCGACCAGCTTACCTAAACGATTTTTCAATTCTGAGCAACTTCTTCTGGACTTGTACGGAAAATAAAGGAGGACAACTATGAGAAACTAGAATGTGTCAAAAGCTTTTTAATACAAGAATTAAGAGACGTTCTTTTGTTCAACAAAAAATTGTGGTAGGATTTAGATGTGGATTACTATTAGTCAAAATTTTACTAATCGCCTACTAGATTCCATTATAATTTTTCAATAAATAATAACTCCTTACCAGTACTTTCTGATTTTATTTTTTGATTCTTTTCTATGGTCTTCCATCTTTCTTCCCAGGCTTGTCAAAAATTCCTTAGCCCTTAAATATTCTAAATAATTGACGAGAATTTAGTAAAAACCGCACTTGTCCAAAAATTACTTTTTTTACGAATTGAAAAATCGAAAAATGAGACAGCGCGGGGTTTTTCAAAATGGGAGTTATCTCGAGGACAACGTCTTGAAATATCCTTTATTATTATTAGCCCCGATAAGTAGGAATCTTGTTCGTTTTTGTCATGCATCTCGAAGAACCGCGAAAAAAGCTATTGTCTTTCCTCAATGGTGGTTTGTTGAAGGCATTTGTATTGTTTACATCTATTACATATTAAAAAAAAATTAAGGAACTCCCTAATTATATTATTTTTGTGGACTTTCTTTTTTCCTATTTCGACCAATTATTTATATTTTCATCCAGTTTGTTTGTAACTGTGTAGGAATATTTGTAAACAATAATCCGCGCACGTAACCTGACAAAACAAATAAAAACACGTGCATTTCACTGTCCTTTAATAGATGGAACAATTATACTAATTTCAAGAAAAAATGGACAAGTGTGACTTTTACCAGAAACTCGTCAATTTCTATAAGGAATCTAGGATGGGTAAGATTGTCATCGCAGAACATTGATGGTTCTTCTAATTTGGGATCATTTCGTCGTCGATGGATCTTTACCCTTGATGGTGGACGATGAGAATCAAAGCCAGCCGGATCACTCACAAGTGGATTTTCTCATCTTTCAACCCTTTCCATGGTTTTAATTGATAACTGGATCAGAAAATTCTTTAAGGATGGTTCTTTGAGATCTTCTCGAAGTTGACTGATTGATTCTTAATTCCCCAATATTACTCCTCTACAGGGTGTTTCATACTAGGAGGCGAAAATTTAAGGTTGCGGGTAGAGAATTTAATTCTAAGCTAAAAATGTTTTTATTTTTTTTTCTAGGGCTACACTGCAAATTCAAAACATTCTTAATTTTGTTAAGATTTCTAATAACTTGGTTCGACGTTGTCAGGCCTGCATCGCTGCTGGTGATGGACTATTTGAACACTTAACTGTGATGTGAAATGATAATGTTCTTCTTTTTTTCTGTAGGGTAGGGTGGGCCACCATAAGACATGGGCCACAATGAGACACCGATATATTTCCATTTAGGTATACTATTGCCATCTGTGGATTTAGTCAGACGAATAAACTCAACCGTTCCAGTTACTAATATAATTCTATGCACTATTTGATCTCTCTCAGTCGAGTTGTGATTGTCATTAGGTGTGTATTGAGTGAATTTTTTTCCATTGTGTATTTTCGATCTTCTGTGTGGAGAACCAAAATAATAATCAAGGTAAAGTATTTATATCATTTTTACTACTGATTAATAAGCTTTGTTTTAAACTAAAAAAAATCTGCTATTTACTAATTAATAACGGACATAACGAAACATTTTGTAAACACGTGCAAACGGGCTACCATGAGACACTGTCTCATGGTGGCCCATTGAAACAACGAAGTTCAGTAGGTTTTAAAAATTTTCAGATGTCACGTGGGCGGAAAAGAAAAAGTCAGAAAGGTGTATTTCCAGAGAAAAGTATGAGGAGAGCTGTTCAGCAAGTATTGGTTGGGGAAAATGGAGTAAAGGCTGCAGGAGAAAATAACGTGTCTTTTCAAACTCTGCAAAGGTATGTTAAAAAAACACGAGAGAGTCCAAATACACAGATTTCTATGAAAAGTAATTATACACATAGACAAATATTCACTGAAAATGAAGAAAAGGAGCCAGTGGATTATATCATCACCTGCTCAAAAATGTGCTACGGACAATCAACAAAAGATACACGTGAGCTGGCGTATGAAATGGCTAGAATTAATAAGAAAAAACTGCCGCCAAGTTGGGAGAAAAATAAAATAGCTGGTATTGATTGGCTACAAGGATTTTTAAAAAGACATAATAAAGAATTAAGCATTCGACAGCCTGAAGGTTGCAGTCTTTCGCGAGCATCGTCATTTAACGAGCATAACGTTCAATTATTTTTTAATAATCTGAAAAAAGCGTATGACCGGTCCGACAAATTCTGTGATGGTACTCGTATTTACAACCTAGATAAAACTGGTACGACTACTGTTCAAAAGCCAAAGAAAGTTTTGTTGGAGAAAAGAATCAAGCAAGTTAGTCAATGTACCAGTGGTGAACGTGGGGTATTAATAACCACATGCTTTATAATAAGTGCCAATGGAAATACTTTGCCGCCGGCAATGATATTTCCGAGAAAAAAAAATTAAACCTCACATGTTAAATGGAGCACCTCCCGGTACTTTAGGCCTTGCCACGTCAACAGGGTGGATGAATGGAGGGTTATTTCCATCCGTTATGAAACACTTCATACAATACAGTGGATCTTCGAAAGAAAACCCTACGATTTTAATATGTGATAACCATATATATATCACGTTGCAGCTTGTGTGGGCATCGCATGTGAACGCGCCATGACTCCATCAAATATAAAAGCCGGATTTAAAAAAACAGGAATTTTTCCTTTTGATCGGGAAGCTTTCACGCCTGATGATTTCTTAAGCTCTTCTGTCACGGATAGACAATTGCCTACTAGCTTAGTTTTATCCAATTGTGATCAACCAAGTGCCTCAACACCGACTGAGAACACAATCGTTGTCAAAAATGATGACCAAACTTCATCAGTTCCGTTAAATTTACGACAATCTTCCGACAAAGCCACTGATGAAATTTCAGCACCACTTTTTGTTAGTCCTCGAATGTTCAAAGGATTTCCAAAAGCAGGCGAAAGGAAACTAAGAAAGAGTGAACGTAACCGAGCTGTAAGTTTTATTCCCACTGACACACCCGAGAAGGATAAAATTGAAGAAAAAGAATTGGCGAAGAAAGAAAAAGAAGAGCTTAAGAAAAGAAAACAGGAGCTTAAGAAAAGAAAAGAAGAGTGCAAGAAAGATTTATTTTCAAAGAAAAGGAAGTTAACTTCTAAGTCTAACGTTAAAGATATATCCTCCGATGAAAGCGAATGTGAAGATGAAATTTCTTATCAAGACGATTCCGATGATGAAGGGTGGGCTTCTGAACTCGAGGGTCCAAGTTTTGAAGAACTCGTTAGAGATCCTCAACCTGATGATTTTGTCCTGGTACTTTTCAAAGCAAAAAATGATGTGTTCTTTATAGGGAAAGTAATAGCGCTACAAAAAGAGTCGGATGATATTAAGATCAATCAAGACGGTTGCAATCGTATTATAAATTCGAAATTAATTTTACCCAACTTAATATCCGCTAAAATGTTTCTTCGAAAATGTGTATTTTTACAATGTTTATGGTTTTGTACATTCCTATGAATAAAAATATATTTTTCATTGAACATGGCTAGATTATTTCAAAAATTACTTCTGTCTCATAGTAGCCCTTAAGTCGGGCCACTATGAGACGGCAGCGAAAAAAATAAATAATTAATATTCCCTCTATATGATACATTGGAATTGTATTTTTTGTATTTTTAGTGTAAGATGTTGGTAATGACCCTTCTTAACCCCAATAGTGCTCTAATTTGATTTCAATTAGTAAAATAATCCAACTAAACTTATGTCTCATGGTGGCCCACTCTCCCCTACAGACATTTCGCTAAACTCAATATTTTGTTAATCCTACACATTTTTTCTAATAAAAAATGACATTAATTTTGAATCTCCATAAATCTAAAGCAAGGCCCGCTAAAAAAAATAAAATAAAAACATGTTTGGCTTAGAAATTAATTCTCTACAACCGGAATCTTAAATTTTCGCCTCCTGATATGAAACACCCGGTATATTAGCGCCAAAAAGTTGTTTACTGTCTAGAGGAAACAGGACAAATTAAAAATAAAGAATTAGTTATCATAATTATCAACCCCGCCCTCTCCCAAACTTCTCCAAAATGCACGAAAAATGATTGCAATATCCAACAGAAAACATCAATTAAAATAAAAATTTTAATTAAAATGTCATTTAAAATTTTTTTCGCCCAAAAACTAATAAAATGTGTATTTCTCGGATAGAATTATTTAAATATTGCAATTTATTGAAATAAAAAAATTTGTCTAGCAGAGCGTAGTTTCGATCTACGGACCTCTGGGTTATGGGCCCAGCACGCTTCCACTGCGCCACTCTGCTCTCGCTGAAATGATTTATTATAACACATTGACATCTTTAATATTTAAATATATTTATTTAAAGATCAAAAATTAACGATTTTACTCAATACCAACAATAAAACTCGAAAAATTAAATCCCCTAAAGAAAAAAACACCAAACCAGATGCAATGAATTCTATAACATCACGAATGTAAGTGTACATATAATGCAACAGGGATTATAACTTGCGACACAATACTGGAGCTAATTAGATACTATACCCTTATATAACATAAATACATTTATAAAATGCATAGGGCTTACATCCGAAAGGATCAAAACACCCTCATTCATCAAAACGTACAGCGAATGATTCGTTACAAATAACCGAAATGCATCAGTGGGGTTTGCTTTATAGGGGTGTCGACCCCAATCCTGCTACATTACTACATGGGTAAACTTACATGATTACGTATAACTCATAACGTGATAAACTGTGGCCCACCCACGCGTCTCTATTAATAAAATAAACATTCCAGTATTAATTGTATCATATTCTGTATCTACATATGCCTAACTTCTAAATTTATTCGGTTTTAAACGCAGGTAAATTTAAGAGACGATTTTTAAAAAATTTCTTCCATCGTATTCAATTTGTGTTTTTTTTTTGTGCTACCGCCATCTCGCGTAAACCAATCCTTTCTATCCAAGGCAGGATGTTACGTGAGATGGGTTAATAACTTCGGGCTAAACACCATCTCATCCCAAACAACATATATATCAAAGGCAGGATCCCAACTTATTGACATTTCTATGTCTCGAGTTGATTTCTAACACAGATAGCGGTATTTGATCTTACCTGTCTCTCCTTTATACATAGATGCCACGTAAAGGCTTCGGTTTCACCTGTCCTTTATTTTGCTATCACGATATTTTATACCTCCTTCGCGACGGTGTTGATTTACTTGATGATTTATTCTGTATATGTATATATTTAGTAATAAATAAATTTTATTTTATATCTTGGGATATTTCGTGGTGGAATTGCAATGTAGGGGGTTCCTGTAATACGCATCAATCAGACCCTAACGTTTATACTACCTTACGGATTACAACACGATGCTTTTTCAAGCATTTCCCAAATAGAGATCGATCACCCTAAAGTAGTTTCTTCCTGTTTGTCAACTCATAATTCCAGTTCCTTTCAATTGTTCGGTTCTCGAGTGTCTATCGGTTGCCAAATGACAGAAATATGATTGCTCCGGTGGGTTAATACGATATAATAGCTTGCTTCTTTCTCTCTTTTTTTTTGAACTATAAAGGAAAAGATGTGCAATTTAATAAGCTACAAATACTCAATTTAAAATTCTTTATTCAAATCCTTACTTATGTTGATTTTTTGAACAAAAAGATCAGTCACAGTTAGCATAATCTTATAATGTAGTATTATTAGTTCCAGGGCTTCAATTATTGTCATTAGAGTAGAACATAAAAATGCTTCCCTAAAAAGCCAAGATAGCTAGAAAAGGTAACTACATTCGCTGAGTCTATGGGAAGTGTTTGTTGAAACACATTTCACTGTCCCTTCAGTCTTGACCGGATAAACCTTCAGCTGGTTTTGTTACACTTTATATCCTTATCTCTTTAATAGTACGTACAAGGGGTAATTGAGACAATTGAATTTGATCGATGCTTCTTCCAGGCTTCAGTAATGTCGGAAACGTTTTTGTGGGATCGTCATTCCCGTAAAATATTTCAGACTTTACCAGTGTGACACTTTCGTTCCCTACAGATCTTTTGATACGAATTCGTTTAGCCTCGCTAGTTCCAATTAAATTTTTGAAGGCAGAAGATGTGTTTTGGAAGTCGTGAACTGACCAGTCATGGCTTAATTTTCGATCGATTCCAACTTATAAATATAACTCCCAGTACTTTTAGGGATTCTTTATGAAGCTGTGCTGTTTAGTGATTTTTTCAATTCTTGCGAAAATTCGATCAGCAGGCAAGATCGAATGGCCTCTTACAGGAAATGTTATGTTTATGGATTTCAAAGTTCTAGGGGCATTTTTATGTAACCAAATCATAACTCCATGTATCATACAGGGTTTCCACGGCCGAGTGGGACATAGGGAGAATACATATAAAATCGGTTTTCAGCGAATATTATCTCCCTAATACTACTTCATCCAAATTTAAGTGCCGAATATTATAACTGGGTTAACAATGAACATTTCCACAATCATAGTACATAGAAAGTCATTTTAATAAAGCCCAACATATGGCACGGTTTGTTTAAGGTTCGAATCCGAGAAATGAATTTTATTTTTTTTAAATCTTGATTAAGTTTTGTTGTTTATTTTGACAAATGATTCGTCGTTAGTAACAATTAAAAATCGAATAATATAATAGCACGTGATCATTTTTGTTATTGTAAAAATTCATTATTTACCTGAATCCTCAAAATATTGAATTTGAAGCATTATTATTGAAGATAAAAAATAAGAAATAAAACTAATCTGCCGGAATTCGAACCCTAAACAATCCGTGCATTTGCGTCATTAAGCCGTCGTGTGAACCATTACGCCACGGACGCTTGGACTAACTCACATGTTAATAAAAAGCCTTATTAGGAATTCACGTACAATAGATTTAAAAATAATAATTTTTTGGCTTTATTAAAATGACTTTCTTTGTACTATGATTGTGGAGATGTTCATTGTTAACACAGTTATAATATGCGGCACTTAAATTTGAATGAAGTAGTATTAGGGAGATAATATTCACCGAAAACCGATTTTATATGTATTCTCCCTATGTCCCACTTGGCCGTGGAAACCCTGTATATGTTTGTTTGACAAATGCCTACTGGACAAAATGCGTTTTGAATATCAATTAAATATTCGGTCATTGATAAATACGGAACAAAATGCTCTATAAATGGAAAATATGATATCAGAAGGTGTTTTCTATTTGTTTGTTAGAAATGCAACACTACCAACATCTCTAAAGTGAAAATTTTGGACAAAATGCTTTTTGAATGTCAACTCCTCAAGTTATGTGAAGGTTTCAACGCCAAACCAGAAGGAATGCATCCTCTCCAATGCTGTCCCTGAAACTCTTCATCCAATTTATTACCAACCATTAGAGTGTTGCCTGTTGAAATGCCTGGGAACTTGTTCTTCTCACCTGAACTTGGTTCCTCTACGCGTAACCAGAAATTTTCCTCTGGCAGCCATCAATGTCTTTTCTGCCATAAAAAGTATCAAAAGCAGACAACATCAAGAACTGGGGAGGGGGAGGAGGGTTGAAAATAGTAAATTATGCTGCAATTTTTTACACTGGCTGGTTTTCAGTCATGTTTTTCTGATGACGTTTTAAAGTGGAGAGTATCCTTGCCACGATATAAAAGACCGCGCTTTAACATTTCGGACGAACATTCTTCATCCTGTCCTTCTGCCTTAAAAAGTATTGGTGTTGGTCGATACACGTTGACAGCAAATTTATCTGCCTCTATAGATGACAGGCGATTACTGTTGCCGAACTATAGAGTTATTCCTGATTTAATATTGGTCGATACACTTTGACAGATAAATTATTCTGTTTCTATAAACGACTATATAATATAACTATTGTTCTCAACCTGTACGGTTAGCCTTAATTTAATGTTGGTAAACTAAAGCTGACAGCTAAACTACTCAGCTGTTCTGAAATACAGATTTTTTTATCTACTAATGGTCATATTTATAGTCCGTGCTTGAGGTTGTGTTGATGCTTGTCGTAAATGTCATTACAAACGATTACAAAGTGATCTTAGACACGTTATTCAGCAAGAGTTAAAATAATTCTGGCTAGCTCGTTCATTTAGAAGATTTATATTACACAGGACATCTTACGATATTCATCAATACATATTTTGAATAAACAAAGAAGCACAATGCGAACCGACTACTTCGTTAAGTTTTGGGGGTTGGGTTGCTCAATGTAGGATCTCTTAAAGGAAATCGTGCAACTAAATGATGACATCGCTCGTTTTAGTTTTCCGACGTCCTCAAAGATCTATAGACGAAGTCTGCGCTGATAAGTGTATGGGTATCCGATTCTCCAGGAAGTATAATCCTTCGCCAACGAAGATTGTCGTCGGGGGTCGGAGGTTACTGTTGCCACAAAGTTTCTGTCATCCTTTTCTGTGCCGGAAAAGCTCTTTGAGCTTAAATATCAAGCTTTTGATATAGAAGGCGTTTATCCCATCTATTCTAACTAACAGTGTCCTCACCTAGTGCAGCGCCAGCAAATCTCAAGTCAAAAGACTTAATTACCTTGAATTATCTTGACTTGAACATACCGCCTCTGTGCGAGTATGCTCTGGCCCTGGTTTATCTGGTACTTGGGAGAGTTAGATCCCGGAAGGGCGCCACCTCGTATCACGACGCACAGGATCCTGGAGATGGGGAACTAACGTCCGGCCGAGACTTGGCCATCCAGTCATAAAAATTTGTTAAAAATTTTGTTAAGCCAAAAACTTTTTCACCTCTACAGCTGTATAACATCGGGTTCCATTTTTGCATAAATATGCAGCCGGGTCGCCTATCATACCACTCTGCATTCTGCTTTGCACGAAGTGCAGTTTTCCGGGCCCTTTTCCAGTTATTACTCCCAAAATCGTGAGAGATGTCCGATGTTTTACGGTTTGGCCGTCAAACATAGATATTTGGATTTATTACAATTTGAATTTGACTCTCAGTAATATTGCGGAATTAAGAATCAATCAGTCAGCTTCGAGAAGATCTTAAGGAATCATCCTTAAAGAATTTTCTGATCCAGCTATCAACTAAAACGATGGAAAGGGTTGAAAGATGAGATAATCCATTTGTGAGTGATCTGGCTGGCTTTGATTCTGATTGTCCACCATCAAGGGTAAAGATCCATCGACGACGAACTGATCCCAAATTAGAAGAACCATAAAACATTCTATGATGACAATTTTACCCATCCTAGATTCCTTATAGAAATTATTTAGAATACCCGCACCCTCAGCTCGAAGAGCTGAGTAACAGAAATTAAAGGATTGAGGGATTTTTGTCCAGCCTTCAGAAGAGAGAGGTAAGACTATAGAAAAGAATTATTAATAAAATCAGAAAGTACTCGTAAGAAGTTATTATTTTCAAGCAGAATAACGTATAATTAAAAGCAATCTCGGTGTAATGTGTAGAGCAAACAGAAAGGCTTGGGTCACTAGGCAGATCTTCATTGAGTGGATGAACGAGCTTGCAGATCCTACCATTAAGAAATACCTAACGGAGAGAAGCCTGCCACTCAAAGCTGTGCTTGTCCTTGATAATGCACCGGCTTATCCGCCAGACTTAGCAGATTCTTTGATTGGGAATTTCGACTTTGTTACTGTCAAGTTCCTTCCACCTAACACTACCCCTCTTCTTCAACCCATGGACAAACAAGTCATAGCGAATTTTAAGTTTATACAAAAGCTATTTTTCAGAGGTGTTTTGAAGTCACCACAAACACACAGCTTACACTTATAGAATTCTGGAAGAAACACTTTCATTTTCTGTCGTGTTTAACTTTGATCGAGAAAGCTTGGCAAGATATGACACAAAGAACACTAAACTCTGCTTGGAGGAAACTGTGGTCCAAATGTGTCCAAGATTTTGAACCTGTCACTGTTGTACCTGTAGTAGAAGAAATCTTGCCTTTGGGTCAGACATTGGGACTGGAAATTGATGATGCTGATGTGGAGGAATTGGTTGAGGAACATAGAGATGAGCTCGGCACCGATGAACTGCAATCGCTTCTCAGAATGGAGTAGCAATAGAAAGCTGTCATGGATATGTCTTCTGGTAATGAAGAGCAAGGAAAACACGTCTCCTCTACAGTCATTAAGGAAATGTGTAATACATGGGAGAAGCTTCACCAATTCGTTGAAGAGACACATCCAGATAAGGCAGTAGCAAGTAGTGCCATTAACATTTTAATGACAGCGTTATGTCACATTTTCGACAGGTTTTAAAACGCAGGGAAAGGCAAATACCGATAGACCAGTTCCTTATAAAAATGACACCGACTACATCGCAGTCAGAAACTGCTGATAAAGATCAAGCTAGTCCAAGTGAAAGCAAACCAACACAATAAAAATACATATACATATGTACATGTTTGTGAAACATTTTTTTTTCTATTAATCTACTATATTATGCATTTTTACTAAAAGTTCTACGCTGAGGAAAGAATTAATTGAATTTGTATTACATATTTATTCTTGTGAAAAAAATTGTTTCTGTTCACGAGTTGCTTTTTGAAACGAATTAATCACGTAAACCGAGATTCTACTGTGAACATCAACATCAATGAAGAACAAGCAATTGAGTCTAGAGGTAGAGACGCTATATGAAAATGAATGTTGTACTCTGATTGACAAGTGGTACAGAGGAGAGTACTCCTAGGACTTGTCTTGAGTCCTCTTCTTTATTTATTTGACGCGAACGATGTAGTATTTTTAAAAACATATCTTTAACTTAAATGTTTTCGGGGAAGCCTCGTAGATACATACGAGGGAGCGTTTTTATATTCGCGGAATGAGCGGGTTGTAGGGGGGTGATTAGGCGCATTGAGGGTGTGGCCTGTGCACCGACTCATAATTAGTATAAATGGGAAGTTTCATTGTTATTAGACAGAAATTGGACTCACGTCTGACGTTCAAACTTCAAGTCGAAAAAACTATAGGTCAATTCAACGCCGCCAGAACCCAATTGTACCCGCTGCTCCGCCCAAAAAGCGACCTCTCCCTGAAAATCAAGATCCTCATATACTGCTCCTTTCTAAGACCAATCATAACGTACGGCTCACTTACGTGGTCCAGTATGGCGAAGTCGAACTTCGAGAGACTTGAGACGCTGTAGAACCGGATCCTTCGCCTGGTAACGGGGGCGCCGTGGTTCGTCAGAAACGTGCAACTAAGAGAGGACCTGGGAGTGCCGTCTCTAAAACGGCACGTACTATACCTGGCCAACAGGACCATAGAAGGCATCCAAAGATCGGATAATCCTCTCATAAGCCGGCTCGCTGACCTTGACCCGGACAGACTCCCGCTAAGAGTATAAGTGAGAAGGGCCCTTGCCATTGAAGATCCCCAGCCATAAAGATCAAGAACGTAGAACAAAGAACAGCCATACTTCATTGATTCCCATAGTCAAAGATGACTAGCGAAGTGCCAAGAAATCGAACACCCCGGCCAGAAGGGCCAAGCAAAAGACGAATGAGGGGCTTAGGAATGAGAGAATTCGGCCTCAGAAGAGAAAGAAAGACCGCAGTATTAGACAGTCTCAGAGCTATCGTCAACCAAGTAACATAATCAGGAGTGAAAAGTGAAATATGGAAAAAAATCGAATATCGTGCCGTTATAAAGTTCCTTACCAGGCAAGGAAAATTAGTCGCGACCATAATGAATGAGATGTCATTGGTTTACGGCGACTGTTGTCCAGGAAAAACCATGGTGTACAAGTGGCATAGTTTATTTAAACAAGGAAGGGAATCCCTTGAAGAGGACCCGAGGCCGGGCAGGAGCATTGAGGTGACCACGCCAGCACTTATCCAAAAAGTTGAAAAAATTGTACTCGAAGATGCTCGACTAAAGAAGAAACAACTCGCAGAAATGGTTGGAGTATCCGATACAACAATTTTTAAAATCCTACACGATCATCTCGGCATGTCTAAGGTCAGCGTAAGATAGGTGCCGAGAATGCTCACGCCGCCGCAAAAACAACAGCGCGTAGAGTGTTCGCGTGCATTTTTCGACCTCTGTAATGAAGACAAGGATGGTGTATTGAGTCGAATTGTTACTGGGTTCATCATTATGAATCTGAGTCCAAACAAGACTCCATGCAGTGGCATAAAAGGGCACAGCGCCTCCCAAGAAATTTAAAGTGTCACAATCAGCTGCGAAACTCATGGCAACGGTATTTTGGGACTCGGAAGGAATATTGTTGGTTGATTATAAAGATAAAGGTGTTTCTATAACCGGAGAATATTACGCTTCAATATTAGAGCGACTAAAAGAAGCCATTAAAGAGAAAAGACGGGGAAAATTGACGAAAAGTGTGCTGCTTTTGCACGACAACGCGCCTGTCCACAAGAGCCGCGTTGCGTTAGCTGCCCTGCATAAGGTGGGCGTCGAAATTGTGAATCACCCACCCTACAGCCCAGACCTGGCCCCATCATTTTTTTATGAGGGTATAAATAAATTAATTGAAAAATGTGAAAAATGTATCCGTCTTGCAGGTGAATATATTGAAAAAGAAAAATAATTTGGTTTTTTTTATTTCCATCCTTTATCCCCCATTCCGCGAATATAAAAACGCTCCCTCGTATGTATATTTACTTTGTATTTCATTCTCATTATAAATTCGTGCTTAATTTATCAATTTGTAATTAAATTGAGATTAAAACATTAAATTTAAGCGAGCGATTAGACATCCTTGTCGATCATCAATCCTCATATTTAACACGCGTATACATAAATGAAACAACATATCATTAAAAAGAAATCAACATGATCCGACGCTTGAACCGTTTAGGAATTAAATATGCATTTATTGAGATTGCGAATATCTAAATCTATAATACGTAGGTAGTACTTCAATCAAGTATACACGAAACAGACAATAGAGATAAGATTCGATTGCAAAAGACATTGTTTTGTAGGCGATAGTTACGTGTTCGTAACAGAAGAATTCCGAGCAGTGTCGTTGTATACATTCAAGATAAGGAAACGCCTGTATCATAATTAATTAGCATCGAATATCGTATGAGTGGCAGGGTAATCGGGAAATTTTAATTAATGCTTGTCAATCCATCCGTATACCGGTCTAATTAAAACTATAAGTTAGTTAAGTATGTAATATACTTTGCAAGATAAGTAGTGTAGTAGATTGGATAAAACATATATTAGGAACTCGTGTGCCATTTTAATTATGACGCCGTTTTACAGGTAATTTAACCGGGTGATGGCGTAATCGAGAAATTTAAATAAAAAAGGGAAATTACGTATTACAAAATGAAGAAAACAGTAGCGTGTATACGACTATAAAGATTGATTATTTAATTATTCTTCGCCGCCTTGAATATCTCGGATTATACAAGTTTAAAAAGGCTAAATTAGTGCGAGCAGCAATGAAGAAAAAGCTAGTGGAGTAACATTGAGGACTACACAGACGCACTAATCTCCAACACCGAAAAGAATACGCGTTGGTAGAGTCCTGAAAAGTGAATAGCGTATAATTTTCAATAGACATAATGTAATAAGCGGCGTAATACCAACAGTAGATCGTGGACGCCGCCATAACTCATAATGAGTGGTCAAAAGAGAGGGACAGCACCAGAAAAAAGAATGTGTAGAAAAGCCAGTAGCCAGTGACTATTGAGATCAAAGGAAGCGGTCAACGTTTCAAGAAAGCAGGATGACTGTAGAATTCTTCACAGATCACTATAACGTCTCGTACTATATATAGAGGAATACCGACGCTTTCATGAGATTACATTCGTATGTGAAATTCGATTATAGACGAAACATAAACAGGAGGCCGCTTGTTGTTAACGCAAATTGATGGTAGCGCATATCGTAACGGAAGCTTTCCCAATATGTTTGTCCGTCTAGTTGTATACAACGTGGTTAATTAGCGAGGATAAACTTACCGTATAATAGATAATCTGTTCGTTGTGGTATCATAAAATGCATTTTCTTAGTATTGCTTTAAAATGTTTAGCTTTCATGTTAAATAGAATGGAAGGCGGTAGATATTTTTAAAAATGTCTTAATTAAGGGCTTGAAAACTGGTTATAAATAATTTTGATGTTTGATACGCGATGCTACTAAGATAAATTTTTACATCTTTAAACACTGCTGAAATAAAAAAATTAATTTTGCAAATTTTGGTATGAATAAGGTGGTGCTCAAGATATTTATTCTTTCAAATCAAAGAAGTTTGCAGAGGATGGTACAGTCAGTAGGCACAGAACGTGATAGGGTCAAATATTGTAGTTACAGAGTCCCCAAACAATTTATGATAAACTTTATGATTTTAAAGTAACGTTGCCTACATTAGAACTCCGGAGTCTACAAGTCAAAGAAGAGCCATTAGCTTCAATAAAGTAAATGTTGAGTCATTTTATAAGAATTTAAGTAGCGTTTGGCGGCTCTTTTTTCAGCTTTTTCAGCCGCCCTAACAAAATGCTCTCTGAAAGTCCCATCGAAGTACACTCCCAGGTACTTAATGCTCCTCTTTGGCACGATGTCTGTCTCACCTATTTTGAAGGTCAAGCCGCCCAATTTCTTTTTGTGTGTCACGATGAGGGCTTCTGATTTTTCCGGTGCCAAAACTAGTTGGTTCTCTCCCATCCCCAGATTTAATAGTGACGCTGGTGTGGCATCTCTTCTTGAAGGTCTAGTCTTGTGGAAACAGACGCTAAAATGTGAGATAAAAAGTTTCGGTCCCAATAACGATCCTTGCGGCGAGCATCCCGTCGGGATGCTCGCCGCCCATTTTTATTGCAAAGATCGTGCACCAGTGAGGTAGTAACGAATAAGGACTGTTATATTTGCATCAATTCCATTTTCCTGACGATCTTGAACAGTAGACCATCGTGCCACACCGACTCGATCGCGTGGGCGATATCAAAAAGCACGGCATTCGTGGGGTACCTCAACTCCAAATCTTTACCAACCTCCTCCGTCAATCGGAGGAAGTTGAAAGTCGGCCGACATCCCCTGTCGAAATCCAAAGATCTCATCGACTAGGAGATTACCTTCGATGATGAAACCACACAATTTTTGCCAGGATACTCAAGATCTTGACAGGTTTGATAGGAGGAGATTTATTGTAGTTACAGAGTCCCCAAACAATTTATGATAAACTTTATGATTTTAAAGTAGCGTTACCTACATTAGAACTCCGGAGTCTACAAGTCTAAGAACAGCCATTAGCTTCAATAAAGTAAATGTTGAATCATTTTATAAGAATTTAAGTAGCGTTTTTGAAAGATATATACGAGGGCGGGTCAATACGTCCATGACTTTTTGAATGAAACACAGATTTTTGCTATTTGGGAAAGGGTTTAAGAAAAAGGTTAAGTTTTGCTAGAGCTAAATTAAGTTAAGAAAAACAAACACTAAATCACAACAGATCAAATAAATAAACCAACAACTAAAAAATATTGATACATTGAAGAAAGGTAGGCGAAGAAAAACAAAATCAGTTGAGTCTTCTAATTCTGAGCAATTTAACGAATACTAAGAAAGAAATTGGAAGAATATGGATTCTGACCCAGATTTTCTTTTAGCCGGTGGAAAAATTCTTTATGAACACCATGACTAGATCTCGTGTCATGTGTCAATGTGGATCATTACCCACTAAAAAGCCACCCTCTGCTCTCTCTTACTGCTTCCATGGAACTAACTCGTCGATTTCCACATCATGAAAGCATTAAGCACCTTAATCTCGTACTCTATACAGTTTGACCGTTCCTTGCTTCGCGTTCTTTTATCGTCATTATTTGCCGAATCCCATGTTGAATCCTCTTCCAGTTTTCCCTTGATTTTAGCATTTCGTCTACCATGTTTTCTGGTGTTATCTCTAGACCTAAACTGATTCCGGTTTCCTCTCTTATAACACGCCATCGGTTGTATATAAAGATTGTGTGCGCTGTTGTATCAATATCGCCACAATATAAGCACTTGTCGTTTGACACTTTTTTCTGTGCAGATAAGCTCGAAAGGCCCCATATCTCGTTAGCACCTGAGTGAGGTAGTAGTCTATATTTTTTGCCCAAACTTGGATGTATGGTATTAACGTTTTGGTCCACTGACCCCTCAGGATATTCCTGCTCCACCTCTCCTGCCAGGTATCCAGGGTTTGTTCTCTTAGTTCTTTGTGTGAACTTAAGCCTTTGCCTTTGTACATGAGCACCCTTTCTACCGCAAGTAGATCTATGGGAGGAGTTTTAGTAGTAACCTGCAAAGCCACGGTGGAAGCGGTTTTGTATGCCCTTATTAGCACTTTTCGCCGCGCTCTTTCCATTAGAAGGCAATTTCTTTTAGTTTTTAAGGACTCTCCCCAGATTGATGCACCATATGGAGTGAATCACTCCAACAAGGTCAGGCCCGCCGATGTTGGGCATTATTCGGATTAATTTGGCGGCTCTTTTATCAGCTTTTTCAACCGCCCTAACAAAATTCTCTCTGAAACTACCTGCCCCATCGAAGTACACTCCCAGGTACTTAATGCTCCTCTTTGGCACCTATTTTGAAGGTCAAGCCGACCAATTTCCTTTTGTGTGTCACGATGAGGGCTTCTGATTTTTCCGGTACCAAAACTAGTTGGTTCTCTCCCATCTCCAGTTTTAATAGTGACACTGGTTTGGCATCGCTTCTTGAAGGTCTAGTCTTGTGGGAACAGACGCTAAAATGTGAGATAAAAAGTTTCGGTCCCAATAACGATTCTTGTTCTTCTTCTCATTTTTATTGCAAAGATCCTGCACCAGTGAGGTAGTAACGATTGAGGACTGTCATATTTGCATCAATTCCATTTTCGTGACCATCTTGAACAGTAGACCATCGTGCCACACCGACTCGATCGCATAGGCGATATCAAAAAGCACGGCATTCGTGGGGTGCCTCAACTCCAAAACTTTACCAACCTCCTCCGTCAATCGGAGGAAGTTGAAAGTCGGCCGACATCCCCTGTCGAAATCCAAAGTTCTCATCGGCTAGGAGATTACCTTCGATGATGAAACCACAGGATGCTCAAGATCTTGACAGATTTAATAGGAGGAGATTTATCGGCCTATAACTCGACGGAAAAGAAGGATTCTTGCCTCACTTATGGAGCATGAGGACACTCGCATATTTTCTGATATTGGGGAAGATTCGATGACTCAGGATAACACTCAGGGTCTTGTTCATTGTGTTGTGTTGTGGTTTTCTTTTTAAGAATCGCTTTAAAAAGAAAAAAAAAACTTAAAAAATGCTAAAAATAACGCCCAACAATACACCCTGTATACGAGTAAAGCAAACTCTTAAAATTGTTCATAAAAAAAAACATTCTTTCACGGAGCAAAATCTTCATGTCAGAGTGTCTTCGGTTTTCATATCTTTATTTTTTTTATTTTCCTGTATGAGTATCGCTTGAACAGGGTACGACGCTATCTAGCGTATTTGTCGTGTATCATGTAGAAAGTTGACAGGTTGACAAGGACAGTTGGACCGGGACCATCCTCGTTAACCTAATATCCCTTTAGATAATTAGATTTTTCTGCGGCAACTCCACGAAACAAAACAAAACCACTACCTATACAGGTAAAACACAAATATTATTAATCCTATATAATAACTACCTTTATATAGGATATATTGCATTTATTATATCTATATACAAAGCCGACAGGATTACGTCATATAATCAATTGTCCATCTGTCATTGTTTCATGTGCTTTGCTTAAGTTTTTTTTTCCTCTCTTTCTTCTTTATAGGTATTCATGCATCTTCAATACGTGTATATATTTCTTTTATTATAATCAAGACTCGAGGTCCTAGCGGTCGCAGTCGGCTCATTAAAGAATATGTCTTCGCGCAGAACGATGATGGATGACATGTTTTTATCGAAGAATCGGTATGAAGGAACATCATGCCTTGCACCGTTACTCGGGTGGTCTACGCTCGTATAATTTGTATCAATTTTTTTCCTTTTAAATCGAAAAGCTGCCGCGATTGTTGATCTAACGCAATATTTAGCGCTACGAACGATTATTATTAAAGCGAATTAAATAGAGCATGTCCGCGTAGTCCACTGCGATTAACGTTAATAATCTCGAAGGTTTATAATAGGTGTGTAAGATTTTTTCCCTTAAACCTGTTTAGAATAGACTTCATCATTATCACCGCACCAAACAAACCGCCAATTATATAAAAGATTATTAAGATACCCGTTTTTACAAAGGAAACTATTTATACATCTTTAAGTAGGTACACCACCTTCTGACAATTGTTACAAAAAAAAGAACGTCTTAAAAGTATCGTATACCTCAGAATAACAATTAGACAGTAAGCGGTTTTTGTCGAAAATCACTGTAGGATAATTAGAAATGGGGACCTCCCACGGGTCCACTTTGCGGACGATACCAAATCCTCTCCCAGGAAATATAAACGTTAGAAAAAGAAAGCGAGATTACCTATTATATACCTGTGGCCTCCTGCAGAGTATCCATCGGCCTCTGGAAAAGAACTACTGATAGCGGTAACCGCTCACGCATATGATTGTTATACCAAATAGTATAAAACTTGGACTGCTGTTATTTGCTACCGTTTTTCTCCAGACAGCTAACGATGAGGAATTTATTCATGAGTTACTGTAGCATTTTATAATTACCTTTCAGTTCAATTTCTATTGCTAAATAAACGAAGCAACAATAAAACTGCTTATACGTCAAAAGGTGCTTAGCCTGGCCGTTTAAGAAAAGGAATTATGATATTTTAAGAAGATTAAATGCTACCGGTGTCAATTTTTCTGAACGGTAGCTTATTGTTTCATCTTTATACTGTTGTTAACGAGTTTCTACCATTTCAATACAATAAACAAGAATGGGACATTATTATTACTCAGATAACTGATTTATTACCACTACCTCTCAGATTAGCGAATTAAAAGAAGTGCTAATGATGAAATTTGCAGCAAAGAGATAAGGCAAAATGTCCCTTCTAAAATAATAGACAAAACAAAATATCTATATCGCAAGAATCAGTTGCTGAAAGTATCTTTAATCTCTGTTTAATTATTTATATATCCTGCGTTAATTGGCACCCGAGCAGGGACGATAAAGTCTTCTGAACCAGTTATACGAGGTATGGCAGAAAAGTAATGAGACTGATTTTTTATTTACCAAAGTTTCAATTTGTTTCAAACATCAATGTTGATGATATATGGGGCGAGGGGTATAGAATAGCGATGAGGCACTTGAGGAAACCCAGTCCACCCTACAACCTATCGGTACCGAAGAAAATTCAGATTGTGCGCGAACTATTCATGATCACTGAGGATACCCCTGTCAACATACCCAAGAGAGTAAACGACGTACCGGTGTTCGAGAAGCACGAACTGATGAAAGCGGCGGGTAAGATCAAGATAGGCAAGGCTCCTGGCCCGGACGGCATATCCCCAGAAGCCGTGAAACTGATGGCGGAAACTGTCCCTAGTATGCTCTTGGAGGTATTCAACCAACTGCTCAAAAGGCAAGAATTCCCTGTCATTTGGAAGGAAGCCCTGGTAGTTCTCATACCGAAGGGCAAGCAAGTGGAGTCATCGACTGCGACGGCGTTCAGACCTATATGTTTAATAAGCGTCATGGGAAAACTTCTAGAGCCATTGGTTAAGGAGAGACTAGAGGCGGAGTTGGAAGAACTTGGTGCAATCTCGGACAGGCAGTTCGGCTTTAGGAAGAAGCGGTCCACGGTTCACGCTGTGGGAACGCTGGCCCAAATCGCCAAAAACTCTGATAAGAAATGGGTGGCGGTGGTGGCGTTAGATATCAAAAACGCGTTCAACCGGGCTTCCTGGAAGAGAACTATCGCAGCAATGAAGAAAATGGGAGTCTCGGGATACATTGTAAATATTGTTGAGGATTACTTTAACCAACGAGCGATAGTTATTAATAGGAAAACTAAGCTGATGTTGAGTGCCGGAGTACCACAGGGATCAGTCTTGGGTCCGGTACTGTGGAATATACTATATAACGGAGTTCTAAAGGTCGACCTATTGGACGGTGTAACGAGCATCGCATATGCTGACGACTTGGCCCTGATAGTGGAAGCGGTAGATGCTAGGGACCTAGTATTTAAAACCAATGAATCCCTAGAGGCAATCGCAAAGTGGTTGGATAGTAATGAACTAAAAATCGCTCCCCAGAAGTCGGAGGCGGTGACAGTTAAAGGGCCCCGTAAGAGAGAGAATGTGCTGTTTAACATCCTAGGAACAAACATTATTCCGAAAAAAGAAATTAAATACCTCGGTGTGATAATCGATGAAGGACTGTCTTTTGGAGCACATCTCAAGTACGTGGTAGGCAAGGCGGAAGCTACACTGTCGTCTTTGGTAAAGATATTGCCAAATATAGGAGGTCCGGGGAGCAACAAGAGAATGGCCATAGGTGGAATCATCCAGTCCCAGGTCTTGTACGCAGCCCCCGCTTGGATGGAGCATAACAAAGTACAGAGACATGCTAGAGAGACTCCAAAGAAGGACTCTGTTGCGGGTGGCAAGCGGGTATAGAACGATCTCGAAACCAGCTATACAAGTCATAACGGGAACCCCGCCGTTCTCCTTGCTTGCGGAGGAGCGGTTGACACTTCACAACATGACATCTGGAAGCTCTACAATAGCAAAGATGAGGGAAAGGCTAAGGACATTATCCAAGTGGCAAAGGTCCTGCAGCATGTTGACAGCGAAAGCGGAATGGACCAGAGTGCTTATCCCTGACATAACACAGTGGGTACAGTGTCAGCACAAGAAGTCCGATTATTACCTGACGCAGTTCCTGTCAGGACATGGGAACTTCAGAAGCTATCTAAAAAGAATGGAGAAAGTGAGCGATGACAGCTGCCCATACTGCCAAGGGACCGATACTCCTGGACATGCAATTCTGGAATGCGTCAGATGGACTAGTAGAAGATGCATGCTAAACACACAACTGGGAGAGAGAATATCACAGGAGAACATCGTAGAATTGATGACGGAAAGCGAGCAGAATTGGATAAGGATACATGCGTTCATCAGAGAAATTCTTCGCGAAAAAGAAAAAGGCGAGCGCGAGATAGCGGCAAGAAATAGATAACAGAAGGGAATGAGACAACCTGGTGCTGCCGATGTATACCGTTTGGTGATTCCAGCGCACCAAGGAGATGGTGAAGTAGGGGGTTTTAGCCGGTAAGAGTCCGGCACTTCCTGGTTGACAGGAGTCCATGAGGATTTCCCCCTACTATAAAAAAAGACATCAATGTTATCCCCTTCAAAGTAGTTTCCTCGGGCAGCTATTTATATACCGATGGAGAAGCTGTTCCCACTGTTGGTAGCTGTCCTGGATGTCTTCAATCGATATTGTCATGATGGAGCATCTATTTGTCTGCAATGTTTTCTGAGCCTTTCAAGGACGTTTATAAAAAACTTGGTTGACAGTTTGTCCTGGAGGAACAAATTCTTTGTGGATAATTCCCCTTTTGTCAAAAAAAAAACAAATCAGCATTGATTTAATCTACGATTTCCTCATTCGAGCTTTCTTTGGTTGAGGTGAGTTTGCAGGGTGCCTCCCTTGACTTTGCCTTTTGGTCTGATTCATGACATGTGATCACAGGACTAAAGAAATCTTGCTCATTAACGATTCTGTCTTGTTTTTTCGAATTGGGCGGTTTTTCGGCACAATTTTGGCATGTGCAAATGTTCAGTCAAAATTAGTAAAGTTGTTTAGATTATCTTTTACAGTTACTATCGTAGTCATCATATTTTAACAGTTCTAACTCTCAAAATTTTTAATTGTGACAGTTGTCAAATCGCAAAAAGTTATGTTTCTTGTCAAATTTAGCCATCTTAGCCTTTAGCCTCTTAAAACATACCTGACAGCTACAAAATCAATTATTTTTTGACAATGTCAATTTACGTACCTATCGTAAAATCGTAAAGTTATTGATAAATGTAAAATTTTAAAGAGAAGTAAGCTGTAAAAGCAATTATACATATAGTTACACAGATTTGATCATCGTAGCTGTCAAAATACAATTGACACATATAAAATTGTATTTTTGTTCTATTTTGACATTTAAACTAGTTATTTAATTGTAAAATTAATTACAAGTGTTGTATAGTGTTATTTTTTTCCCTCATTTGATATTTATAACTATCAAAATTTTTGACAGCTGTCAAATGCCAAAAAAACGATTTTTCACAATTTTAACGCTTTAAACTGCAAAAGCAGTTATTTCCTTTGTTCAGGCAGCTGCCAAATTGTAAAAGCAGTTACGCGTTACGGTTTTAGCAGATGTAACTGTCAAAATATTTATCATATCCGCCAAGTTATGTCTTTTTTTTCAGATTTGATCATTGTAGCTGTCAAAATGCAATATGATTAATGTGAAATTATAAAATCTCTTCACGACCGTCGTTTACTACGTTGAAGTCTTCCGTGTGTTGTCGCGTGGATAAGTTTATACTTGACGTTTATTACTTTTCTGTCACACCTCGTATATCAGAGCTAGAAATTCGAAAATTGTTCAAGTCAATGTTGATTGAGTGGACTCCGCAATTCGAGAAGTTGCTCAGAATCACTTGGTTAGAAAAATCTTGGTCTTATCTCCCCAGTATCTTGCCTGAAAAACAGTCAACATTTAAAGTTGTCAACACTTCAAAACGCAAATTTAGAAGTTTATTATTTAAAACTAACACAGAAATGATTGTTCTATAGGCTCTAGTGCAGCCAACATAATTGTCC
Organism: Holotrichia oblita; assembly: GCA_023690525.1. Lineage (NCBI taxonomy): Eukaryota > Metazoa > Arthropoda > Insecta > Coleoptera > Scarabaeidae > Holotrichia > Holotrichia oblita. Next base: position 144,602,855 of record CM043018.1, on the reverse strand, counting down.
AAACGTTAAGGAGTACATCATAAGCTACATATAAGTCCATTGGTGGAAGAAACTAAGAATATTGTTTTAGCTACAATTCTGCAGGCCTTTGGCAAAACGTTTGCAACAATATTGCTTCATTTTCATAGCAAGAGTATGCAGTATTTAAGTATGCAGTATTTAATAGTTGAAGCGGCTTTAAAAAAGGCAAGTTAACCAAATCATTAAATTCTTAAGTAAGCATTCAAGAGCATGGTTGTCAAACTGAACCATAAAAGACCATTCAGGATGCTATTTAGATTGAAATCCTGGAGGACGAATCACTGGTCTAATAGGTAGATGGATTCAGTACGGATATAGAGGTGGGAATTGGAGTTCGAAGTCCAAACAGCGATCTCTCAAAGACCTTAGAGTTATCATAAAAGGAGCAAACATTTATTTCTAGAGCAGCTGGACTTATTCTGCTTTGATTTGATACTACTCTGAGTGTAGATTGATCTGGGAATGTTACCTAGTATTTCATTGGATCGGATCACTACTTGAGAGTCCCCAACCCCCTCCTCCGGTTAATCCAAAAAAGAAGTCCAACAATTCCAGGTAAAGGAAAATCCAGCGAAGAAATTTGTTTAATATCTCTCCTAATAGAAACAAAAAAAAATTAGTTGATTTTTAACTGCCAGAACTAAGAATGCTTACGGACCTTCCAACTAAACATTGTTCTCTAAAGTAACACCAAAAATAAATGGACATAGCGCATTAAGACAGACATTAAGATAGATAAAATGAGATAATCCATTGGATGGCTAAGTAGCCTGCTCCCTGTTATCCAGACCATTTGGTCTAGCTTTGCCTTCTTCATGAGGCTTTCTAGCCTTGTCCGGTTTGTCTTCATGTAGCTCGCCCTATCTGAGTATGCTTCGCCAATACACTATAGCCTCAATCTGGCTAAAATCCCTCGCATTGGCACAAGATGTGCTGCGAGGTCTCTTATTCTGTGTCACAGATTCTGCACATAGCGTTTTCTGCCAGGCCAAGATTGCTCATATGCTGCTTGAGTCTGTTATATCCTGTTAGTAGACTTAGTACCAACATGACCTGATTAGTTGATCTAAATATTGTAGCAACATCTCGACAACAAGACTTCAACAAGATTTCCAACGATATGGCAATTGAAACTTTTAAGAAATTAGCAAGCTGTGACAACCGAGGATAACGAAAAATTTCTTTTTTATATCACCAATATTTCGCTTAATTATTAGTTCCTAACCACAAATTTCTTGGTTTTGAAAACATTTAATGTTGTACTGAAAATTGTTCCAAGGTGGTATCCTTCTAAATTGCATCGATCGTAAAAATAAATTGAGAAGAACCGAATCTTGATACAGCCTCCTTTTTTCCATAAAAATTAAACTTTCGAAAGTTGTGACAAGTCGTTATGAACATTCTTCTAAAGTTGTTTTCATTCTAAGTTGCAGGATTCATAAAATAATTACGAACAACGAGATCGTACTGCCACTTTCTTTTAATTTAAGACTTTAAATTGAAACGTTATTCCAATCATCTTTTAATTCGAACTCCACCCCCTCCCTCGCCCCTCGCGCTTCTCCATATTAAAATTTGAAAAAATGAAAAACAACGGAATCAAAGAGCAAGTCAAAACCTCAAATGCGATGTCGAAGCTTGCATCAAGGAATTTTTCTCAGAATTGATTCGCCTGTCTGAAGTCAGCCCCTCCTTTCCCCCTCCCCCACATAATTTTCCCAATTTGTCCGAATTTTTTAAGCTTTTCCAGTTTGTTCAGGGTTTATTACACATTGCTCTTTTTTTTAAATTCTAAATTGTCCCAGGTTTGTTTAGTTGATCGAAGCATTGACCCAAGATTTCGACATCACGACTTGAACAGATTCTGCATATAGCGTTAAGCAGAAAGGGTACAGGATAAGGGGATGGCAAACTACGCTTTAGATCTCTCTATATGTGAGAGAGCTTGTTTAAAATTGCCTACGTTGGACAATTTTCACTTGAACATGTCAAATCCCCTAAAAAAACCAGGCCAGGAGATTTTTGAGGCAAAATAGCCACTAAATTGTGCTTTTACGTCGTCAGCGTTTATAAAATTGCATTTTAACATTTAATTTTTCTAATTTCAAAACAAGTAATGATCAGAGTGTGTTTCATTAGCGGCCAACCCAGTGATTTTTTCGAATGTGAGCTTTATGAGCTTTTCTTGTAGAAATTTGGCTTCCTAGCCGGAATCTTGGCATTGACCACATCAAGAAGGTTAATATCATAGGGCCTCTGTTCTGCTAGGGCTAGAATTGCTGCTCCGTTAGCATTTTTTTGCCTCTAAGCTGCGTGGTATGTTACCACGTGCGAGGTATTTGATAATGGTGTCGTCCTATTTGTGTGGCTCGGCTACAGTCGGAGCTACTGCAGAGGAGACCTGACCTGATCCAGCAAAGTTAATGTAGTGTGTTTCCCATCTTTATTCCAGAACACAGTAGCCATGATATTTTTAAATATCATTTTGGTACGCTCGACTTCTGGGGTGGTGGCTGACCGGGATGCTGCCATTCGGAAGCTGAATTTCGTATCTGTGGTATCCTATTCGGCACGATACTCGTCTAAAATTGATTGAGCATCATCAACTCTTTTCTTCTTTTCCTCATTAGACAGCAATTTGGGCACCCACCTTGCCAAGACCTTCCTGAACTGAAGACGCATTTTGATCATATGTTGTAGGCCGAATTTAGCAAAAACTAGAGCCAGTGATGATTTAGAGATACTGTTGCGATGTGAGCATTCACTGCCATTACAGCAATCAATTTACGTGTCGTTTCCATTGAATTATCACCTGGTTTGACAATGAATTTTTTCGAAACTATCCTTTTTCGAATAAATTTTACAATTCGAAACAGTGACTAACATCTAGAGCGTGTTTTATAGACAAATGAAACGTTATTTTTTTGTTTATAAAACTGTTAAGCCACAACTTAACTCAAAGTCAAATCATCAATTTATTTTAAAGAATCTATCATTTAACATTTTTTTACATAAATTTCAACTTCAATATCACGACAAAATTGTTATTGAATATCATTAAATTTGATATAAGGAGAAGTTAATGCAACAACTATTTCGAAAAAGAAGTACACGTGTAGTAACACCTCAAAACAATTAATCAAAACGCTCATCCTTAATGAGCAGAACGAATCATTGAATAGGCATTCAACACGTCAAATGATTTACGATGAGAACCATCGCACCACCACTGTGTTAACTAACTGTTCCATTCGGCAATTCATACCTAGAGTCTCATTATGCTCTTGTCTTTTTCTCTTGCAGAATCCTTTACACGACATATAAACAGTTCTACATGATCATATCTTTATAATTTCTGTATTCATATTTACGAATTAAATGGATTTTTAAAATATTACATGCAGAATAGAAACGTGTAGATATCTTAAAGGATATAACGAATAGATAAAAAGAAGCCGCGTATGCAGAGTGGTATTCAGCAGAATGTCGTTTGATCTATTATACCAAATAACCGCAGAATAAATCTCAACCCTTTAAGAAATATTCTAAATTCGGTCCTGGTTACAAAATATAAAGCAAAATGAAGTCAGTAGCCGTTCATTACAGACCATGAGGCAATAACAAACCGACATAGTAGGTAAATACAATAAAACCCGACGAATGAATAATGATATTTCTTAGGCAGCTTATTTGTTACACGTTGTTTAGTGTAAAGTTTAAGAAAGAGATATGAAAAGACAAGACTATGACTGGCACTAACTTTATCCCCCTTTCGGAAAGAGGAATATCCATACTTCCTTTTGAGTCCCGACTTTTTCAAGTTTGATCTCCTTTTTGTCTTTTTTGTATCCTTTTTCGTCGTTGTACAAGGCGGTGGCGATCCGTTTAATCAGCTTTCTACGAATTCGTAATTGGATTTCTTCTCGAGATAATTTCCGAGTATTCGATTATATTATTTCTATAGAATAAGTTTATAGATTCATAGCTACCTTATTTGTTGTAGTTTTATTTATATTAATTGCTAGTAAATATAGGTATAATCTGTATTATCTCAAATAAAAATTCTTTCTTAGTAGACTCGGAAATAATCTCTGCAAACAAGATTTGCTTGCATTGGTTAACATTTGAATAAATCACAATCGTAGTCTTTTTTTTTTCTCAAGGTATGAATAGTTTCCAAACGGATATATACCAATTGTTTTTCAATGTAACCGTAATCTTGTTATTTATGCTTACACTCAGTAATACCAATAGATTTTTTTGTTTGATCTTAACGTCTCAACTCACTTGTGCACGTTATTCTGAAAGGTGTTTAATCTCGATTTGTATTTAATAAACAACTAATAAAATCCTTTATGTAAAGTTTCACTTCTTAATCAGCGAAAGCTGCAACGTACTTGAAATATATTAAATTTATTTATTTGCTATTCTTGCGAACATAATTGAAGTTTGGTCCTACCTAAAATCCATTCTTTCCCAGCTTTGGTATAACAAGGTTATTATGCGTTCTTGATGATTCGACTCTGCTCAATTGTGACTTAAGTTTTATAAACAAAAAAACCCTCTGGAAGTTACTGACTGTTTCGAATTGTAAAATTTATTCGAAAAGGATAGTTTCGAAAAAAATCAAAACGCGTCTTCAGTTCAGGAAAGTCTTAGTAAAGTAGGTGCCCAAATTGCTGTCTAATGAGCAAAAGAAGAAAAGAGTTGATGATGCTCAATCGATTTTAGACGAGTATCGTGCCGACTAGGATACCACAGATACGAAATTCAGCTTTCGAATGGCAGCTTCCTGGTCAGCCACCACCCCAGAAGTCGAGCGTACCAAAATGACCTTGCTGGATTCTGGAATTGGCGCAGCAGCCCCGGCTGTAGCCGAGCCACACAAGTACGAGTACACCATTATCAAATAGGTACCTCACATGTCACGCACCCTAGAAGAAAAAAAGGATAAAGGAGCAGTAGTTCTAGCCCTAGTAGAACAGAGGCTCTATGACATTAACCTTCTTGATGTGGTCGATGCCAAGATTCCGACTAGGAAGCCAAATTTCTGCTAAGAAAATTGTCCATCTTATAAAGCAAATGTTACGTTCGAAAAGACCACTCAACTGGCTTGGCCGCTAATGAAACACGCACCCTGTTCGCTCGATTTGCCACCCTCTGATTATTACTTGCTTAGAAATTTGAAAAAACGCTGACGACCTAGAAACAGAATTTAGTGGCTATTTTACCTCAAAAAACTCCTGGCCTGATTTTTTAGGGACTTTGACATATTCAAGTGACAAGCTATTTTTTAACTCGTCTAAGGATTTTGCCTCTTGGTACTTCAGGGCCACATGACTTGTCAGAAACCCAGCTAGCAGTCTAAGGTCCCCTTTGCTGAAAGATAGCAACGATTCCCACTGAGCATGAAACGTTACAAATCTGCATGAAACATTTCCAAGTACTACATCCACAGGATATTATAATGTAATGTTGCATCAACTGTAATTTTGATGTTGCATTTCTATCATTGATACTAATTGTGAGTATGAAATGTTTAGGTAATGTTTCATGTATGATATTAATTCACGCTTGCGCATTGACAATTTTACCCTTACGCTACGAGTTTTGGATTTATCTTAAACTGTACTTTCAGTATGCGTACAACGTTTTGTAGTATACAAAAACTTAAAATATATTCATAACTTATAAAATTATATAAACACGTAACTTATATATACATATATAGAGTAAATAGTGCGTGATAAGTGAGTTAATTATCGAATATGAGTTCACTGCCACAGGTAAGTAATAGGTTGTTAACATAACCTTAAATATGTTGATAAGATTTGATAATGGAAAAGAGTATACCTATCGGTCATTTTCTTAAAGCTTGACTTATTAAACTGTCAGTTATTTGAATTTAACTTAATGCTCTACACGCTAACAGAAATTCATAAATATTGCGACCAAGAAAAGAATCTTTTATTTCTATATCACTGTTAGGCGGGAAAAGTAAGTGAATAGCCAACTCATAGAAGTTAGGTATTTACTTGGATGTTATGTTGTTGTTTTTTTTTTTTTTCACGAATATATTGATTCAAATAAACTTATTAAAACGTTGTTTTAGCTCAATATTTTGTATAGTTGTAATGGTAGATTAACTTATAAGTTAAGTATTATTAAGATTGCATTTATAATGCAATCTTAATAATACTTATAGGATTGCTGTAAAACCAAATGTGTAACAGTTACAAGTACACTTTCAAAATAACGTAAAAATAAGTAAATTGAAGAAAGTTATGAAATCAGAATGATGTTAAGGTTCTGCACTAGGAATAGGCTATTTCGCTTTTGGATTTTATTAATGCGTGGATATTACAACGCTGTCGCAGGTGAATCAAAACCGTTGATATGTATTGTCACTTCTCGACTAATTTCAATGTTTATATGTAATATTTGATACAATATATTTCTCTCAAAGCGTTACGCCTTTTGTCGAAATCAATGTTCGCCAATTGGTAATGGTGAGAAGTATTGCTGTCCTACGTTATTCTACAGTTAATACGTCACAACAACACTGTGTTTTTTATAGCGAAAATGAATTTAACCCATAGCAGAAACATTGTCGAATTGCAACCAATCATGAGCCACGTTACTTGTTTCAATTTCGGCATGTACAACAATGTTGCCCTAAAATATTTATTTTATAATAAAATGATTGATCTAAAAAAATTGACAGAAGAAATATAGCTTTATTATAATTTAGAAATGTCATTTGTACAAATGTCATTATAGAATATCAAGTTAAAGAATTATGCAGAGACAATTCTCAAACGACGCATTCAAGGCAAACGGACACCGTTACATGTTTGTCTCGCTCAGAGCAATAGAAATGGCAAATGAATTGGCGCAAAAATGTTCCTGGACAGGACAGAAGGAAAATTTTCAACTTCAAAAATTGAAGTTGATGCTCGTTTTGAAAGGTAAGTAGCCCCAGCCCAATAATAATAACTTGATTGAATTTATCTAATACAAATAGATATATTCAAGCATGCATTTTATTTCTTCACTTAGATACTGTAAGAAGATCCTACCTCTCCATGACGGATAAGGAATTTGAAATCATCGTGATGGAGTGGTTTCGTCATGCCAAAACAAGACTTAGTCGAGAAAAAAAATTATAATATGTAGTATATTTAAGATTAGGCTTATGTTTGACGTTAAGATACTAAGATAAACGTTTATATTTCTTTTATTTTTTATTTTAATTCCACTTGCGGGTTCTTAGGCCAGCTTTGAAAGAAACAAAACTATAACTGTGAGTTCGACTTTTATTTAATAATTTAAACTTCATTGGGAACAATCTGTGAAATATTCTTTAATTAAAAACAACCTAAAGACTAGAAAGCCAGTTTACTTACGCATACAAATTTGGCTTAACTACTAAAATACATTCACCATAATTTAGTTACTGTACCTAGTGATAAGAGAAGAGGTGATATGCCGCCCACAAGACTATATGGACGCATTTCGCCTTTCAACAGCTCATCACCATGTGAGTGTGATTTGATGGTCAAACTTCGGATGGATCTCTAGTGGGTTAATAATGAAATTATCAATAAAATATAAGGATACATTTTCAATATATAGAATATACATCCAGGAAAAATTTAAGTGTCTGAAGTGTAGTATATCATACACAAACATACACGCAGATTCAAAGAATATACAATTCACTTTGCTGTTAGTATTTATATCATATTATCATGCCTGTTGCATTAATCTGCATCCATAACATTAACAAATAATTTGTGATATATAGCTTCGTTGGTTTCCACGATTGATGGTAAGAGTGAAACCTTCCGAATATCACCGTGTCTAATTGTAAGTTAAATTTGACTTTTTCGTATATTATGGTACTACCCTGAATAGGCTAGTAACATATATAATTAAGCGTCAAAATTAACTTACCGGCATGCGGAAGGTTCTACTTGTTTTCATTCAAGTTTCTACAGAATTTTTAAGGTTTCTTGAAAATGTTATACTAACGTTTCTTGAAAATATTCTACTGACGTTTCTTGAAAATGTTGTACTGACATTTCATGAAAATATCGCACAGACGTTTCTCGGAAAAGTTGACGTAACATTTTCCAGAAATGTTACATTAACATCTTTTTGTAACGTTTCACTGAAACGTTATTTGGGTAGGACATAGGAGCTCTATGGAACATCACTGTTTCTTTAAAGGGAGTTACAATGAAACGTTATACAGCGCAATGCAATGTTATATCAACATTGAAACAATGATATTTTGCTCAGTGGGTTGTGCTGTCTTAGGCGATCCTGGCGTATTCTGCCAGTGGGAGACCTTTCTGTTGACTTCCCATTTGTTAACTGCTTGTTTTAGGTGACCCTTTTGCGCCCCACAACAGGGATAAGGTCAAATGAAAGGCATTTTTGCTGCTTCTCTGGAAAACTTATCTGCCTTTTCGTTCCCTGCGATGCCTTGATAGTTTGGAACCCAGTGAAGAGTCATTGAGTCCCACTTGCCTTAAATTGCATATACATTCATGCAGCAGACTGGACGCGTATGTGTAGCACTCACAGCCTTCAATGCCGCTTGGTTGTCCGTTGATGTACTAATTGTTGGGCCACCTAGATAAACTCGGAAAAGCTGAAGATCAAATCTGCCGTCTATGCCAAGAAGATTTAGAAACGACAGAACACATTTTAATTGCCAATTTCGACAAATTTTCCTGCACAACGTTCAATACCACCAAAGACTCAATGACTTCCACGCCACTGGTTAAATCCTCATTTAACTCAACAAATATTGTAGGATTATCGATTAAAGATTGTTCGCAAACGTCCTCAAGTCCTTTTCTGCCTGACATTTTAACGCAAAATAAAATAATGAGAAACAAATTAAAGATTACAACAATTCAATTGAATACAATAAACCACAAAGGCGACTAAAATTTGGCAACGTTGTATATAGTTTATTATATTTTAACGATAAACGAAATTTTGACTTAATTGACAGATGGTGAATCAATCTTTAAGATTTAGAGGTTATTATGATTATCTGTCAGTGTGACAGCTATGATTAACAATCTATATGACAGATCTAGAACCATTTTGCAATTCAATTCTTTATCTCCACGTAACGATGATCAAATCAAGAAAATGAGACCGAAAATTCAACTGTACTGTCACCTACGTAGATGCCAACAAAATCCTTTAGACAGGTAACGATTTTATCGACATAATGGCCAACATCCTGAGACCCAAAATGTCAAACCGAAGAGTTCAAACGAAAATAAAGGATTGCTATCTGCACAAAAAATCCTGAAACAGAGACCAATAATTAAACTCAACAATAAAGTACCTACAGCAAGACCTCGTTTAACGCTACATCGATTAACGCTAATTTGCTATAACACGATTTGTTGAAGCAACCTCCACAACATTCGAATCACCGAAGAAGCAGCGAATGCGGATACTGCTGCCGCTTCAATTTTCAAGGGTCATGAAAGGAGTTCTAAAATTTAGTCCAGCCATCATCTGGGAATTCAATAAGAAATCTTGGATCACAAGAGACATTTTTCAAAATTGGTTTACCACTCATTTTTGTCCATCTGTAAAACGTTATTGTGAACTAAACTATTTTGAACCAAAAGCTCTATTATTGTTGGATAATGCACCAAGTCATTCCATCGACGTTTCGAACTTAAACACTTGCATTCCAGTGAAAATAGTTTTCCTACCACCCAACACTACGTCGTTAATTCAGCGTATGGATCAGGAAATTATTACAAATTTTAAAGCATATTATTTTCGTCGTACATTTCAACAACTTATTGATAAAACAGAAGGAGGAGATAAAGAAACAATTTTGCAATTTTGGAAAAAATATAATATCCTAGATTGGAATTAACTAAAAAATGCGTGAATGGAGTGTGGAAGAAGATATGGCCGGAGGTATCTCAGAATTATCAACGAGAAGAGCCTATTGTTGATCAAATTGTCAATCTAGTCGAAACAGCAGGACTAGGAGATGTAGATGAGCAGGATATTGAGGAGCTACTGCAGATTTCTGGTGAAGGCCTTACCAACGACGACCTTCGGGAACTAACAGAACAAGGAATTGAAGAAAGCAAAAACAGTGGTTCTGAAGACAATGAACCAAAAGAAATGACAACAGACTTTCTTAAAAAAAAGTTTGGAAACAACCGAAATAGTAGATCAAATTGTAGCGAATGACCCAAATTTTGACAGGAGTGCAAAATCAAGAAGGGGAGTTTTGGATGCGATCGCCTACCGGCATTCTACTAGCGACAAATGACTCTAGACGATTTCTTGACCAAAAAATCAACATAATCAGAAGACCCAGGACCTTCATCACAAATATAAACTTTATATATAAATACGTTACAGTACATGTATCCTCAACATCATAAATTACACCCGATAGCAAAAACAAATCGACACATTTTTCATCAAACGTCAGGTAGGTGTGTGTATTCACCAATAAACGTAACAAATTGCCCGTGAGTTACCTGCTTTGAATACACCTCATTCACAACTCTCAAGTCTAATATAATCGCAGAACTGAACTGCAATACATACAAGAGAGAACATTCGACCGGCACAATAGGGGATCGTTTCGTTAAAATTGAAAAAATTACAAAACATTCACGTGTACAATATTCGGCGTCTCCTAAACTGTCAAAAGTGCGAACCGTTCGCTTATTGTACATAGATTGTGACGAAAACCTCGTGAATGATGTTCGACCGTATTTTTTTTTCAAGTTGACGACGATTCGTAATAATAATATTCAGGTGGTACAATCGCAACGCCGTCCGGGCACTTGTGTGTGAAAAAAAGGCGATGCCGATTTTTCACGCTCTTTTGTCCACGGTGTTTTATTAACGTGCCGCTTTATTTGCGGTAGTCTTTTTTGCTTTCTTTCGTAAGAGAGTGTATGGGACCACGCCTATTATGATTGATTTATTATAGTTTATTATTTCGAGGGATGAACAATTTACTTAACTGTTACACAAATTTTTTTTAGGAATCACGAGTTTGATAATTTTTCTTTTACTTATTTGTTTACAAAATTCGTTAAAATCATAGAAATTAATTAATTAATAATGCAATCGTATCTATTCTAATTAAAACAAATAAATAAAATATAAATTAAATACAAGATCTGTTTCTGAGCTGTCATCTATTGAGATAATTCTCAATTAATAATAAGAAATCAATGCACGTGCTGCCCTCTGTCGAGTAATAGATAAAATTTGACTAGTTAAGTAAACAACCAAATCTTTATGAAAGAAAACCTTGTGTCAATTATTGACAATCGAACATTAGACTACTTTGCAATAGATGTCTCTGTATGTTTCGGTTTAAAATAATTCTTTTATTTTTTGAAATAAAATAATTAAATGATTTTGCTTGTCAAAAATGAGAGATTTTTAAATTAGGCTAAAATTATCAATGTAGAACGTCTTTGAAACGTCTGATTGAAGCTTAAATATTTAACCAATATGTTAGGTGGGTTATGAAAATATGTATGGAATGATGGGTAATTATGAAATTCGTGCATCTTCAATAGTAGCCTAATTATCCTTTATACAAGGTGTGGCAGAAAAATAAAGATACCGATTTTTTATTTACCAAAGTTTTAATTTTATTCGTGATAATGATGATGATAAAAACACAAACTGAACAACTTGACACAATAATTGGATACAACAACTAGAACCGGTAAAAGTGAGTAGCTTGTTATATGCAGATGATGTGGTCCTCATAGAAAATTGCAGAAGAAAATCACAAAAACTAATGAATATCTGGGCAAAGGAAATAGAAAAGGTGAAAATGATTGTTGAATGAAAATCTAGATAATAGAGTTAACAGGGAAATTAAATTTAAAGATAAGACACTAGAGAGGGTAACGACAAATGACTATCTGGCAAGCATATTGACAGAGGATGGAAAAATGGACAGAGAATTAATAAACAGGGATATTGATATGGAGACAAAAATGCAAATTTACAATACAATGACATTGCCAATAATAACATATGCATGTGAAAACTGGACATTGAGGAAGAAAGATGAGTCCAGAATAAATGTAATGGAGATGAAACATTTAAGAAGAATAGCGGGGAAAACAAAATGGGATAGGATCAAGAACGAGGACATCAGGAAAATAACAAACCAAGAACCAATATCGAGGAAAATTACAAAAAAACCACTGAACTGGTACGGACATACAGTAAGGATAAAGACAAATAGAATCACGAGAAAAATAATGGAGACCGGTTACTCAAAAAACAGAAGAAGAGGAAGACCTAGGAGACCATGAGTGGATCAGATAAGAGAACTGGGTGAAAGAAAGGGAAAAAACTTAGAAGAAATGAAAGCGATGGCCAGAGACAGAAAAAAGTGGAAAAGATGGGTAGAAGAACCGGAACCAACATCCGACACCTGAAAAAGTATAAGGATAAGAGAAGAAGAAGAAGAAGTTTTTTCAAACATCAATGTTGTCTGAAGTCCCGAAATGAGGACATTTTTCAGTTTAGGAAAAAGTCACAGAGCCTGAGGTCAGGTGATTGGGGGGTTGGGGAAACATAGGAATGCCTTTTGAGGTCAAAAATTCTGTTATGTTGTCACGATGGAACATCCATTTGTCTGCAATATCTGGTTACCCTTTTTCTGAGCCTTTCAAAGACGTCTTTATAAAAAACTTGGTTGATAGTTTGTCTTGGAGAAACAAATTCTTTGTGGGCGATGCCTCATTTGTCAAAAAAAAAAAAAACAAATTAGCATTGATTTAATCTTTGATTTGCTCATACGAGCTTTCTTTGGTTGAGGAGAGTTCGCAATGTGCCATTCTTGATTTTACCTTTCGGTCTCAGGATCGTATTTTAAAATCCATGATTCATCACCTGTGATCACACGACTAAATAAATCTTGATCATTAGCTGGTACACGAGGTCTATCAAGGGTAACAGCGCAGCGTTGCCGGATCACTTGCAGTGTCGCCAGTATCATTAGTTTTCTTTCGATCTTCCTTTTCTTGCTCCTAATAATGGATGACCACCTGAACCGGGGAAATTTTCTCTTGTTCTTCAAGTTGAAGACGCATTCTGGACGTATCTGGCACCCAATAAGAAACAGTTGAACCAGCGCTGTTCAATCCATATAAAAAAATACTGAAAGAATGGTGATGGTTCAGAATTGTGTGATTTCGAATTTAGAAAGATGAGACTCTTGCTGGTTTGTTGCCATTTAGTTTCAATTTCATCTTACATTTAGATTTAATACCATTCTTGTTTCGTTCACGTTAAAGGATGACCTTGAATGAAAGGTAACTGTCAAAATTTCGATCATTTTTAGATTCAAACGGCGATGATAAGTTTGCGAATTGTGATTATCAAAATCACATATTATGTTGATATAGTATTATATTAATCACCCAGTTTACAGACGTCGTTCCTAGAAGAAAAAAAGAATCTACGATGCATACATAATCACAATACACGGGAGGATAGTTCGTGGTAAATCCAAATCATTTCCGTGTGCTGGGGGCCTCGAGGCATCTACGTGGAGATTTCAGTATCGAACGCGATCAAAATTCAATTACCCAAAACACATCGTGAAAGTGACTAATTGCATTAAGTTCCTTCCATTAGGAATTCTAGCCGTACTCGATATGTTATTTAATGCACCGTGAATATTAAATTTTAGACCTCTTGGTTAGCGATGTGCCTATCGATTTTGCTCTTCTTGGCTTGTCGTATTATTAATGCACGCACGTATAAGCACACTCATTGTTCGGAACGCACTGTTCCTATCTGTTTACACACTTAACCGTTTTAGTCTATATTAGATTATGAATTAATAATATTGTTTGTCTGTTCGTATCGTATATTCCTCGTATATGCTTATGCATACATCGCTTTCCCTGTCTTCTCATATACATATTAACGTGTTTGTTACATATTACTAAGAGATAAAATTGATCTCCTAATTGGAATATCGTCTGTTTGTTTGATTTCAAAGAGATTGTGTGCTGTTAAGTTCGCCGATCTTTGAAGACATGAAAACAATCGAATCATGTCACATGCAGTTAGAATCTGTACAAATGTTTACAACCACGATTTGGAAATTGTGCGATATATTATAGAGGCGGATACCATTAGTTTAATATCATTAATAATTTAAATGGGGGAAACTAATCCAATACAGAGGAAAACGAAGCAGACACAACGTTACAACGAATTGGAATTGGAAGAGGAAGATTAAGAAAAATTAGCTGCCTCTACAATAAACTAGATTACTAGAATGTATATAGATAAAGAACAAACTTTTTAAATTGAATGAAATTTTTTATAATCCCTGCTCGGGCGCCAGTTAATTAATTAATTAAGCAAAAATGGGCGCTCATTAAAAAAAAACTATAGACTCGATTTCAATTATTATTTTCTAGTGAATAATCTAGTAAAAGCTGAATGGTCGAGATTATTATTTAAATCAAATTCTATATTAATAATCACTTTGTTGCTGCCATGTCTGAACTGAGATATCATTTGCTTTTACATTGGTGGAGGCCGATGAGGTTATGGCGGTGGTATCTTCGATCAAGTCTCTATCAATAAGATTTGGTGGTATCTCCATTAAAATGCTTCTTCTCTGTTACCCGTTCATTCTGTCCACAATCACGCACATTGTCAGTGCGGTTGGTCAGTCGGGTTTTGGACCGGGATACCAATGTGACTCAGCTATGGCTTAGGGCGATCGACAATGATAAGATCACATAAGGTCCAATTAAACTTTAGCAAGGCATTTGAGATCATAAATTAGATCCTCTTGTCGTCAATTCTCTATTTCATCGGCTTCAGCCAGGGATCGATTAAGTTTCCGCTCCTAAATTTTGAATCGGAGCCATCTGAGGAGCCATATTTCCTCTCGTATGCCTGTAGTTTCAGGCGTGCCACAAATTAGCGTAGTAGGGCCTTTACTGTATTGCAGTTACACACCCAACTTAATTAGATGTCTTAAACTTAAATAGTTAGGCTCTTCCTCCTCCTCTCCCTATAGATGGTAAATTGTAATAAAATAATTATCGAAATTTATATCTCATCTCCTTTAAACATTAATAGGTCTGCAGAAATGTACATTTTGAATTGCTATCTAGGACCAAATCCTATTACGTAGACCTTTGGAGCATCTGGTTGGACGACAAACTAAATTTCAGGGAGCACATCAGGAGAACAGCCTAGAAAGCTGAGAAGAGTGTTGTGTTGTCCATCATATGGAAAGAGAATGACATTAGCAGGCATATCACAATCACAATACTCTATGGCGCTCCAATAAGGAGAGAGGTGCTACAGCACAAAAAATATAAGACCATACTAGAGTTAGTGCAAAGAAAGGCCCTTTTAAGAACAGCCTCGGCGTACAGAACTGCATCGACCAATGCACTCCAGGTTGTGGCCGGCGCAGTGCCATTGGATCTGCTAGTTGAAGAAAGGACGAGAACACATGGAGTGGAAGGAAAAGAGGCGAGCCAGAGAAATATCAATCAGCAAGTGGCAAGAGAGATGGCATAACAAAAGAGATGTAGCACAATGGACAAAGGAGCTTATCCCAAACATCAGTAGCTGAGTGAATTGCACACACACAAAAATAGACACGTTCCTAATCGACCATGGGTCCTTTAGAGTTTATACTTTCCCGATAGGCAAGACAGCGGACGAAAGATGTCTGTACTGTGGTGAAATAGACACTCCTTCGCATACAATTTTTGTTTGCGACAGATGGGTGAAGGAGCACAGGACCGCTTTGAAAAAGTGAGAAGGATTGTAGACATACCCATAATCTGATAAAGACCATCTTAAGAAAAAAAAAAGAAGAAGAGGAACGCCAATTACGACAACTGCCATAATTGCAAAAGACCAAATTGACAATAGGGAGAGACCAGAAAGAACGAGCGATATCCTGAAGCTATATCTACGGACCAGTACCAGGATACTGTAGTGGCGATGGGGTGGTTTTAGTGGGGAAAGAGAAATAAGTACCAGGAACCTATAAAAGGTTTCCACCCGACAAAAAAAAACCTTTGGAGGAACACCAAGATCTATTGCCAAGGACCGTTTAAAACAAAAGTGGCAGGACAAATGGAGAGATGGTAAATACGCAGCATGGACACGCCAGTTGATTCCAGAAACACAAAAGTGGATAGACATGCCCTATGGTGATGTAGATTACCAAATAACGCAAGCCCTGTCGGGCCATAAGTGTTTTCGAAAATATCTATGTGTGTGACAGAAAAAGAGCTGCTAGTGACCACTGCAACTATTGTGGTGAAGTAGCTGCTGTGGAGCACATCCTTTTCACATGCCCAGAATGGGAGGATACTTGCGCAACGTCTGCCCGAGAGCTGGTGTGATGGGAGCACGCTTCAGCGAGGATGCAATGACGAAGAATCTAATGGCAGAAGAAGACCAATGGCGTACAAGGTCGGAAGACGAAAAAGGTGGCATTTTCTTAATAACCTTAAAAACTCTAAAATAGGCAACAAAGTTGAAAAGAAGGTGTACCTAGAGGACGCTGTCTAATTTTTCTTTCTTAACCCATTAAGTGCCAATTTTTTTATTTCGAAATTTTTATTATATTTGAGTAGTTTTTAGGTGTTTTAAATATTATTTACTAAAAAAAGTGACATTATTTTAGGGCTTAAAAAAAATATCCCCATTTGGGAATCACAGTACATGGAGAGAGTACTTTGTACACCCTCTCCCAGTCCAAAAGAATTAGTGTCAGAAGAATTGCTTTCGGTTCTGCTCTTCCCTTCGCATATTTCCATATTGTAGCAATAAATAACCAGTCTCTGATCAAACACATTGCCCAACCCTTAAGACCAAATCTTATAGGTTTTCCTCGAGTATATTGTTTGAGATGTCCATAATAGCGTAATCATTTGTTCATCGATACTTATATTCTCAGAGAAAAATCTCATCGAAAAGCATTTCGAATATTTCTACCGGGGTCTTGTCTTTTAAAGTACCTTTCAATTTTGTTTTCTGACGTCCCAGTCAATAACATCATTGTGGTCTCGAGTAGAATATGAAGGATATATTTTTTCCCATTGTGAAACACTACTCACCTTTTTTCTCTTTTATTTGTGGATGCTCTGATGAGGTTGAAGAACCAACCGCAGAAATCGAAGATTTTTCTAGATTTGAATCTACTCCATGAGAATGAACTTCAATTCTACCAGGAACGTCTATTGGACGTGTGTCTTCCAAAGCATCTTCATCAAAATCTTCTTCATCGCTTACGACATCTACCCTATCTGGTGGTAATTCAACAATGTCTACAGGCCCAGATTCCTCATCAGAAAGAAAATTTGGATCATCCCAGAGTTCTTGTAGTTCTCTAAGGGAGAGAAACCATCTTTGCTGGTAGTAAATATATTTGGTCCCCCAATGGGGATCAAAAATAAAGATTTTATACGAAAAAATATATCACTATTAACGAACTACACACTTCAGGGTGAAAAGAACATTCTATTTTATACATTAATTACATTCATATCGATGTGACTTATCATTTTCGAGAGCGGCTCATCTATGTAGCCGTTAGCTGTGGGGTTCTCTACACCCATTGCTAGAAATTTTGTCCCCGCTAGGCGGTCGCATTGGCACAAAACATGAATTGGGGTTTCTTCTTCCTCTTAACAGAATCTGCCTATTCAGTCTGCAATGACCGGTCAACAGACCTACTATCACTTTGACAGTCTTTCTGTCTTGACTCAGTATGTCTTCAGTAAACTCAGGCCTGTGTTCCTTTAGGAGCTCTTTTGCCTGTCTTTGTCCTGGTGATCTTTTCCACCATGTTCATTTGTAGATGGACTTCTTAATTTGCGATTTGGTGATGCTGAAGGAAGGGCTAGCTTCTATTAAAGGCCTTGACGAACCTCGTCTGACGAGCTCATCCGCCGCCTCGTCAAAGTTAATTTTCTTTGAGTGCCCACCTCATTAAGGGCTCTGACGAGAGTTTTCTTGGCCATGGCATTGGAAAAGTTTCCTCAGTTAGGTTCCATTTACAGAGTACTTGGTCAAACTACTAGAATTCTTGGCTAACTTAGCAACTACGTTCTCTATCACTGAGAGCATCAGAGTTAATTTTTCTTCACTCGGCAGCAATGTCAATTTTGAGTCGAATTAGCCCTCAAATTTGCACACTATAATTGTAGCGTGTTAATTTTAGTAAACGTATCAGAATATAAAAAAAATCTTCTTCACTTCTAATATCAGCAATACATACAAAAGAATTCCATCATAAAATTAATTCTGTACGTTATGTTTATTACCATATGCCATCACAATCATATTAATCGCCTATAAGATTCGGATAGTCGTAAATATTACTCCTCTCTAATCGTATTATTTGTTTAAAAAAATAATTATAAACAATTCGAAAAAAACACGCATTCAATATCGTTACAAACACATCTGATGTGTTTCTATTTTTAAATACGACTTCGCAAAAATATTCAATCAAAATTTTACAGCTATAAATCTACGCATTATCATTTTAAAACTGGGGAATATTATTTTAACACAAGTGCGGAATGTTTTGTTGATATTTCAAACAAAGCATAAAATTACGTTTACATTTTCATAACATTTTCATCTTTCTGCTTAAGATCAACGACACTACACTCAGCAAATAAGATCTAAACAAACGTCTTCGCCATCGATTCAGTTTCTTTTAATTCGAGATAAGAGAATAAAGTGAACTTGACCATATCGAAAGTGAAATTAGTTCGGAATGAATATTAGGAAGTTAAGGTGTCGTAAAAGGAAGGTAAGTAAAAATTATAGGTATACGTGATTGCTTTCATTATTTAAATTATTACGGCTTATATTGAATATTAATTCGTTAGCCAGCACTGTTTTCCCTTACTGCCACCATTTCTAATTTTAAATTTAAACTCTTTCGCGAGCAATATACATCACTAAAAGTGTTAAATAATAATGCGGCTTAATGGACGACGCATACAATTTTTAAAGTGAACCTCTTCGGAAAGTTCGTATTAACTATTAAAGAGGAACTGAATAAAGCTCTTAAGCTTTAAGTTCTTTAAGTGAAGTTATCCCGGATTATAATGTTGGCGTTTGCCGCGTTTGATATTCTGTTCATTTTTCTTCGTTTTTTTGGCGAATTTTATATACGAGTTTGTTTTGAATATTAAGATCTGCTTTATACTCTACATAAATAAATAGAACTTAAATAATCGTAATAATGCAAATTATTTTATTTTGACTTGCAAATGGCAAGAGAAACGAGAGGATATTTTGTGCCACAGCGCAGGTTGAGTACAAGTTACTTGCGATAATATTTCTTGTTATTACATGAAACGCAAACTTCAAATTTAAAATTATCAAGCTGTATTTACGAGGACAGTAACAGTAAACAGTAAAATAAGTAAAATTTAAATTAAATAAAATAATTTGAAAAGATAGTAAATAAGAGAAGATTTTGCCTAAACTAACCATCTGGGGCTTTAAGTTAAGGATTCCTTGCCATGTTTTTCGGTTTTGGGTAGACCCCCTACATACCTGATATTGATTTTTTGCAAATTTATAACTGTAGTGAAGGTTAATGTTAAAAACTTAAACTAAAAACACATGTTAAGTTTTATACATTTATTAATTGAATTATAATATATATAATCAATACCCCAATTACCATTTGGTGTAGGGTGTCTGGTACATTCCATCTTATTTGTAAGTAGGTACATTGCATTCTGATTAGCTAAGAGCAGTCATGGATAAATTCTGCCCACTTCTTTTTATCGTTCGCCATTGTTTTGGCCTCTATCCAAGTCATCCCTCTGTTTTGTAATATCTGTCCTATGACTCCATCCCATGTTTGTCTTGGTCTTCCCCTTTTTTTCTTTTTCTGGACTTTGGCTTCCCATACTTGTTTCACTGGTCTTGTGTCTTCCATTCGTTGCAAGTGTCCCCACCAACTCAGTTGTTTTTTTTTTCGATGTACTCCAGTGTAGATTCTATTTCTAGGTCTTCTCTTATGTATACGTTGCGGATTTTATCTTCCTTTGTTACACCTCTTACTCGTCTAAGGTATTTCATCTCGATCGCCTGGATTTTGCTTTTCTGTCTTTTAGTTAACACCCATGATTCACAGCCGAACGTAAGTATTGGCCGGTATATAGTTTTCAACACGTTTAGTTTTGTTTTTTGGGAAATTTCTTTTTTATTTATGAATGCCGTATTCATTAAATAGTAAATTTTGAGCGTGTTTTCTATTCTACTATTTATTTCAGTATCTTGTCTACCATCTTCATCTATTTCTACCCCAAAGTATCTAAAGTGCTTCACTTGCTCGATTTTTTCTCCGTCAATTTGTATATTTAGTTTTTTCTCTCTTTTTCCGATTACCATCACTTTAGTTTTATTTTTGTTCATCTTCATTCCGTGTTCTTGTGTGATTTTATTCCATATTTCCAAGTTTCTTTGTAGATCTTTCTCTCTCTCCGTTATGATCATCACATCATCAGCGAAAGCACCCTCCGAGATATCTATTTTTCTTAAGTATTTATATCCTACGTGGAATTTCTTCGATTTTAATGTGCATTTTTTAATTATCTCGTCAATGAACACTGTGAACATCAATGGGCTTAGTCCTCCTCCTTGTCGTAGTCCTTCTTTTGTAGAAAAAGCATCTGAGCATCTTCAAATACATTTTTGTATTAAGATTTTTTTTCGGGTGGTAGAACAGAACAAATTAAATACATTAAACACATTAAGTACTCTTACTTAGTTAGCAGGTCTACTTGTTAACATATTATTATTTCCATTACTTTGAGTTTATTTTAGAGAAATCACATCCTTTTGTATAAATTACATAAGATGTTGAAGAAGAATATTGAACTCATTACGTGTTATGTATTATATAAAAACTTCACTTCCCATTAAACGGTATAAAAGACATTGTCAGCTCCATATCGCTCAAACTAATTACTCTTTCATAAATTTATTAATACCTAGAACGCTGATTTTTTGTGTATCTACGAAAAGTGAAAGCATAAAAGAATTTTACTTAACGATATAAATATTTAAAATCGGACTTACCTTCTCAAGTCATGTCCACTGATATACAATTCTAAAATATGTAAAAGTTAGAGAGGTATTATTGTGTAACAGTTTCGAACTGATACAATTGCTGTTCCTATTATAAATATTATATTATCTGTTACTCAGTTATATTAGTAGCAGTCATTGAGGCGAAAGTTAGGATATCAGTGTCAGTGGGGTAAATTACACCCAACTAATGTATTCTCTTTAACGCTGATGATCTAGATTTCGTCCGAAAGTGAATATCTAATAAATCTACAAATTAATAGTTTGCTAATATATGAAGAGATCTCCTCGTCAAATTTAGTTGTTACCACAATAAAAGCCAGTTTATAATTTTATTATAAAAAAATATCAACAATATTCTACAAAACAAACTTAGAAATATGGTGCAGGTTTCCAAAATTAATAGTAACTGAATATTTTAAAATACAAATCTCTGACTTCATCATAATTATAGTTATTTAAACATTCTATTGATGCTGCTACACAAATCGGTTTTGAATCGTACTGAATACCAGCATTAACTATACTTATATCACGTTTTTCAGCATATTTCCAAAATTTTTTCAAACACTCGCAATGCCAAGGATTAGGAGATATCTGTACAGATTCTATAGACGTGAAATTATCCAATGATAAATAACTGATCTTGTTTAAACTGATGTCGAGATGTTTCAAAGTTACATTTTTGAGAAAATTTATTCCCCTCAAATCATTCCCGAGTAAATTTAAATGGATACGTCCTAAAGTTTTAAAAGTATAATCCTCAATGTAATGAATATTATTGTGATTTAAATATATCTTCTTAAGATTGCGGATACCATAAAAAGTAGTCTTACGCAATTCCGTGATCTGATTATTTTCAAGATGCAATTCCGAAATTTTTGCCATATGAAACGTAAGCATTGGAAGTTTTACTAAACGATTATTATTTAATTTCAAAATATTAACGTCGATATTTTGAAATGCTTTTCCTAAGATATGTTTTATCATATTAGATGATAAATCTAAGATGTCTAATTTTGCTTGAAAAAAATCATTACTGCGTATTTGAGAGATTGGATTAAAGCTGATACTAACACGTTTCAAAGTTGGTACATTCCGGTAAAAATTTTGGAGGTAAAATAATCCCACTCCATTCAAAGCAATTTCTTCTAATTTTGGCATATATCTTATTAAATCGCTACACAACATCGGTACGAATCCTTTAAAAGATATCTTCTTTCTCGGTCGATTCTCTAGATAACCGTTTATATGTTCTTGTAAAAATGTCTGTCCGTCGAAGGAGACTTCAGCCAAAACGTTTTGAAATGTTTCATTACATTGTGAACTGCAATCGTCGCACATTAACATTATTAAATAATACACAATTAAACATCTGTATTTCATGTTGTTGCTTCGCAAGAAATATTAACACTGGATGATGTTTTTACTAACAATGACACTTCACAAAGCTTACAGTGATATACTCTCACCTCCAATGCTAAAGTGCACGTAATCTACATTAGTGGTCATGATAAGAATATGAAAAGGATAACAACAATGGAAATATAATTTATGTAATTGTATGCCGTGTTCTTGACAATTCCTGTATAACGGATGATTTCAGTTTGATGTCTCTGCTTACAAGAATAGCCACTTTTCTCTCCTCTTCTTCTCAATGATATTGTCTTTGTTTTGTTTTCGCCGTAAGTATAGTGTCCATATCAACACTGTTTATTGAAAATGCCAGACTTTATGCCCTGTGATTTTTTTTCTGTGGAGGCTATCTCAAGTCCAAAGTATATCAACATCGCCCTTAAACTTTTAAAGACCTCGAGGAAATGATAACTCAATAAGTTGAAGCCCCAACATGACTCGGAAAGTAATGAACAACTTCAACCAAAGCATCAACAATAGAAGCGACCATTTGAGTGACGTATTGCTTAAAACACATTAATATTGCATATTCTTAAACGGCATTATGTGCGTTCTTAGATAATAACAACAAAAATGTCCTATCTTACTTGGTTTCGTTTTTCTTAGCTTCCGTAATAGAGCAGTTCTTTCTGTTGCACCCTGTTAGCAGGTGCACTTGTTAATATCTTATTATTTCCGCTACTTTGAAGTTTGTTTTAGAGAAATCATATCCTTTTGTATAAATTATATAAGATGTTAAAAAAACATGTTGAACTTATTATGTGACTTCACTCTCGATCAAACGGTATAAAAGACATTGTCAGCTCCATATCGCTCAAACTAATTACTCTTTCATAAATTTATTAATACCTGTAACGCTGATTTTCTGCATTTCGTCCGAAAGTGAATATCTAATAAATCTACAAATTAATAGTTTACTAATATATGAAGAAATCTTCTCTCGTTAAATTCAGAAATAACGACAATAAAAGCCAGACTATAATTTTAATTAAAAAAAAATTAACATTATACATCAAAACAAACTTACAAACTTGGTTCACGAGGTAAAAATTTAAAATAATTAAATGTTTGAAGATACAAGTCTCTCAGTTTATCGTAATTATAGTTATCTAAACATTCTATTGATGCTGCTATACAAATCGGTTCTGTATCGTACTGAATCCCACCATTATCTATATTGATGTTACGTTTTTCAGCATATTTCCAGAAATTCCTCAAACACACACAATGCCAAGGATTAGGAGATATCTGCATAGATTTTATCGACGTGGAATTATCCAATGATAAATAGCTGATCTTGTTTAAACTGATGTCAAGAAAGTCCAAAGTTGCATTTTTGAGAAAATTTATTTGTACCAATTCATTTCCTCGTAAATTTAAATAGTTAAGTCCTATGGTGGTCCTATTAGTGAAGGTATAATCTTCGACGCGATGAATGTTATTATAATTTAAATATATCTTCTTAATAGTCTCGATACCATAAAAATCCTCCTTATGCAATTCAATGATCTTATTATTTTCAAGATGCAATTCAGAAATGTTGACCATATGAAACGAACTCGATCCAATATTTACCAAACGATTATAACTCAAATCCAAAATATTAACGTCTATCATATAAAATGCCGCTGGTGAGAGTTGCCCAATCATATTCGATGATAAATCTAAAGTGTCCCATTTTACTATAAGAAACTTAAGAGTACTCATTTGAGAAATTGGATTAAAGCTGATCCTAACACGTTTCAAAGTTGGTACCTTCCGGTAAAAATTTTCGAGGTAAAATAATCCCACTCCATTCAAAGTAATTTCTTCTAATTTTGGCATATCTCTTATTAAATCGTTACACAACATCGGTACGAATCCTTTAAAAGATATCTTCTTTATCGGTCGATTCTCTAGATAACCGTTTATATGTTCTTGTAAAAATGTCTTTCCATCGAAGGAGATATACCAACATCGCCCTTAAACTTCAGCCAAAACGTTTTGGAATGTTGCATTACATTCTGAACTGCAATCGTCGCACATTAACATTATTAAATAATACACGATTAAACATCTGTATTTCATGTTATTGCTTCGAAAGAAATATTAACACTTGATGATGTTTTTACTAACAATGACACTTCACAACGCTTACAATGATATACTCCCACCTCCAATGCTAAAGTTCACGTAATCTGCAGAAAAGGTTATGATAACAGAATGAAATCAATAACAACAATCAAAACATATATGCGGTGTTCCTGACAATTCTTGTCTAGCGGACGATTTAATTTTGATGTCTCTGCTTACAGAAATAGCCACTTTTCGCCGTAAGTATGGTGTCTATATTAACAATGTTTATTAAAAATGCACTATCTTCTTCAGGTGTTCCTGTTTGGTTACAGCCTTATATGAGTAACTCCAAATGATGTATCAAATTCGTTATTTCCCCTAACCTTTCCTCTAAATTTGCTCAAAAATTTCATCTATTCTGATTTAATTCAATTAAAGGATCATTTAAAACATATTTTTTCACTTATGCGAAAGCCGCAGCTTGTTTTAAAAAAACCATTTTATGGAACCAACGTATACATAACCTATACTTAATCCAGTTTTCTTCAGCAAACATAACAATTTCATGCCCTCTGTTTTGTTTTTCTTCCTTTTTTGAATATACAGGATGTCCAGTTTAAAATGCAATCCATGGGGATATTGAAAACCGTTGGGGATACAACGTCGTTTAAATGGGAGAAAAGTTGCGTATTCATTTGTCCATGAATAATCCGACATCAGATTTTGAAAAATTTGTTTCATTACAGATTGGCAGATACAGGGCGAAAAAGAAAAAAATACATTTTTGAAAATCTTCCATATTTTGTTTCCTAAAAGAGATAAATTTACAAAAGTTGCAGGCTAGGGATAAGAAATCATAAGGATTTTAAAAATGATTTAAAAAAAAATCTAAGTCTACTAGATTTGGCGTGACAATAATCAACATATTGGATTTTGACATTTTTAATATCTTCAAAAAAATGCTATTGAATGATGTATAACATGTTTATGTTTTAGGGTAACTCCATCAACGACCACTCCATAGTTCCAAACTAACAATGTGGTGTGCTGCTTTTAGCTCTGGTGTGATTGGTCCGTTGTTTTTTTTTTTTTTTTTTGGCAATTTGAGTGATATAATATTTTCATCATTGTCTGATTCTAGCCAATACGCGGAAAATAAAGTTTCAATTATATTTTTCGAAACTTTTATGTGATTATCTTGTGTTCCTAAACATTTTCAAGTACCATACTACCAACTAGACCTTCTACGATTTTGACAACTTCATATACATTATCGTACAGTGCTGCAGAAAGAACTCCCCGATTTGAGAGGCAGCATGCAGCCGGTAAAAATTATTTTATTGGCCAAATAAGGTGGAGAACCAGAGCTTAAAATCTTGTAAACAAAGCAAAGAAAGTGCAGCTTCCTACGATTGATCATGTTCAATCAATGAACATCCATAAGTTTATGCGAAACCCTGCGCACTCTCCTAATTCAAAAAATAAATCTAAGGCATGAATTCTGAAAAACTTGAATGCTACGTACATCAACTTAATCTAAGCAAGTATTATAAACTGCGTCACAGTAATTAAAATGAGAGAGAATTAGAGAATCACATAGAAGTTTCTTAATTGAAGTGCCAAATAAATGCCTACATTATTAACGCAAAGCATAATATCGCCAGGGTTCACTGCTTTACGTCTAGGGCCATGAAATACAATAAATTTAGATTTGCTCTCATTAATATCCAAGCAATGGTGTTTAGCAATCGTAAATAGTTTATTAAGGTCTCTGTTTAAATTGGTCACCATCGTATCAACATCCACAACAAGAAATAAAGAGCTATATTATTGTGCGTTATCCGCGTACAGGTGGAGTGATTATCTGATGAGAGTGTGAGAAGAATTTTGCATTCCTATAAGATTGTGTTGGCACAAAAACTGAATGAAAGAGATTACGAAGTCCATAGAAACTTATGTCAAAACATGCTTCGAAACTTTCACAGAGAAGATGTGATTTTTTCAGACGAGGTACATTCTCATTTTTGTCAGGTGTAATAAATAAAATTGCTGATACTGGCCTAAAAACAACACCTCAGAAACTCCATTGACGACCACTTTTTTTTTAAGAAAATGGCGGGAGTGTCACTGCCAACAGTAATCAATACTGTACCATGCTACGTGACTTCCTACAGCGAAAACTAGGCGAACTGTTTAATGACCTTACGAACGTGTAATTCAAACAAGATGGCACCATAGCCAGACTTAATGCCCTGTGATTTTTTTTTTCTGTGGAGGCTAGCTCAAGTCCAAGCTATATCAAAATCGCCCTTAAACTTTTGAAGACCTCAACGAAATGATAACTCAATCAGGGCCGGTTTTACCATTAGGCGCACTAGGCGCTAGCCTAGGGCCTCACTTCTAAAGGGGCCTCACGAAGAGAAAAAAAATGAAAATATTTATTATAATAAACAAAATTTAAATGCGAATACAAATATCAAATTTATAATAATATTATAAATTTGATATTTGTATTCGCATATAAAACAAATTTAATATATTTAGATTTGATATATTATATCAAATATATAACACTCAAATATAGCGCTCTTTGATAGTTCGCGTTCCCGGAGGCAGAGGGCCAATACAAGTTCTCCTGCGGGACGAAGAGTCGCCATTCTCAGTTTATTCTATGGCGTAATGGCGTAACTGATGGCGGCAGTTATTTTTGATCCGCTTTATTATTGTTGAAGTTTACATTCGTTTTTAAAGTAAAGTGTCAATAAATCAGCAAGAATTAAAAAAGGTAGTGCATAGTAATTTTTATAAATTATTTTAACCTATCGGACTCTAGGCGACAGGCGTGAAGGTAAGTAGTAGTAGATTCTGTACTCTGTGGGTTAAATTAATGGCTACACTATGTTAAGGTTGCGGCGTTGCCGTAGTTGAATGAAAATAGCTATTTTAAAAATAACCTTTGCTAGTACCAATCTTTTATTATTTATTTTTAGTTCCACCAATATGAAAAGATCATTCGAATCTGGCTCAGCCAAGCGGAAAAGGCAAAAAGCAAAAAACCTTGAACGCGAAAATCTTAGAAATTCACTGGAATCATTTCTTTCAAATTCTAGCTCGATTTCTGGAGTTTCTGAGAAAACTAACTTACCGTCTGGTTCTGGTACTAGTTTGTGTATTCCAGTTCGTCTATGTAATTTGGATTCAGAATGTACAAGTACTAAAAATAGTAATAACGCATATGCCGAGCTTAATACCTTGCAACAAGAGATTCCAAATTCAGAACATACTGAAGTGATGGTAAACAAGGAAGATAAATCTTTAAAACTCGAACATATTACCTCAGATTTAGAGGATATCGCAAAGTGGCCTCTAGATATTTCAGATAAACTTATCGATCTGATCGTGGCGAATGTTCCTAAGAATTATGGAACAATTGAAAACCTGAAATCAACTTACGTCGATAAAGAGAGAGTATATACTAGAACTTTTCAGGAGTCAAACTTTTATACTACCAAATCTAATGGGTTCAAAGAAAAACGTGAGTGGTTGTTATTTTCAGAAACTACTAAGTCAGTGTATTGTTTTGTTTGTAAACTTTTTTCACGTGTTTCTTCAAAAATGAAGGAAGGGTATAATGATTGGAAAAATATTTCTAAAATATTAACTGATAACGAACGCTCCCAGGAACATGTAAAATCTATGTGCTTTTATAATAAACGGCGTGGAACAATAGGACGAATTGATACTGAGCTTTGTAAACAGTTAGTGTCCGAAGAAAATTATTGGCGCAATGTTCTAAAAAGGGTAGTTGCTACTGTTAAATTGTTAGGTTCGCTTGGTTTGGCGTTTCGGGGCTCTAATGAATCTATAGGGTCCGAAAATAAGGGTAATTTTTTAACATGTTTTGAATATTTAAGTCAGTTTGATAACTTTTTAAAAAATCATTTAGAAAAATATGGAAATTGCGGTAAAGGAAGTACTAGTTATCTTTCTCATACTATTTGCGATGAATTTATTCATTTAATGGCTATAAAAACAAAGGATATTATTTTGGACGACATTAAAAAAGCGATGTATTTTTCCATTAGCGTAGACTCTACACCTGATATATTTCATGTAGACCAGCTCGTTTTAATAATCAGATATTTAAACGAAAACGGTGAAATAAAAGAGAGATTTTTGGGATTCTTACCGATTGAGGCTCATAATGCAGAACATTTAGAACACGTAATTTTAAATACTTTCAAAGAGTTTTCAGTAGATATTACAAAATGTAGAGGTCAGAGCTACGACAATGCAGCAAATATGTCTGGAATATATTCTGGCCTTCAGAGACGAATTAAAAATCATAGTTCTACTGCATTTTTCGTACCTTGTGCAAGCCACTCTTTGAATTTAGTAGGAAATAATGCTGCAGAATCGTGTTCTGATGCTCTGCTTTTTTTTTCTTTTTGTCAAAATCTCTTCACTTTCTTTTCTGGGTCAACCCGTCGATGGAATGTGCTAAAGAAGATTTTACCCAACGATGGTATATCATTGAAAAAAATATGCGATACAAGGTGGTCCGCTAGAGCGGATGCCATACTGGCTCTTAAAAAGGGCTATATAGAAATACAAACAGCTTTAAATACAATGTGTCAATCTGAGGAAGAAAAACCTATAGCACGTACAGAGGCAAAAGGTTTGCTAAAAAACTTTGAAAAATATGAAACGGCGTTATTGACAATACTATGGTATAAATTATTAACGAGGTTAAATTTTACAAGTAAAGCACTTCTAGACCCGAAAATAAATTTATTAAATGGCGAAAATCTACTAAACTCTTTAAAACAGTTTGTTAAAGATATTCGAGAGAATTTCACAGAAATTGAAACTGAAGCTAAGACATTGACCAACGAATGTTTATTTGATGATGAAAAGAAACGTGTAAAAACGCGAAAATTGCAAACTGATGAGTCTTCATCAAATGAAGTAAATCTGAAAGGTCTCCAAAAATTCATTACACAAACGGTTTATGTTATTTGTGATAAGTTAATTAGTGAATTGGATAGAAGGAGTCAAATTTATAGTGACATTTTAAAAAACTTTAAAATATTTTTCAATAGTGATCTTGCAGAAGAAGATAGCAATATTTGCATAAACACACTAAAAGAGACTTACAAGGACGACATTAATGTAGATTATTTTCAAGACGAAATAAAACATTTTTTAAATTATACCAAAGATGAAAATATTTCCGACCCTTTTAGCATGTATAAACATATTAATAATGGTTTAAGGTCAACATTTCCTAACGTGGAAACAATTTTAAAAATATTTTTAACACTACCTGTTAGCAATGCATCCGGAGAGCGTTCGTTTTCAGTCTTAAAGAGAGTTAAAAATTATTTAAGAAACAGCATGTTACAGGATAAGACTTCTAGTCTCTCAATGATTTTTATTGAATCAGAAGTAGTGAATACACTGGATTACGAGGAAATCATTGATTTATTTGCAAAACAAAAGGCTAGAAGAAAGTTCCTTTAACTATGTATGTAGGTACCAGGTAGGTACCTAACTAAAGTTTTTTATAAGTTTCAGAATTAAAATATAAGTATTTATTTTAATAGGTGAGCCCATTTGTATGTGATGTAATCGAATTCGCATTTTTGGATTAACTGACAAATAAAATGTATTAAAATATTAAAATTCAACTTTTTATTTTTCCCTTTGGGTAATTTAAATTGGAAAAAAAATCTGTGATTTACTTAGTAAACAGTACTGCATAATATTATAAAATGGATGTTTAACAAAGGGCCTTAAAATCTTCTAGCGCCTAGGGCCTCCTTTGGGGTAAAACCGGCCCTGAACTCAATAAGTTGAAGCCCCAACATGACTCGGAAAGTAATGAACAACTTCAACCAAAGCATCAACAATGGAAGCGACCATTTGAGTGACGTATTGTTTAAAATTCATTAATATTGCATATTCTTAAACGGCATTATGTGTGTTCTTAGATAATAACAATAAAAATCTCTTATCTGACTTGGTTTCGTTTTTCTTAGCTTCCATAATAGAGGAGTTCTTTCCGGTGCACCCTGTTAGCAGGTGTACTCGTTAACATATTATTATTTCCACTATTTTGAAGTTTATTTTAGAGAAATCACATCCTTTTGTATAAATTATATAAGATGTTGAAGAAGAATGTTGAATTATGCGACTTCACTCTCGATCAAACGGTACAAAAGACATTGTCAGCTCCATATCGCTGAAACTAATTACTCTTTCATAAATTTATTAATATCTAGAACGCTGATTTTTTGTGTATCTATGAAAAGTGAAAGCATAAAGGAATTTTACTTAACGATATAAATATTTAAAATCGGACTTACCTTCTCAAGTCATGTCCACTGATATAGAATTCTAAAATATGTAAAAGTTAGAGAGGTGTTATTGTGTAACAGTTTCGAACTGATACAATTGCTGTTCCTATTATAAATATTATATTATCTGTTACTCAGATATATTAGTAGCAGTCATTGAGGCGAAAGTTAGGATATCAGTGTCAGTGGGGTAAATTACACCCAACTAATGTATTCTCTTTAACGCTGATGATCTAGATTTCGTCCGAAAGTGAATATCTAATAAATCTACAAATTAATAGTTTGCTAATATATGAAGAGATCTCCTCGTCAAATTTAGTTGTTACCACAATAAAAGCCAGTTTATAATTTTATTATAAAAAAATATCAACAATATTCTACAAAACAAACTTAGATATATGGTGCAGGTTTTCAAAATTAATAGTAACTGAATATTTTAAAATACAAATCTCTGACTTCATCATAATTATAGTTATTTAAACATTCTATTGATGCTGCTATACAAATCGGTTTTGAATCGTACTGAATACCAGCATTAACTATACTTATATCACGTTTTTCAGCATATTTCCAAAATTTTTTCAAACACTCGCAATGCCAAGGATTAGGAGATATCTGTATAGATTCTATCGACGTGAAGTTATCCAATGATAAATAACTGATCTTGTTTAAACTGATGTCAAGATGTTTCAAAGTTGCATTTTTGAGAAAATTTATTCCCGTCAAATCATTCCCGATTAAATTTAAATGGATAGGTCCTAAAGTTTTAAAAGTATAATCCTCAATGTAATGAATATTATTGTGATTTAAATATATCTTCTTAATATTGCTGATACCATAAAAAGTAGTCTTACGCAATTCCGTGATCTGATTATTTTCAAGATGCAATTCAGAAATTTTGGCCATTTGAAACGTAAGCATTGGAAGTTTTACTAAACGATTATTATTTAATTTCAAAATATTAACGTCGATATTTTGAAATGCTTTTCCTAAGATATGTTTTATCATATTAGATGATAAATCTAAGATGTCTAATTTTGCTTGAAAAAAATCATTACTGCGTATTTGAGAGATTGGATTAAAGCTGATACTAACACGTTTCAAAGTTGGTACATTCCGGTAAAAATTTTGGAGGTAAAATAATCCCACACCATTCAAAGTAATTTCTTCTAATTTTGGCATATATCTTATTAAATCGCTACACAACATCGGTACGAATCCTTTAAAAGATATCTTCTGTATCGGTCGATTCTCTAGATAACCGTTTATATGTTCTTGTAAAAATGTCTGTCCATCGAAGGAGACTTCAGCCAAAACGTTTTGAAATGTTGCATTACATTCTGAACTGCAATCGTCGCACATTAACATTATTAAATAATACACAATTAAACATCTGTATTTCATGTTTTTGCTTCGCAAGAGATATTAACACTTGATGATGTTTTTACTAACAATGACACTTCACAAAGCTTACAGTGATATACTCCCACCTCCAATGCTAAAGTTCACGTAATCTACATTAGAGGTCATGATAACAATATGAAATGGATAACAACAATCGAAATGTAATTTATGTAATTGTAAGCGGTGATTTCATTTTGCTTTCAGAAATAGCCACTTTTCTCTCCTCTTTTTCTCAATGATATTGTTTTTGTTTTGTTCAGCAAATTTTGAAGAAAGCTTAAAGGCAATATTAAGCTTTCTTCAAAATTTGCTGAAAAATATCGTTCATTCTAATTTGATATGAAGTCCTGGTCGTTCTTTGATCAATTAAAGGATCTTTTAAAACACATTTTTTCACTTGATACTGTACAGTTATCCAATTAGTATCCGACCGGGTTTTGTACATTGTTGGCGGGTCGTTCATGTTACATTTTAAGAGCTCTCCTCACTGCAACCTATTTATGTATTGTCATTACCTTGTCCCAACAAGTTTGGGTGCAAGGCTTTTATCTATTGTCATTCACTCGTATTAAACTCGGCTGTTCTAGATGCTGAAATCTTTGCCAGCATTTCGTAGAATCGCTCATCTTTTTTAGATGGCATCTTAGTGAGTCCTTAACTCTGACTTGCTGAGATTGATTTTCCTCCAGAGGAAGATCATTTCTTTTGACTCCCATTCTTAAACTTCCTTCTTGACCTGTCTTTTGAGAACGCCAAATAAGGGTGTGTTTCATGTTAATAACATAGAGAACTAAATTGGGCAAGTGGTTTATTTCGCTTATAAGAGATTATAAACGCTTATGTTGAGTCTTCATGGAGGGTCGTTGGAAATCACAAGGTTTCTACTTGTTTTAGACGTAGGACGTGGCCTGCCTGGGTCAAAGCCGCCTAAACCTCATCCCTAGTCCGTTCAGAATTACTACTTCTACAATAATTTTAGCTGAAGTGGAAATAGAGCTGTAATTCTCAGGAAAAAAACGTTCTTATCTTTTTTTATGAAGGTGATGATCTCAGCCGTTGTTCAGAAAGTTGAAAGGTGACTTTTAACTAATAATGACAATTATAATTATTTAATAAGGCAGATATTTAAAAAAAAACACTTGATGTAGTGTGTCAGAAAAGAAAATATATTTTTGTTAGACGTGTATCTAAAATAAAAGCTAAACCCAAAGTGCAAAGTAAAATCCAACGCGGGCCCAGACATTGTGTAATAATAAAAAAAGTAATATTGTAAAATGGCAAAAGCAACTTTCGAAATATGGAAAAACTTCAATATGTAACAATAATAATTTTCAAGTAACAAGGTGAAGTAATTTTTACAAAAGACAGAGTGACAATACTGAAAAACAAGACAGAAACAGGACTAAAGAACGAACCGGTGCAAAAAAGGGTAAGAAGAATAGGAAGAAGAAATCTGATAGTGATAAAGATATGGATGAAATATTAGCCGAGCTTAGAATGGAATATTCAGGTGTTAAAAATGAATCCTCTAATGTGAAACTAGAATCAACTGTTTCGGAAGAAGATAAAGGTGAAATTGGTAGTCGATGACGATGAAGGTGAAAAACAAAGTAAAAAGAAAAAGAAGAAATGAAAACCTCAAGAAAAAGATGCCAAATGAGATCCCTAATATGAAAAGCATTGGAAAAATTAAAGATGGAAGAAGTTTGAAAAAATTAAAGGAAGAACGAATAAAAAGAAGAAGTTTGAAAAAGGAA
Organism: Holotrichia oblita; assembly: GCA_023690525.1. Classification (NCBI taxonomy): domain Eukaryota; kingdom Metazoa; phylum Arthropoda; class Insecta; order Coleoptera; family Scarabaeidae; genus Holotrichia; species Holotrichia oblita. The sequence goes on along the minus strand of CM043018.1, from coordinate 144,568,672 downwards.
GATTGGAACAAATAAGATTAGAACAAGAGAGAAAAGAAAAGAAGAGGAAGAAGACTGAAGGAAAGCTGCTTACATCGATACAGAAAGCAGATCGTGCTAGGCCTCAGGCTATATGATTGATGATTTGAAAGCTCAAGGCTTAGAACTTCCCGATGTAGGAGTTCGAAAGCCTAGATTAGGTACCTACTAGAGTTAAACCTAATAAGAAAGCAGCTTGATTTTTTGTAAATTTTTAAAATGTCAGATTCGGTTAGAATTGTCATTAGGAGATGGTGTCAAGTAATAATGACAATTATAATTATTTAAGAAGGCAGATATAAAAAAAAACAGTTGATGTAGTGTGTTAGGATCGAGTTGAGGATGGTCAGTAATTTTGTCAGGACGATCAGAACACTGGTTTTTGAGTGGTGTGTTTATTTCAAGGCTGGATGAGTTTATTTTGTTTCCAAAAATAAAAATTCAAGTAAGAGGTAACTGTTTCCACACTGTAAAAGATACTGTACAAGAAAAACGAAAACGTGATGAAAAACGATACCTCGTCGGTTCGCCAATTATACACGTTGTTTCTGAATTGATACGAAAGATTTCAAAGGGTGATTCTTTAGCAAAAATTAAGGAGGGTCTTTCATAACACCTTTTTCCTTCCAAGTTACAGCCCTTTAAAATTAAGTAAAAAAAATTGTTTTTAATTTATCCACTTTGGAAAAATTTAGAATAATGAAACAATAAAACTATTTGTCATATGACTTCATTTGACAGCAGCTTACTTGCGTTTTTTTAAATAAATAATAACCTCTTTGTGAATTTATGGGAAAAGAGTCTGAGCAGTATTTTATTTTTTTGTCATCAAACTAACAATTTTATGATAAAAAGTCAAGACATAAAAAAGTTGCAGATTGAGCCTGTCTTTTTAAATCAATTTTTTAAATAGGAAAATATAGGCACATTAAAAAGTTCTGATGCAAAATATTATAGGGGTTGTTTTTTTCAGCCCCTTGTGATTACATTTTAGGGTAACAAAAATACTCAAAAGCTGCCATTTTATTAGCATCAATTATCTGCCAAATTTCATTCTTCTAAATTTTTTCCAAAGTGGATATATTAAATAAAAACAAATTTTTTTACCTAATTTTAAAGGGCTGTAACTTGGAGGGAAAAGGGTGTTGAACAAAAAGTTATATGAAAGACCCTCCTTAATTTTGGCTAAAGAATCACCCTTTGAAATTTTTCGTTTCAATTCAGAAACACCCTGTATATATTATACTATAGTACAGTACACATTTCCTACCGCATCTAAGATGCACAAAAGAACTTTCTTCGAATGAAGTTCTGCTTTCGCATCAGTTGAAGATCGATTTTCTTTAGACCAAGTGAGTTTTCAATGTATGTATAGTCAAAGAAAAAAGAAATGGGACAATTACAATACTGATATGTATTGAAATTGTCCCATTTCTTTTTTCTTTGAGTATACATTTTCACATAAAATCCAAGTCTCGTCTCCAGGATTTATTTCATGTCGCTGAAGAAGCAAATCGCACTTTTGAAACGCGGCAAATTTTGAGGAGTATCTTACAAATCATCTCTTCTCTTTCTAGACTGTTTAACTTGCATAACCTTGTCATCATCTTCTTCTAAGTTGCAATTTTTTTAAGCTTAACAAAATTTGTTGCTTTACCTTTTTTAAACATACTTAATCGTCTCATTTAGGAATCAACCGGCTTGTCCAGCCAGACAGGAGCGTTAAACCTTCGAACCGAACCGATTCGATAACACCAACAAACAGAATCGAAGACAAACAAAATCTAAATTTGGACTCTGTTCCTCACATACGCATTAACACATAATTATAGGAAACCGAAAAAACACATTGGAATTACAAAGATTGCATTCACTTTATTTAAACATCTCGAAGTGGTCGTAATACAAGAGAGACGGAAATAATAATAATTACTCCTAAAATTTATAATAAAATTTTGTGTTTGCGTGGTAATCACCCGCCAGTGGTAAAACGCATATATTACATAAACATATCGCTGTTGTTTTATAAGTTATATAGGAGTAGAAGCAACTGTTAAGTCGTTCTTCGTTCGTTAGTGAAAGTGCAACAGCAAATAATACGCTGAATGGTCGGACCCCTCTCTAACGTTAAAACACCTGCACAATTCAAGGGGAGCAACCTGGTCAATAAATGTTTCAGTTCACTCTATCCCTAGTGCCGGCGATTGTTTGAGTTTTATCTCTTTTATTTGTGTCGGTTTTACCATTCCCCCGTAAATAGGGTACGAATATGACGGGCAACACAATCAGTTTGTCTGATTTAAAAACGTATTTATTAGTTTAGAATTGCGAAACGTAGGAAGAAAACAAACTTGATGACTACTTAACTTAAAGTGTTGTTGTTCAAGATCCTACACGTTTCTGCAACGTCGTCGCTTACGAAGCTTGTATAGAGCGGTGTAGACTGTCGCCAATTTGCGTGTTTTGTAATTCGATTTTCTGGTTTAACGGAGGTCTCGTTTTGTTTCTTTAGATACAACGTAGATGTTGAATGTTGAGTGTGCTGTGACTTTAGTACCGTTGATCGTGCGGTGTACGGCGGCAGTCATGACATCGGCCTTCGAGTTTAAACAACTTTAAAACGTAAACTTGTGTGTACCGTTTCTTCTTCGGGAAATTCTAAATTTGTTATAAAAAGTGATTCTCTCAACATCTTGAAGTATTAGTATTAGTTACGAGTGGTAGTGCATCGCCTGTCCATGTAATACTCTATTTTGGTTGCATCTATATATGTAAGTTTAATTGAATAAATTGCGATTCTATTTTAATTCGACGAAAGATTTATTCTAATAAGTTTGTTTGGTTTGCTTCCTATTGGATTACACAAACCCAACAAACTAAAAGAACGCTTCAAGAATTACAAATTGCTTTATTATAGAGCAATACAAACAAGATGCTATTAGGATGAAATTAATTATATCTCTACTAATAATCCTACATTAAAAAGCAACTTCATCAATTCTTGCAGCTCTGCTGCTTAGTTCTTTTTTAATACTGTTTAACTTTGACAAATTAAGGAATCATAATAATTAGTATTATAAACGAGTTATATACATTCCTGGACAAAATCTACAACCACAGACCATTTTTTTTTAAATGGTTCCATGAATATGCAATGGGGTTGAGGTTAGGACTGAGAGATGATCATTCCGAAATATCAGCATCATACTGCCAGTCCTGCCACGTCCTGGGACGCACATTGTTTTGCTTGAATAAAAAATTGGAACCCACAAAAGAAGCAAATTCCATTCATGTTCAAATACGATATTTATTTGGACCAATTGATATGCACCAATTGTGTGCAATCACCGAAGCCTATCCTTCCCCAAAACATTATAGAACCACAACCAAACAGGTCCCTTTAAGAAATGATACAACTTGCAAATCTCTCCACTTCTCTTCGCCAGACAAACTCACGTCTATCAGGAGTGAAGGAGGATTGAAGTTTGTGCTCTCTGATAAGTGTTTTGGATGGTCTCCTGATCTCTAATTCTGGCTTCATTTAATCGGTTTCTTCTTATTATTATTGCAAGTTGGCCTTCTTATTCCCGAGAGGATAAAAACTTGCTGTCCAAATAAAATATGACACAATCCTTTGTTCTGAAGCTCCTGTTGCAGGGCGTCTATCTGGTGGGTTCTTTGTTGACATCCAAAAAATATATGATTAGCATCTTCGTTTTAGCCACAATCACAGCTTTGGCTATTTACTAAATAAAAGTTGGAACAGGTGTGATTTTAAATTGTTGTGGTCAAATCTAAACCTGGACATTGTTGTTGCCTCGGTAAGCCATCTTGTGGAACCAAGGTTCTTATCCGACCGCCTATGCTCTTCTGTCTACAGATGCTTTATATTGATACTACTGATGTTATTGAGATCAAGAAGGACAATCTTCCTCTCCATAATTTAGCCGTTTGCTGCAGCTTTCGCCAGCCTTTAAATCCACATTATCATAACATGACCAACTTTGTTCAAATCTAACAGAAAACTTTTAATTCCTACTGCTAATGGATATGCGACTAGCAAAGTAACCTTTTTTTGTTGATACTCTTGATGACTGTCTGGATGTCAGATAAAATAATTGTGTCTGTTAGTTGACGCTGTTGTGCTACCTTTAAAGCTCTAAAAATTAGCTCCATAGCTGACATGTCTCGGACTTGTGGTCAGTGATCATTTAAACGTTTCCTTATTGTTCTATGAACCGCTGCTAATTAATATTTTTTAACACATTACCTGTTTCTACGAGCTGTTTCAGAAAACAATTATTTTTATGGTTTTCGCCCTTGCCCTGGCCTTTGTTTTTGAAATCCTATTTCGTTGACTCGTCTAATCATGCGACTGTTGTTCCGAACACATTGGCAACCTAACTGTACTGCCTCCTTCACCAATAATTTTTTTCTGAAAAGTTTGACAACTCAGGACATGAGAAAAACACACTACATATTAGTTGATGTATTTTTTTTTTCTAAAAAACGCAAACAAATCAGCGTGATTAGCATAAAAAACATTGGCTATATCCGATGTTGCACACAAATGAAATACATTGACAAAAAATTGTGGTATTTGCAAAACGAACAAAAACAATTAAATATGTATTGAAGTTTCTTCATCCAGGCAATCGCATAGCTCGTCTTGATCTTCTTGGCTTTCATTATTTTCCACAATATCTATGTTTCCTCCTCCGCTACTGTCTAGTAAGTTTTTGTACCACAAAAGGTCTTCCTTGTTTCGCCAATCTTCCCGAAAATGCTCCTTCATCAAGTGATTCAACTTTTTTTCTTTTTATCTGGTACAGAATTTACCTAATGGTAACCTATTTAACTGTATATTGTCTTCGGATATTCCCTTCTTGAGAAGCGACTCCCAAGTTGTGTCAGATGTTGCGAACCGATAAAATTGGAACGTCTTTACTTTAATAGTAGTTTCATTACTTTTTTTCACGATTTTGATTACAAACGAATATATAGGACTATAGCTATCACGACCACTGAAACATGAAACCACTGAAACATGATTTGGAAACTCCATGAATTGCTCGTCGCTGTTTTTGACATCGTAAAATAGTTCTCGATAACTCGTATGAATTGTCAATCGTCGCTGTCACATTGACAAATAATGATGATTTGAAACATTTTTTCGTGACTAGTTCATCAAGTAGATAAAGTAGAGCCTAGTCGACGAGGGCAAAAACGTCTATTCATATAAGACTTGTTAAAACCATGCGATTAACAACTCCGGGACTTTCTCACCACGTTACTGTTTCAGTACAAAATATTTTTGAATCATCCTGTATTACGAGATTAAAAACTATTTCCATTTGGGAACACTTTCGATTCTAAATTGTCGAAGCAACGAGTTACAACTAGTTACACAATCTATCTATTTACATTAGGTGAAACTGTTATTCATTCACAATTATAGGTGGTATTATTACAGAATTTTGCAAGCGTCAATTTGAAATAACTGCAGCGCGACTGTGATGCAATTGCGAGTTTAACCTCCATTTTACATTACGCATACATATTTCGTGCAGAATTATTTGCACTAATTTAGCTCTACGTATCAAATTATGTTCAAACAATCTGTACCCCGTTAGTTTTTAATATAGGAGTTCGACAAAGACAACAGCGAGTGTAGGCGATAATAGGCACGTTTAGTTGACATATTACAAACCTGTTTTTTTTCTTAATTAATGCAGCACCATATCCGGAAGGGAATTGCTAAGACATTGGAAAGTAATGAATAGCGGATTTGCCGCCTTTTTATGCTTTGTAAGACTGTTTAAATTCTTGTAATAATATTGGAAACACGATATGATCGTGTAGGTGGTAATTTTAAATAATTACATTTAAACATGAACGAATTCTTCAATAATCTAAAAAATGCTTAATTCATCAGAAATATGGAATCTTATAAGATAGCAGAAAAAAAACTGAACTGGCTGTTCTGAACATTATTCCAAAATTTTAGCCATCTACCATCATAAGTGAAACCACCACAACTCATGAAGTAATTGCCAAAAATAAAATTTCCAAGGATTCAGCTTTCTATCATGCCTACTCGATAAAAGCTAAACTTTTGCCTGTTTGTCGTGTGATGTTAGCTTTCCCTTTTTCTAAATGCTTTCTTATTTATCCCTTGGTACTTGGTACCAATCTGCAAGGTTTGTGATTACACCTTTCGTATAAGATCAAAACTAACAACGCCAGAACCACCTATACACCCCCTTCCCCTCTCTCTCTCGCTTTTTTTCTAAATTCGAAATTTTGAAAGTCATTCCATGTTGTTCTAGATTTGTTCTATATTTTTCCAAAATTTCATCTTTCTATCCTATGGACATAAGTACATATTTCGCGAAATAATTCTCTCTGGAGCCTTTCCAGGTTAGTTCTAGAAAGAGATCACGCTTCGTAAAAAAAAAGAAAACCTAATTTTTCCTGTACGAAATTGCTTTGCCCCTTCTCTAATTTTTTGAATGTATGAAAATTTGAAAAGTCGTTCGTTCGAAATTGAAAATTTTCAAAGTTTTTCAGTGAAATTTACCGCCCCAACATGAAGCAGACGGCGCTAGAGGGGTTGTACTTTGTGAGATAGAATAATACAACCTAATTTCACCTCGTTTTTCTTTTTTTTATGAAATCCGAAATTTGGACAGTTTCAAGCTTGTAGTTGTATATTGTTCCAAAGTCGTGGCTTTCTATCACGAGTATTTGGTGAAAAAATTGAGACCGTTAGTTTTCCTGCCCCACAAGGAGCAGGTGCAGAGATTTTTGGGCCAGGAACCAAATACTATCGGAAGCAGGGCATTGCAATTTTCTCCAATAGTCAAATAGCCATAAAGGCGCTGAGAGAGAACACCATCAGCTCGAAATTAGTCTGCGAATGTCTTAACAGATTAAACAACCTATAGGCAAGGAAAACAGAATTGCATTATGCTGGATATGAGGACATACTGGAATCAGAGCCAACTTTGGACTTTGGCCAACCGGAACCGTTCGTGCTATAGGAATGAGCACCCACAAAAAGGAACTTAAAGATAGAGAAGAGAGGTTCAGAGCATCCTTCTGGGAGAATCTCCCTGATTTGAGACATTCCAAGCTATTCTTTGGAAACTACCATAAGCACAGAGCAAAAACTTTGCTGGAACTAAGTAGAAACAGACTATGCATTCTCACAGGGCATTGGAGAACACATGACAAGGATAGGTCTAAAACAGAACAGCGACACAATACATCAATGGGTCGTAGCGCAATATCACCCTTATTTTTAGATCTAAATCTAAATCTTTCGCATCCAACCAGCACAAATTGTTCTAGGTCTATCCTAATAGGTTTAAGGGGTTGGCTAAGTTCACACAAGCAGCACTAAAGGACCCCATCGACGGTCTAACATGTTGGCCAACCTATTCTTGACGCCCAACCCAACATATTGGCAGGGCTCCATACACGGTCTAACTCAGGATCAAACACGTTGGTCCAACTTTAGTATTGTCATGGATTTCGAATGGATCATAGCTGTTTGTGGTGGTCTTTTGTGTATAGATGAAAAGAAAAAAAGGAAAGCGCCACGTGTCAGGCGAGCTGTTCGACAGTTGTCAATCCAGGATCTAACATGTTGAACGCGCGGTTATAGTCCGCTAGTTGCGAGCGAACACATCTATGATATAACATGATGGACGAGCCGCTCGGTCACAACATGCTCGACCAACATGTTAGACCATCGATGGGGCCCTTAAAGTAGAATGAATCGGACCGGCTGAGGTCCGCGAAGTTGGCACCACAAAGTAGTCAAAAATTGACAAAAATGCTAGAAAGGATTGACCATTTATTGACCACTATTGACCATCAACGATTTCGATTGACCACTTTTTGTTTGTTGGGGTCTAAATACGAAAATGCTAAAATTAGCCAATACAGACAATTTGTTCATCGGATAGGATTAACCATCGTTTGATCTTTTCAACATTTTCAAAAAAACATTATTCAAATTTTTCTTTTTGCCGCAAACACTAAAAATTTGTTGCAGGATAGGATTGACCAACGTTTGACCATGATTGATCACCAAATATTTTTTTTGAAAACTTAACAATAGTCGAAAAAAATGGAAAAAACAAGTTTATCAAATCCAGAAAATGTCACAACCTCTTGCTTCAGGCTACTTAATCAAAGAGAATTGCAAATCATCGTTTGACCACCCACCGGTTAAGTTTTATCGGATCTCGAAGTCTCATACAACAAAGTTTTCAAAGTTCGTCGGACTTTTCACAAACTTTGAGAGGTGGTCAAACGCTGAAAATAATAGGACTTATTGTCTCATGTCTCTAGACCACAGAAAATTGAAAATTGTCGTTTGACCAACCTACGGCTAATTTTATCCGATCTTGAGGTCACATGTAAGAGCTTCAGAATTTATTGCACTTTTCGCAAACTAAAGCTGCGGCTTATTGTTCTGGGTCTTTAGGTAAAAAATCAAAAATCATCGTTTGACCACCTCTCAAAGTTTGTGGAAAAAATTGATTGATGATTGATATGTGTCAAATAATATTATATGTTTGGATGTTCTATCTCTATTTACTAACATTCTATTTAATTTATGACTTTAATAGCTATGACTGAACATCGACAAGTAGCCGACATTAAAATTATTTCAGCATTCTACGTGATCTTAGATAACTTTTTATATTTAGCGAAGTCTTAAAAATGTAAGGACCTAACATTTTTGACAGAATGTGCTCGATTTTATGAGATCATAAAAAACTATGGTTTCCATTTTTAAAATAAAATAGCTGTATGTGGTTGTCTTTTGTGTGTAGATGAAAAGAAAAAATGGAAAGCGTCACGTGTCAGGCGAACTGTTCGACAGATGTCAATCCACGATCTAACATGTTGAACGCGCGGTTAGAGTCCATCGAGCATGTTGCGAGCGAACACATCTATGATATAACATGATGGACGAGCCGCTCGGTCACAACATGCTCGACCAACATGTTAGACCATCGATGGGGCCCTTAAAGTAGAATGAATCGGAACGACTGAGGTCCGCGAAGTTGGCACCACAAAGTAGTCAAAAATCGACAAAAATGCTAGAAAGGATTGACCATTTATTGACCACTATTGACCATCAACGATTTCGATTAACCACTTTTTGTTTGTTGGGGTCTAAATGCGAAAATGCTAAAATTGACCATCGTTTGATCTTTTCAAAATTTTCAAAAAAACATTATTCAAATTTTTCTTTTTGCCGCAAACACTAAAAATTTGTTGCAGGATAGGATTGACCAACGTTTGACCATGATTGATCACCAAATATTTTTTTTGAAAACTTAACAATAGTCGAAAAAATGAAAAAAAACAAGTTCATCAAATCCAGAAAATGTCACAACCTCTTGCTTCAGGCTACTTAATCAAAGAGAATTGCAAATCATCGTTTGACCACCCACCGGTTAAGTTTTATCGGATCTCGAAGTCTCATACAACAAAGTTTTCAAAGTTCGTCGGACTTTTCACAAACTTTGAGAGGTGGTCAAACGCTGAAAATAATAGGACTTATTGTCTCATGTCTCTAGACCACAGAAAATTGAAAATTGTCGTTTGACCAACCTACGGTTAAATTTTATCCGATCTTGAGGTCACATGTAAGAGTTTCAGAATTTATTGCACTTTTCGCAAACTAAAGCTGCGGCTTATTGTTCTGGGTCTTTAGGTAAAAAATCAAAAATCATCGTTTGACCACCTCTCAAAGTTTGTGGAAAAAATTGATTGATGATTGATATGTGTCAAATAATATTATATGTTTGGATGTTCTATCTCTATTTACTAACATTCTATTTAATTTATGACTTTAATAGCTATGACTGAACATCGACAAGTAGTCGACATTAAAATTATTTCAGCATTCTACGTGATCTTAGATAACTTTTTATGTTTAGTGAAATCTTAAAAATGTAAGGACCTAACATTTTTGACAGAATGTGCTCGATTTTATGAGATCATAAAAAACTATGGTTTCCATTTTTAAAATAAAATAGCTGTGTGTGGTTGTCTTTGGTGTGTAGATGAAAAGAAAAAATGGAAAGCGTCACGTGTCAGGCGAGCTGTTCGACAGATGTCAATCCACGATCTAACATGTTGAACGCGCGGTTAGAGTCCATCGAGCATGTTGCGAGCGAACACATCTATGATATAACATGATGGACGAGCCCCGCTCGGTCACAACATGCTCGACCAACATGTTAGACCATCGATGGGGCCCTTAAAGTAGAATGAATCGGACCGACTGAGGTCCGCGAAGTTGGCACCACAAAGTAGTCAAAAATTGACAAAAATGCTAGAAAGGATTGACCATTTATTGACCACTATTGACCATCAACGATTTCGATTGACCACTTTTTGTTTGTTGGGGTCTAAATGCGAAAATGCTAAAATTGACCATCGTTTGATCTTTTCAAAATTTTCAAAAAAACATTATTCAAATTTTTCTTTTTGCCGCAAACACTAAAAATTTGTTGCAGGATAGGATTGACCAACGTTTGACCATGATTGATCACCAAATATTTTTTTTGAAAACTTAACAATAGTCGAAAAAATGAAAAAAACAAGTTCATCAAATCCAGAAAATGTCACAACCTCTTGCTTCAGGCTACTTAATCAAAGAGAATTGCAAATCATCGTTTGACCACCCACCGGTGAAGTTTTATCGGATCTCGAAGTCTCATACAGCAAAGTTTTCAAAGTTCGTCGGACTTTTCACAAACTTTGAGAGGTGGTCAAACGCTGAAAATAATAGGACTTATTGTCTCATGTCTCTAGACCACAGAAAAGTGAAAATTGTCGTTTGACCAACCTACGGTTAAATTTTATCCGATCTTGAGGTCACATGTAAGAGCTTCAGAATTTATTGCACTTTTCGCAAACTAAAGTGCGGCTTATTGTTCTGGGTCTTTAGGTAAAAAATCAAAAATCATCGTTTGACCACCTCTCAAAGTTTGTGGAAAAAATTGATTGATGATTGATATGTGTCAAATAATATTATATGTTTGGATGTTCTATCTCTCTTCTATTATACATGTAAGAGCTTCAGAATTTATTGCACTTTTCGCAAACTAATGCTGCGGCTTATTGTTCTGGGTCTTTAGTCAAAGATCGAAAATCATCGTTTGACCACCTCTCAAAGTTTGTGAAATGTGCGACCTGTGGAAAAAATTGATTGATGATTGATATGTGTCAAATAATATTATATGTTTGGATGTTCTATCTCTATTTACCAACATTCTAATTAATTTATGACTTTAATAGCTATGACTGAACATCGACAAGTAGTCGACAATAGAATTATTTCAGCATTCTACGTGATCTTAAATAACTTTTTATATTTAGCGAAGTCTTAAAAATGTAAGGACCTAACATTTTTGACAGAATGTGCTCGATTTTATGAGATCATAAAAAGCTATGGTTTCCATTTTTAAAAGAACATTTTTATTACTACAATATCTCGAACATATGACAAATCAGAACATCGCATATTCAAGTTATTTGGGATAATAATAATAAAACTACAAGGAAGGTATTTGTTTTTCCTTAGCTTGATATTTCGGTGGACTCAAGCCAGAGATAGATCTTCCCGATAGTATGCTGCGCATTTACTACATAAAACTCATTATTTATTCATGCAATGTGAACGTTTATAATGTAGTTTAAGTTTAACAAAGAACGGTTATGGTTTTATTTATGAACTCGTGAATATATGAAGACTGCATGAATAATTTATAATCTTGATATTATGCTACAAGTTTAACAATTACAGTAGAACTCGGATATAACGGCCATGGGATATAACGAGCGCTCGGATAAAACGAACACATTCTAAAGTCCCGCTAAAACGTCCTATTCTTCTCATGTTTTTTTGATCGTCTAAAACGAACCCGGATATAACGAACACTCGGTTGTAACTACGTAATTTTTCGTCCCGTGTGACGAAAGATATAACTCGGTTATAACGAACTATCGAGGAAACGAAAAAAACTAGAACGAAATATCGAGGAAACGACGTTAAATTAACTTTATCGAACAAAAAATTACATGTCTCAACAAGCAATAATAACACGAACCGTTATGTTGTTACTGTGTTTTCATGCAAAATGCCGTCTCGCAAATCTCTTTCATTATCCACAAAACTGACAATTATTCGCAAATTAGGAAGAGGTTGTGCTCAAATTTGCCGTCAATACAATTTGGGCTCAAAGAGACAAATTTTTAAAGGTGCAATCAAGTGTAAGTTCTGCGGTTAAAAAACTGCGTCAAGCAGCAAAAATATCCGACGTAGGACGTAGATAAATCTTTGCTCAAGTGGTTTGCGTTGAAACGAACCCAGAATGTGCCGATCAGTGGTCCTATTTTGCAAGATAAAGCGAACCAATTGGCTCAATTACGCGGTGAGGCAGCAGGAACGTCAAATGAAGAAAATTTTAATTACTCACGAGGATCGATTGATCGGTTTAAAACAAGGACATAAATAAAAAAAGGTAAAATTCACGGTGAAGGTGGTGCTGTAAACAAAGAAGTACCAGAAAATTGGCTAACGACAGTATGGCCAGATAAGCTTGTGTCTACGACTTTTGTAATTTAGGTATTTCGGCTTACTCTCGAACGAACCCTCTATTTTATAGGAGAAAAATACTCTGGAGGAAAGCATTCCAAAGACAGACTTACTGCCTGGGTCTGTGCAAATATGGACGGCTCAGAAAAGAAGAAACTTTTGATAATTGAAAAATCGAAGACGCCTCGATGTTTCAAAAAAGGTCCGAAATTGCTAGTATCATAATGAAGCAAACAAAAGAGCCTGGATGCCTTGGGATCGAGAACTTGCAAGGAACAAAAGAAAAATTCTTTTAGTGATAACTGTCTTGCACACCCTAAATTGGATAATTTGGAGTGGATCGAAGTGGTTTTTCTTCCTCCAAATGTGACTTCAGTTCTCCAACCCATGGATCAAGGCATAATCAAATGCTTAAAGTCCTCTTATCAAAGACAATTACTCCTAAAAATGATTCAGTCTGTTGATCAAAACGTCGAAATAAAAATTTCCTTGCTTGATGATGATTTTAATGTTAGAGACCGCTTCGGAAAACGTGTCTGCAAAAACGATTTCGAAGTTTTTCCGTCATGCGGGTTTTTACGTGGACACTGGATTCACAAAGGATGATGACATTCCTCTTCGTCAGTGGATTTTAACGCAAAGAGTCGAAGATGAGGATAATTTTTACCATTGGGTTCAAAACAATAACATTTATGATTTTGACGAGCATACTTTAAACGAATATGAGAAAATTGATGAAGAGTTGGAAGTCGCAGAATACCCTGATGATTCTGAAATCGTTAGATCGGTAATGGAACAAGAACAAACTGAAGACTACAATTCTAAACGAAAGTGATGAAGAAATCGAACCCAAAACAAACGTTGTAGAGGATTCATTTCCCACTGTACAGAAAGCTCTGGAAGCATTGCAAACCGTAACACGCTTTGTACAGTTGTCATTGCCTGAAGAAAATGACAAGGTCAATTTTCTAGCCTCTTCGAGTATTGTAGAAAAAAAACAATTTTAAAAACTTCTGGAAAAAAGGAATCAATCTAGAATTACTGATTTTTTTTTATTTTTTTCTACATACATGTTTCTTAATAAAAACCATTTTTGCAAATCATACATACATACCAAATAAGTATGTTGTACGTACATATCAAATTTCTTCAGTTGTAACGAACCTCGGCTATAACGGACCGATTTTTAGTCACCTTGGTGGTTCGTTATATCCGAGTTCTACTGTACTTTAAATAGCCAGGAATCTTAAAAGAATCTCATCAAAAATTTTTATACTACTACACATATTTGTAAAAATAACAGTTCGTCGATAAATAATGTTTACAGAAATGGTATTTACCAATATTATAATCGATATGCGAAGCATGTTTATTGAAGAAACGATTCTAGTGACCTATTTTTCCTATTCAACTAACTGTTAACGTTTGTAACATATGTATATATGTAGCGATGTAACATTTGCATAACAGCACAATGTTTCGAAAACAATTTTTGTGCACGACATGTTACATTTCAGTTGACGCAGTTCGTTGGAAATTAGAGAGCATTGTATTAACGAAACAACTGTTGAAATTCCCTATCGATGCTATTCGGTTCGACAGCATAGCTCTATTAACAAACTGCTCTTCTGGCAAAACAGAAAAAAAAATGTTAATTGCCAATTAATATTTGATTACATGTAATTAGCAGTTGTCGTTATCGCATACTGTTCACATGTTTTCGCGTTTATGTTCGCATTATAATTTACGAGATAGTAGAAGAGTAAATATCGAATTGGATCAAGCGATGAAGTCATCTTTTTTATTTTGAATTCCACAATAGAACATCGTGAATGAACTTAACATTACGGAACATATTAGACATTTTAAATCATAGATTCAATTAACCTATACCTCAATAATAATTGCCGTTCACGAATTTCGTTATTGACCGACATTGCAATGGTATACTTTCTTATATTCCGCCTTCCCAAGGCCTCCAAGAAATAAATTCGTCCGGATACCACACGAACCGAAATATTTTGCAATCCACCACGATCCCTACGTATTGTGCTCAATCACGTACATGTACACAGGGGACGTAGAGGTGCATACGTACACTGATATGAAACATCCTCTAGAAAGCCAACGACTATATATTATGGTCAGGGTGACTCACGTGTCGGCCAATATTGCCACCCCCTCCCCGGATCTATATATCTTTTATACGCTTGAAGTGTTTGAAGTATTGACAAACTGTCATATTATATTTCTCTTATTCATTTTCGCCTTAACATTGGACATGGTTTTGCACTTTTACTCGAGAGTTCGTTGTAAGGTCTAAAAATTTGCCCATTCCATTTTACACAGCTTAAAATCGTGTTAGTAAATATATCCAAACAGAAGAAAATAATGAAATAGGAAACGACATAATGTCTCTAACACTACAACTAATCAAAAACATAAAAAAGCTTTCTATTTTATCTATACTAGAAAAGGTGCATAGCATATCGACAGAAGAGGTATCCATTAAGAGACTACAGACTAGTTTGGGGGCTAAAAATAAACGGTGATTACTTTAAATGGAATGTTAACCGTTTTCACACGATTATATTACGAGTATTGTAAACGTCCTTTTTCAAAATTCCAACGCGCGTGTGTGAGTGTGTGTGTGTGTTGGTGTATATCCTTTTGTTACGTTCTAATACGACAAAATCGGTGGAATGCGGCTTCACTCACGTTCATTTTAGGGACACCTAAATTAATTACTTCGTCAGGTTAGCCTGACGTCTAATACGATAAATAGTTTGGGTAATTTAATGGCCTGCTAACCGATACGTTTAAACTGATTGGGTGGAGGTGCTATTGAAAATATTTTATCATAATAAGCCTTGTTTTTTGTTTTCTTTTGCGACGGGTCTTACAGGATTGTGTACGGACCTCTTCGATTTCTTTATCTTCACCTTCTTCGATGTCCGCAGAAATTGATTCTATCTTTCTTTCACGACTGTAGTGGTGCAGGCTTGTTTTAGCAACAGTTATGTGTCACCAAATAAACTTGTCAGAATTATGACAGGAAAGTCCCCAACCCCTATCCCTTTTGTTTTACTTCCCTTTAATTAAATTAGGATTTTTGGCCACCTTTGCCAACTTTGTACATATCAAGAAGAAGAATAGAGTTTGACCAAAATTACCAAAGGGCAATTTTCTTTACTAGAACATATAAAACTGAATTTAGAGCTGACCAAGTTGAAGAATGGTGCATTATCATCACTTGAAGGCATGAATAAGATTAATAGAAGCCTACTGTTTTAACTGTTGGTGGTACTATTCATTTTAAAAAGTCTCTTCTTCAAAAGATAGATTACAATTTTTTCTTGTTGATTTCACGTCAAGTCATGTGATACATTTGAAGAATGGTGGAAAATCATCTTTGGTTATTGTGATCTCGTTTTTGGTCTCACTTTTATTTTTGCCAACTCGTTCGTTTCGAGTATTTAGAATGCAGATAATTTGTTTTATATCATTTCTATTTGTTTCTAGAACTTTTAAAACTGATTAGAGTCGATTAGATGAAAGAATGGTGGACTATCATAATTAGCTCCATGAATTGGCACCACAAAGTGGACAAAAATCGACAAAAATGCTAGAAAAGAAGAATTTATTGACCACTATTGACCATCAGCGATTTCGATTGAACCTCTTGTTGAATTTAGAGCCGACCCATATTTTGAAGAATGGCGGAAATCTAAAATTAAGGCATAATAGACATTTTGTTTATCGGATACGATTGACCATCTTTGACCATGTTTGACCACCCTTCACATTTTCAAAATTTTCAAAAAAAAATTTCAATTTTTTTACTAGAATTTTTTGAAAACTTCAAAATTTAGAAAAAAACAAACAAAGAATGTACATATCTCCAAAAATTTAACCGAGAAGGTGGTCAAACGATAACTTTCATTTTCATGGTCAAGAGACAAAACAATAAGTTCCATTATTTTCAGCGTTTGACCATCTACTCAGAATTATAAAAATGCGACGCAAGAGCTTATAACATTATCTGGGTTTGATGTCATTTCATTGGAGATATGAACTTGTTTTTTTCCTTTTTTCCGAATATTTTTAAGTTTTCAAAAAAATTATTTGGTGGTCAATCATGGTCAATCGTTGGTCAATTTGCTTTACTAGAACAAAAACTTTTATAGCTTGACAAGTTGAAAATTTGCAGTATCATGACTTGAAATGAATGAAGTTTGAAAATGTGAAGGGTTGGTCAAACATGGTCAAACGATGGTCAATTTGTATCCGATGAACAAAATGTCTATATTGATTAATTTCAAGCATTTTCGCCATTTTCTGACCCCAAAATATTGGATTATAGCGGCTGTAGCCTAAACAAAAGGTGGTCAATCGAAATCGCTGATGGTCAATAGTGGTCAATAAATGGTTTTATCCTTTCTAGCATTTTTGTCGATTTTTGACCATTTGTGGTGCCAACTTGAAAGACCTCCTATAATTAGCAAAAGCCTAGCAGTGAACCACAATATTAACCTCGACTATTCAGCAATGGAATCAAATGTTCCTTCTAAATAAATATTAATTTTTACAACTCTATTACTTTTACTTGACATCTCAAAATCATCTCACATTGCTTCTTTTTTTCCCTAACTTCGTCATCTCTCCAAATCATAAATGTCCTGACTCGGAAAGTTCCTAACACTCGGCCATCCTTGATTAAATCTCGTTCTCGAGATCCTAGTCTGTCAGGTGGGGTGGTGGCTTCCAAACTCTTTGTGACACACGCCTACCTTCTTCTTATCGTCTTGTGTTTCCATCCGTATTCTGGTATGCACACATCTTCTTGAACTTGAACTTTCCTTTGAAGAGCTAATAGTATCCTGAACACTTTGGTCTTAATTGTATACTTTTAACGTGTGATAAATCCGTAAAGATTCTTTCAATGATAACATCTATAGGTCGTCAATATTCGAGCTGTAATGACACTTACTGATTCGACTTTAATTGCTGATGGTCCAAAACTCTTCAATTCACATTTATCATCCTCAATAGCATACTGCCCAACAATAACCACAGAAGCTTTAATGGTACATTCCTGAGCTTCCTGGGTCTATCAAGAATAGCATTTTATAGTAATGCTTGGTAAACTAACAAGTTTTCATGAGTGTTCCATCACCTTCTACGATGTTGTTAAAAATCCATTTAATATTCCTGTATCGAAAATTTAAACCTGTCCTTACTACAATTAACACCAGGCGTTTTTGGAGCGTCTTTCAAATTACTTAGCCAACTTACCCAATATTCAAGAAGCAGCTAGTCTTCTATGTAATTGCGGATTGTGTTAGTTTTTAAATAATAATAGTGTAGGATACCCGATATAATTCTCAATTTCAAACATTCAATACTAAACATAATCGCAGTTCTAAAAAATCGCAAAAAATATTAAGGCATACTTTCGAAAACTTTTTAACGAGCGAACAATAACTCTGTTTAACTGTTGCGTAATATTCGGATAAATTTTTTCTGTGCACGAGAAATTTCCCGTTACAATTGATTTGACTTTCAGAACACTGGGTTGAATGTGTTTGATATAATATATAAACATTGTTTAATCGATTACATACCGCCGAGCTTATCGAGGTCAGTGATTGTTCACTCGTATTACAGAACTCAATCAACGAAGAATTTATATATTACAATGTGTAGTGTTGCACTGTTATTTCGTTTTATGGATTGTTACATTTAAGAAATTTTGCCTGACATGTTATTTATAAACCTTTCGGACATTATACACAATTATTTTAAATATTAATGTATCTAAGTTTGTACATATCTACCTGAAGGTCAACTTCTCTCTTTTGCAACTTTAACATCACCCACTCTAGTTTTGCTGCTAGGCAGGTTTCACGGAGGTCTTGTCGTTTATTCTGTTCACAATTTACAAGCCTGATACGTCTAGTCCTTTATTCTCGACACCTAGGAATTGCCTGATCCTTTCGTCTAAATCTCCTGCACAAATATGAGAAGAAGAAGAAAGGAGGAATTGCGCTCTGCTCCTCTACAGCCATTAGATGTACTCCTTCCTACGTTTTGAGGCTGCTTATCGTCTGTTCTAACCAGTTTGCGGTGGCTAAAGGTCGAACCAAGGAGCTTGACTTTACCCCCAATCTTGGCAATCTGTTTAAATGTTCTGTAAAGGTTGATTTTTCGTCATTTCGGGTTTTTTTCGCTTGCCTAGTATGCGAGGAAGCATGGGATATGTTCCATTTTCCCTCTTGTCAAAAGGAAAAGGTCATTAGCTGTAATGCTAGATTACAGGTTTCTTTCAAGGAGTGTTATTTCTTGATGTTTGGTACCAGCAGATGCCTCTTCCTTTCCTCAGTCTACCTCAACATTTTTCTCCTCTTTGCTGTCGACTTGTTTTGTAGATGGAGAATGTCAGGTATCCGGAATCCACCTATTTGCAACTAGCTATTGCAACAAATCTTCGGTAGCTTCTATCTTAGTTTTGAGGGAACTTTTATTGCCATTCAAATTTTCGCTAAAAGGAAATTTAAAAAACCGAGAAAATATAGGAGAAAAAAAATGATAACAAAGAATACGTAAAATCGAGAAAAACACACTAATGAGAACGAAAAAATCGCAAGAAAATGAAGAACAAAAAAAAATAAGAAGAAAGGTGGAGGTGAGAGAAAAATAGGATCTTGAGAAGGAGTGCAGAAAATTAAGAAAGAAAGGAATAGACAGATTTATGAAAACTAGAAGGAGATGAATTGCAAAAAAGATAAATAACGAAGAAAAAGAGGTAGAAGACGAAGATAAATAATAATAATAATAATAATAAATAATAATAAACAAAACGATAAAAAGAAATCAATAAAATTGGAGCACTAACGGGTGAGGGGAGGGGGCAAAGAAAAAGCAAAGAAAACGAGATAATAGGGGACGAAGAAGAGAGGAAGGAGAATAAAAACTAAAACGGCAAAAACAAGAAAAGCGTTGAAAGGGAATTAAAAGAGCCAAGCCAATAATGAAAAAAAAAGATTCAAGACGAACATAACAATAAAATAAAAAAATGCAGAAAATCAAAAAAGAAAGAAAATAACAAAAGAAACAAACAGAGAACACTAAAAGGAAGGAGACAAAAATAGAACAAATAAAGTAATAAGAGATGACTTAGACAAAGAAGTAATAGCAAGAAAATCGCTAAAAAGAAACGAAAAAGAAGAAAGATAAAGGCAAGAAAAAAACAAAGGAAAGAGAAACAAGAGGAAAACCATAAAACAGAAGCGCTGGAGAGAAAGAAACAAAAAAGAACGTAGAAGGTAGTAGGGACGCAAATTAATAGAAGAAAAACAGAAGAAATAGAAGAAGAAGAGGTGGATAAGTAGAAGAACAGAGACACCAGGAAAATCACTAACCGGTAACTAAACAGAAGATAAAGAAGAAGAAAACCGATAGCGAAAATAAAGAAGGCGTAAGAAAAAGAAAGAGAGACAAAAAAATTACTAAGACAGAATTGAAAACAAACCAAGAAGATAAAGAAATACAAGGAAGAAGGCGAGAGAGAGATGGTTAATAATAAGAAAAATAAGAAGAAAAGTGCAAAGAAAATAGGTTTTGGAAAAGAGGAACAGAAAAAAAGAGAAGAAATACAAAATGAAAAACTTGAATAAAAATTAGTAGGACAAAAAGCAGAACAAATAAAGACTAGAGAATTAAAAAAAAAGAAAATAATAAAGAAAAGGAAACATACCGATGAAGGTCAGAAAAAAATATCAACAAGGGAAAGAAAGAGGTTTGAAAGAAACGGAACCAGATGCAAAGTAAAAAAAAAGTGAAAACAAGAAAACAGAATGATTCAGAACAAATAAAACAAACAAGATATGTTTGGAAAATGAGAATAATAAACGGGTGATTAGAGGAAATGGATGAAGATGAAGAACAAAAGTATTAAGGAAAAGAAAAAGAAAGAAGGCAGAAAAAATGAAGAACGGTAAAAGGGAAAAGGGAATAGGAAAAATATAGCACAAATACGAAGGATAAGCTACAATTATTGAGAATTGAAAAATCTAGTTACCCGTGCAAAACAAATTGTTGTTTATTAAATAGTGCATTACTGTATCTGTCAATTGCAGCTTAGTTTGTGCAATTTGCGTTGAAGAAGATGGTGAGTAGGTAAACTATAGGCGTACGGACGCAGTCACTCGACGTGGACACGCTATATAAGCTGTAGTTTTGACAGCTAAAACCTGTCAAACTGTCATAAATGACAATTTGTTGGTTTTAAATTGTCATAATTATGACAGTTTGACAGGTTTTAGCTGTCAAAACTACAGCTTATACAGCGTGTCCACGTCGAGTGACTGCGTCCGTACGCCTATAGTTTACCTACTGTGGTGGACAAACGTATTACCTAACTATGCAATGATAGAGTCCAATCTGAAGATTGGATCCTCGCAATTGGGATCAATATGGCGCGAACATTTACATTTGAAAAAGGTTATAACTCGGTTTGTACCCTGACAGATCTGACAGATTTACAAACAGCAGAACGTGTTAGAATTTGCCAACAAACTTTAGATATGTTGAATGGTAAAGGTCCTCATCAAGAAAGCCGAATCTAGATACATGAACAGAAGACAGTTACCGCTAAATGATATGTTGAAAATTGTTTGCTCACTGTGTCCAGTAAAGTGCCAAGAAAGGGAATCATGTTAGAGCATGATAACGCATGCTCTAACATTCAGTATTTAGCGGAGAACAAAACCAAAATTATAGAACATCCTCCTTACTCATCAAATTTAGCGATGTGTGACCTCTGACTATTTTTTTGAGCTCAAAAAGCATTTGAGAAGGAAAAGGTTCCAGTCAGAAGAAGAGATTGACATCGCCGTTAAGTGTTTTTTTTTTAGTATCTCTAAGGACAACTGGTTGAACGCTTTCAAACTATGGAACTTGTATTAATCTTTCTATTATATATTCTTCTTTTGCCGACACAATTATAATTCTGTTCTAACTAACAAAAAGCATATTACATATCCTTTAATTAAGAATCCTACAGTTGTTTTACATTTATTTAGAACTGGATGACGTTAATATTTCTTTTAATTAAAAAATTTGAAATTTAATATTTTTACTCCTGAGTACCGAGAATGCTTTTCATTAAAAATTCCAACTACCCGGCAACCTACTTATTGCATACCCCTTTTTTTTACTTATATTGGAAGTATTAGGAGAGATCGATATTATGTAATTAGTAGCATCAGGAACGTGACTATTGTGTAGGAACGTTATCGTGACATAATGAGAAATAAATTACCACATTCCTATATCAAATATGTTCGATAAAAATAAAAGTGGTCTTACGTCAAACTTAAATTATTTATGAAGTATATTTAGTTAGCCTAACCTTTATTTCTGTATCATCGCCACCATCGCATCGGCAGTAATAGGTCGATAATTCGACCTTCACTAATTTTACGATCTATCTAATAAGAACCTAACACTCGGGGACCTGCCAATATCAGAACGTGTTCTGAAGCGAGAGAACACGACGGGAAAAAGAAAGAAGTGATTAAGGGATTCCAAGATGAAATAAAGATATAGTTGCTGGGGTCGTTAAAGCCGAATGGTTTTACAGTCCCACCGGTGGGACCCCGTAGATTCTTAACTCGGGAATTAATGGCAGGATAATGCAACTGCGACGCTTCAAGCCGAGAAAATACCAAAAATGCCCCGCAGGTGAATCACAACTTCTCGGACAAGCCTTAAAGGGCGAACTCATTAAATCGAATTCACGCACACATCAACATTGCGACCTCTCGAATATAAAAAAAGAAAATACCTTTAGAGGAGATGCATATAAATAGTTGGACCTTTAGGGAGATCCCTTTCTTTTATTATTCAACAGCAGAAATGTTTAGGTACTCGTGTTTGGTGAGTGACTGTGACAGGTGTTGATGGTGTGAATTTAGTAACGAATATATAAATAAATACAATTCTGGTAAGATTCATTTTATTTTGAAACAAACTGTATATTAGAACGTTGAAGCAATTATGAGTTTAGAGCTCCGTTGTTTCTTCCGCCATATATATTACCAACGTTACCAACAGTAACTTGCTTCACGTCTTCATAAAATAAATTTATCTCTGAGTTTATTCTAGTACGTAAATCTTCTTGCAACTTAAATAAAATAATTGGCTTTGTTCTGCAATAGAACCAATTGTGTTCCCAAATTTATGATTATTATTATTATTAATTTAAATAAGGAAATACTCAGTAAGAAATAATTATGTAATAAATTTTGATTACCGTTACATTCATACGTGTTATCGTTCTTATTTAAATTTTCCCAAATCGGTTATTGTATGCAAATATCACAGGTTATAGACTTTTACCAGATAGTGTGACCGAGTGATTATAGAGTGCGTTGTTTTCGATACAACAGGTGGTTGTTAGGATGTGAGTCATAAGGAAATAACATTATCGAAAAAAACAAAACAATTTGTCATGGTACTATCGTACCAAAACGATGAATTTTGCGAACGTGAACTTTGTTTAAATGTTAGACTAACGGTTAATTATGTAAATTGCTAATTTTTTGCGTTTTAAACGTTAATTACATTGATCGTTCTATTATATTAGACTCCCACTCTCCTTTCATCTCTTCTTTTACATTAGGATTGCTCGAAAAACTTATTGCAAATTAATTGTAGTCTTGTACGAAGGACAAACACTTAACGGCAATGTCAATCTCTTCTTCTGACTGCGTCAATAACTTTTTTCATTGTTCTACTTTTGTAAATCTGTCAGATCTGTCAGGATGCAAACCTAGTTACAATCTTTTCCAAATTCCAGATTGATCTCACTTGCGAGGATCCAATCTTCAGATTGGACTTCTATCTCTGCATGGAACCTCGTTCAACTTCTTTATACCATCTATAACCAGTAGTCAATGATGGTATGAGATCTCCAAATGCCGATTTTAGACTTCCTCCTCACACTCATACGAGCTCAACCCTTTTTTAAAATCATAGTAAATCATTATCCGAATGTTCTCTCGTGATAATTCCATTTTTTGGACAACAATAATCTTCTATTTCTTTCAATTTTCTTTAATCGTTCTTTTCTTTGTATTCTCCTTTTTTAAGCTGGTTTTTCTTCTTTATCTTCTTTATAATTCCCTTTTGCAATTTTCTTGATCCTCCCTCCTTTTCTTATCTCCTTCTTTCGTTCACGTTCTTTTTTGTTTCTTTTACCTCGGTGCTTCAGCTCTTTTTCTTAATCATCTCTTTGTTGCTTCTCCGTTTGTCTTGCTTTTTCTCCTATTATCATTTTTTCTATTTTCTATTTTTATCTCCTTCCTTGTTACTGTCGTCCTTCATATTCTTCTGTTTCCTCTAATCACCTTTATCCCCCGTTTTTTGACTTTCTGCATTTTTTTCTTCTGTTCTTATGTTTTTCTTACCTTCGACTAAATATATATTTTTGTCATTAGTTTTTATTCCTGTTCTTTTTTCTTTCGTATGTTTTCCTTTCTGGCGTGCTTTATTTTTTCCTTAATATTTACGATTTCTTGTTTTCACTATTTCTTTTTGTTTTGCAACTTTTTTTCTTTCTTGACTTTTTACATTTCGTCGGTATTCTTCCTTTTCTCCATTATTCTCTTTCTTTTATTATTTTTTCTGCACATATTTCTTTTGGACCTCTGTCTGTCTGTTGTTTCTATGATTTTCTGCATTCTTTCTCCTATCCTTACCTTTTCTCGCCTTCGTCTGCGTACTTTTTTATCTTCTTGTTTTTCTTTTAATTGTCTTAATACATTTCTTGACTCTCTTTTCTTTCTATTAACTTCTCTATTTTCTACTTACTATTCTTTCTTCTACTCTTCTTCGTTTTCATATCTTCGTTTTGCTTCTCTTCCGTTCATTCGTTATCTTCATCTATTTCCTGTAATCACCTTTACTCCCCGATTTCTTGATTTGCTGCATTCTTTTCTTCTGTTCTTGTTTACATCATCCTTGTGTTCAATCTTTTCTTATTAATTATTTTCTTGGTGCTTCTCCATTTTGCTTATTCCTCTCTTGCTGATTTCTCTTCCCCTTTTCTCTTTTCTTGTCTCTGTTTTTGTCATATTAGTTTGTATTCCTGTTTTTTTATTTCGTATTTTTTCCTTCCCTTCTACTATTCTCCTTTTTCCCAAGTTTCTCTTGTTTGTTTCACTTTTCCTTAATACTGTCCGTCTTCTTGTTTTCACTATTTCTTTTCTCGATTATTTTAATTTTTTTCTCCTGTTGTTATTTTACTCTAACCTTCGTCGGTATTCTCCCTTTCCTTCATTATTCTCTTTCTTTTTTTGTTATCCTTAGCCTGTTCTGTTATTTGTCCTATTAGTTTTCATTCCTGTTTTTATTTTGTATTTTTTCCCCTTTCTTTTTCCTATTCCTCTTTTTCAGCACATATTTTTTGTATTTCTGTTTTCTTGTTTTATTTTCCCTTATTTTATGTTTTTTACATTCTTTCCCCTATCTTTACCTTTCCTCGCCTTCCTCTGTGTACTTTTTTATCTTCTTGTTTTTCTTTTAATTCTGTCTTAGTAGATTTCTTGTCTCTCTATTTTTCTTTTAACTTTTCTTCCAATTTCTCTATTTTGTATTGTTTCTCATTCGTTTTATTCTTCTTTCTTTTTCTTTTCCTTAATACTTTCGTTCTTCATCTTCATCTATTTCCTGCAATCACCTCATCTTGAATCTTTTTTTATTAATTATCTTCTTGATTCTTTTTCTTTTTGCTTTTTCTTCTCTTTTTCTGCTTTTTCTTCTGTGTTTTTGTGCTATTTTTTCTGTTTTTTTTCTATTTTGTATTTCTTCCTTTTCCGTTTACTATTCCCCTTTTTTGCAAACATATCTTGTTTGCTTTATTATTATTATGTTCTTTGTTCTTTTTTTAATTCTCTTCTATTGCTTTCTCGCGTTTTTTTTTGCTTGTATTTGTTCTCCTTTTTGCCCTATTAATTGTTATTCAGGTTTTTCACTTGCTCCTGTTTTCCTAAATCTATTTCCTTTGTACTTCCGTTGTCTTCTTATTCTTCTTATTACTGGCCATCTCTTTCCATTTATTGCCAACTTCCTTTATTCTCCCTTTTTTATGATATTGCATTCTTTCTCCTATCACTTTTTCTCGTTTTCGTCTGTCTACTTCTTTATCTTCCTCTCTTCTCTTATTTTTTCTATTTTTACTCCTATTCATTTTCTTTTCCTTCGTCAGTTTTTCTTTCCATTTATTATCCTTTTTTTCCTAGCCCATCTTTTTTTGTTTTTTTCTTAATTCCCTAATTCTTTTGGTTTCTTTCTATTATTATTTTTGTTCATATTTCACCTATTTCTTAAAATTCTCATTATTCCTTTTTATCATGGTATTATGCCTTCTTTCGTCAATTCTTATCGCTTCGTTTTTCTGCTTCCTTTTATCCTTTTCTTTTTTTTTTAAATTATCTCCTTCTGTTGCTTACAATTACAAATACTCTTTATTCTTCTCGTTCTTAATTCCCTGCATTTTTTCTCCCGATATTTTCTTTGATTTTCATATTTCATCTTTTTTTTTTTCATTCTTCATTTCCCTTAATTTTTTTACAATTTTCATTGGGACTCATTTCCCAATTTTCCGCATTCTTTCTTCTATTCTTATTGTTTTTCGCCCTTGTTTTTTGTTGTTTTGTCTGTTCTTTATTTTGTCTATTCTTTTCCTTCGTAGTTTTTCGTTTCATTACTTTTTTCTTCTTGTTTACATCTTTATCTTCTTTTATTCAAAATTTCTTTAGGCCTATTTTTATCTATTACTTTTTCATCATCTTCTTGCTTCTTGCTACGTCCAAAGTGGTAAATGTAAGTACAATAATAAATTTAAAGTGCAAGTGTGTGTAAAGAGCAGGCAGAATGTGATGTTGACTTTTTTCTGATTGGATCAATGCTTGAAATGCATCTGTCATTCCATATTTGGCTTGTCATGTACAACGCTGTCGTCTATCCCCTTAGTCCTACAAGATTATTATATATTTAGTTAATTCATTAACAAACTGTATATTGGGCGCGCTGCAGTATTGAAACTGCTTCTAAAATTGATGATTTTAAGCAAACCCACCACCATAATTGTTCTAGCCGTGGGCCTCTCGCTTTTACTCCGTTAACAACTACCAAACACAATTTGCTCATACATACTCATAATAGGATAAGCAAATATGAATTTTATTTTCCCTTTGTTTCAATTTAAGCTAAGATTTTGTAATACCAATGAAACGTTGTATAATTAGTATTTTAATGAGACCTGAATGCCTCCTTTGTGTAGTGCTATATGAGCCGGTAACGTGTGTGGTGAAATATCCGTTTAATAAAGATTATATATTTACAGTTCCTCGACGAAATATTTATAAGGGAAATAAAAAATAAGGCTTGGAAACTAGTTAGTACAACTGTGTTTCTAACGCCGCATACTCGTACACCAACTGGTGTGAAAAAAAAGGTTCCCTTGTTTTATTTTAATTTAGCCGGCGGCTAATGTAGAAGCGCAGTTTTAAAATTTAAATTGAAAAAGTTGGCGCGGCCATGCGGGAATCGCAACTTTATTAGACTTTTAAGCTGCTTTGTTTTACCTCACCTACCTTGCACCACGTATTCTGATAATGAAGATTACATTCGCGTAATCCTAATAGACTCCTCGTGCATTTAGACGAACTATTAAAATCGACGGTGGCTAAAAATTCGAACAAAACAATAAATTGTATTTTAAAACAACTTTATGATGACCTGCCGGTATGGTGTATTCAACTGACGCAATAATTAAATCAAAGGTGGAACAAATTGGGAAGAATCTAAAAACAATACCTTGTCATAATTGCATTATTACCGTTACAAATTATACTTAATCGCTAATTGTTAGCGTGCACCTTTCTTTTATAAATTTTCATCTCTTATAAAAAGTTGAAATCGACGAATCAACTTTAAACAGCAAAGGTTTGCAGTAAATTTGGTCTAAAGTCAAAGTTTTGACAAAACCTTTAGCCAGTTGAAAGGAAGCTAGAAACTAGTCAGTCAAAATATCTACGAGGTTTGCTCATAAAAACAGTCTCTTCTTTAGACCATCTTCAGAACAGCTGTCAGATGATTCAAAATTTTTTTAACGTCCGCAAACCACGATCACTGCAAGGTCCCTTTAAGACGATGGAACAATACAAGTCTTTAGACAGCTCCAAAAGCTCCAAACATGATCATGCATTGAATAACTATATATTAGATCATTCACAAAACTTTATAGACAAACCTCGTATAGACGCGATAAGGCAAAATTTTTAAAATACTGAACATTACATCGATAATGTATTTATTAGATAATTTGATTCAAAATTGCCTAACTAACCTACCCAAATCCCTTTTAAATGTCTGTATTATAGTTCAACAAACAAAACTCGTATAATATTTGACATTTAAATGACGTTTGACGTCTAGATGATGTCAAATAAACGCTATCGTTTTTAAATCTATTCGTTACATAGAATATGGTGTATTAAATTAACTCAATGACAAGTTTGAGACGTCATTTAGAACACGTATGACATCATAGCCGAGGAACGATCAAAAAAGACGTCAAAACTACCCTAAACTGCTAGCTGCAGGTGCAAAGTGCTTTTGCAGGTGCAATGTCAGTATAAAAAGTCTAAAACGTGCAACTAAGCCCTGATAGGATCTTACTAAGTTCAAACTAAAACAAGAGTCCTCAAGGAAATAAAAGCTGTGGTAGGGGATGGTCCACTTCAGAGCAAAGCATACTTTGATTGCGTGTTTAGTAGCGTTAAGGGCCAACTTCAGTACCAATTTTTGCATCGCGAAGTTTGGTTCCTAATAAGCTGTGACGAGTCAGGTGCTGATAACACCTTGAAACGTTTACCTATAAGCACCATGAACATCTTAGTTGTGCTTGTGAATGCTATGCTGAGACTGAGCACATCTCTAACAGCCTGTAAACGTGCCAATATCGTTATGATCCATAAACATGGTATGAAGATGACCCTTTTCTTGAGATTTACAGGTGAATAAGACTCCTTTCCAAAGCATTTCTGCTGATTTCTGATTGCTTCAGTTGAGGGAGAAGACCTGCAACACTTTGGAATTTTGACTTGGTCTTATTGCCCTAATTTAATCCTACCTTTCTGGCAGGACTTTCTGTATGATGTATTTGAACGAACTCTCAACCTCCATTGATGTTGTGACTGGTGTCCTACAAGATTCTCTCCTGCGATCGGAGTTTTTCATCTTATTAAAGTACAGATGCCTTCAGCAAGCTGTGGATGATGTTTTTGAATGGGCTTTTATGTGGAGATTGTGCATCAACGGATCAAAATGTAAAACTGTATCGCTTTAGATAACTCTCAAGTCTACCTCACGTTTAGGGCACCACTTTACAATTGTTGCTGATAAATTTTTACGGGCAAGATCTGCCTTAGCCTCACAAAAAATATATCTGAGTCATCAAGTCCAAGACCGTCACACCCCACTCAGTTCACGTGTTATTAAATCGATCGAAAAACCATGACAGGAGAGAGAAACACACGACAACAATGACAAGAACAAGGTCGACAAAATGGACGATTAAATCGGAACAAAATCATGCTTGCTAGGTCTTACGAAAGCTCCACCAGAAATATATTACTGAACTGTTTTGAAGAGAAGACGGGATGACCTCTGAGAAATCATTAGATTAGATTAGGAATGGGGGTGGCTATGCGAACCTGTTTCACCGCCACCTTTGCAGGTCTATTGTGATCCCCTTCTATCCTAGAGGACGCTCTCCTTTTCTTAATTAGGCCTTCTTCTTAGGGTTTTTTCTTCCTCTTGATAAAATCTGCCGAGAGCATCACCTGCTAGGCCAATGTTAAACATAAACCGATTCAGACTGCAATGACCGGTCAACAGACCTACTATCACTTTGACAGTCTTCCAGTCTTTACTCAATAGGTCTTCAGTAAATTCAGGTCAGCTCTCAGGGCCAGCTCCTATGAAAGGCCTTGACGGACCTCGTCTGCAAACCTTATTGAGGACCACTTTCTTAGCCCACAAATAAGTTTCCTTTTATTTTTGAAGTACAGTAGAACCTCGATTATCCGTGTGCGGATTAACCGTGTTAGGAAACAGCTTCGATTATCCGGGTTTCAATTATCGGTGCAGAATGCGAATTAGTACAAACGGTTCACGTCAATTCGCCGTACCATCATCGTATACATCGTACAACTTTTACTGCTTTCCACGTTAACGCCTTGAATCGTTTTGCAATATCTCCTACAATTTTAACTTTTTCTAAATAATTTTTTCATCAAAAACTTCTGTAGTTCTCTATTTTCAAATTTGTCCCCGGAAGTTTTTCGAAATCGAAACTTTCTTCGATTCAATTGTTAATGAAAGTTGAAGAAGCATTCCAATCGACTCGTATTAATAAATAAAAATGAATTTACTCAGGAAAACGAAACAAATGAAATTAACTGATTATTTTTCTTAATTAAGTTTTGATTTAATTTTTTACACAATTATTGTAATAAGAAAAGCATGTTTTGATTTTTTTATATCTATATGTTATGTGTTATGTTTTTTGAGAATTTTATATTGTTTTTTTGATATTTTCTTTGCCATAATAAACTTTACCAGCTTAATTTTATATTTATTCCAAGATAGATATTTTTTTCGTAGTACGGTAAGTAGTCATAATAATTTGTAAAACAACTTTTTTGACTAAAATAAGTAGGTGCGGATTAACCGTGCTTTTCGATTTTCCGGGCTCGGTTCAGTCCCGACCAGCACGGATAATCGAGGTTCTACTGTACTTATTTCTTATTTTGACACACACGTCATCTGTTTCGCTTGTCATTTCCACTTTGACCGGCTGGCTGTAGAAACAATTCCATTTATTAAGGTACATATAAGTATCAATTATATGTATACAGGGTTTTCAAACTCAAGTCGGCACTATTGCTAACTTTGTTATTATTGGAGCTACAAAGTTGGTTAAATAGGCAAACTAGTGTAGTTTTTCAAACAAATTACAATGGCATTAAAAAAAAATAATTGACGTACTGGGTCACGTGATATTGTGAAAAATGTAATTTTTTTAAATGGGACACCCAGTATACAGTTCTCACGGTCGACAGAAAATTTAATTCTGAACAAAAACTTTCCTATGAACTTTTATCCTAAAGTCAATAATAACAGAGTTATTGATGATTTTTCAAATTTGCCAAGGTGGCTGTTATTTCATAAACAAAATTCGATTGTTTTGCAAATGTCATCAACATTGAAATATTGCATTAAAGCTCTGTCAGTAAGCAATTAACATTTTGTGTTTATTGATGAAAAAATGCTTTTCACGCATTTAGAAAAATGTGATATGATGGAATGTTACATCGTTTGTAATAAAAATTCCCTGCAAGCTCGTGAACGTTACGGTGTTTTATTTCCTACGCGCAACTTGCCAGATCGAAGGTACTTTTTACTTTTGTACCGTAAGTTACGATCAAATGAAAATGTGTTCAAGAAAACTAGAACCAAAAACCAATTTATAATAAGTGAAGCAACTGAAATTAACGTCTTAGCTTTCTTTGAAGCTAATCCTAATAATGCAATTAATGATTTAAAGGAAGAAAGTGGACTATCTTTGGGAACTATTCACAATATTCTAAAAAACATAAGTTTGTGCCGTTCAGATACAGACCTATTCAGACGCTGGTACCGGAAGATCAAGAAAGACGGACTCAGTTTTGTCAGTGGTACATTAATCAAGTTAGACTTAACCATAATTTTTGGCGTTTGTTTCTTTGGAGTGACGAATCAAATTTCTCCAACAGGGAGAACAGCCACTATTGGAGTCGAGAAAACCCGATACTTTTCCGTCCTTGTAATCCGCAGAGACGCTTTAGTGTTAATGTTTGGTGTGGCTTGATTGATTCAAGAATTGTAGGCCTCGTATTTTATCAATAAGGTGCATTAACTGGCGAGAGGTATGTCGAAATGTTAACCGCTACCCTTGGAGAATTCTTGGATGACCTGAATTTAATGGATAGACAACAGATATTCTTTCAACAAGATGGCGCTCCTGCCCATAATGTTCGCCAAATTCATAACTTATTACATGACCTTTTTGATGGCCGATATCTATCAACTAACGGGCCTATTCGTATGCCTCCCCGATCACCGGACATAACACCTTTGGATTTCTTCTTTTGGGGATTTGTGAAAAGTGCAGTGTATGAAAGACGGTATGATACTCTTGAAGATCTCCAGCAAAGCATCAGCCATGCTATTAATAATATTGACGGTAGAATCATTGCTAAGGCTACTAGAAGCGTTAATAGGCGGGTTCAAAAGTGCTTGGAGCAAGAGGGTGATGTTTTTCAGCATCTGCTCTGAATTTAAAATTTCTTGTTTTTTTTATTTTCGAAACTAATAAAATAACTTAAAATAAACAATACTGTTTTTAGTTTCTGTAAAAACAATCATCAATAACTCTGTTATTATTGACTTTATGATAAAAGTTCATAGGAAAGTTTTTGTTCAGAATTAAATTTTCTGTCGACCGTGAGAACTGTATACTGGGTGTCCCATTTAAAAAAATTACATTTTCACAATATCACGTGACCCAGTACGTCAATTATTATTTTTTTATGCCATTGTAATTTTCTTGAAAAACTACACTAGTTTGCCTATTTAACCAACTTTGTAGCTCCAATAATAACAAAGTTAGCAATAGTGCCGACTTAAGTTTGAAAACCCTGTATAGACCTCCGTTTATTAAGCTTAAGAGTTGCGGATGAATATGTTCTCTTCCTTCAGCTATTGCGTTTAGAGTGAAATTCATTAGAACAGACAAAAGCGTTCCTATTTTTTGAATCCTGTCACGAGCAAATTTTCTATGGCTTTGCTTGCTACCCTAGATACAACCAGCGAAATTACTACAGTTCTATATAACATTAATTGTTAGACTTACAAAGAAAAGCAGAAACAAAATTAAGAAACTAACATTGAAAATATTTTTCCTTTAGTATCAATTTTGTTTACCTCTTTTGTAGGTCTACAACATAAAAGACCTAAATAGTTTAATGTAATTAATATTATGTATATTCTATCCTAAATTAGCAGCTATTGAAACCGATGCCGCTTTCATTATAACATACGAGAGGACATACAGTCATAAAATACAACCATGCATTTATGCTGATAATTCCGAACAATTTATGGGCACACACCGAAAACCGCTAATTGAAAAATGTCCGCGTTATATAGAGTTTATCTTTGAAGTTCGGTGAATTCTAAACTAATTATTGATCGGATTAGCGAATATTTCGTTTCAACCTTATCGCGTTCGGCCGTTGAAAGGAAATTTTACGTTTATCAATGTAACTGTGCCGGTTATCGAATTCACTATTCTATGGGGAGAATACGGATAAAGTTAAAAACGCAAAATGTTGTAGATTATACAACTTAAATGGCTGGATTATGAAGGAAATTATATTATAAACGATATCAAATAATTTTTTCGTACCATCACAATCAGCCATTTAACTAAATCGAACCGTATTTTAGTAATAAATAACTTTTATCTCCGATACGCATTAAATAATATTGACATAGGCGTAATACACAAATATGAACCTCCAGCATTATAATATGTATGATTTGTTTGTTTATACACACACAACATTTGTATCCGGTTGAGCTTGTGCAATCGCTTTGCGTAAACTGTGCGGTTTTTGTGTTGTTCCTTCATAATTAGAAGGTAGTACCAAGTCGTGCACGAAAGAGGGCGGGATTTATATTTCATCGAAGCTTCAGTAAGGTATGCTTCAAATTTTTTTAGGTTATGTTTATTTTTCTCAAAACACCGCGTACTTCATTCTAAACACACATCGAGAAAAATTCAATCCGTAAGTTTTTGGATACAAAATCATTTTATCTTTCAACATAGTCTCCTTTGAGCTCTATACACTTTGTCCAACGTTTCCCCAATTTTTTTATCAAGAAATAGTCACTCGGGGCTAAATCCGGAGAATAGGGCGGATGAGGGAGCAACTCATGGTTTTTTTTCCATGGAAACTAGACATGTGTGGACCCTGATGGAAAAGAAGTTTTTTCTTGACCAAATGCAGTCGTTTTTTTTTCAAATCCTCATAAAATCGATCCAATAAGTTGGCATAATATTTGCCATTAATTATTTTATCCCTTTGAAGGTAATCAATATCGATTATACTGCATGCATTACAAAAAAAGCGGTTGCCATGACTTTATTGGCTGGCAAACCCATCTTGGCCTTCTTTGGCGCCGATTCACCTCGATAAACCCACTGTTTTGACTGTCGTTTTGTCTCTGGTGTGTTGTGGTGAATCCAGGTTTCGTCCACGGTTACAAAACGAGACAAAAACTCGTCCATTAAACGACACCAAACACTCCTACGAATGCGTTTGTGGTCGATTGTGAGCAAACTTGGCACCCATCTTGCGGAAAGCTTCCTCATGCCCAAGTGATCAATCTCCAATCGGCCAACACCATATCCTGAATTTTTTTTAATTATTTCGGGTGTAGAGGCCTCAACTCGGCGTCCAGAACTTTCGGCACCTTCCGTGCTTGTACGGCCTAATCTTGGTCTGAGAAATGGTTTTTTTCCGCAAAAAGTAATGCTTAATGAGCACATGGAATTAACTTTTTTTCGATTTTCTCCTCAAATGACGCAGTAGTCTGCTATCAATGGCTGTAAAATACAAAGTAAATGAGGCAGCTTGTTCAAATCTTAACAGGAGTCAACTGACAGATGTCTGTTGGCAGGAACACTGTTGGTCTTTCAGTTAAGAGGCGGGAAATTCAAAAAGTCACAGACACCTTGATCCACCCTCCTACTTGCCCACATTTGTGAAAGCAGCGAGAATTATGAAGAATATCCTGAATTAGTTTTTGACTACCAATGGTTATCACAATGTTTTAAAAAGATCTGGTAGAAATTGGTCGAAAAACTGGGAGTGGGTGGCTGAAAATATTGAAGCCATTCAACATATTATTGATGGAAATCCAAAAACATCCACTTCAGCAATAGCTCAAGAGACAAATCTGTCCTATGACACCTGCAAACTCATTCTAAAGAAAAGTTTACAATATCGTGCATATAAGCTGCAATGTTTCCACGAGCTTCTTTAAGAATTTTTCAATAAAGCATGTTGAATCTTGTGTAGGTTAGCGTCGTTCGCTATTCGGTAAGTATGCTTGTTAACATAGCCATTCATCCAAAAATTCGCCTCGTCGCTAACGTGACTTTTTGGCCAAAAGTAGGATCTTCCTCCAAATGCTCCGATGTCCACTTAACGAACTAACAGCGTTGTCTATGGTCATTAATTTTGAGCCCCTGAACCTGAACAGTTGATTCTTTTACAGGCGTAGATCCAAGTCCCAACGCAAAATTCGCCAAGTTGGCTAATTGTTTACAGAAGTTTTCGTCTTGAATTTGGCCAACCATGTCTGCTGTAAAATGAGCGCAACGTTTGCACTAACGGACACTCATTTCCATAACAAAGTTTGATCATTTGGACGTGCTGCTCAATCGTGTAACTTGTCGTCTTAATTCGGCATCAATGACTGAATTGTAAACAATAGGTCAAGTGGCGCCTATCAATAAACGCGGATAAATGCGTACCAATTCGATTCTCCAGGAAACGCAAGCCTCCACCTGCGAATATTACCATCGGGGACCAGAGATTGCCGTGAGAAACCCACGTCCAGTACTTCGGCATTACTCTGGACACGAGGCTTAGATTTAAGCAGCACTTTTCTGCCATTGCTGCCAAGTTTCTGCGTGCTCGTGGAGCTCTGGCTCCACTCCTGTGCTGGAGAAGCTCTCTTAGCTTGAGGATCAAGCTTCTCGTTTTTAAGACCTTTCTCCGACCTATTCTAACCTACGGTGGCCTAACCTGGTCCAACGCCAGCATTTCTCAAGTCAAAAGACTCAATGTACTTCAAAACCGAGTGCTGCCAATCATAGTCGCAGCACCCTGGTTCGTGACTAACTCTCAGCCACACAGAGACTAGAAAATATCGTCCCTGAGCGATTATACGCTGGCGCTGGCCAGCGAAACCCTTCGGAGCGCCTCCAGGTCGTAGAACCCACTGATCCAGCACTTAGGGGGAATTGGACCCTGTTAGGTCGCCGCCTGGTGTCTAAACCCGGAGGATCTGGAGATGGAAAATTAATATCCGGCCGCGACTTGGCCGCCCACTCATAGTGTCTCATTGAATTTGATTACAAGAACATTCGCGGCAAGAAGGGCAGCCTTAGTTAAAACGGAAACCCTACGTAAACAATAGGTTTGACAGATGTCACTAAAACAACATGGCCGCCACGGGCTACCAACGTCGACCCGTACCAATTGAAATTCATGATAATGTAAAAATGCTTATCTTCGTTTTATATTTTTTTTCTCACTTGTACTTTTGCAGTGTGTATAAATTATGAGGCACAATCCTACTTTCCTTTCCCACGAATATGACTGTGAGTAAGCAGATTGATAGTAACAGCGGCAAGAGCAGCTGGATAACCAGCAGAGTGGCAAGCTCTTAGATCGAGAATTCGAACTTTCTCAGGGTTATATTTATAGTCCGTGCTTGAGGTCGTGTCGATGCTTGAGCACGCGATTTTGGCAGATTTGTAATGACATTTATGTCAAGATCGTGTGCTCAAGCATCGACACAACCCCAAGCAAGGGGCTATAAATATGACCCTAAGAGACAAATGTGGCATGTTTTGGCAAGTTACTAATTCAATCGAATTACAAATCGCTATTGAGACACAATTAGCAATCTAATATTAAATAATACGAGATTATGCTGTAACAAAGCTGAAAAACCTATTTAAAAATAGACATTAAAAGCAGACAGTAAGGGCTGTAGCGTTCGGGTTGACAAGCAATACAGCTTAGGAAGCAGCTGTAGCTGCACCCACCACAAAAACGAAGCTCTATTACCAGGTACTGATCCAAATATGACTATTTAGACAATCAGATTCTAGTTTTAGTTATTTCTAAGAAAACAACAGAGATTTCTAACATTTTCCACTATGAGAACATGTCATTCCTTTTATTATCTCATTAGAGTTTATTAATTTCATCTACTCCGTGTAGGTATCCTAAAAAGAACATGGTTAGACTCTTTAAACGCCCTAAGGTTACAATTTTGTCTAGTTTTTAAATTAAAACGATGCAGGTGCAATTTCAGACGATTATCACCGAACCTTAGTCTGCATATTGTAGATCTCTCTGTAGGTCGGTCTGGCAAACCAAGACTTATTGAGCTGTCTGCTTACAGCTAGTCTGTACTAATTTCTCTTGTCAGATTCGTTGTGTTCTTGTACCCAGAACTGCTCAAATCTGTCATGGCAATGTATTTTTAAGTTTAGAGATGAGATCGTTTTATCCAGTCTTTATTGTGGTCACCACAGCCATACCCGGTCCTTTTATTTTCTTCCCATGTCATGGATTGCATCGGGCAGAAACCAACAATTGAGAGCAGCTACTTAGCACTCCATTTTAGAGAGAAAAATTGCTTGGAAGGGTGGAGGGATGTGGAAGTCCAAATTCGAAACTTGTCACAAATTAGCCAAGACTGATGGAACAAAATATGCCTTTATCAGTTCGTTCAATGAGCGAGGTGCTCTCAACTGTTGGTTGCTACTGGATGCGGCCATGGTCTTCTTTTTTATACCAAATTTCATTCTGTTTGAGCCATTGATTTTGGCCACTCCTTTCTTTTTAAGCTTAATCATTACCTCAAATCTTCTTATCTTAACTGTTTCTTGTTTCAAATCCCTATACCTGCTTTTGTTTGTAAAACTGAATAATTGGACTGGGCAAAGATTCCACGAGATTAATCCACGTATGAGATTATTGTATTTCTTCGGATGTCCTAGATGCCTAGTCTACTTGATGATGACGTAAAAAGTCAGATTAGAAGTTTCTTCTTAATCTTCTGGATGCAACTAGTCCCGATACCTGCATAGAATTTCAAACTGCAGTCAATAACCTTTAAGTCTTTAACAAAAATTGCTGACTGTATGTTTTGCCAGATAATGACAGGTGAGGTCATTTTAGAGGTTCACCTCCAAGAATCTTCGAGAAAATCCACAAGCTGCAGTTGGTCACCAATGAATACTTGATAAACTTTCTTGTAGCCTTGGTTGATTGCTGTCGTGGTCAAATCTGACAATACAATAGTGACAGTAGATATATTAAATGTCAAGATACGTTTCAATTAGAATTAGAAATGTTATGTTGTGTGTGATACTTATTCCCCGAGACGATTAAAGTGAAATGGAGACGTCTGGAGTAAATACTAGCGGAGACAGTTTGAGAACTTTGTAAGCAAGTACCTAACGTTACCTTTTTCATTCCATCTAACCTACACATGTATATAATTTTAAGACCGATTTTAATGTTCCACGTTGGTGGTACGATTCCCGTGTGGAATCGAACGTTTTATTGTTTCATAAAACTACACGTAAATCAAACATGTACGAGCCCTTCCCACATACATAATACGTGAAATGCAAAACGACTCAACTGCAACCACGGAATTAAAATAGTTCAATTTTCCTTTAACGTCTACATGAGTGGAATGGTTCCGTAAACGTAGTGACGGGAATAATATATTTCGACGAGATTGTGCCTTTATTACATCAGGACTTAATTTTGTTATATATTCAGCGCGGAAAGTTTAATATTCCTTCGTTCGCTTTCTGCAAAGTTGGGGAAACTTGAGGTAACAATTGCAGTGTTGTGCAAGCATAAACGAAAAATTGTAATAATTCCTTACTTTAACATAATAATGCTGAAGTTTATTGTAGTACTATAGTTGTTCGTATATTATTGTGTATAAACTGAATCGGTTCGGTGCATCAGACGTTTATTGCTTTGCATATTTGTGTAGAACTTCATTTGTAGTTGCAGCTTTATGAATCGTAATAGTTGATTGTATTAAATCTTTTACACATACTTGTGTTTAACAAAGAGGTAAGCCCAGTTACTTGTAAACAGCTTTTATTTGCTTTATATAGTTTTGGTGGAAACGTTTATTCTAGTCGGGAATTAGAGAATATGAACCAAACCTTAAAAAAATCATCTTTAAGATATAGGCCTTTCACTAAGACAGAACTGCTTCAGTGCTTTGCTGTGTTTATCTAAGGATCTGGTCGATTTTATAAATTTAAATGTTGATAACAGAGCGGAGGACAAATAAGAAATAGGAGAAATAAATGATGAAGAAACGAGCTGAAAACGAAATGGAACAGAACACAAGATCAAAATGACAAACAAGATATTTATTGAACGGAATTTTGCATGACCACCCCCCAGCATATTGACAGGTATTGCTTCAATTTCCTCTCGAATGCGTTGGTTGAGATCTTGGATATACCATACCATTCCATTTTCATATCCTCACAAAAACGGATTCGTTGTTCGTTATCACCCTGATGGAGATGGATTGCATTCTCTGAATCTTGTACGGATGAAAATGTAAGTGTTGGGGGAGAATTCTTCTGATCAATCTGGCACTTATTGCTGGGTTTGCAGCATGACGTACGGCCAATCGGCGTGGATATCTCAGCACCACCTGTTGGGCAACTTCGTGGTTGTGTTGGGTTCGAATTAATCTTGCACTCTCACCTCTTTTTTTTTTTTGATCGTCGATCCAGTTTCCTCAAGGTTGTTAATCCACGTTTTAATCGCGTTAGTACTGGTGCCTCATGATTTCTAAATGTTAAATTAAAAGAACCATTCTTCCTTCTTGAATTTATGAGGATTGTTTAGCTCCTTTCTAGGCTACAATTTCTCCAGTTGTGTGTGGGAAGAAGCTCATGCGGCTAGTAGTTATTGTCTTTGCAGCTAGATCGTATTCAGGCAGGCTGATTTCGCGATATATTGTAATGGCGTCTAAAAAAGTAATGTGTCAGTTGAGTGCTTCCAACGCCTTACTAACTATTAATTTCTTGAACTTGTGTTGCCAAATCGATCAATACACATTGATAACGCTGGCTATTAATTTCCCAAACCACACTCCTCTAATCCCACCAAACATAAAGCATCATCTTCTTGACAAAGCGATTCAGTCTTCTTAATTGATGTAGATGGTGCTACTGGGTCTATTCATGATCTTTTGCTAGTGGGATTCTCAAAATAAATCCATTTTTCATTCCCAGTCTCGAATACGAAGCAAAAACGATTTGCTTTTGTTTAGTTTGACCAAAATTTCATCTGTTTTTCGTTCAACTCATCTAATACTCGTTTGTCGACATTTTGAATCTTCTCCAACTCCCGATGATTGGAAACAATTCGATATTTGATATTTATTTATTTATTTCAGATAACATCGTAGTATATAAAGGTATATACAATATAAAATGAAACTACGTCAGAGGAAGAGCACACAGTCTAAACAAAAACACTAATATACAGTACTTAACAGAAATTTAACAAACAGACAATTACAGACAACGATTTAATACTTTTTTGCAATGGAAATATTTTTCCATCTACTCGTATGATAAGGGTGTGCATTTTTTCTTTCCTACAAAGTTTTGTCTGGAATAACATCATCTCAGATTTATCTTCATTCAGTAAAATTTTATTTTGTTTTAGCCAGTTTTTGCATTGTTGCATTTTCTTCCCTCCTATTAAAAGGTTTGTATCATCAGCATACGATGTGAAACTGCAACGCTGAAATGATATTAACGCTATGATTTAACTCATTGACGAAAATTATAAACAGAATAGGACCCAATATACTGCCTTGTGGGACACCTACAGCGGTATGCAATATTCGTGACTTAAAATAATCATTATTTTTCTCTGAATTCTGTCATTTAAATAGCTCTCAAATCATTTTAATGCACTCCCGCTAATCCCATAAGTGTCTAATTTTTTTAACAATAAATCTTTATCTAGACAATCGTAAGCCTTAGACAAATCCAAGAAGGTCCCTAAAGCCACATTGCCATTTTCCAACTGTTCTAGAACCGCTCGGACAAACCTAAGAATTTGGTGGCTAAGACTTAATTGTTTTCTAAGTGGTTTTTTTATTTGAACAAAACAATCAATGTTCCTTGTCTCCAACGTGGATATTACCAATTTTGAGAGTCCGAAACCTACACTCACATATTTCTTGCGATGGAGCATGTTCACCTTCAGCTTCTCGAAGCAATCGAATGCTTTTTATTTGGTAAAAATTTCGACATATTTAATGAAACAAAACAGCACTATATCAAGTCTTTATACTGGACACTCTAGTTGGGGGAGAGGGTGGCATCTTTGCTGTACCATATCTTCCAGGCTCAAATTGGCCAAGACCAGCAAGCGTTTTAATGTTGTTTGGAAGGGAATCTTAAAATTTGTAATATATGTAGAACCTGAGTTGTGGTTTCTTTCATGTCATCTACCACAAA
Source organism: Holotrichia oblita (assembly GCA_023690525.1). Lineage (NCBI taxonomy): Eukaryota > Metazoa > Arthropoda > Insecta > Coleoptera > Scarabaeidae > Holotrichia > Holotrichia oblita. Next base: position 144,527,513 of record CM043018.1, on the reverse strand, counting down.
ACAAACGAGCTGTATTGCCGAGCATTTTAAATGCTAAATAGTTGTCTTGACTAGTCAGCTTGTATTCAAAATTGATTGTTTAACGTCTAATATTCCAAAAGAATATCTAGAACTAGTCAAATCAGACTCAATGATAAAGGAAAGCTTGAATCATTATCCACGATACAAGATAAGATCTGATATCTTTCAAAGTTTTCCCACAAACTAAAAGTGGTGCTTTGATATAATAAAGGCAAAAATCACAAATTGGAAAAATTGTAGCGTAGAAAATAGCAAAACAATCAACAAGACAATCCTCATAGATTCAAAAAGGAAAACGACCAATTGGAAAAGGAATTTCTTTTAATTTGACGTTTAGAACTCATGAGGCACCAATGGTAGATGGCGTCTTTAAATTTCGAGCGGTTCTGTTTTATGGTTCCTTCCTAAACTTTCACAGGAGAGTACCTTCAAAGACGGTAGCCTCAAAAACAGTACAAAGTCTAAGCTTCTGGAAAAAAATAAAATAGTGTTTCAGCTGTGCATAAAAAATGACCTGATATCATACAGTAATCCAGTAAAGGTAAGCAAGACATGTTGGTAACCTCATCATCAACAGAGGGAGGTCGCGACAACACTTTTATGGTAACATTGACGTTCGTGGGCTTATAATCGAGCTACAATCTCTGAACACAAACCAAAACTATTGATCAGTTCATCAACTGAAGTATCAAGGTCTTTCTAAATAGAACCACAAATCAGGCATTGCCGTTTATGATGCGCTCAAGACTATATTACCTATTCTAGACGTCCCAATGGAATCATTGACAAGAAGATCCAGATAATGGAGACTCGGAAGAGCTCGGAAAAAAAAAATATTCCAAAGGATTTTAATAACACAGCTAAATTATCGGGAAGAAGACTTTAATTAGATTAAATTTATGCCATTTCTTCAAACTTTGTTTCAATCGAACACTCACTCACATCGTCACTGTTCTGATATAACATCATGATTGTCAAAAAAAATTAAAATTTAATCATCTCTAACATTCTACTATATCGATTAAAATTGATTTGTTGCTATATCGAATTATTATTTATCGTTATTGACACCGAAACTTAATTTTAATATCAAAAAAAAAAGGAATTAAACGAGATGAAACTAACTGAAATTATGTCGTTACTAGAAGTACGACGACGGGAGGGGGTGGGGAAAGGAGGGAGACAAAACTTCACGGGTATAAAATACTAAATTTAATTTAAGAAGTTCCCAAGAACAACTGCGATAAAAGTAAAATCATTCGCGTATAATGAGCCGCAAGAGATTCTCTCCTCAACTTCACTTCTTATCCGTGTCGTTTACTCTAGAATTTACGTGCCACGAAAAATCGACTCGGTCAAAGAATATGAATATCTCTCTATTTACGTCGCAGTCGAAAACTTTTATACGTATCGAGATTGTGTCGAGTTCTTTCTAAAGGTAATTCACGAGCGTACGAGTTAACAAAAAATAAAAATGGATACATGAAATTTTGACAGCTGTCAAACTATATTATTGTCACGGATTTACTTAATTTATGTCTTTCTCAATTGCCTACAATATTACGGATTGTCCGATCAATATAGAAACTTAATTATTAACAATCGAAAGCGCTACCTGATGGTACTCTCGCAACCTTGTGCTAATTGCGTTTCTGACATTTTGTTGTATAACATTATGATTTATTTAGAGAGTTTATAGGCATCAATTTTTCATGTTAAAAAAGTCGTGGCAATGCTTATATCCTCGATAAATCGATACTGGCAGGATACATTAAAAAAAAACTTTAAATTTCAATTTTTTTCTGAATTTTTAATTTCTACCAGAGTTGGTACAGAATTAAAAGCTTTACATTCCTTTTTCTCAATATATAGGTATTCTTTTGTTTTAGGTTATCCAACCCCTCTTCCCCCTCCATTTCTCTGACTTGCTTCAATCCTCTATTGAGTTGAAGCATTTGTTCATTCAAGTTCTCGCTTCAGTTCTGCTTTTATTTCTGTGATTTGCTTTATAAGGTCTGGTTTGTGTTGATTTTGGTATTTTCCGTGATCTGATTCGGAATCGACCTCAACCGGGGTCTCCGAAGTTTCTTCTCGCTTTTTGTTGTTATCTTCCTTATCGCAGTTTTCGGCCTTCTCGGCTGCTAACCACGGCTTCAGCGATGTTTTGTATTCTGTTTACTTTGGCGGAGGGTGGGCCAAGAACTCTTTGTGGTATTTTTCATTGTTCTGCGAGCTGGTGCTCTGTTCTTCGTTCTGGTTTGTTTATTGTCTCATTCTATCCATGACGGATTGGGATTCCTGGATGGCAAATAACTTTAATGTCTATATTTGCGAAAAGGTTCAGTACAGCGGCCATTTCCTTCTAGCTGGCGGTGGTTTTGGGGTATGGTTGCTTGATTGTTTGGGATATTGCGATGTTTGGGCTGTTTGGCTGGTTTTATGCGGTTATTTTCTCGATGACCACCTCCTGATAATTTGTTCAAAAATCTCGTTAAGTTTAAAGCTTAAATTGTTAAATTTACACGGTGTTCCTCCCACCGATATTAATCTATGGCGCCCTTATCTGGTCCAGCGTCCCAAAATCTCAAGTCAAGAGGCTCAACGTCCAAACCCAACGCTCCAAATCCCAATTCTGAAGGAGAATGCGATGGCGCGATGGCCGGAAAGTCGGAGAACTCATTGTTATAATAATAATAATAATAATAATAATAATGTTTATTATGCCCAACAGTAAAAAACCAAAAAGAAGGCACAAATAAAGCAAAACGTGCATTAGTAAAAAAAAATGAAAGAATGAATTCCTGTTGTTATGACATTTACTGGGTGCCACTAGGCGAATTCTCGACCCTGATGAGTAACACCGCCATGAAAGAGCTTCCAATAATCCGTCATAAGATGAACACCAGAAAGTAATTCTTGTGGCCAGAACAGAAGCCACGTAACAGAGATTGGCAGGCTTAGGGAGCCACAAGTGCAACCTTAGTGAAAAGGAAGAGTTGTTGTGTGTGTGGATACTGGGTGGATTACTGGGTGAGCTGTTTCTCGTCGAATGGGCGAGGTCTGCCGGATCTTGCCGCGATGACAACGGCATATCGTATCGGTGGTCCGTCAGTAGCATCGCAGTGATTTCCATTGCAGATTGCTGGTTCAGTTTTCTGTTTCTGGCATGTGTGTGTCATCATCAATAATTTTTGTTAATACGACCCTCCACCAAGGTTGTTCTCGATCAAATGCTAATACTGAGTTCCCGAGAATCAATCGCACGTATTTTATGATTATTGGATTCAATTGCAACCAGTGCATGCAACACCGAACACCACAACGCTTAATTAATTAATTCGAGACACGTATTTCGAAGACTGCATTTCTTAATTAGAGCAAAAGCAAAAGCAGAAAGAGTTTTTAGACGCCATAAGTCTTGTAGAAATAGAACGTTAAGTGACAAAAATCACAGGTCAACAACATTTTTGGAACTGTCACAGCACTTAGTGGATTTTAAAGTATCTTTTATGCTGAAAAAGAATATGTAATTATAAATCTACCATCACGTCCCATTTTTTAGTTATCTTGGTGTACAGCGTTGAATCCCATTTAAGCAAAATTGATCTCAAGTGATCTCATTCTATGCAATTGCTTGCTCAAACAAGCATGATGAAATCACACTAATAGTAATTTGAACAACAAGTCATCCTATGAGTCTTTACGAGTTGCCATATTGAAAACACTTAATTGATTTCTCAGTTTGGCTTGAGCAACTAATCAGGTTAATATACAGGGTTTCCACGGCCAAGTGGGACATAGGGAGAATACATGTAAAATCGGTTTTCGGTGAATATTATCTCCCTAATACTACTTCATCCAAATTTGAGTGTCGGATATTATAACTGGGTTAACAACGAACATTTCCACAATCATAGTACAAAGAAAGTAATTTTAATAAAGCCAAAAAAATTATTATATTGCCGTTGATCCCAGCTTCCTGGCAGGAGATTTTAAGTTATGAAGAGCATTGTTCTGAGGCAACAGGATCATCAAAAGACGACGATTTCATTCCAGAAAGATCACATCTTATTTAACAAGTGGAACTTAATGATTTAGTTCGCGAACTATATTTATCAAAACAGCAAACAGAACTTCTAGCTTCATGTTTAAAGGAGTGGAACTTTTTGAAAAAAGACACCAGGATTTCGTATTATAGAAATAGAAATAAGGATTTAATGAAATATTTCAATAAAAAAGATGAGCTGTGTTCCTGTTGTAATATAAATGGTTTGATGGCTGCTCTGGATATTGATTACAATGCTAGCGATTGGCGGTCATTTATTGACTTGTCAAAAGCAAGTTTAAAGGCCGTGCTATTACATGATTCAAATAATGCAGTTGGAATGAAAGAGACATATAAAAGCATGTCAATAATTTTAAAATCGGCACACTTATGGAAAATCTGCGGTGATCTTAAAGTAATAGGCCTTCTTCTCGAGCTACAAGATGTCTTGTGTTTACGGGATAGCCAAAAAGAGTTAATTTCATACCTGGACAAAAAATATTACACATGCTCCTTTAGTCAACCCTCAAGATGTGCTTTTGCTTTAAAGAAGGAGACGGTTTTAAATATTTAAAAGATGTGTTCACTAAGTTAAGTGATGCCAAAGTGAAAGAAGGAATATTTGTTGGGCCATTTTTGACTCAAAGTTAAATAGTGTAGAGGTATTGGCATGGAAGTCATTTAAGGTGTCATTTAAGGTTAGTGATCAGTTAGAAGAAAATCTATTGGTAAACTACAGAAATTTAGGCTGCCGAATGTCGTTAAAAATACACTTTTTGTATTTCACATCTTAATTTTTTTCCCACCATATTTGGGTGCTGTGAGTGATGATGAAGGGTGATGGAGAAAAACTGATTTCATTTCCAGATTCAGTACCTACCTACACAAAATACATTAAGGATCACTTATTTACGTTTTAGTTCCTCATTTTTTTTTATTTGTAGTAATAGTCTAGTAACTGTCAATAAACGTTAATTTTTTGACATTCACCGATATTTTGTTTCAGTTTTTGCACAGTGTTTTGTTATGTCAACGCATTCATGTTTACTGCAGCTTGATAGAGAAAATAGTTACCTTTAAAATGATGTATCACATGACCCATGTTGCTATTTAAATAAAAAATTAAAATATCAGTGGTTCTCAAAAATTGTGCGTCAAAAGTTTTTTTTTTGATTCCAGAATACGAGAAAAAAAATTAATTTAAATCTTTCGGGATTTTTTCACCAAATAAGATTCTCACCATAATCGAACAATGTAGATCTAGAGTAACTTCGCTCAGAGCAGGTTGCGAATCAGGGACCGCCAAACTTTTTCACCAAATAAGAATCTTACAAGATTTTTTTTTACCTATATTTTTAAATCTTTCGCGGCAGACAGTTTGACAGAAACATTTTGTTAGGATCAAATAAAAATACTTTCTCTCGCAAAGCAAACCAAACACTTACTAGCAATACATAATAGAATCTAACGACAATTAAAGGTCTAGGTTAGTAGTGTACGTGCTTCTGAAAATAATTGTCCACAAATACCTGCAGACCGGTCATTTATGTATCGGTTATCGTACCATGACCGGTTATACCCCATCAAAATTCGTACGATAATAGCAATTAATGAGATGAGAAGGTTGGCGTGCGCACGAACACCAAGGTCTCTAATGATATCTAATATTGTATGTATATGTGTACAGGTGCCAGTTGCGGCAAGGATGTGGAGCCGAGCAGTGCTGCTCGTGCTTGTGACGACGACCGTATATTACGCCGACGCCGAAGACAACAACAGCCAGGATCTAGACGCACAACTCCGAGTCGGTCATTCGATAAACCTATTCACGCGTTACGGCTACCTCAGCATCAGCATGAAAGTGGTCGAGAGGAACGAGACGAACACTGATTGGATATTCAGGGAACCCACCGTGGACATCTTCGCCGACGTGACACCGTTAACGGAACATCCGACGAGGAACGCGAAGAAAGTCATCTTCGACGGGGATTTCCACATGGAATTCTGCGACAACCTCATGCAACTCTTGCAGGCGTACTTTCGAAATTACAGTTTCGAAAAGTTGGATAGACCGTGGAGGGCGTTCAGCGGCAGTTGGCAGGCGGATAACATAGCCAGGAATATGGGTATAAATTCGTCTTTTGTGCACGGGGACTATTGTTATGTACTGTTGCGTTTATCGCGTACTAGGGATACTGTTAAACTGGGTCCCATACCGAGTAATGTGAACTTGTCCGATGTTGTAGCGCGAGAAATTGACAATATCAAAGTCGGTGACATAGATAGCGTCTGGACTTTCATAAAGAAGTACGGCTCACATTACATCAACTCCTATGTGACTGGCAACTCGTTGTATCAGGTAAGTTTCAACTGCTTACGATTTTATACATGTTGCACACGACGTTTACCTCGAAGGGTACCCTACGAGTTGTTTATCTTAATGCCGGTGTGACATGTTCGGAGATAACCGGGAACAAAAGCTTTAGTTTAGTGTACAAACGGCTATTAAGTTTAATGAGGTTTTTAAGTCGTAAAAGAAGTTATTTTTAAACGCTTAAATAAAAAGTAAAAGTTAGTCAATATTCATTAGTTTGTAGACGAAAACATTCCTACGATCTCTCATTTTAATCATTATCATACACAAATAAAATTATGGGTTCCCTCGCGAACATCCGTTTAAGGAGTCTCCTTTTGGGTGTAAAATATTTTGCTCCTTTAGTGGAGCAAGATTTGGCTATCACTTTGGCTACAGTGAATTGGCCTTTGAGACCTTTAAGTAATTCTATACAATTTCCTCCAAGACACAAAGAAAGTGAGCTATGGAGGGAGGTGGTACCTAATCTACGCTCTAGAAAATCCTTTTTTCCAGCAAATTCATGTATTGGATCAGACTGGGCATGCACAGGACTTCAAGATCTCTCAAATACTCTTAAAACATTGTTTTACAAAGCTGATAACATTTAAAAATAAGATTTAGCAATCTTGAAGAGAAAATGGAGGATTTTTGTAATCCTAAGTCTATACCTTCCAAACAAAAAAAATCGTTTGAGAAGTCTTCAAACAACTCCTCCACCGCGTCTGTCAGGCAATTTTATATTGACAGGGGGTGAAAGGTTTCAATATCTATCTATTTATCATTAGCTATTTCTGGTTGGATTTGGTTGTCTTTGTCAGTTTTATAATTGTCTTAGATAAGGTTAATCTTTCGAGCAAAATCTTGACACCTTTGGCAATTTTCAAATATCAAACTGTCTTCATGTATTTAATTGAAAATATTTTTTCTGGATTCCGAAAGAGTGAGGATCTCCTGGACAGCCACTTACTGAGACACCCACCTGTAATAATTTTTTTTTCACCAGCAGCTCTAGAACCTTCACTCTGTTACAATTCTTAATGCAACGATTTCTGCTATCGCCACTTTAATAGTAATCAGTGATGCCTTCTTTCCTGGATCTACTAAGACCAGTACTCAAATTTTGTTGATATTTTCTTTGGTGTTGTTATTTGAATCTTGCCAACATCCGGTTACTTTTTTGTGAGACTATAATTAGCTATGTGTACAGGGTGTATAGAGGAGGTTCTGCCAAGAAAATCGAAAATTTGAAATTGTCTAATTTTCTCTTTGGTACCATCAAATATAGATCCTCGTCTTCCTGCCAAAACGATTCGGTTTTGCGCTCGATGTAGATGGTTCACACAAGTCTGATGATCTTCCCCAGTTAAGGAACGATGCAAACGCGATAGCTTGAGCAAAATTTCATGCTTTTGCGCCTCCCTAACTGCCTCATGTGATACCCATCTGCCAACCTTCTGAATCTATCCTATTGCAAACAGCTGGTTGGCTAACTAACGTTCTTGTGTTCGGACATCGTCTTCATCCAAAGGTCAATCTTTCACATCACTAGGTAGCCGTTTAACCACTGCGATTACCAACCCATTTCCCAATTAATTTTTCGTTATTACCTTTTTGGGATGAGAATCTCTTGTGTATCCACTCTGCATGGATTCTTTTGTTTTTTTTGTCGATGGACACCTAAGATTCGTCATCTGTTATAATTCTCGAGAAGAAGTATCTAACGTCAGCTAAAACTCTCAATCTTTATTGATGTTTTCCTTAACTTTTACTTCTGCATCATGAATGTATTTGACAACCAAAGCTTCCTATATGGAGGGAGGTAGTACCGAATCTACGCTCTAAAAGATCCTTTTGGCCAGCAAATTCATGCATTGCATCAGACTGGGCACGCCCAGGATCTCCTGCAAACGGTCTTTGCACGATTTTGTTTTGCAAAGCTGCTAACTCTTTAAAACAAGATTTAGCGATTTTGAAGAGGAAAAGGAGAATTTTTGTAATCCTAAGTCTATACCTTCCAAACAAAAAAAATCGTTTGACAAGTCTTCAAACAACTCCTCTATGGAAGGATATAACGTCTCAATATCTGCTTCTGATTGACTATTTCTATCATTTGGTTGACTTTGTCAGCTTTACAATTGTCGTGGATAGGGTAAATCGTTTGAGCAAAATTTTGAGGTCCTTGTCAGTTTTCAAGCACCCAATTGCCCTTTCGAGTCTTTGTTCATGTAGTCAATTTAAAAAGTTTCTTCTGGATTCCAAACCACCGCTGCCATTACATGTCCAAATTCTGTTTACCTTCTTTCGATTGAGGATCTCATGGACACCTACTCACTCAGCAGCTAAAACCTTCAATCTATTGCAATTCTTTTGTACTTCAATTGCACTCAGTGATGTCTTCTCTCTTAAAGCAGCAAACATCCTGTCCATTTCTGTCAAACTATACTGACACCTAGAGTACGAATAAACAGCCTGTATACATGACTGTGTGGCTGTTTCACGATGGTCGTTCGCCAAAAATTTTTTGAGGTTCTACCAATACGATCGAAAATTTGGAATTAGCTATTATGCATTTTTTTCTGAATACTGAATACATACCTGTTATTAAAACATAACATCACACTTATCAATTCTTGTTCTTGAATTATTTTCTAAAATTTCGACAGGAAAATGATGTTTTGGAAAAACCTTTATAACTTCTGTTCAGAATGCGATAAAAAGTTGAAACTCAACTCCAATTTTCTCTTCTCATGGGTACCACCATCTGCCGACCTTCTAAATCTTTCCTATTGGAAACATCTTGTTGGCTAACTAACGTTTTTGTGTTCAGACATCGTCTTCGACCAACGATGCTTACAATTCTGCATCTTCATACTTCGATATCTGCATTTTTCAACATTCTTCACATTTTGTTTAGCAGAGTCTCTAACTTTCCGATACTGGATTTCTACTTTCCACAAAAATGATCTTTCGGCAACTCCTCCACCTTCTTCCAAGCAAAGAGTTGGAAAAAGAATGTGTTCTCTTCGAGTCGATGTTCGATTGTCTTTGTATATAGTTTATAAAATCTTTCATTTATTCGATTAAATAAGTTCTTTCCGGTAGATTCTAGATTCCAAAACACCGTCGCTTTTAGTGTTTTTTTTTTTAGTGATGGGTGCTCATTGCTGCGCTGTTAATCATTTTGCCCCCAACACTGATCAGAATACAATTCTCCTCGAAAAATGTCACCGTCTCCTCGGTGAATTAAACGCAGAATTCAGCGATCTCTCACATCACTAGGTAGCCGTTTAACCAGTGCGGCTACCAACCTATTTCCAAATTAATTTTGCATCAATTTTATGGATTCTTTTGTTTCTTTTCAATCTTTATTGATGTTGTCCTAAATTTTTACTTCTGCATCTTGAATGTATAATATTTGACAACCAAAGCTTTCTTTTAAAACTCATCTTTCCTATATGCATGTGATGGTGCTCCATCTTGTTAGAAATATAATATTTAGTTTTTGGTCCAACTTCGTCCTCCACGTCTTCATTTGATACAAATCGATGGCAGTTTTTCGAATTTTTGAGAGATGATAACCACATTCATTGATTACTACTTGAACAATTCCTGCCTTGTGTTACTTTGCAGTTGTCATGCAAAAGCAGAGTTTTCTGAGCAAAATTGTGGGATCAATTTTTACCTTCTTGGGCGGTGGCAAAAGTCTGTTTGCATGGACTCTTGTTTCGTGAGAGGATGGTGCACCCAAGTTTCAATCCCTAGTCCTCAACAAATCCTTTCTCCTCATTTATAAAAAAAATTATAAAAGATAGACTCACATATTTAACACATTTATTCTAAAGAGAACACCTGTATCTAATTTAACACTATAAAATGTAATTAAAATGAAAAAAAAGGAGCTCACACAATAGATATTCCGTTCGATAGGTGCAGATTAACAACGAAAAAAAAAAGAAAGAAGTGTGTGCATTTCCAATTGATATGAGGGTCACTTCGTATTTCATGGCCACCGTTAATCATGTCATCATGCACAATATAACCAATTTATTTTCTGCTGGATGAATCTGGGTCATTGCTACGAATTAGCGGGAGTGACATTTGATCAAACACAGAGATGCGGTGCTCAGAATAATTTTTTATTTCAATGTTTATTTACCGGAATAATTACGAAGTTACCTAATAGATACGCCCACCGAAATTACTACAGTTCCAACACGAACCGTTTGAGCGAAATTCGCTTTGTTTGTATACCTACGAGGGTCTACTTCTTAGAACGAATAATTCTTATAGGTTATTTATTATTTTCAATATAACTTCGTTAAAATGGAGCTCCATTCTGACGACATTTTTACGCAAGCCGAGCATACATATTTTATACTTTATTATAAGCGAGCCCGCGTGTGCCAGCTATTACCATTCTTTGGTTTCTAGCCATACGTTTATTGATTCTGCATATTTCATTTCGACATTCACTGCGGCGAAATTTTATATTAAAACCAATAAATATATCAATCGCGGCGAATTAAGATGGGGAAAAATTTTATTCGTCTCTTTCCCACGGTCGCAAAGCGGTTAAAACGACAAAAGGAACACGTTGCTGTATTCAAAATATGTCTGCGTATTACATAAATTTTATTCTATCTCGTTGATTTCCTCAATCGGAATTAGCATATTGGTCTAACTAAAAAACAAATTAACATATACGCCGATGAATGTTATATTTACGCAAGTTAGGTAATCAAACATTTAAATTACCTCTTTTAAATTCGCGATGCTTCCTGGAGGAGCAAAATTAAAAGGCATTGAAAGGCATCCTAACATTCGAAAATAGTCTCTTGGCAATTTAATCCCATTTATTTGATCTCGTTTAGTTCTTTTTTTTTCGCCCGGAGGTTGGTACCAAATTATTTCAAATTATCTAATCATTCCCTTCTAATTTAGTTTATGCCATAGCTTGAGGAACATGTCAAAAGACCGATCAAAGTATCATCAATTACTTTCGACCACCTGTTTCTGCATTTGGCCACATATTTTCCTATCTTTGGTCAGTCAAAATTTGACAATTTTTTTTTCTGGTAAAGCAAACACGAAACATATTAAAATTGAGTAACAGTGTACAACAAAAGTGTATCTTTTCAATTGTCAATTAACTTAAATCTAACAAGTATTTCAAGAATCTTGGGAAACAAACATTTTGTTCTTTTTTTTGTTCATGTCCTCAGCATTGTCTCTACTGCTAGCATTTTCCATCCAGGCTTCTAATTCGTCTGAACAAGAGTTTCATTCCAAACCACACTCTCTAAATTTGTCTGTCTTCTGTTTTAGTTGTTTATCCCTATTTTTTTCTTCTTTAATGTGTTGTTCAGCTCTTGCTTGTTTCATGTCTTAGTTTTGTTGCTCCTTCTCTTTTTTGAATATCTCCTTTTCATCAGTTTGACTAAGAACTGGTGGCCACTAATTACGCTGTTGTGATTTTGAGTTTTGAGAAGTGAGTTAACAATAAGAACCAAACAAGGAATACAACAATACAATAATTGCGGATCAATTGTATTGTCTTGTATTATCTTTGCATCACTTTCTAATTATAGATTTGATTCGCTACATCAGCGAGCAAAATATTGCTGCCAAACGTTAAATCCCTTCCAAAAGATATTGGACACCTATTACCTTATACATAGTCCTTAATTTCCTATCTTCTCCAACATGCCCCATAATTTTGTTTTGATCTTTACTTACTGCTCAATTTCTCTTCAGCGCGTTGATGGTATTGCCGTCAAACGACATATTATCTGAAGCCCAAAATTGTGCCAACATACCTCAATCATATTTGAACCGTAACCATGATCTTCTTTGATGTTTTTCTTGATCTTTTGGTCGCCACCATCAGCTCAGTTTTGGTAAAATTATGCTTTATCTTCCATTTCCGGAGGGTGGTCTATATGAAAAGAACGTGACAGTTTAGTTTTTCAGGGACACTTTCAATGTGATGGAAGTGGAAGTAGATTAGAATTTTGACTTTGGAAACTACGATTCTGATACTGAAATGAATGGATAGGTCTTGGAAGAGGCTGTTGTAGACTCCTAGACATGATCCTTGAGGTACTTCTGCCTTGGTAGCGTACTTTTAGTTGGAACGATTTGTTAGGTCTAGCATACTTGGCGCTACCCTTTATCATGCTGTGATAAGCATGCTTTTCATCTAGAATGATCCATTCGTAAAATAGCTCTCTTTAAACTTCGTGAGGGGAGCTAACATGTTGGTCGCTACCAGTTTGATGATGCTAAATTTTGTGGAAGGATATTTTCAATATCTAGGACCTGCATAGCCATGTTGATGATTTTTACCGAACACCTCTAGCACTAGTGGTAAGTATGACCATCTCCTGGGATGATCTGCTCGTAAAATAGTTCTCCTTTAATTTCGTTACTGTAGTTACCGTGTTGATTACTGCCAGCTTGGTGGTAAACCTTGTCGAAGGCTTTTTCAGTGTCTAAAGCCAGCATACCCACGAGATGGTTTTTTTTTCTGCAACCTTCTGGGACTGGTAGTAAGTATGACCTTCACCTGGAAGAATCTATTCATCAGACAGCTCTCCATTAACTTTATAATAGGAGTTGGCATACTAGTCGCAGCCAGATTAACGATGAATGCTTAGTTGGACTTGTCGAAGGTTTTTTTTTGTGACTAGAGCGACTATAGCCACGCGAGGTTTTTTTTGAAGGTTTTACAACCTTGTAATAAATATAATCTTCGCTTGAACCAATCTATTCCTTAAGGTAGCTCTCCATTAACTTCATGGTTGGAGTTGGCATATTGGTTACTGCCAGTTTAGTAATGAATGCTTGGTGGTAAACCTTGTCGAAGGCATTTTCAGTGTCTAGAGCCAGCATACCCACGATATGGTTTTTTTCTGCAAGCTTCTGGGAGTGGTAGCATATATGGCTTTCACCTGAAAGAATCTATTCCTAAGACAGCTCTCCATTAACTTCATGATGGGAGTTGACATGTTGGTGGCAGCCAATTTGACAATGAACGCTTAGTTGGACCTTGTCGAAGGCTTTTTTAGTATCTAGAGCTATTATAGCCACGTGAGGTTTTTTTTTTTTAAGTTTTTAGAACCCTGTAATAAATATAATCTTCGCTTGAACCAATCTGTTGCTTAAGGTAGCTCTTCATTAACTTCGTGGTGGGGGTTGGCATATTGGTTGCTACCAGTTTAGTCATGAATGCTTGGTGCTTGGTGGGGCGAAATCATATTTGATTGTCGTTGAGGGTGTGGGCAATCGCGGAGAGGAACTGAAGCAAAAATACCGGCTTGCAAGCATTAACTGATCTTGCCAACTTTGCTACTGGGGGATGTGGCTCAATGTGATGGTTCTTCTAGACTATTTCGCGAAGTTTGCCTGGTCAGTAGGGGCTCCACCTCGTCGTCCCAAATTGGCTGAATGTTTTCGAATTCAGCCAAGGCAACCATGGCCGTTTGAGTATCCACATCTCTCTGTTGTAACTTTCAACCATAGTTATTTAGAAACTGCGTTTTTTCAGCCTTATTACAAATCAATATTACGCGATTGCTTTCTTGTTTCCATACCATTTATAAACTGGTATTGCAGGTAAACATTGAATAAATTTCTACTACTAGAAGAATTAGAGATTTTAATTTTTTTTTGTGAGCATAAATATGAATTTTTTATTAGTCTGTAAACATTTATTCTCATAGTACATAATAGAGATCTAAAGAATACCACACTGATCCTAAACTCGGTATATTATTTGCCTAAATTTTTTGTATTACATTAGAACAGACTGAAAAACGACCTTGACAAAAGTATTTACAAAAGATAAATCCAGAGACGAGACAGCGTGTTATCTCGTCTCGTCTTACGACATCACTATTTATTTAATTATAAATCGTTAATTCCCCCGAAATAATCTATGTGCCTCTATAATAGCGCTCTTAATGTAATCATTTTTTTTAATTACATTAGTAGTAGTACATTGTAAGATGAATATAAAAAAATGAACAGTATGCTTCGTTATATTGGACTAAATTACAAAGTTGGTCTCAATCAAGCAATCTATTGAAATAAATATGAGTTGATTTAATTTAATTCGCCGAATACATTTTGGCAATTGAAAACGATTACGTTCCTAATTGAATAGCGTTAAAAGACCCGGGTTCAATACGAACCTAATTTACAATTCCATATGAATACTCCGAAGAAATAAAAATTGGAAAATATAAAACCTGCTTTGTTCTGAAATATCGAAGCTCAGGTTTATTAAATTACGAAGAAGGGAAAAAATTATCGAATTTTACTTCGAACCGGTTCATGTTTTGTTTTTCCTCACGTGCGTATAAGCTACGGGAAAAACTTTATTGTCCAATTCCTGATCCTTATTTTCACCTTTCTTTTCCTCGAATTTACGGAGGAGGGAGGAAGGAAATCCCTCGTATAAAACCTGAACGATTCCGTGTATCGGGAGGGAACTTATTAAATCGAAATAAATGCCACGTTTAGACGCGATTAGTATGAATCTCTCGGAACTGCCACAGCAAATATAGGTACAGTTTTTCACTGACGTGGATGGAATAGTCCCGAATATGAACTCTGTCGCTGATTAATTCGATAAATTCTACTGTAATTGATGTGGGACAATCTTGAGGTTTCCGCGTTGTCGAGAGAGATAGGGTGGAAGCGTTTCTTGTACGTGGAATTCCCTACAGTCGGCTTAATCTGTTGTTGCTCATAGATACTGGTCGCCAGATATTCTAGATTTTGGCAAAATATGACAAAATTCTTTGGTACGAGGAGGTATTGAAAAATTCTTAGACTACTACTACACAAACAATCAACGCTTCTAGACCTTTCAAAAGGAAATTTTTATCTTGCTCTACAAACCAGGCCTTCACATCTTCTATCACCCTTTCGTTGGAAGAAAATTTACGACCATTTAAACATGTCTTCAGTTGAGGAAATATATGATAGCCGGACGAAGCCAGATCTGGTGAATAACACAACAATTTTGGCATTGATTTTCAAGGACCTCAAAAAATTGAAGACCTTTCCAATCCTCCTAAAGTATCTTGAGTATAGTTTTAAAACCAGCGTCATAGTTTCTGCTGAGTGGTAGGTAGTTCCACCTGATTTATTTCACTTGTGTAAAATAATCCTGGAAACAATTGGCGAAAAAGTAAGCGAGAAGATCGTTCCAGAAATTTGCCCAAATGGCAGGTGAATCATAAACGTGAGATTCGCTAGGAACTTCATTGTTTGATCTCTTCACGAAACGATAGTAGGTTTAGTTTCAATTGCTTAATAAAGTTATATTGATGCAGAATACGAACGTTGCTTTATTACTGTAATTGAAGGGCTCCGTGCAAAAAGTCCATAAGTGACATTTTCACGATTTGGAGATTATTAATCGCACTACAGTCGAAGTCAAAATGAATATAAAAAATATCTATCCTCAGACCTGACCGTTGCCTCCCTACACAAAGAATATTGTACTAAATATCCTGAATGTCCAATGAAATATAGATATTTTCGCAAGATTTTTGGGAATGAATTTAACTATTCATTCGCACATCCCAAAAAAGATATATGCACTGCATGCACTAAATTTATGGCTGATCTCCATTCAGCAACATTTGCGAAAGACGAAAATAAAATAAGACTGGTTAAAATTCAGAAAGAGTTGCACCTTCGTAAAGCGCAAACCTTTTTTGACAAACTTAAAGAAAGTCAAGAAAATTCAAACCAAGATGAGCTTGTCATTTGTTTTGATTTTCAAAAAAATCTGCCGTTGCCAGTCACCAATATTACTGACGAATATTACGAACGACAACTTTGGTTGCAAGCCTCCATGTTCCTTTATACGGAAAATTTTGCCAATAAAGGCCAAACGAAGTCATTACATCTGTAGACTACTACATAAAAAAATATAGGAAGTCAGAAACAAAATTAATAATTTTTTATGACAACTGTTTTTCCCAAAATAAAAATCGCTATCTATTCACATACCTAGATTCGTTATGTGCAGCTAATACATTCCAATCTGTTGCGGATTTCTATCCAATTCCTGGTCGTTCGATGATGCCAATCGATAGATGTTATGCATTAATCGAAAAAAAGAAGCTAAAAAGAGAGAAAATTGATAACCCTGACTATTATATTGATATGATTCAAAGTGCCAGACCTAAAAAACCGTTTGAAATAATATTTCTACAGCACAGCCTTTTAACCCAAAACAGTCAGATTGAAGGGAAATATCCAGTGGTCGAAATATTGGATTATAAAAAACTTTTTGCTAATGGCATTAAACCTAGTATTCCTGGAATATCGAAGTGCCGGTCTGTAATGTTTTCGTCCCAGTGCAAACCAAAAATTAGGGAGACAAGGTCAGGGGACTATCGTGACTTTGTATTGTATAAAACAGGGCATCAGAGGTATGTTGCAGGCCAGAAACATCTACCACTTGCATATACAAAATTTTTGAAGATTAAGCCCGAAAAACCTGAAAACGTAAAATTTTTGGTACTACACATTCAAAAAGTAGAGAACAGACTCTTCTATGATATATTAGATGAAGATGGTGAAGAAAATGGGAAAGAAAAAATGGAATTTGAATGGTCTATGCCTTGCGGTCTGGTTTCATTGCTGAAATTATATCTTGATCGTCAATTATCTCGAAATAGCAAAATGTCACTTATGGACTTTTTGCACGGAGCCCTTCAATTGTTCTCTTTTGTTTCTTAGTGTTGTTATCCTGTTACACATTTCTTTCATTTTTAAACACTAACATATCATGAGTAAGCAAAGTACTTCACTTCTGGACCACCCACAATATACGGCCACCCAAGGACTCTTCAATCGCCAGTGGAGACGCTGTACAAGGTCCCCCTCATTACCTGGTTTTAGGGGCTTTTGAGCACCACCATCGGCTGAGACATGACAAGCTTAAGTTTTATCCTCTATTTCCGTAAGAAGATCTCTATACAGAAGAAACGTGGGGGAAGGTAGTTTCCGAGTGGTAGAAGTGGAAGTAGATTAAAATATTGTTTCTGTATAAACTAGGATAATGGTACTGGACTAGGTCGATAGATCTTCGAAGAGGATGTGTGTAGAGCCCTAGATATGATCATTGGTGTATTTCTGCCATAACAGTTTTGTTTTATTTTGTGGACGAACTCTTGCCTACCTTCAACCTACCTACCAACCTACCTCGAATGATATATCCATCAGTTAGCTTTCTATTAATTCGTAATGGGGGTTGGCATGTTGGTCACTGCCAGTTTGGTGATTAATGCTTGGTGCCAGTCCTCGTCGAAGACTTTTTC
This sequence comes from Holotrichia oblita, assembly GCA_023690525.1. Classification (NCBI taxonomy): domain Eukaryota; kingdom Metazoa; phylum Arthropoda; class Insecta; order Coleoptera; family Scarabaeidae; genus Holotrichia; species Holotrichia oblita. The sequence continues at coordinate 144,509,749 of CM043018.1, read as the reverse complement.
CAGTATCTAGGGCCAATATAGCACATGGTACGACCTTTTTATAAAGTAACTCTCTATTAACTTCATGATGAGGAAGTCAGCATATTGGTCGCTACCGATGTGGTGAAGAATGGTTCATGTCGAACCCTGTCAAAAGCCCTTTCAGCGTTTAGGACTAGTATAACAATGTGATTGGTTTTGCTGAAGTTCTTTGGGACCTTCTGACAAGCATGATCTTCACTTGGAAGAGTCTATTCGTAAGATAGCTCTAGAAATGGAATGGATGGGTAGGTCTTCGAAGAGGATGTGTGTAGAACCCTAGATATGATCATTGGGTAACTCCTGCCCTAATAGTTTTGTTTTATTTCGCCGACGAAGTCTTACCTACCTTCACCTCACACCTACCATCACCTGCCAGTTTGGTGATGAATGCTTCATGTCAAACCTTGCCAAAAGCTCTTTCAGCGTTTAGGACTAGTACAACAATGTGATTGGTTTTGCTGAAGTCCTCTGGAACCTTGTGGTAAGCATGATCTTCACCTGGAAGAGTCTGTTTATAAGGCAGCTTTCTATTAACTTTAGGATGGGAGTTGGCATCTTGTCCACTGGAGACGTGAAGGTTTTTGTTGATTCAATTGAAATTGGATTCTGAATTATTACGAAAATTTGTGTTCCTATATCAAACTTCTTTGAACTGATCTAATAGTTTGATTGTTTAGTAACGGTAGAAGTCAACAAAGGTGGTAAATATTTCTTTTGGTCTTAGGGTCATCACTAACAGTAGTGTGATTTGCAAAAGCCTATGTTAAGGAGTTGATGATACTTCTTTTTTCTTTTCTTTCTTATTTTTCTCTGAAGACACTTGAAGAGTAACATAATGCCAAGTTGCTGTCGTAAGAAGTAACCAGTTCCATAACAAAATGGTCTGGAAAAGTTTAAGACAAACAATATAAGCTCTAGAAAATGGATAAATGGGTTTAAACGAAGCCACCCAACATGTTGGTGTCTGTATTGGGTATAAAAAATGAAACAAAGTTAGTGGGTCACAAATCAGAAGCAAACACAGCTTGTAGAGAGTACCTCTTAGATTAAACTTTACCCCTCTAACCGGCAAGACCATAAAAACGATAGCATGAAGCCAATCATTTTTTTTTCAAGTAGATATAGTCAAAAGAACCGCAAGTTTTAATTTTCAGGCGAAAAAAACATTCTGAATGAACGCCAGATAAAAAATAGTGAAGACCATCTATAGACATAAAATACATATTATTTTTGCTGGTGATAGTCCCAGAAACAATTTTTATCGATCTGACCGCATAAATGCAGGTCAAATTTGGAACAAACGACTTGGGTGTCAGATTTCTTGCAATGTTTGCACCTCTTTTTGGCCTTTCTATCCACCCAAACAGGAAAATGATCGACACCATCGAATCGATCAGCAGCAACTTGATGAACACCTTTTTTTCCAATACCTGATCTACTAGGCTCATTGATTGAGATTTTGAGCAATTGATGGTCGCCCTACAGACCACATTGTTGGAATGAATGCATTTGTAGAGGCCATGTCCACAAAACGGTAGAACAATCTTATCATAATGTTCCCAGTCGTAGCTCGAATATGGTATCGACCCATGAGACCATCCATAAGATCTACTCCACCCATGTGAGAGCATTTTGTATTCTCGGATAATTTGAGGACAGTTGATTTCGATGAATTTCTTCTGCTTTCTATCATACCGAGGAGCCTTTTTTGGTTGTTCATCAGGATTGGTTCTTCCAAAGCGTTCAATACCGATATATATCGATGCCAGGCGAACACATTTGTTATCCTTCCATAACACAGTATTCACATCGACTCCTTGGATTGAGGTCGTGTATTCTACACAAAATCCTGTCTGCTCTTTGCTCATTTCGCTATCGGTCGGCATGCATCACATGACCACATCGGCATGATGTGCATTCGGTTGATGATGTGAACCCATGCGTTCTCGAAACACGTGTCCCGAGTAATCAATCAAAGTTGTGGCGTTTGGTGATATCGATATTATATCTGGTCCTTTGAAATCACTCGATATTATGTCCATTGTGCTGAGATTCAGTGAAAAATGTATTGCTTCTAAAAATTCGTCTCAGGTCTCAGCTACGCCCAACAATAAGCAAACAATAGTGTTGTCATGAACAATGAAGAAGAGAGGAAATTTTTGCTTCTTCTTTATTTTTTTTTTCACTTCAAATTTTTGGCTAATTGGTTGACTTTTTACACTTGATTGATCACAGCTGACAAACGACTCGTCAGAATGTGTTGGAGAGTATAATTGTTAATAAGTGTTGACTGCAGACATATTTCACTACTTGGAAGCGAAAAAAATTATAATGCAGTAGTTGAGCCCAAATATAGAAGATCGTCTGAAGACGGTCTTGCCGTTTAGAGGGTTAAATTAAAATGATTTATTCGAGAAACCTTCAAATATTCCATAACGTCAATGAGTTTGGACTACAATTAAGCAATAAACTTAAGTCGAGTTAGAGCAACTGTAAAGGGTTCTCAAGAAATGCAGCTAGAAGATTCACTTCAAGGGTAAAGGATGAAACAATAAGCCATTGTGGTATCTTGTATTGTTGTTGCATATCACCAGAATTTGTGGAGAACCAGTTAATACTAAGAAAAGAAATGCTCATACTTGATTCATTGTTTGCAACCTTTAAGTCTGAGAAGTTGAAGAAGTTTTTGTTTAAACGTACTACAATCTTCATACAGTTCACTTGCACAAATTTTACCACCACCTTGGGCCCTCTATTTTCGCATTTCATCCATTGCAATTTCTTATATATTAATCCATTTAGAGACAAACACGTTATATGAACAATAACATCCAAGTTTTAGCGTTATCAATACACTTAATGTAATAACTTCCCCGAACGGAATATTAGGAAGTTCCATCGAACACCATTATTATATCGGATCCCACTTCTCACCCTCCCAACATTCAGCGAGTATCCTGATCAATATCTAATAGCACCGATCCGATAACAATAAATTTCTAGCAGAACATATTAAAATTTTTCTCGAAATAATTAAAAAAAGAAAACGCGTTTCGAAAAACTCACAATCAGTACCTACGTTTTAGCAGAGTGTAATTAGGAATGAAACAACAACCTAAATGACTTTTTAATAAAACACCCTTTCATTCCTCGCTTCTTTTATCCCTCTACCCCTCCTCTCCGCCACCGCCAAACGGCGAACAATTAATTACCTGGTGAACGAGTAATAAACGCAGATGTTGACGAAAATTAAATTAGAAAAAAAAAGGAAAATTAACAGAAGGACATTATTCGAAAGCGACTAATGCAGAGACCGTCGAGGATGACGAGAGCGAAACGCTCCGAGCCAGAAAAAAAGGCGAATGAGAGACGAAAATATAAAAAGAAGGGAGGAAGGGAATGCACGGGTTTTTACGTCTCTCTAATAAAAATTCAACAAGGTAATCACATTACGCTTTCATCCCCTTTCAGGATAATTGACTTTTCGGGACACACCTCGTACGTTTAAAACAGTATACAGTAGAGTTTAGATAAATTTAGACATTTTTTTACGCATAAAATACTAGTTCGTTCGCATCTAGTAACAATAAAGACTTATTCGCTAATTTAAAATCATCCATTCAAAAATAGTAATCAGACTGCAAAAACTGTAACAAGACTATTCAACGATAACGTAAGCTGTGGTGAAGACTATGGTGGGCTTGTGAACTCATCTCGTTCGTCAGTCATTTATTACCTTTCATCTCCCTCGGATTAGTCGTAATATTTCGAAAAAAGTTTCCAACACGCCACTGGATATATCGGTCTCCCTATCTACATGGGGGTTTCAAAACAATATAATTTATTATTTCTGATCGAATTCCGTGGGGTTAAGATTAACGATCATTAGCCACGAAAGTTTATCTCAATCGATAGGCACGAACCTTGGTGTAGTTCCAAACTTTTTTCGTCTTCTCCTCCACTATCAAGTAACCTTTCGAGAAAAAAAGGTCGAAAAGCATATTATTAATAATCTGTCGAATGCTAAATATAGCACGTAATCTATCTTTAAATAGACTTGACGGGATATTTTTAGAACTGGGTCGTTAATAATTAATTATCGGGAATTCAAGTCGTAAATTATGTTAATTAGGAGGGTTTTTTTGGATGACAGAATGTGTTTAGTGTGTCGGTGTTCGTTTTTTACTGAAACTATTTTTAAAGTTATATTTAGATAATTTTCTCTTCAAGTTTTATAATTCTAGTCTTGTTAGTTGAAAAATAATGATGTTAGCTGGATAAATAGGATTAAATTTGAGGTTAATTTGTTTGTATTTGAAATGAAACAGCAGGCTTTCCCGACCAACAATCTTATGGACAAGTCCTTCTACATATTCTCTGGTCATTTTTGATGATAAAAGGCTTCATTTTGCAATAAAAACAGACTCCGAAGATTTTTCAAGGAAGCCACCCTCTGAAAGCGAATATATCTGTTTCAGACGTCTGCTTCCAGAATATTTAGTAGCTCGCTCAAGACGCTTAAAAAATAGTTAGCCGGGTGCTGATAACATCCGTAAGATTGGCCAATTCGTGCGTGTGCTCACGTGAAACTTCGATAAACACAAGTGACAGCGGTCTTTTGTTTCCTATTTCTGCTCATTCTCGTTGGTAAGGTAAGAGGTCATATTATGAGGCAGCGTCCTAATTTATGACAAAAAATGAAATATCTAATTTAAAAAATCACATGTTAAAGAGATCTATTTGAGGCACTAAATATTTTGAAATAAATGATTGAAAATAGCGCTCCAAAACTTGCACATAAGTAGGCGCAAATATGAGACAACAGATCGAAAATTCGTATACCTACTATTTATTTACTTATATTTCAAGATTAATATGCTTTTAAATGGCAATGATTATTTTAATTACATTGTTAAGAGTCATACTTTGTAACATATTAAATTTTTTATGAAAAATAACTTTCGATATAATTTTAGAATGAAGTGTATCATAATATGTTCACTACTATTTGAAATGTCCGCATTTAGGAAATATGAAATTACTGTCTCACATTGCACGGACATGCAGTTCGCACGTGTACCGATTTATGACATGCAAGTTTTTAGTGGTGTTTATTGTAATTTTTCAATACCGCGGCTTCAAAATCTTTCCTCATTAGAGTCGGCCATGCTTTTTTTTAATGGTTGGCCAGAGTGCATGTAAATCTGTCAGAAATGCATCATTTTCACAGTTTGGTTATGTCATATAAATGTGTATCTGTAATAATTATAAGTTTGACAACTGTCAGAATTTCAAGTTTTGAAAAGCATCACATTTGCACCAACCTATGATAACTAAAGTGACAAAAAAAAGCCTAAGGAAAGATTTTGAAGGCGCGGTATTAAATGATATTGAAACGTCATAGTAAAGTACATAAATATACAGGATAACAACTTGAACTATGGAAGCCTATTTATTGATAGGAGAAAGTGACTGATCGTATGACAGCAATGTCAGTGATTATGTCAAATATATACAAATTATAAAACCACTTTATAATTTGCACTTTTTCATTAATTGTGTATTCCATTAGGATAGTTTGACGGTCGGGTAAAGTATTTGACATAACCACTGACATTTCTGTCATATAAAAAGGTGACTATAGTAAAATGGATACATTTGGATAAAAGAAAATATTGATACCTAACCTAAAAATATTGTTTGTTAATACAAAACTGGCTGACTGTAAAATAATTATTTCAGATATTGTTTTTCATAACTTGAAAATGTCAGCGAAAACAAAGAATTTCCATTAAAAAAAATCGAAATCAAAGAAAAATACATGTGAGAAGAAAAAAAATCTAAACGAAGAATATACAGGGTGTCCAGACCATGCGAGGACGGCAGATTAGGGCTTTATTATTACAGTCACAGAAAAGTATTTTAGACAAAAGTTGTAGCCACTCCTAAAATACACATTCCAAAATTATTTTCAACTATACATAGTGTTGTGTAAATGACGATACAAACTTGAGTTTATTTTTAATGGAACACCCCATATATTTTAGCATATTTTGATGGTACTCTTAAAAAGAAAGACATTGATTTCAACATGTGTAGGTGTATCTCTTACCGCTATTGTTTTATTTGCAATTTTGTGTTGAACTGAAATTGCAACAATAACAAACGCAAAATTAACATAAAATACTTTTATGGACTACCTGATGGCGAAGAAAACTCAGAGGAGGAGGCAGACGAAGAAGCGGATAAGGAATGTGAAAATTTGGAATTATTACACTCGTTCAGATTCCGGTAGCAGTAAGACTAATCTATCGTGTAATGACGCATTTAATGACGATTTTATTCGCGTTTCTTTGTCTCCTTCTCCAGAAAGTGGACCAGATTTGGTTATTGGGAATGAATTTTCAACGCCGACAAGGAGGGTGGTAACGAAAGGGATAATGAGGATTGGACTGAAAATACAGATTATTTTGAAAACTTCGTCCTTGAATTCAGCAGACAAGCAAAATCCATAAACGATTTTACAACCCAAGCCAAGGAAATTGATTACTTTTTGGGTCTTTTGAATTCAGACATTGTAGATAATATAGTCAATCAGACTAATAAATATGCATCCCAAAACTTGAAAAGAAAATCCAACAAAAATGACGAAATTGGGCAATCTAACAATTGGAAAAAAAGCTGTAACTGGAATAATGATTATCATGAGTATTTATGTCTTACCTCAACTAAATAACTACTGGTTCAGTGATCCTTATCTCGGCGTAAGATACAAGACAGTTCAAGATCAGATGTTTCTTGTCCTAAAGCTGACGCTGTATACAATCAAATCATGGGAGGAGTTGATAAGTTTGACCAGCTTCACGAAAGGTATGCTATTGGACCCAGTTCAACGAAATGGTGGCACAGAATTTTCTACTACCCTATAGATATGACAATTGTAAACTCGTTTGTTCTAATGAATTGCAATCGAAGGAAGAAAGTCAATCAATTATCGTTTCGTATAAATTTGGCTAGGCAATTGATTTCTGGATTTACATCCAGAAAGTGTCGAAACAAGTCGCTGAATTTTTTATCAATGTGCAACAAGTATTTTTTTTGTTCATTACCTAGAAATACCAAAAGGTTTTTGGACTAATAAAGTTAATTATTGGGCGGTGGGACAATATATTCCCACCACCCCTAAATACGAAATTATGGATGAAAAAAAAAAATAGATCCATTCCTAAAACACACTTTTTGTAGTTTTTAAATAAAGTCTTTCAATAAAAAAATACGTTTTATGAAAACTTTGGTCGGGCCCATGAAAGGGTTAATTTATGAAATTTATTTATTAGTTTTGTATGTCTCATAATACGGTCATTCTGGATGAGACACACGGACAAAGCGTTCTTCCTCTATCACATAATACGGGCGTTAAAGTAGCTGTGATTTATAATTAATACCGCGCCTTCAAAATCTTTCCTCATTAGAGTCGGCCATGCTTTTTTTTAATGGTTGGCCAGAGTGCATGTAAATCTGTCAGAAATGCATCATTTTCACAGTTTGGTTATGTCATATAAATGTGTACCTGTAATAATTATAAGTTTGACAACTGTCAGAATGTCAAGTTTTGAAAAGCATCACATTTGCACCAATCTATGATAACTAAACTGACAAAAAAAGCCTAAGGAAAGATTTTGAAGGCGCGGTATTAAATGATATTGAAACGTCATAGTAAAGTACATAAATATACAGGATAACAACTTGAACTATGGAAGCCTATTGATAGGAGAAAGTGACTGATCGTATGACAGCAATGTCAGTGATTATGTCAAATATATACTGGGCAAATTATAAAATCACTTTTTGTACTCGCCTATCAAAACCTGTCATTCACGATTCGATTTGCGTGCGTAAAAAGTCACTTTAAGCACGAGTGCGTAAAAGTAAAGTTGGTACTTACTGGAACTTGATTAATTCAGTGACATTTTAAAATCATAAATCCCTAACCTGAATAATATATGGTCATAAATGATAACGTATTTAACAATATGTATTATTATTATAGTTCTCGTACAAAAAATATTGTACAAACTTCGTGCGTGAAACATTTCGCGAATTCGTGTCCATAAAGCGCTCGCCTTCGGCTCGCGCTTTAAACTGGTCACTCGTTCGCGAAATATGATTTCACGCACTTGGTTCGTAAATAACTATTATAATTTGCACTTTTTCATTAATTGTGTATTCCAGTAGGATAGTTTGACGGTCTGGTAAAGTATTTGACATAACCACTGACATTTCTGTCATATAAAAAGGTGACTATAGTAAAATGGATACATTTAATTTTAACTCCCATCACCCTCTCCTATCAATAGGATGTATCGATACTTCGTCCAGCTCTAGTGTCTGATAGGTAGGTATATGATAAAAGAAAATATTGATACCTAACCTAAAAATATTGTTTGTTAATACAAAACTGGCTGACTGTAAAATAATTATTTCAGATATTGTTTTTCGTAACTTGAAAATGTCAGCGAAAACAAAGAATTTCGATTAAAAAAAAAATCGAAATCAAAGAAAAATACATGTGAGAAGAAAAAAAATCTAAACGAAGAATATACAGGGTGTCCAGACCATGCGAGGACGGAAGATTAGGACTTTATTATTACAGTCAGAGAAAAGTATTTTAGACAAAAGTTGTAGCCACTCCTAAAATACACATTCTAAAATTATTTTCAACTATACATAGTGTTGTGTAAATGACGATACAAACTTGTGTTTATTTTTAATGGAACACCCCATATATTTTAGCATATTTTGATGGTACTCTTAAAAAGAAAGACATTGATTTCAACATGTTTAGGTGTATCTCTTACCGCTATCGTTTTATTTGCAATTTTGTGTTGAACTGAATTTGCAACAATAACAAACGTAAAATTAACATAAAATACTTTTATGGATTACCTGATGGCGAAGAAAACTCAGAGGAGGAGGCAGATGAAGAAGCGGATAAGGAATGTGAAAATTTGGAATTATTACACTCGTTCAGATTCCGGTAGCAGTAAGACTAATCTATCGTGGAATGACGAATTTAATGACGATTTTATTCGCGTTTCTTTGTCTGCTTCTCCAGAAAGTGGACCAGATTTGGTTATTGGGAATGAATTTTCAACACCGACAAGGAGGGTGGTAACGAAAGGGATAATGAGGATTGGACTGAAAATACAAATTATTTTGAAAACTTCGTCCTTGAATTCAGCAGAGAAGCAAAATCCATAAACGATTTTACAATTCAAGCCAAGGAAATTGATTACTTTTTGGGTCTTTTGAATTCAGACATTGTAGATAATATAGTCAATCAGACTAATAAATATGCATCCCAAAACTTGAAAAGAAAATCCAACAAAAATGACGAAATTGGGCAATCTAACAATTGGAAAGACACGAATGTTGAAAAAAAAAGCTCTAACTGGAATAATGATTATCATTAGTATTTATGTCTTACCTCAACTAAATAACTACTGGTCCAGTGATCCTTATCTCGGCGTAAGATACAAGACAGTTCAAGATCAGATGTTTCTTGTCCTAAAGCTGACGCTGTATACAATCAAATCATGGGAGGAGTTGATGAGTTTGACCAGCTTCACGAAAGGTATGCTATTGGACCCAGTTCAACGAAATGGTGGCACAGAATTTTCTACTACCCTATAGATATGACAATTGTAAACTCGTTTCTTCTAATGAATTGCAATCGAAGGAAGAAAGTCAATCAATTATCGTTTCGTATAAATTTGGCTAGGCAATTGATTTCTGGATTTACATCCAGAAAGCGTCGAAACAAGTCGGTGAATTTTTTATCAATGTGCAACAAGTATTTTTTTTTGTTCATATACCTAGAAAAACCAAAAGGTTTTTGGACTAATAAAGTTAATTATTGGGCGGTGGGACAATATATTCCCACCACCCCTAAATACGAAATTATGGATGAAAAAAAAAATAGATTCATTCCTAAAACACACTTTTTGTAGTTTTTAAATAAAGTCTTTCAATAAAAAAATACGTTTTATGAAAACTTTGGTCGGGCCCATGAAAGGGTTAATTTATGAAATTTATTTATTAGTTTTGTATGTCTCATAATACGGTCATTCTGGATGAGACACACGGACAAAGCGTTCTTCCTCTATCACATAATACTGGCGTTAAAGTAGCTGTGATTTATAATTAATTACATTATTTTTATAACTTTTTTCTCATAATAGAAACTTTTAAACATTCTAGAAGCTTAAAGCTTGAGCTATAAAAAAATATCCATTATATTGAAGTTATCTGGACCAAATATTTCGAAATTTCTTTTTTTTTTAATTTATCATTAACCACTAAAACTAAGCGACCACGAGAACAGTCACTCGACGTGGACACTCTGTATAAGCCGTATTTTGACAGCTAAAACCTGTGTAAAACCACCAAATTGTCATAATTATGACAGTTTGACAGATTTTAGCTGTCAAAATACGGCTTATACAGCGTGTCCACGTCGAGTGACTGTTCTCGTGGTCGCTTAATTTACTTATTACCACCACAATTTGTTGATGGAATTTCTCTTCAGTTCGTTGCTTAATCCATTCTATCCATAGGAATTTATTTATTAGGATTATACGAGGAATCGTTTGGCTTTTATCTTAATTTTGAGTTTTTTGACTGTTTAGCGCCTGAGATAGATAATGCGATAGATGGATAAAATATATTTCTGGCGATCAAGTAGAGGAGTCAAGGGATAATGTGGAAAAATCCTTGCCGCATTACTTTTTGTGTGCTTTATCTAATCTATCTTAAAGTTAAGTTTTAAAGATTTCCATCAACCTTCATAGTTATGAATGTGTAACAACCGGAACAGTAAAAAATTCGTGATAAACGTAGGTTCTAAACGACAATCCTTGACATTACCTAAATAGCGTGAACCTATTATATCTATTCAAGAAAATTATATACTATGACTTCTTTACATTTCCTTCTTTTGTTGTATGTATGTATGTACCTAAGTGCATAATTGCGACTACTTAACAATTAATTTTTCACCTTCTTGGATCTCTTTTTTTCTTAAACACACGCATATGTAGCTACATTCCGACACGTGCGCAAGATGTAGAATTTTAGCACGAATGAAGAATTATTGCTTGATGTCAAGAAGTACAACTCGTCTCAAGATTCCAGACAACCTTGATCCATAATATAAACGTGTTTATTACGCGAATCGATACGATTCTAATAAATTTTTCTTGCGGTTACGTCTGCACAATATTGTTTGTTAGACGCAGTATAAGTAATTATCTATAATATATACCTTATATATGTGTATATAGCTACTAATTAGTCAGTCGCACACGAGTTATTTAAGATTATTTACCTTGACGTACGGCATTTCGGCGGATTCCACAACAATAGCCATTAGATTTACTGAAAATTAAGTATTATTATTCAATGTTTATATTGCAACATTGGTGCGTTCATGTAGACGCTCGTATATTATGCAAATGTTATATAATCAGTGGCTAGTGAAGGCCGTTAATACGACCTCAAGAATATAAAGAGAAATGTATGTATCTTGTATGTATATAAACTACACTGTGGTGTTATTACATCATAAGATTAACTGTCTCTTTATACTGGATGACAAATTCTACTTTATTTGTTGTATATTGTTTTAAAACGGCATTTTTTTTGGTAATTTTAGAACGTCGAGCAGCATCTCCAACAAGAGCAAGCATTTCAATTTCGTTCTTCTTCTTTGATGTGCACTAGTAGGAACAAAATCTTTTTGGAGTTTACCAATGGCATGTGTCGTACATTCTTTTGACCTGGCTCTTAATGATTGCCGAACAGGCTACTCAACTAAAAGTGCACCAACAACCTTTAAATCGCCAGAGATCTGCCATCAGTGCTCATACTCTACTATCAGGGCGTAGAAAGAGAATGTCTATTTCGAGTTCTTTCAACGATCTCAATCCACTTAGATCTTTTATTTTATAAACAGCAGGCATTCCCGACCAACTTATGGACAAGTCCTTCTAGATGTTCTCAGGTGATTTTTGACCATAAAAGGCTTCATTTTGCAATGAAAATAGACTCCGAAGATTTTTCAAGGAAGCCACCCCCTGAAAGAGAATATATCTGGGGAGCCTTACACTTTTAGAGTCACAAAATGAGCCTTCTTTTTGCTGTTGTTTTGTTAATTATTTCTGGAGCATCTCTAGCAAGACCCTAAGAGTACTAGACAAGCATTCCAGTTTCTTTTTTCTTCTTTGATGTGCACTGGTGGAAACAAAATCTTTTTGTAGTCTACAAATTACATAAGTTATATATTTCTTTGACCTGGGTCTTAATGGTTGTTGGATAGACCAGTTTTCTCTCTTGTAATGAAGTGCCTTTGCCCGGTTGTCCCATTCACACACAAAAAAAAAACAGCAAAATTTGGTGCAGCCTGGCTACAACTCAATTAAAAGTGCACCAACAACCTTTAAATCGCCAGAGATCTGCCATTAGTGCTCATAGTCTAGAAAGAGAATGTCTATTTCGAATTCTTTCAACGATCTCAATCCACTTAGATCTTTTGTTCTATAAACAGCAGGCATTCCCGGCCAACTTATGGACAAGTCCTTCTAGATGTTCTCAGGTCATTTTTGACCATAAACGGCTTCATTTTGCAATGAAAACTGACTCCGAATATTTTTCAAGGAAGCCACCCCCTGAAAGAGAATATATCTGGGGAGCCTTACACTTTTAGAGTCACTAAATGAGCCTTCTTATTGCTATTGTTTTGTGAATTATTCCTGGAGCATCTCTAACAAGACCCTAAGAATACTAGGCAAGCATTCCAGTTTCTTTTTTCTTCTTTGATGTACACTGGTGGAAACAAAATCTTTTTGTAGTCTACAAATTACATAAGTTATATATTTCTTTGACCTGGGTCTTAATGGTTGTTGGATAGACCAGTTTTCTCTCTTGTAATGAAGTGCCTTTGCCCGGTTGTCCTATTCACACACAAAAACAAACAGCAAAATTTGGTACAGTCTGGCTAAAACTCAACCAAAAGTGCACCAACAACCTTTAAATCGCCAGAGATCTGCCATTAGTGCTCATAGTCTACTATCAGGGCGTAGAAAGAGAATGTCTATTTCGAATTATTTCAACGATCTCAATCCACTTAGATCTTTTATTCTATAAACAGCAGGCATTCCCGACCAACTTATGGACAAGTCCTTCTAGATGTTCTCAGGTCATTTTTGACCATAAAAGGCTTCATTTTGCAATGAAAATAGACTCCGAAGATTTTTCAAGGAAGCCACCCCCTGAAAGAGAACATATCTGTTTCAGATTTCTGCTTCTAGAATATTTAGTAGCACGCTCAAGATACCTCAAAAATAGTTAGCAGGATGTTGTTCTGGTGAGGTGCTCTTACACTTTTAGAGTCACTAAATGAGCCTTCTTTTTGCTATTGTTTTGTGAATTATTTCTGGAGCATCTCTAACAAGACCCTAAGAGTACTAGGCAAGCATTCCAGTTTCTTTTTTCTTCTTTGATGTGCACTGGTGAAAACAAAATCTTTTTTGTAGTCTACAAATGACATAACTTATATATTTATTTGACCTGGGTCTTAATGGTTGTTGAATAGACCAGTTTTCTCTCTTGTAATGAAGTGCCTTTGCCCGGTTGTCCCATTCACACACAAAAAAAAAAAAACAGCAAAATTTGGTACAGCCTGGCTACAACTCCACTAAAAGTGCACCAACAACCTTTAAATCGCCAGAGATCTGCCATCAGTGCTCATAGTCTACTACCAGGCCGTAGAAAGAGAATGTCTATTGCGAGTTCTTTCAACGATCTCAATCCACTTAGATCTTTTGTTCTATAAACAGCAGGCATTCCCGACCAACAATCTTATGGACAAGTCCTTCTAGATGTTCTCAGGTGATTTTGGACCATAAAAGGCTTCATTTTGCAATGAAAACAGACTCCGAAGATTTTTCAAGGAAGCCACCCTCTGAAAGAGAATATATCTGTTTCAGATTTCTGCTTCTAGAATATTTAGTAGCTCGCTCAAGACACTTCAAAAATAGTTAGCAGGATGTTGTTCTGGTGAGGTGTTCTTACCCTTTTAGAGTCACTAAAAGAGCCTTCTTTCTGCTATTGTTTTGTGAATTATTTCTGGAGCATCTCTAACAAGTCCCTAAGAGTAGTCGGCAAGCATTCCAGTTTCTTTTTTCTTCTTTGATGTGCACTGGTGAAAACAAAATCTTTTTGTAGTCTACAAATGACATAAGTTATATATTTATTTGGCCTGGGTCTTAATGGTTGTTGAATAGACCAGTTTTCTCTCTTGTAATGAAGTGCCTTTGCCCGGTTGTCCCATTCACACACAAAAAACAGCAAAATTTGGTGCAGCCTGCCTACAACTCGATTAGAAGTGCACCAATCTTTAAGTCGCCAGAGATCTGCCGTTAGTACTCCAAAGTCTACTATCAGGGCGTAGAAAGCGAATGTTGATTTCGCGTTCTTTCAATGATTTCAATCCACTTAGATCGACCAACAATCTTATGGACAAGTCCTTGTACATATTCTCAGGTCATTTTTGACCACAAAAAAGCTTCATTTTGCTATGAAAACAGACTTTTCAAGGAAACCACGCCCTAAAAGAGAATATATCTGTCTCAGACGTCTCTCTAGTTAACCGGATGTTGTTCTGGCAAGGTCTTGAGGTATAATTCAATCGGCTTTAGGATGACTGAAGCTATGACATCTGTAAGATTGGCCAATTCGTGCGTGTGCATCTTTTGTCTCTATTTCTATTCATTCTCGTTAGCAGCTCAATTGTGAATTACATCTCGACCAAATGTTTCGAAACTTCTTTTATTTAATTTCTCGTCAACCATCACAGTTTTTTGATGGCCTTTCTCTTCAGTTCATTGCTTAATCCATTCTATCCATAAGAATTTATGCTTGTCAATAGGTAAATAGTTGATATTGTCGTATGATTCTTTCATGCAAACGGCACATCCAATAGGAATGCTATTTTCCATGTCAAAAAATTAGTACTCGGCCTTTATGGTGTTTACCAAAACCTCCTAAATCGAAACATCGTCTTCTACTCTATCTAATTCTGACTGGATAATTTTGTGCATCGCAGTTGGTAGTATGAAGTGTTTGGTGTCAAACTAGGATCTCTTGATGTTGCTGATTGCTGACATATCTTCTTCTTAACAAATCGGTGTATTGCTATTATCTGATTCGTAATTGAATCTTTCTGGGTGTTCTGAAATAGGAAGTTCGTCAGCTGATTATATTTGATTTCTTCTTTTTTTGATATATATAAGAACAAACGGTATAGATCATTTTTTGCTGTTGCAACACCGGAAACTGTGTTGGAATAATAGTAGAACTGTAACATTTCTTTTTACGAAATCACGTTGTATATATAGTATTGATCGAACCGGGAAGTAGACTCGAAAATTGCTTTATTGTAGTTGAGTTTCCGCGGAAACAAAAACAACTGTCTTATATCCCCGGCCCATAATTTTAATGCGTATAGAACTGTATAGTTGGCAATCCTTGTAAACGGGAATTCGATCCCAAAAGTACCGTTTTAAGACGGCAGCGAAGGCTTAAGTTCTTATCCAGCACTTGCCACCGATCCCGTTTATTGCGAAACCTTTCTCACATAATGAAATGTGAATTACAGATACAATTCCCCCTCAACTTGTTTATACTTGCTTCGCTGGTTTTAATCTCTTTTCTAGTAAAGTGAATTCGATGACTTGACTGACTATGTTTTCCTCTTTTAATGGAGGCACGTAAGTAATATACGTTTTGCTTGATTGTCAAATCGTGCGAACCGTACCGCATGGCATCGTACATATTCGTGTAATACATCACCGTTGAAATAATATATGTTCTTCCTTGGGAAAACGAAATCACTGCTTGCATCGTATTATTCTCAATATTAAATTATTTCGCAGCATGTAAAATTTTCCTAGAAGTTCCACAAGTTTAGGTCTGAAAATTGGAAGACGCTGTTTATCTTTAAATTTTTTTCTTCGCGATCTTTTTTAAGAAAACGATTATTTATTAGTGTAATTATACGGTTTTCTTGGTCTTTTTTTTTCTTACTTTTCGTTGTTTCAAGGTGAACCTGTCAAATTGTGGTTGACTACTTCATAATTCACTGCGGGCTACGGGTTTATATCTCATTATTTTACAAGTTAATAGAATTAGTGATGACTGTAGTTTCGTAGAAGTTTCTGGGAATTTTATTGAGTGGTGAAATTGACATTTTTTCGGTTACTCTAATTTTGATGAACTCCATATAATAATAATAATAATAATGCTTAACTGTCGTTAGTTTAAAGAAAACATTGACATTGTCAGGTACATAAGAATCACATAACAAAAATATTAATCGACTATATATATACAGTGTGTCCCCCGATTACTGCCCGGAGAGGAAATTTTTTTTTATTTTTTATTTTACGTAGAAAAGTTAGTCTTAATAAAAAGATTTGCTTGTCACTTTACAGCAAATAAATTTGAGCTATGATCTACAGGGTGTTCATAAATTAAGAATATAAGAAAACGGTTCAAGAGTGAAGTACATTCATGCTTGATGTAACAGAAAAACTTTATAACAAAAAGTTGTTTATACTTAAAAAATCACACAAAATACAAAATTTGAAATCAAAATTAGTTGAAAACATTTAGGCAATAGGTAGCACAGTATCTACATGATATTAAATACTAAAATGCTATTCAAATGTCATTCCACCCACGTTTACGCATAATTCCACCCGTCTTTCGAACTCCTTGTAGCAATTTCTTATTTCTTGTAACGGAATGTCCGCGACACATTGTCTAATTTTGGTTTTTAGTGACTCAATATTATTCCCGAAATTGTTACTTTCATACACTTTTTGCTTTAAACGTCCCCAAAGGTAGAAGTCCATGATCGTTAAATCAGGACTTCTAGGTGACTATGGATTAGGACCATACCTGCATCCATTTAACGCCAAATTTATCATTTAGCCAATTACGTACACGGAGAGTGGAGTGTGAGGGACAGCCATCCTGCTGAAAATAAGTTCTTCTCCTTTCATCTAAAGGCATATCTGATAATGCTTCGTAGAAATAATTGTCGAGCATTTCCAAATATGCATTTTGGTTTAAATTTCCGGGGAAGAAATAAGGACCAATTATACCATGATATGAAACTGCACACCAGACGTTTGCCTTTTTCGAATACTGGCTTCTGTTATGTATACGGAAATTTGGATTGTTTGTAGACCAATATCTGCAATTTTGAGAGCTAACTACCCCATTCGTAGTAAAAGTGGACTCATCGGAAAAAATAATGTGCTTTGCTTTCTATCTTCCAACAAATGCTGTCCAATCCATAAACAAAAGTCCAAGCGTTTGGAATCATCACCCGTTTCCAGGTTATGGGAAAATTTCGGTTTGTGAGGTTTAAAATTGTTCGACTTGAAAATCCTTTGTAAATGGCTTTTACTCAGTTCTAATTTTTGCGCACCTGAGAGATAACTTTGGGAAATTTTCAACGTCATTTAAAGTGACTACAGTAGCAGCATCATCTTCGTCATACTTTTTTTTTCTTTTTTTCTTTTTTCCTTTTTTCCACCGTCCCTGTTTCTTGAAATCTCAAAACCACTCGTTTTACCGCAGAATGCTCAATATTAATATCTGGCCACCTTTGGCGACACACTTCGGCTACACCAGAATATGAGTATTGTTCGCCCAAACCATAACAGCGCACAATAAAAATCTTCTGTTCAAGAGTTAACATTTTTTAATTATTCGTAACGCAATTTTTAAATGACACACAACCACAAAAAATAGGAGCTGTCAATTAAATAATACAGTCGTAGATTGCTTTCCATTGTTTCTCTCATGGCCGCATTGTCGCATTTTTAATATCATGTAGATACTGTGCTACCTATTGCCTAAATGTTTTCATCTAATTTTGATTTCAAATTTTGTATTTTGTGTTATTTTTTAAGATAAACAACTTTTTGTTATAATGTTTTTCTCTTATTACATCAAGCATGAATGTACTTCACTCTTGAACCGTTTTCTTATATTCTTAATTTAAATGAACACCCTGTAGATCATAGCTCAAATTTATTTGCTGCAAAGTAATATTTCGACAAGCAAAACTTTTTATTAAGAATAACTTTTCTACGTAAAAAAAAAAATAAAAAAAATTTTCCTCTCCGGGCAGTAATCGGGGGACACACTGTATATATGTATATCTATGAAAGAAAAACAACCAATTAACAACCAACGGATTAGGCCAGTCTTATCGACATTGAGTTAAGTTCATTACTCTTGCACCATCTACCCATATTTCTCAATACGCCAGCTGCTTGAAAGGAAACATGATTAATGTTATTATGAGAGATAATACAGCTAGTATCATCTGCGTACTGAGACGATGCACATGGGAATAGAGATAGATTTAAGTCGTTAACGTAAAGAAGAAAGAGCGTAGGACCAAATATGGAACCTTGAGGAACGCCACGAACAATGTTGACAAAAGCTGAGTGGTATTCTTCATCCACACCCCGTGTGTTAGTACGGATTGTTATAACAGCCTTACGGTTGAATAAGTAGGATTTATATAAATCCCAGGCAATACCTCGTATACCATAGGCCCACATTTTAGAAAGAAGGCTACCATAGTTTAGAGTTTATCAAATGCTTTCGATAAGTCAAAGAACATACCAAGCACGGACTTTCCACAATCCATTTCGTCATATATTCGAGTCAGGCAGTGATGGATCGCGTCATTGGTAGACTTACCTGCTAAGAAACCAAATTGATGGCCGAGATTATGTTCCTAGCCGCAAGATAGTCAACGAGTCTTATATTTATAATCTTTTCAAATAGTTTCGCTATAGCATTTGGAATAGCTATCGGCCTGTAGTTACTAGGTTCCGATTTATCACCTTTTTTATATACTGGAATGACTTTGCTCACCTTTAGCTTATCTGGGAAAATGCCATTAGAAAGAGCATAATTCAATGCAAAAGTTAATGGATCAGAAACGTGTGGGGCAACATATTTAAATAAGAAACAGGGTACACCGTCAACTCCAGCGATCTCACGTAGTATACGCTCAACCTCTGCCCTATCTGTAGGCATGAGAAAAAAAACTGCTATCCAAGGACGATGCATAGTTTGCGTTATTATTATTAGGAAGATTATTCTTGAGATCATAAAAGGTCTCGGCAAACACCTCACACACTCCCTGGGGGTCACTCACCGCATCACCAGCCAGATTGTTTAGTGAAATATATTCAACCTTACATTTGGATGTATTAGTCAGTTTATTGATAATATTCCATGCGGTTTTACTCTTGTTCTTAGAATTTAACATTTTATTTTCGTAGAAGGTTTTTTTGGTTTTAATGACGAGTTCTTGATAGATCTCTTTCTGTTTGAGATATACATCTAGTAAAGTTGGATCTTTATTATTTTTATATATTTCATAGAGATCACGAAGTTGGTTGGCCTTTATAGCCAAATTACGCGTGTACCATTCAGTACCAGCCTTCCTATTGATAGTGTGCTTTACCATGGGAAACGACAAATCGAAATAATATAAGAATATCCTGTAGAACTCATCAAATACATCACCCGTGGCCGTGAATACACTTTGCCAATTCTCAGAAGCAAGCGCAGTCCGGAAATGTGCAATTGCTTCCCGCGAAAACGTTCGCCTATATTCAAATATCGGAAGTGATTTGTACATACCTGCTATTTTCAGGACCTGCCAGCCATGGTCAGAGAAATCCGAACTTCCTACTGAGCAAACATACTTATTATCTGAGGCATCTGCGAAAATATTGTCAATCATTGTATGTAGATGACGTGGACGTAATTCTTGTAGGGTCTGTTACATATGGTATGAGATTGAAGCATTTGAAGATGGTCAAAACACTCGCTGAACCTGCCTCGTCCAAAAAATTTACATTAAAATCTCCACATACTATTACAGTTTGACCCAAATCACTCCCTTTGTCGGGTAGATCAAATAATTTATCCCTAAATGTACCCAAGTTTCCCATCGGCGATCTGTACAAGCAAACCACAATACACGACCCAGCACCTATGATATGAAGGACATACATTATTTTCTAGCATTCGTACGTAGTAGAATTAAATTCCCTGTAAGCAAAGGACTACTACTACCATCTAAAGTTTCTTTCACTATTAATCTTGTGTAAAAGAGGGACATAAGACTGTGGAGGTCCAGGCTCTCGCATAGTACCAATCTAACAAAGTTTTTCGTAATTTGTAATTGACTTTTATGCATTCGCAACAGAAATCTGTAATTAAGAGGGCGCAGTAAATACAGCATATGTACTATAGATGGCACATGGAGGAAGTTGTCAATTTTTGTTATTCATTTTTTTCCAAATATCTATAGGGCCAATTGCAACGTTATGTTCAAAATTCTGTATTTCTGAAGGCATTGCAGCTAAAGACTTCATGTTTGACATGTTATTAGCCGAAATAGCATACGTCAAATTTACGTTCTAAAATTTATCATAATTTATACAGGATCGTCCAGAATCAACGTTCATTTCAACCAACTTTACGTCGAAAGTCACTTTTTTTAAATGGAACACCCTATATATTATTGCATTTTTTGAATACACTTAATAATACTCTATCTATTGATTATTAGACATATTAACAATGAATTAGAGATTTCCTAATAAAAGTCCGAAAAATACGCCCTTTTTAATGCGTTTAAAATATACAGAGAAAAGACACAGAGAACTGTCAAGTTTAATTGATTTTTATATCTGTCAGATATGTAGTCACGGCCATATTGAATATTGGAATGTCGCTTTCCTATTTGATATAAAATTGTATCGCAATGAAAAATTTGTATTCGTAATGGACCTCATTAAAGTACAGGTTAAGCATATCTAATGATACAATTAAAGTATGGGAGCAGAAAAATACACATAGTTGATATCTGTCAAGCAAAATATGGCAAATGAAATACATTACGGAAAAGAAACAATATTTTAGATTTATTTTCCATTGATGAAGACTGTAGTAGAATTGTGAGCAGCACATGTCGAATATATGACGACAGATATCCAAATTTATGCAAAATGACCTAAAAAATATCAATACAAGTTTTAACTAAAACACCGACGCGTTTCAACAGCAATGCTGTCATTATCAAGGCGATAATAAAACTAAATTAAAATAAAACCTACAAATAAAAGTTAACCTAAAAGTTATGCACGGTCAATCCGATACGCATCATTAATTTCCGATTAACGAAAACAATGACGAATGTGGGATAGGTCCGTTGTCACAATTCATTACACATGACTTATTTTTATATATTTCTAAACTTTCGAAAACATTTAGAAACTTACAATTGTTCATTTGTCTAATTAATTTAACATTCGTATGATCGATGTTGTGATCTGTTTCAAAAATGTGTTGGTCAACGCTCGATTTCTCAATTCTATTAAATCTAAGATTAGCCATATGCTCTTTAAATCTAGTTGAGACTGCTCTCCTGGTTTTCCCAATATATTTTTGATTAAAATCTTTACAATTGATTTCGTAAATACCTGACTTTTCTAGAGGTTGTATTTTATCTTTAGGGTTACCGATGAGACTTCGTAAACTAGTCCCAGAACTGTAAACTATTCTGAGATCTAGCTCTTTGAAGATTTTACTCAAACCTTTAGTGATAAAGGGAGCGTAAGGGAGGGTCACAACTGGTGAAGCTTTAACATCCTCTCGAAAAGTCGTAGATTCTTTCACAGTTTTCTTATAATTAAACTTCCTAATTAACTTATAGATATGCTGAGGCTGTGGAAACCATTACACTTAGCCGCATCTTTTATAATTTTAAACTCTTTCTCATACCTCGTCTTGTTCAAGGGAAAAGTGAGAAGTCTGTGGACCAAAAAATTCAGGCTTGCCATTTTGTGTTGAACACAATGATGGGAATCTGAAGGAATGTAGCGAAGTGTACTGGTTTCCTTTCTATACACGTCAAACTCTAATCTATTGTTATTTCTAATTACTAAAGTATCTAGAAAGGGTAGCTGACCGTTCTCTTCTCTTTCACAAGTGAACTTTATGGTTTCGAACCGATTATTTAATCTATTGAGAAAATCGTCAATATTACATTTTTTAATATCAAATGTATAGCGAAAATGTCATCCACATACCTCAACCAAACCCTAGGAAAGTATTCGCTCTCAGATTCTAAGTCCTTTTCAAAACGGCTCATGAAAGGTTAGCCAAAAAGGGCGACCCATTGCCGTTCCTTCCAGCTGTTCATAAAAACTCCCGTTGAATTGAAAAATGTTCTGTTTCATACAGATGTCGCTTAAGCGAATATATTCCTGGACACATTGTTGACTCAAACTATTTTGAAGCAACAAGTCCTCGAGGTATGTCAAGGTGTTTGGAATCGGTACACTAGGAAAGAGAGAACTAACATCAAATGAAATCAATATTTCACCCTCCAGCAACTGAATATTTTGAATTTCTTTAATAAATTCTAACGAATTTTTTACTGCAAAACTAGGTTGCTGTATTGGCAAATTATTAAATTCATTGGTCAGCCATCTGGAAACCTTATAAGTCGGTGCGTCAATTGCCGAAACAATTGGCCTTACCAACTTGCCAGGTTTGTGAATTTTAGGTAAACAATTTAGGAAAAGTCAATATAATTTAGGGATAACAGGGAAACATAAGATGGGGTAACAAGGTTGCTCATTTGAATCTCTAATAAGTTCAAAAGTCGTGGAGTAGAAACAGGGGATGCCCACAGGGAGGCGTCCTGTCCCCTCTACTGTGGGACATGGTAATTGACATAGTGATTCTCACCATAGTGACATAGTGATTCTCACCATTGGTGGGAGTACCGGCATAATCTCAGAACTTATGCAAAGAGCATTAAAGATGGTAGAAGGGTGGTGCAAGAGGGAGAACCTTGGAGTAAACCCGGAGAAAATTGCACTTGTACCCTTCACCAAAAGAAGGAGATTGGAAGGCCTAAGAGCACCGACTCTATACAATAAGGTTATACAGATTAGTGAGGAGGCCAAGTTCCTGGGAGTGATCTTGGACTCTAAACTAAACTGGAATTCACATTTGGAAAAAATGATTGACAAATGTAAAAGGGTGTTAATAACAACCCGTAGAACAGTTGGAAAAACATGGGGACTCAAACCGCATATGACGTATTGGTTGTATAGTATGGTAGTAAGACCCATGATAACTTATGGCTGCCTGGTCTGGTGGCCCAAAGTTAAGCAAAAGCATGTGATAACTAAACTCTCGAGAATTTAGAGATTAGCATGGCTATGTATAACTGGGGCTATCAAGAGTATTCCGACGGCTGCTATGGAAACCATGCTAAACTTGCCTCCTCTCGATATCTTTATCTTGGGAGAGGCTAGAATGGGAGCATACAGACTAAGGAATACTAGCAACTGGAGACCCCACTATGGGTTGGGGCACACCAGAATAGAAGCAATAGTACAAAACCCAATCTTTGATATGGGGAGCGACATTATATATCAATCACCAGGATTTCCTAGGACAAACCCTTCAAGATTTTCTTGAATTGGGATGAATGGAAAAATGGTGAGGGGAGAAAACCGCACGGCCAAAACTGGTATACAGATGGGTCAAGGGCGGGCACTAATTCTGGCGTTGGTGTATACGAGGAAAACCAGGGTTACAAGGTATGTGAACCACTTGGGCGATACACAACGGTATTTCAAACAGAAATATATGCTATACAAACCTGTGCGTTGGAGAGTCTGCGCCGCCAACCGCGAGGGCAGGCGATCTGTATTCTTTCTGACAGTCAGGCAGCCTTAAAGGCTCTAGCATCTTATTACATAGCCTCCAAACTAGTATGGGAGTGTCTGCAAAACCTAACTGTCCTGGCCAGAGACAACAAGGTCACCTTGGTGTGGGTGCCGAGACAGAGGGGTATAGCAGGCAATGAAACCGCAGACCAGCTAGCGAGGGAAGGTTCCCATTTTAAATTCACCGGGCCGGAGCCAGGTCTGGGTATCACAAAGAGTGCAGTACGTGGTGCAATTAATGAGTGGATTATAAAACAACACCAACTAAATTGGAACCATGTAGCTGGACAAAGGCACAGCAAACGGATGACGGAACGACCGTCACAACGACTAACTGCTGACTTACTTGCATTAAACAGGACTCAGCTTAGGGCAGTGACATGTCTATTAACAGGACACGGCTGTCTAAGAGGTCATCTGCACAAGATGGGGATCTATAAAGATGAACCCCTATGCAGACTCTGCAATGAGGAGGAGGAAACAGCCTTTCATATCATCTTCGAATGCGTGGCACTAAGTCAACGTAGGGTTACTTTGCAAAGGGATAATTAGAGACTGCCCTGCCTTGATAGCAATCAATCAATCAACAAGGTTGCTACAAGCTTTAAACACATTGTTGACGTCTCTAATCATTTTCGGTAAAGGATTTTTTGAAATTGTTTATAAGGACCACTACTCAACAGGTCATTAACCCGATCATAGTAGTCCTCTTTATCTAAAATAACAACCTTGTCCCTTTTCGGATTTCTGAGGTGATTTCGAAAACGGCCATACTAAAAGTCTACATACCATATATTTTTGAATTCAGAAAAAAAAATATGTATTAATTTTTCATTTAATATACAGGGTGTTTCATTAAAGATTTATAATGTTGGTGTTTTTTATTAACTGTCCGATATTCCTGTATTATATTTGAAAACATTATCTGGCGATAATAACCCTACAAGTTTTGTATTTAGAGATTTTTTCCACTTTGTATAATAAAAGCATAGTAGGCGCGCATAATCCTATTACATTCTCCATGAATAGAAAATAAATCGAAAATGTCGTTTTTTTTCTGTAATGTATTTCATTTGTTATTTTTTAATAGATATAATATGTGTGTATTTATAGTACAAATGCAATATCAATTATTTTGACATTCAAGGATTACTAAGATTTTAAATGCATTAAAAAGCATATTTTTCGGATTTTCACCAGAAAAGTACTTATAACTCGGAAACCGTAAAAAATACAAGCTAATATGTCTAATAAAGAATTATTAAATGTATTCAAAAATGCAATAATATATAGGATGTTCCATTTAAAAAAAAAAAAAACTGACTTTCATCGATATAAACTTGGTTGAAATGAACGTTAATTTTTGACGACCCTGTATAAATTATGATAAATTTTAGGACGTAATTTTGATGTATGCTATTTCGGCTAATAACATGCCAAATATGAGGTCTTTAGCTGCAATGCCTTCAAAAATACAGAATTTTAACGTTGCAATTGGCCCTATATTTGCAAAAAAAAAAATAACTCGAAGACGGCTGATTTTTGATATAGGGTGTCTTAGTAAGTTTTGATGCAGAATTGTATGCCTGATACAAAAAAACTCCGGTAAACCGGAAATGATACAATGGCGCAAATAATTTTGCTGACGAGTCTAGATGTTATCAGTTATAATTACAAGTTTTCAGGAATGAATTTAAGGAACATGGAAAACGAACCAGTTCCGTGAATGACCCTGTATATTTTCTTACGAAAATTAAAGATTGCAAACTGCAAACTATAAACAAATCTGGGTTAAACTTACCTGCAGTTTACCTTTTTGTTGCTTTTAATATATCTCAGTTTCGGAATAAATTATGTAATATAAACCAAAATTATATTATATAATTCGATTTCTCTTTGAAATAGATACATTAGAAATAGACGGGGAAAAAAAACGTGGTAATGATCTTGACATTTTGAAATATGCATCACTATATTATAAAAGTAAAAGTAGATATCGGGAAAAAAATTAACACTTTATTTTTTACGTCAATTTGTTCAATCAATAATTTTACTTTTAAAGTTGATCCTTAAATATTCTAGCCCGTGAATATTTTAAATCCAGTTCATCCTCTTCACAAATTTAATTATGAATCGAGCTTACGGAAGTCCACTCTCCAAAACCCCCTAACGGCTTAATATCTGCATCGAAAGGGTTATTATCCTTTACAATATTTAATTCTGGAATAAATTTGAAATAATTTGCATTCTTAATTTCTTGTTTCTATATTTATCGATCCATGAATATGATTAATTTACTAAATTTTACTAATTTTTTTCCAGGTTTACGTATATAAAAAATCAACCTACGATGAGATCAAACATCGTCTACGCTCAGTTGGTATATCGAACATGTCGCCGGCCGAATTAGGAACGTATTTCGGCCCGTGGCACGCTCAGCATATAGGAAAGATCAAAGTGGCCAGCGGTAACAAGACCGTCGAATCATGGGCGGCGAAGAATCTACGTGTACAATACTATTTCTTCACGTATCCTAGCTTATTGAAGATCCACGATTCCGTCAACTTGATGACCATACTAAACGACATCTTAAAGAACGAGGCCCTCGTCGAATTAGAGATGAGAGCACTGACGCCGGCGTTTAAGGATCCGGCGAAGAGGAAATGGTTCGAGGAAGTGTTGACGAATTTCCTTCACTTGTACGAAACGAACTTGTGATTGGATGATGTTAAGGTCCGCTTCCCGTGGATGTGATAAGCGTTTGTGATACAAAAAAAAATCGCCTACCAGTGAACACAAAACGAACAAACAAAGAAATGTTAATTAGAAAAAAACACAAAAATGAACTCGACTTAAATCTCGTACTCAGGATAGACTAATTTTTTTTTTCCTTAATTATTATTGTATACAAAAAAAGAAAAGGAAACAACTGTGTTTATTGTGTATTATTTTATTTGTATGTTTGTGTGTATTTTTAAGGTTAGAAATACATTTAGTTTTTGATTACAATTACATACTTCAATTTGTATTATTTATTTTAAGTAGTTGGTCCACTAAATCTAAATAATAATAATTTAATGATATTAATTCACGAATTATTGTATACAATCGGGTTTTCTACAATTATGTCTCATTTTTAGTTAAAAAAAACAAAATTGGGGGAAAATAGGGAATTTGGAAGCTCTGGGAAGTATTATTGCTGAGGATGTTAATCAAATTTCTTAAAAATTGACATCTGAACGCCTGCTTGTTTATCCCTCGTTAGTTTCTTACTATTTACCACCAAAACTAGTGGGGTTTCCACTCGAATTAATCGAAATTTGTATTCCTATAAATAAGAGAGAGAACAAAAAAAAACAATCAACATATTATGTAACATGTATGTACAAGAAATATTATTACTGTGCGAGTACATTTTTTATATTTCCTGCCATTTTTCTAATATTGTAAATTGTAATCTCGATAAAAAAATAAATAAGATAGACATTCTGTACTAATGATACGTAACAAAAAAAAAAAGCGAAACGGCTTTAAAGGAAACAATCAATTGACTATAAAGAAATAGATTGTAGGTTTTGTTTTGCATGTCTTGTTGTTTTTTTCTTTATAATTATATATTTCGCTATTGTTTTTGTGACTATAATGAAACAAATGTATAATAAACCTGTTTTGTAATGTAGGTATTTTGCTTTTGTTTTAAAAAGTTCGAACAAACCTGTCCCTGCTATTAAAAATAAATTAACAAAATTATCAAGTAGGTACGTTCAATTTTTCAATACCATAAAATAATTACACCTAAATTTTCCACAAAAATGATTTTTTTTTATTAATTTAATATACCATAAATTTAAATAAAAACTTAGTATACCATTAACTTAGTATACTGTATCGTCAAAAATTAATAAATTTTTTTCGTAATTTCAACTTTACATTATCCTGAAAAAAAAATCAACTTTACATTTTTGTATCCTGAAAAAAAAATTTTTTTAATTTTTTTAACTATCAATCCCTTCTAAATAAAAAAGGATCTTCTAAAAAAATATTTTTTTTAACTCATTTTTTTAAATAATTTATTATTATTATCAGTTTATCCATCAAAAATAAATCGTTTTTATTTAGTAGGTGTTGGTAGATAGTTAAAAAAATTAATAAAATAAATAAATTTAAAAAAAATCGTTCTTTTTATTTTTTTTTAACTACCAACCCCTTCTAAATAAAAACGATTTTTTTATGGATAAACTGAAAATAAATTATTTTAAAAAAATGAGGGATGTATAGGATACCCCGTTATGAACTTTCGAAATAAGGGATCGGTAGTTAAAAAAATTAATAATTTTTTTATTTAGGGATACAAAAATGTAATGTCAACTTTACATTTTTTTTTTATTTTTTTTAAATACCAACCCCTTCTAAATAAAAAGGATACCCCGAAAAAACTTTACATTTTTGTACCCCGAAAAAAAAGTTTTTGAATGTTTTTAACTACCAACCCCTTCTAAATAAAAATGATTTTTATTATTATTAACTTTTGGAAAAAAAGGTTAGTAGTTAAAAAAATTAATAATTTTTTTTCGGGGTACAAAAATGTAATGTCAACTTTACATTTTTGTACCCCGAAAAAGTTTTTTAAATTTTTTTAACTACCAACCCCTTCTAAATAAAAAAAGGATCTTCTAATTCTCTAATTTTTTTAAATAATTTATTATCTGTTTGTCCATCAAAAATAAATCGTTTTTATTTAGAAGGTGTTAGTAGATAGTTAAAAAAATTAAAATTAAATAAAATAAATAAATTAAAAAAAAATCGTTTTTTTTTATTTTTTTTAACTACCAACCCCTTCTAAATAAAAACGATTTTTTTATGGATAAACTGAAAATAAATTATTTTAAAAAAATGAGGGATGTATAGGATAAATGAAAAATAAATCGGTAGTTAAAAAAATTAATTTTTTTTCGGGGTATAAAAATGTAATGTCAACTTTACATTTTTGTACCCCGAAAAAAAAGTTTTTGAATGTTTTTAACTACCAACCCCTTCTAAATAAAAATGATTTTTATTATTATTAACTTTTGGAAAAAAAGGGTTAGTAGTTAAAAAAATTAATAATTTTTTTTTCGGGGTACAAAAATGTAATGTCAACTTTACATTTTTGTACCCCGAAAAAGTTTTTTAATTTTTTTTAACTACCAACCCCTTCTAAATAAAAAAAGGATCTTCTAATTCTCTAATTTTTTTAAATAATTTATTATCTGTTTATCCATCAAAAATGAATCGTTTTTATTTAGGTGTTGGTACATAGTTAAAAAAAAAAATAATAAAATAAATAAATTTAAAAAAAATCGTTTTTTTTTTTTAACTACCAACCCCTTCTAAATAAAAACGATTTTTTATGGATAAACTGAAAAAAAATCATCCTTCATTTTTTTTAATATCTAATTTATTATCAGTTTATCCATCGAAAATAAATCGTTTTTATTTAGAAGGGGTTGGTAGTTAAAAAAATTAATAAAATAAATAAATTAATATTAAAAAAAAAAAAATAACTAAATAAAATCGATTTTTTTTTTGATGGATAAACTGAAAATAAATTATTTTTAAAAATGAGGGATGCATAAGGTACCCCGTTATTTTTGGGAAGATAGGATACGCCATCTTTGAGAGGACATAGAGTATGGTGCTAATTATGTCACACGAAATTTTTAATATTTATTATAATTTCGGAGATATTAATAAAAATCGAAAACTTGCGTAAACTAGGGCGCAGAAGGGGGCAAGGGGCGACAGCTCTAAATTGAGTGATTTGACAGCTAAAATGGCGCAGCTGTTCATACCAATGTACTGTTTCAATCTGTAAACTTTCATCGAAATCTGAAATGGAAGTTGCCCATGTCCCCCAAAGGGGTATCATCATTATAATTAATAATAATAATTTCCAGATTTTATTATGTACATATTACTAATTTAATTTTATTTAAATAAGAGAAATTATTTTAAAACTATAATATTGTATGGAGGGTGGAAGAGGGTGGCAATATTTATAAAAATTTTAAAAATCCCACAGATTTTAAAGGAGAGCTCCCCACCCCCTCCGAGAAATATTATTATTTTGTGTAAATCTTTAATCATTAAAGAAAAACAAAAATTAAAGAATTATTATTAATGTTATCACCCTGTATCTGCGTTATTATTAATTCGACTAAAAATGTGCTTGTAAGGACACCTTGTATAATTGAAATTAACTTCTGCTAAAACCAGTTTTTCAAATTTAAATTATTCGCGGTTGCCAAGCCGAGAGCTGGGGAGGGGACAGGTGGGGAAGGAGGTGACAAGAAAACCAATCATAATAGACAAATATTACAATAACGTCGCTGCCGTCCCCCCCGCCCGCTTTTTTTTTCAAAATTAATTTTTTAATGGTTGTTTCGAATTGATTTAAGTTTATTTTGCTTAGGATAGAAATTAGAAAATTGAATAGACGATATTTTTGAAACTTTGATGCAAGACTTTTTTTATTACAAAAACAATTGATAAAAGGATATTACAGTAGCAACTATCACGCTGTTAGCAAGTTAATGACATATTTGTACTTTAAAAAAAGTACAACAAACTGGTACAAAAAAAAAACTACTATCGCTGGCCCCAATCCTCTTTTTTTTTTTCAAAATTGAATTTTTGAGATTTGTTCCAGATTGCTTTAGCTTTCCTCGTCCCTCATCTAGATGTTTTTTATGTTGAAAGTCGTCGGTCTTTCACCAATATCGAACTTTTCAAATTTCCAAATTGGTGAGTGGAGTGCAGTGAGTCAGAAAAAATGTTTCTTTTGCAAAACACTCTCTACTGTTGCTGAGGACAGTAACACTAGAGAGTTCTTCTTTTTTTTTAGCTGAACTTTTGAACGTTGCTACAGATTGCTTTAGGGCTGCCACTCCCCTTTCCAAACTTGTTTTTTTTTTTCTTGAAAGGTTCAAGAATCTGGAACAACTTTCAAAATTGTTCCAACCAACGCATTACAATAACGTCGCTGTCTCTCCCACGAATTTTTTTTTTCATGATCAATCTTTTGAAAATTGCGTCAAGCTTTAAAGTTGCCTAACCGGTGAGAATATTTTCCTTCATATATTGGATACAAATAAAGAATGTCCCAAATAATTTCCCATCACAATTAACAAAATAAATATTACAAACTTAATTTAATTAAACACAAAAACATAATTAACAACAATTTACCTATCCTTACCTTATCGCTATATTCGAAATTGACATCGGTGATATATGGTTCTGGTATGGCAACGGAATCTCCAATAATAACCCCTTTCCCTTCGGCAAAATTATAAACAGTAACCGCTACACAAGTACCTAACCTATCCACTAAACAAAATGTACTGTAAACATATTTAATCAAAAAATAACGAGTTACAACACTGTCAAAAATGACAACTTACAATGGTACAGCGTCTTCGCAATG
Source organism: Holotrichia oblita (assembly GCA_023690525.1). Lineage (NCBI taxonomy): Eukaryota > Metazoa > Arthropoda > Insecta > Coleoptera > Scarabaeidae > Holotrichia > Holotrichia oblita. The sequence goes on along the minus strand of CM043018.1, from coordinate 144,478,351 downwards.
TACGGAGCAAACAACTTTACCCAGCACAACCTTCTCTTCGTTGATCCCCGCTTTCAAATCGTTTATACAGGTCTCTTCCAATTTCACCGTTTGACCACTAGACGAGGTGTAACTACCACCTGAATACGGACCTAATTGCTTCGAATCTATAGACTAAAATATGCTCGGTTATAAAAGAAAAATGGATGTTCAAATAGTTAGTGTAAACCTGTAATAGCTGCGTTAATTTTTTCGCTTTCATTTTTCCCGAAGTCGAAACTAATTCGTTGATGTCGTTTAAATATTTTAAAAGCTGCTTCTTCTTGATCTTTGGAGGTTCCCAAACAGGATCGTATAAACTAGCGTTATTAAACGATTCTAAAGCTAATTTAAATTCTTCTTCGTATTTTAACGTCTAAAATTTTTTAATGATTAAATTGATCAAAATCGTAGAATAAAACGATTCACTTACGATGCCTTTATTGTAATGTAAATCTGGAGTCGTTTTGGCAACAATATCTTTCTCCTGGAACAAGATGGGCGAACATTCAATTCGTTTTAATTTATTAAATTAAATATGCATACCGCTTGAGTATAGGCACTTAAACACTGCTTTAAAGTCTTCGGATTTTGTGTCACACCAAAAAACGATGATAAATGAGCGTTCGCTAGAATAGCCCACGATAACCCATCATGAGGATCTAATTGAACAGCATCTTTCGCATAATTTAATCCGGTTTCGATATTCTTCTGCCGTTCCTCTTGATTACTCGCACTATTTTGTCGCGCCAACATCGATAAGTTCCGTAATGAAATTTTATTTTTCTCCTAAAAATTTTTATATAGAACCTAATTACGATAATTTAATTTTGACTTACGTATAATAACGCCTTATTAAAACAATTCGTAGCTTCCTTCAGGTTATCGTTTTTCCAATAACATTCGCCAAGTTCGTTCCAAGCTTCAACCAATTTCGGATCCAATTTTATTGCTTTCGATAAAAGATCTTCGGCTTCCTTACTATATCTAGGTACTACGTTTAAAGCTCTACCTCTTAAATAATAATATTTTGCGCGAACGGAATTCTCTATGCAGTCTAGAAAATTTTATATCGTAATATGAATTCGATAAAATAAAACGTTAAAAATACCTTTATATTTAGTAAATAACGCTAACGTTTCTTGTAATTCTACTTCGATATCACGGTTTCTATTTATTGAATCGTTGAGATCATGGTTTTCGAAATAATGATCTCTGAAATGGTACAGGGTACATACTCGTTCCTAAAATATAATTACGATTAAATTCACGTCCTATTTAACTTGAAACGGATGCATTTTTAATGCGAGTGGGTGTGTGAAGTGAACACCTGTTTAAATTGTCTCAAATTAACTCTACTTACATTCAAGATTTTTAACACATCTTCGCTTATAACATTGTTAAGATCGTCATGTTTTTTATTCTCATGATATGAATTCATTATTAGCTGTTACTACCTCGATTTGTACAATTTTTTCATTCTCTACTATCAACTTGACAGAAAACGTGAAATAAATTAAGGTTATGTTTATAATGGTTGCTGAAATTATTTTGGAATGACTGCGTCCATCTGTTTGATTCGGAAGTTGGACGCTGAAGCTTACCAACATAGCGCCATCTATGGGATTGTAGTTTAATTTAGGACAATTTTATACTAATTCTCAATTCTTATTTCTAAATTATCTTTAAAAAATTATAATAATTATCTATAAGTTCAACAATTTATATTGAATAATTCTGGAGTTTTTGACGTTCAAAATATAAGTTTAATTTTATTTGAGCGAAATCGTTTGTCGATTTTAATTTAAATTCGAATGTTAAAACTATAATACTCCCCCACAGGATTTTGCCTTATTATTTATTAATAAACTCTAGGATTATTTTCAAAAAGAGAAAGGACAACAACCCCCCAGCCCAAATTACAAATGATTACTGTAATTTGCATAATTTTAACTCGACAGCGTTTGCCAAATAAGCATTTAATTTTATTTGAAAAATCGTTTGTTGATAATTATAATAAAAGTTTTAAATAAATAATAAAACAGTCATAACCCGAGAAGTTATATGACTATTGTTGTGAGAGGACGATACCTCAATTCTCTGGAGGGATGCTGCCATTTTTTCAGAGAGTTTAATCCCGGATATTAATTCGCTGTTGGGAAACTAGTGATTATACAGCGCGGCATCACTTATGATGCTATCAAAAGCCAATTGAACACAAATACTGAACACACCGCGAGAGTTGCAAATAGCCAGACAAGTAATTTACAAAGTTTACGAAATCACTGACATTTTCTGCGGTGGTATAAATGAGGTCAAATATTTGACAATCTATAGCAGAAAAATGATAAATTAATTTTGATAATTATAATCAAATTTAAAACAAGTTTCATTTAAACAATTCAGAATTTTGACAATGGAAAAAAATAGCAAATTCGTTGGCAAATGTGATTTTGTCCTGCTAAAAGTCATCCAAATTCCCTACAGAAAGATTTCCTGAATATTTTTTTGCCTATTAAATATTCTAGATTTTATTGATGTCTTTTTGATTGCTAAACTATCAAATATTACAAATACTGTCCACAACTGTCCACGTCAAAAAAAGCGAGACACTTTTTTTTTACCTATTGTGACAGTACTTTCTTTAATTATACAAAAAAAAAATGATATTGATGACAGATGGCTATTATTCTTGACAAATAGGTTTAATTACAAAACTAAATTAATGTCAAAATCGTTATAAACATAATAATATTCTGTTTTATTTTCGACGCGAATATGGAAATTCGTTTAGCTGAACGCACCGATTATAATATTACAGATCTCTTCGACACCATTGATGAAGTAAACTGCATTTTATGAATAATGTTACAACTATTGCATAATAGATGGCGCCACATGTATGTACAACACTCACCAATGAATCGATACAATGTGATTGTAGTATAGTTATTATTGAGGAGATAGATGGCGCCGGTATCAAATAATGACATTGCTGTGGATGAATATTTTCACCCAGCTGCTTGTGTATATTTCGGCGCAGCTAGCGTAGCGCAAAGGATAACTCTACTGCATTGTATTGTGTGATACATATTTGAGGTAGTAGTGTCAGAGAAAATATACATTTAGAAACGGAGTGCAGTCATTATTGTTGTGTTCTTGACTGTTGTTCAGTGCTGTTGTTTTTTTTTAAATCTAACACATTATAAATTTATTGGGAACGCTACGTTAATATAACAAAGTTTACTAAGACGATGTTGTAAGTTAGATTATGTGAGAGTGACACCATGGAGTAGTGTAGTGACCTGTATACTTTGCTCAATAAAATTCGCATTGTTGGATTCTTTGGATAACCATTCATCGCACCGAAGACTACGATGACTACTAGACACATTCCTGCAGATAAGGTAATCTTCTTTGAATGATATAACCGCACCCTTATTTCTGAATTGTATTATAAAGCAAAGACATACGGCGACCTACTTTGTATTTCCCATAAAATACCTTTTGTGAGATCGTGGTGTTGATTTAAATGCCGTGTAATGAGAATTGGGGATTTCTAAGTGGTTTTAATGTTGCGATGAATCAGTTTTTGTTTATATTTGCTCAGCTGTTACGCTAACATAGCATATACTTACTTATCAGATCAGTTTCAAAATATAAACTATACTTGGAGGTAGTGCAATTTAAATTATATCAAGTTTATTTGTTGTTATTTGTAGAAAAGTCTTACATCTGCACTTTCTATATAAGCAATAATTGATGACTAATATCTCTTGATGCACGACCAATTTAACTGCTGGAAATACCTCAACAAACTTCTATGTACTTAGAGGTGTTTTTCCGATTAAAACACGATTAGATATAGGTAACTACCTGCATGCTAGGTTGTAAGTTATCTTTCCTAAGGTCTCAGGTGCGGATTATGTTTGCGGTTGGCTTGTCCGTCTAACAAAAGAAGAAGATTCTTGTTGTTCCCGCCATACCGCTTTGTGTTTTGTTCCTTTTTTTTGTTATTTCTTAGCGTTCTGCGTTTACCTGTATACTTACATCTGAAGTGATGATTTAAGACTCTAGACTCTCTTAATACTTTGATTAATTAATTTTAGTACCGTGGATATTTTAGCGGCTCGTAAAGCAACCCATCGGCAATTACTGCGGTTACGAGCACGTTATTTTGTAAAGAGAGGATATCTTCTTTTCTTATTGGAAAAAACGTTGTTTGATGATGAGCACGTCTCGTTTTTACAGAATATTTTGTTGCAATAATTAAATTGGTGGGTTTATCCAATAAATCGTTAATTTTTTTTGGTGTCAATATAATTGTTAAGACTATTAATAGAATATAATTTTAATATTTTCGGAATTAGTTTTGGGTCTTTCCCTGGTAATTCTTCTTATTTTTATCGGCAATTATGCATACATTGTAAATAACATGCAAGTTATTGTATAATTCGCAATATTCCTACCATAATATGATTTTATTTGGATACCAAATTTAACAAGCTTAAAATAAAAATAATAATAATTAAATTCTTATGGAGTTAATTAAATTTGACACAAAATTAGGACAAATCAAATGAATAAGAAATGTTTCCCATAAGTTCCAAAAACTTGAATTTTGCCCAAATTGTCTTAGACCATAACTGAACCTATCAACTGCACAGTTCACTGAAAAAAAAAACTCTTTCAAGGCTCCAAGTCCACGACTGACACAAAAAATTTTGCAATGGAAAACATCCTAGAAGACGCTCTCTAATTTTGTCTTCTTAATTAGGCCTATCATTTTTGAGAGCTGCTCTTTTATGTAGTTGTTACGTCCATTGCTAAAAACCTTGTCCTCGCTAGGCCGTCACAATGGCCCAAAACATGAACTGGGATTTCTTCTTCCTCTATCTTCCTGCCTTTACTCACTAGGTCTTCAGTAAACTCAGGCCTGTGTTCCATTAGGAACTCCTTTCCTCCTGGTCCTGGTGATCTTTTCCACCATTCCTTGGACTTGTTATATGCAGGTCCGCGAAATTGGCATCTCAAAGTGGTCAAAAATCGACAAATCGTTTGACCATGTTTGACCATCTTTCACATTTCCAAATTTTCAAACTAAAACACTTTTTTTGGATTGACCAACGTTCCACCATGATTGACCACCAAGTAATTTTTTTTGAAAACTTAACAATGGTCGAAAAACCCTGAAAATGTCACAATTTCTTGCATAGCATTTTTCACAAATTTTGAGAGGTGGTCAAACGCTGAAAATAACAGCACCTATTGTCTCGTGTTCCTAGAGCACTGAAAACTGAAAATTATCGTTAAGCCACCCACCGGTTAATTTTTATCCGATGTGATATGTAGCTTCAAGATCGGATAAGATTTAACATAACTGGAGAGTGAGCCAATGATCATGTCCGATGTTTTCTGGTCTAGAAACACGAGACAATCAGTCCTATTTTTTTCAGCCTTCGGCCACCTCTCAAAGTTTGTGAAAAGTGTGATAAACGTTGAAACTTTGAGATCGGATAAAAGTTAACTGGAGGGTGGTCAAACGACAATTTTCAATTTGCTGTGGTTTAGGGACACCAAGGAGTAAATCTTATCATTTTCAACGTTTGACCACCTCTCAAAGTGTGCCAAAAATACGATAAACTTGGAAACTCTTATATTTAACTTAGAGATCGGATAAAATTTAACCGGAAGGCAGTCAAAGGATGATTTTCAATTTTCTGTGGTTTAGAGACACAGAACAATAAGTCCTATTATTTTCAGCGTTTGACCACCTTTCAAAATTTGTGAAAAATGCTATGCAAGAGGTTGTGACATTTTCTGGGTTTGATGCCATTTCATTGAAGATATGAACTTGTTTTTTTCATTTTTTTCGACTATTGTTATTGTAAGTTTTCAAAAACATTAGTTGGTGGTCAATCATGGTCAAACGTTGGTCAAAACGCTGGTCAATGCAACAAAATTTTGGTGTTTATAGTAAAAAAAATTTTTGAAATTTTAAAGGTGGTCACACATGGTCGAACGATGGTCAATCGTATTCAATGAACGAAATATCCATATTGGCTAATTTTCGCCATTAGACCCCAAAATATGGGCACAGCGGCTGTAGCCTAAACAAAATGTGGTCAATCGAAATCGCTGGTCAATAGTGGTCAATAAATGGTCAATCCTTTCTAGCGTTGTTGTTGATTTTGAACCACTTTGTGGTGCCAACTTCGCGGACCTGTTACATGTCCATTCATAGATGGACTTTTCAATTTGCGATTTGGTGACGCCGAAGGAAGGGCCAGCTTTTATGAAAGGCTTTAATAAACCTCCTCCGGTCAGCTCATCCGCTCGTGTGGCCGGAGACCCAGGCCAATGTTAATTTCCTTTGGGTTATAAGGATTCTGGGTGGGGAAGAGAGAATGGAGAATATTGTCTTCAACAATATACAGAGGTTAAGAATGTCGTAATAAAGATAAAAAAAAAAGAAAAGTTCATTTAGGGCTCTTACGCAATCCCAAACCAGTTTTGAGTCAGCACTTGTAGAACTGATCGCTTTAAGTGCAATCTCATCTCATCTCATCGAGTCCTTGCTGAAGCTCAGTGAAAGGGCCCTGCTAGACTTCTTTCCATAGATGCCGGCCCCTACGCCGTAATCAGTTTTAGAGCTGTCTGTGTAGGTACCAGTTTGAGTCCGCTCTTACAGGGAGACTATGGTCCTAATCCTTCCTATCTGGTATTATAACCTGATATTTCCTATCTAGGTTGAATTTCTGAACCATGGCCTCGGTTGGCATCTCCGTTAGGAGCGCCGCCTGGAGTTCATCTCCAGTTAAATGAATATTTGTATGATCCGTGAGGTGATTGCCGCCTTATAATATGAAAAATTGCTGCAAACGTCGAAGTATCACATGTCAATGCCCAATCAATCATGTCAGGCGATTTAGGTTACCGAAAAGTGTCGGCAAGGTGGGTTCCTCAACTCTTGACAGAAGATCTGAAAGCAAACCGTCTTGCTGTGCATGAAAGACTTTCTTGAGGCACATTGTCACTTGTGATGAGACGTGGGTGCACCACTACACCCCCCTAGAGGAGCAACAGTTTTTTTTGGACGTGGTTTTGTTTTTGTTCAGCTTTTGCCTTTTTGACCAACTTTTTATTTTTCTTAAGAAGCTCATCTTCCTTTCTCTCGCGCTCTCTTTCAGTTTAAGATTTAATTTATTTTCATGGTAGTGCAACCATTGAAGAGAAGCAATTGCTTAAGACGGTTTTTTTTCCTTTATGAATTTGTTTTTTTCTCTCAGAAAGATGGACTATTATTGGAAGATAAAGATGTGTAGTGATATCTTTTTTTTAAGACTAGACGTGACTTCATAAGAAATGTTTCATTCTTCATCTCGATCAGTTTTTTTGCAGCTTCCTATAGCCTCCTACTATAAAACTACAGTCAAGGAATACTTCCACTTATAAACTACATTTATTTTCAAAATAGAAACGTTTCTTTCAAACATACCTAAACGAGTTAAGACCTCTTCAGTTTCCATGAAAGATAACTCGAGAGACTTGTTTCGTTGATGATGCGAGCTCGTGAGCTCTCGAAACAGGTGTCCTGAGTAATTAATTAAACGTTGTGGTCTTTCTGTCTTTGTTTTGTTCCTTTGTTAAAATAAGATGTAGATTTGTTTGTTCTGTGAAACTCTAATTGAAGATAAACAGCTCCATGAAGTTGGCACTACAAAGTGGTCAAAAATCTACAAAAATGATCACTTGTTTAGGCTACAGTCAATATGGATCACATTCAAATCATTAGATACAATTGCTAATCGTTTGACCATGTTTTTGGTCAGCTCCTACATCTTCAAAATTTCGAGGAAAAAATATTCGTAATTTTTTTTTCTTTAAGAGCAAAATTTTTGGTTGCAGATTAGAGTGGTCCATCGTTTGATTATGTTTACGACTTAAAAGTTATATACAATAACAGATTTTAGAGATTTTGACAGGTGGTCAAACGTTGAAAACGCTACAACTCGTTATCTCATATGTATAGACTGTAATAAGTTGGTGAATAATTTAGTTAGTTTAGTTTTAGTAAAAAGTAGTGTGGTAGTCCTGCTATTATATAGAAATATAGTAATATTGTTATAACTACAAATGTTGTAAATGTTATATTAATAATAAAGTGAATAATAAAACATGGCGCAGTCAGTAGGATACGAACCTATACTTCCCCTACGCAGAAAAAATTTAAAATCATCGTATGCCCCTCGTCTCGCCTTACCTCTGTTCAGTGCCGATCAAACGATGAAAATGTCAAAAATTGTTGCTAGACGAGTCTAAATCATAAATCGAAAATCATCGTTTGACATTGATTATTGAGGTTATATTATAGGTACACCGAAAAGGAAAAGGTCACTTTTCCTTCACTTTCAACCAGTATAATTTCAGTAGCCAGTATTTTCATTTTAGAAGTCTTGAACGTCGTAATTGTCGAACTATATTTGACAGCTGTCAAAATTGTCCCATGTTGACACTTATTCTTTCAAAGTTTCGATCCCTTCGGCCGGTATAATTCGTGAAATAATAAAAGCAAGTTGAGGTATTGTAATAATATCGGGGTACTTTTTTTAATCTCCATGTATGTCAAATAAATATGTCAAAAAAAAATTAACAGTAGTATTATAAAATTTAGTAAATTAATGTAGCTAAAATATAATCTTCAGTATTTTCGATTCAGAAGATACAAACTAACATACCTGTTTGTGTTTTCGCATTAAGGAACAAAAACAACTGCTTATGGTTTTTTGTAATTTTACGCGTTTTTATATCAAATGTTTCGAGTTTTTTGTAGAGTGCTCATCAAATACGAGCGGAAATGACGTCAAGTGTTTTTTTTTGCGGTCCTAGTTTCGTAAACAGATCGATTTGATAGTAATCTTTAACTGTCAAAGTTTAAACATCGATACAGTGATATAAAAGAAAACAAAAATTAAAGTTTAATTCCATCCATTTATGGCTATCTTGATTGAGTTATAGTGTCGACAGAGATGTCAAATTTCATGAAAATCTGACGTGGTTCTATGAAGGTTTTTCAAGGCATTTTTCGAATATTTTTGATCTTGATTAAACTAGTTTTAAAAAATTAATTAATTCTTTTAAGATGACTTCATTGTTTTCGATATAAGTATGTACTATAATCTTTGTCGGTTGCACATCGCTATAAAGCAAGCTATGAAGTCATTGCCTTGTCACTTTAGCATTCATCACCAATTTACTAAACTATAGTCGTAACCTTGTAGGATATTGTTTGTAAATTTTGATAGGATAAGAAACGTGTTACGCTTAAATTTGCGATTTGTGTCGGTAGCGAAACTCTTAAATCAAAATCACATATTCAGAGAAGATGCGAACTCAGTTTACCTATTTGGAAAGTGAAGGTCGTATGGGGAACGCTTTTGGTTTTTTCTTTGTTTACTTTAATGTCGATTACAATTATATATTTTAAATGTTATTTCCTTCTGTATTAAGACTTTTATGATTCATCCAAGTCATAAAAGGTCTTTCTAATTTACTCGATTACATTAATTTTAATTAATTAAAAAATTGCTCTAGTTTGCACGTAATAATTGGTTACCACAGGACTAAACAAATATTGCACATTAGGTGCTAACTCATGTCAAGGTTCTGGACATATTTCTTAATTAGTAGCTGTATGTTCATATATGCTTTTATAATTTGACCTGACTACCTATAATGTTTACATATTTCGTTGATTTATGGAGCTGTTGTTACATAATTAAGTGTGAAACAATGACATGTTTTTTTAAAACCATTATTGGTACCTAATTTTGAAAGATTTGTGCACAATTTAGGTTTTTTTGAGCTGGTAAACTGAATGGCATTGGATCACACTAGTTCCAGTAGACGAGCCAAATGATTTTGTTTCGATTTAAGTGGAGATTTATCCAGAACTTATTGATTCCTGTCCATACGCATACAGAAACGGCAAGTCAAGTGTTAGAGGGTGTTTAATTTCGGCGTTAGTGTTCCTCTGTACTGCCGCGCTGTTAATCACTTTGCTCCCAACAGCGAATGGCAAGTCGATCCGGGATTAAACTCTCTGATAAAATGTCACCGTCCCTCCAGTAACCCCGGCGCCTATCGTCCTCTCACAACAATAGTTAGCCGCCTAACCACTGTGGCCATCGACCCGTTGATGTAAACTTTTGGCACCAGATGTCGATGAGGACAAACTAGAAGACTTAATACCTCTGACAATGAGTAGGCTAAAAGAAAGCCTTAATAGTAGTTCAGAAGTGCAGCAAATCGCCACTATGTAGTCGGAGCTGAATAAAGATGCAAAATTAAGTACTGGTGAAGTAAATCGGTGAATTGTTCAAGACCAGCGTACTCAAGATAATAATTCAGAAAGTGAGGATGATTATCAGGAGAACGAAGTAGAAAACAGCAATAGAAAAATAAAGCATGAAGAAGCATTATTAAGATTAAAACGGGTCGATTCGTGTTAGGTGGGACTCATATTGTGGGAGAGAAAGTTTCAATATATCAACATTATTAAGATTAAAACGGGTCGATGGCCGCAGTGGTTAATCCTGATCTATTGTTGTGATTCGCTGTTGGGAGCAAAGTGATTAACAGCGCGGCATCATAAAAGGCGATATGATGCTGTCACAAAGCCATTTAAACACAACTTACACACACTAAACTACACCGCAAGAGTTGCAGTGATAGCCAGACAAGTAATACAGCTTACGGAGTCACTGCATCTAAGCACCCACCACACAGTGAAAAAAAAAAAAAGGAATTGGTATTTCAAGAATTCAATAGCAGTGTTCTAAAAACAAAAAATTATGGATTATTTTCAACAATAAGTGAAAAAGAATTATTAAAGTTGTACCATATGTAGTTATGTAGGTAAGTATTTATTAAAGTATCCTTTTGAAAATAGATTGGTTTTATTTAAGACAATAATTTAACAACTCGATAATCCGGATTTCGCTGTAGTCCGGATCGGCTTGGTTTTAATTGATCCGAATTATCGCGATGGTACTGTATCTAAAAGTAGTGGTTTTGATAAAAACTTGTAAAACTGCTCTTTCCGTGATTGTAAATTGTTAAATTATTAATTGGCTTTGGTTGTAAGGGATGTTGACGTTTAAGCATCGTAAAAGTATCGTACCACGTTTAGGATTGCTTCAATTTATTGGTAATAAAATAAAGTGGTCAAAAATCCACAAAAAATGACAGAAAGGTTTGATCACTGTTTACTCCACTACATCATTTTAAGCGATTGACCACCTGTCCAAGTTGGGCAAGGTCGGATAAAAACTAACCAGTGGCTGGTCAAAGGATGATTTGTGGTTTACTGTGATCAAAAAGCTCGAAGCAAGAAGTTGTGACATTTTCTGCATTTGACCTCCTGCCCAAGTCTATAAAGTTCATTTTTTGTTGGATGTAATTTTAATTCGTAAAGAAATTAAGTCGTGTTGATCATTATTGAGTTTGGTGGTCAAACAAGCTTGCACGATAGCCAATCTTATTCTGCAACAAAAATTTTGTCCTTGTATCAAAAAAAAATTGTGCTCCTCAGGAACCTTTGAATCTAGACAAGTTATTATTTCATCCATATTTTTGCGGGCACAACAATTAAAATACAGTCGAATTTCGATAACTCGAACCACGACTTGCCACAAAAAAAGTTCGACATCAATCATTTGCGACTGACGAAAAGATTTTTTGTTTAGATTTTCAAAAAAACGATATTTAAACTTTAACATCATTTAAACCATTATATTTGTATGCAAAATAATCGGTTTTTTGCAATCAACTAGTTTGAAGGTGTGCTCGACAATATCTTCATCTGTAGGAAACTCAGAAGTAGCACGTGTATAAAATCATTAAAGGTGACACCTATTTTTGATATTTTCCCAAGCTTCATATTCCATTTGCAGTTGCATATTTGTCGCACACACAGAATGCTGACCAAAACCGTTCTTTTTTTAAGAATTAGAATTAGAACTGATCTGTCTGTCGATATTACATGCATATTTTTTTACAATGTAGAATGTTTTAACCAACAAGAGATTTATGACAGCTGTCAAATTGTAAAAAAAAACATTTCTGACAGCTAAAATTGATTTGATAATTTCAACTATCAATAGGTATTTAACAGCTAACATTTTGAGTACATTTTTTTTTTTAATTTTAACACTAACTATGACTACGTTTCTGACAGCTGTCAAATTGTCGACTACATTTTAATTAGTGAACACAGGTGTAACTGTCAAAATATTTCTATGAAAACAGTACTTTAACTATTTTAGCTGTCATAATATATCTGTCGCATCTGATGCATTTGCAGCTGTTATGATTTTTCTGGAAGCTGTCAAACTAGTACTAGGTAGTTTTTCTTCTAACAATTGTCAAACCTTAAAACAATAATTTGCTTACGATCTTAAACAAGTGAATCTGTCAAAGTATTTGTGATAACTGTCAAATACAATAAAGCAAAAATTTTTATGTAGGATTCGACTATGGTAGCTGTCAAAATATATCTAACATTGATCAAATTGTAAAACTAATTATTTTTTATAGTTTTTCATTATCATTTCGTCTCGAAAGTCGTGAAACTATAAAAGCAATCATTTTTTTAATTTTAACAGTTGTAGCTGTCAAAATACTTCTGATAGGTGCCATATTGTTAAAAAAATGTTTTTATTGAATTTAACTATTTTAGCTGTCAAAATATATCTGACGACTATTACCACTATTTTTAAAATGTTGACATTATTATAACTATCAAAAATATTTTTGACAGTTGATGCATTTGCAGTTATTATGATCTTTTTGAAAGCTGTCAAACTATGATGGTAGTTATACCTCTACCAACTGCCAAATCTTAGAACAATAATTTTTTACGGTTTATAGTGGGTGTAAATGTCAAAGTATGTAATTTCTGATAACTGTCAAATATAGTCAAGAAAAAATGTTCATTTCAGATTCAACTATTATAGCTGTCAAAATATATCTAACATCGGTTAAATTGTTCAATTTTGACACTAGTGTAACTATCAAAATATGTATTTTTGACAGCTGAAGCACTTGCAGCAGTTGTGCTTGCTAAAGTAATAATTAAAGTGTGACTGTCAAAATATTTCTGTGAAAACAGTACATTCATCAAATTTAACTATTTTAGCTGTCAAAATATATCTGTCGCATCTGATGCATTTGCAGTTGTTATGATTCTTCTGGAAGCTGTCAAACTGTCAAGATAGTTATTCCTCTAACAATTGTCAAACCTTAAAACAATAATTTTTTACGGTTTTAAATAGATACAACTGTCAAATACAATAAAACAAGCATTTTCATTTAAGATTCGACTACGGCAGCTGTCAAAATATATTCAACATCGATCAAATTGTAAAACCAATCATTTTTTAATAGTTTTTTCGTTATCATTTCGTCTCGAAGGTCGTGAAACTATAAAAGCAATCATTTTTTTACAGTTTTAACATGTGTAACTGTCAAAATACTTCTGATAGGTGTCATATTAAAAAAATTAAATTAAACTACTGTAGCTGTCAAAATATAACTGACGATTATTTTTGAAATTTTGACACTATTGTAACTGTTAAAATATTTTTGACAGCTGATGCACTTGCAGCTGTTATGATTGTTCTGGAAGCTGTCAAACCAATATTCTGTTACGGTTTTAGTGGGTGCAACTGTTTTCACTTCTTTCGTTTAAACGTTTACAGATCATTCAGAATGCTGACCAAAGCCGGCTTTTTTTTTAAGAATTAAAAGTGATCTGTCGATGATGATTTAGTGCTTGCAATTTTGATGTCATAATTAATTGCTTGAGAAGAGGGTGATGATGATTTAGCTGCAACAAAAATTTTGTCTTTTAAGCAAGAGTTCTAATGTTTTTACAAATTTGGAATTAATTGGGATTCCTTATAGGTGTATTAATGATTTCTTCGTCAATCAATGCCTAAACTAATCTCGTTAGGAAAATATTAAATTTGTCGTAAATAATAGCAAAGTCATCGTATATTACTAATCCAGAATGACTATAGCATGTAATCGTAAGACTTATCGTGGATTGCAAACGCCGTGAAGTGAAAGTTGATTTCACAGAAATCACTTTAACTTACAAATAAGCGATTTCAACCTTTAATGTAGGTATTATAACACGATATATTTCACAAATCATATTACGAATTCCAACAGATTCTTTGTTAACATGTAACTGCTTAGACTTAAATTACTAACACATTTCAAAGGATCTGCTACCACCGATACTTATTACTGATAAAATGAATAAAGATTTACTATAAATAGCATATGTATCGATATAAATATGATGCGAGTATGTGTATATTTGCCTTGACAATCCTACACAAATATCAATGCCAACGTCTGTGTGTAATGCTATCAACTTACAATCCTGACTTTAGTAATTGTAATTAAACGTTATATCAGCATGTATATTGCATGAGTATTAACGCGCGTAACATACGGTTCCTGTTTCTAATATTGTATGTATGAATAAGTTTCGTGTAAATGAACTCGTATAGAGTTCCGTTACAGAATAACTGGTCGTAATGTGATACAAAAAAAAATGCAGATCTTAATGACATTCTAGTTTTATAGCGGGCATTGTTTATTATTCATACATGTTTGCTCTATTCTAATATATCTTTGTTATATCACTATACATATGTGTAGGTTCTATACTGTATACTATAATTTTATTAACAACATTCATATTTCTATACCATTTTTGACAGCTGTCAAATTATAAAAAAACTGTCAAACTGGAACAACATTCATAGCTCACACATAGCTCCTAAATTATAATCATTTTTTTTTACAATGTAAAATGTTTTAACCAACAAAAGATTTCTGACAGCTGTCAAATTGTAAAAAAACATTTCCAACATTCAACTGTCAATAGGTATTTAACAGCTAACATTTTGAGTACAATTTTTTTTTAATTTCAACACTAACTATGACTATGTTTCTGGCAGCTGTCAAAATTGTCAATTAGTAAATACAGGTGTAACTGTCAAAATATTTCTGTGAAAACAGTACTTTAACTATGTATTTTAGCTGTCAATATATCTGTTGCATCTGACGCACTTGCAAATGTTATGATTTTTCTGAAAGCTGTCAAATTATCGAGGTAGTTATTCCTCTAACAATTATTGTGAAACCTTAAAACAATAACTTTCTTACCCTTTTAAACAAGTGAATCTGTCAAAGTATTTGTGATAACTATCAAATACAATAAAGCGAATATTTTCATTTAAGATTCGACTATGGTAGCTGTCAAAATATATCTAACATTGATCAAATTGTAAAACCAATAATTTTTTATAGTTTTTTTCGTAATCATTTTGTCTCGAAAGTCATGAAACTATAAAAGCAATCATAGTTTTAGTTTTAACAGTTGTAGCTATCAAAATAATTCTGATAGGTGCCATATTGTTAAAAAAATACTTTGTCAGTCGATGGATTTGCAGTTACTATGATCCTTTCGGAAGCTGTCAAACTATCGAGGTAGTTATTTCTCTCTATAACAATTGTCAAATCTTAAAACAATATATTTTTTACAGTTTTTAACAGGTGCAACTGTCAAAGTATTTGTGATAACTGTCAAATACAGTAAAACAAGCATTTTCATTTAAGATTCGACTGTGGTAGCTGTCAAAATATATCTAACAATGATCAAATTGTAAAACCAATAATTTTTTATAGTTTTTTTCGTAATCCTTTTGTCTCGAAAGTCGTGAAACTATAAAAGCAATCGATTTTTTCGTTTTAACAGTTGTAGCTGTCAAATTACTTCTGAGAGGAGTTAAATTATTATATAAAAAAAATATTTTTTTATTGAATTTAACTATTTTAGCTGTTAAAATATATCTGACGATTATTACCACTATTTTTAAAATGTTGACATTATATTGTAACTATCAAAACATTTTTGACAGTTGATGCATTTGCAGTTATTATGATCTTTTTGGAAGCTGTCAAACTATGAAGGTAGTTAGTTATCCCTCTACCAACCACCAAATCTTAAAATAATAATTTTTACGGTTTTAGTGGGTGCAAATGTCAAAGTATGTATTTGTGATAACTGTCAAATATAGTAAATCTAGAAGTTTTATTTAAGATTCGACTATTATAGCTGCCAAAATATATCTAACATCGATTAAATTGTAAAACCAATCACTTTTTATAGTTTTTTTTTTGCTATCATTTTCGTTTTCAGTTTTGCCACTATTGTAATTATCAAAATATGTATTTTTGACAGCTGAAGCACTTGCAGCTGTTATGCTTTTCTGGAAACTGTCAAACCAATAATTTTTTTCGGTTTTAGTGGGTGCAAATGTCAAAATATGTATTTGTGATAACTGTCTAATATAGTAAAGCAAACATTTTTGTTTAAAATACGACTATTGTAGCTGTCAAAATATATCTAACATCGGTTAAATTGTAAAATTAATCATTTGTTATAGTTTTTTCGTTATCGTTTAGGCGCGAATTTTCGTTTTCAATTTTGACACTATTGTAACTCTCAAAATATGTATTTTTGACAGCTAAATCACCTGCAACTGTTCTGCTTTTTCTGGAAGCTGTTAAAGCAATAATTTTCCTAGGTTTTAGTGGGTAAAACTCTCAAACTATTTGTGATGACCTTCAAATACAGTAAAGCAAACATTTTCGTTTAAAATTCGACTATTGTAGCTGTCAAAATATATCTAACATCGGTCAAATTGTAAAATCAATAATTTTGTATAGTTTTCAACACTTACAATTGTGATAATTTCGCCTCGAAAGTCGTTAAACTATAAAATCGGACCTTTTTCCACTGTTTTAACCGTGTTAAAATATTTTTGACAGGTACCAAATTCTAGGAAAAAGATGTATTTTTTTAATTGAATTTTGCGATTTTAACAGTCAAAACACATCTGGTAATTTCGAAATTGTGAAATCTGATGTTTTTTACAATTACTAGAACCTGCCCGATTTTGACATTCTGTCATATTGTGAGTACAATTTTAGTCCTCGCAATCATTATGATATTTCTGGAGGCTGACAATCTATAAACGCAGTTATGTCCTTGTTTTGGCGGGGAGGGGGTGGAGGGTGGCTGTCAAACCGTAGCGCAATAATTGTTTATGGCTTTATCAGTTGAAAGGTGTCAAAATATTTGTGACAGCCGTCAAATACAGTAAATACAGTATTTTTATTTCAGATTTCGCAATTGTAAGCCGACAAACGTAAGAATATCGTCGTACCCGTTGCAACATTTCTGACAGCTGTCAAATTGTAAGAGTTGTTTTTTTTTACAATTTAAACACATTCAGCGAGTGTAATTTTTTCGTGAGCAAGTGTCGAATTGTGAAAATAGTTTTTTTGCCAGATTGGTAACTGTCAAATTGTCAAATAGCTATTTTTCTAATAATTTTTAATTTTGTCTTGGGGGCGAGGAGGGGGTGGAGGCATTACAATATTTGCACGTGTTGTACTTAATATTACTGTGACAATATTTTTGACAGCTGTCCAACAGATTATTATCAGATTTGGGATGAAAATAGAACATTCTTAATAAAATGAAGTTTGAAGACTTCGCAATGTTGAAAATAGTGAGCTCGCGAACGGATCGAACGTAATCATCGCGTTGACATGTGCAAGATAAGCAAAACAAAACAGTACCAGTTAAACTTGCGTATAATTCGCGATAATCAAAGCAGTCAAATTTCAATGCCGTCTAAATAAAACAACTACAGTGTTACACATTTTATGTAGGTTAACGTATGACGAAAAAACTCAATGACGTTCTTGAAAATAATTAACATCTAGAAAGTGACATACGCGAAATTTTAAATATAACCCAGTCTGAAAATACCGCACTGTGGGTCCGTTGCTGAATTTCCCTGTTTTTCCCGGTTAAATATAGAAGCGTACACAATTTGAGTTTACATATCGTTCACGCACGTAATCATCCAAATTTTATTGCTTATAGATAGAATATTATTAGCTGCGAGAAACAGGGTTTCGTAATTTTAAAATAAAGCGGTTTCTAATAGATAATTATCGATAATTAACTTTAAAAATTCCCGGGAAAAGTTTATACTTCCCTTTTCATTAACAATTTTCTTAAGCACTGCCGCTTTTTCCAATTACTTTTTTTTTCTTCTTCCTTTTATATTCTACTCTAATCCTGACCAATTCCTTCTTCATTATGTTTCAGTTCTAAGCTCTTATTAAGTAATCCAATTATCTCAGTTCCTGATTTTTCCTGAGATTTATTTTTGCTTCTTTGAAATAGAATTAAGGGAGAAGCAGTTACGAGTTATTTTTATATTTCTCCGTTGAAATTGTGTATCTAATTATTATACCGAGGAAATATACATGAGCTCTATAACATTGTGAAGAGTTACGATCCACAGCTGCATTTAGCGTTATAGTAAAACGATGTCCAGTTGGGAAAATTATGATCCAGCTGTACCGAAACATTCTTCGCATCTTAGAAAGTTAAACCTGTATCCAATTGGTTTGAAGTCAGGTATACAAAAGCAAACGAACACGCCTTTTACGGCCAGCACTATAAACATTCGTCTATACTATGTATGTAATGGTTTGTTTTGCGAAATATGTTTCAATAGATTCATAAAGTTACAGGAAACTTCTATAAAATAGAATCGTATTATTATAATTATTACCTTTCAATCAATGAAATAATTAGGTTCAATTTTTATCAATTTATATCCATCGAATGCATGTATATATGATATAAAAAGCATTCGTTCTAACCTATTTTTAGAAAAAATTATCTATCGATTCTTTTGTTTCGAGTTAATTGATTTTTTTTTCAACGTGTAATGGGTACGATTCTCGATATGGGTAATATAGTCGAGTTTATGTTTGTTCTTATATAATATGTATAGGTTTCAATTATATCGAATATTGCGTTTACTTGACAATCAATATTTCTGACAGCTGTCAAACGGTGTCATTTTTATAGAGCTTCAACCATTACAAGCATTATAATTTTTACGAAAACTGTCAAATTACTAAAGCACTTTATGCTCTCGTTACATTGCCAGTCGTAATAATTCAAGTGCCAGCTGTCAAAAGTTTGATATAACTGTCAAAATATTTACCATAAGTATCTAAGAGTACAGTTCAAGTATCAAAAGAAAGATTATGAATAATAGTTTTGTTCTAATTTTGACACGTGTGAAGTTGTAAAAACCATCAGTTTTTGACAGCTGTCACACTGCAAAAAACAACCATTGTAGTGGTTTTAATAAATATAAACATTTGACAATCGTAGTTGTCAAAATAAGTGTCGTAACCATCAAAATAACAGTTCTGATTTTGACAAATGAACTATAAAAAATATTTTTATAGCAGCTGTCAAATTTTAAAAAAAATTGCTTTTGATAGTTTCAACATGGTTTCAGATGTGACAGTTGTTATTGTAAAAACACATATGAGAACTGCAAATTTGTAAAATCGATTCTTTCTTTGTAGTTCCGATAGTTGTAACTATGTATGTATGTATTAAGATATTTTCGAATTCCGACAGCTGTCAAATTGTAAATAGCAGTTTTCCAAAATTTTGACAACGTGTCAACGTATTTCTGACAGCTCTCAAATCGTAAGAATAGCTATTTTTACAATCAAAATTACGACGCCAGCTGTCACACTAAAAAGTTTATCTGATTTTGACAATTGAACCATAAAAAAATTCTGACGACTGTGAGATTGCACAAGCATAGTTAAAATATTTCTGGATCTTTACGGTTCTGGGGGTTGTCAAATTGTAAAAATAGCTACAATGTGCGCCTGACAGCTGTCAAACTAAAAACTATATTTAACAAACGTCAAATCTACCAAAATACATCTATAAGTTGTAAAGTTGTAACTTAATCGTTCTTTCTTTACAGTTCTAGCGGCTATCAAATTGTAAAAATAGCTACAATATGTCTGACAGCTGTCAAACTGAAATCTGTATTTCACAAACGTCAAATCTGCCAAAATACATCCATAAGTTGTAAATTTGTAACTTAGTCGTTCTTTCTTTACAGTTCTGGCGGCTATCAAATTGTAAAAATAGCTACAATATGTCTGACAGCTGTCAAAATGAAATCTGTATTTCACAAACGTCAAATCTGCCAAAATACATCTGTAAGTTGTAAAGTTAGATCTTAGTTGTTCTTTCTTTACAGTTCTGGCGGCTGTCGAATGGTAAAATTAGCTACAATCTGCGCCTGACAGCTGTCAAACTAAAAACTGTATTTGACAAACGTCACATCTGCCAAAATACATCTATTAGTTGTAAAGTTGTAACTTAGTCGTTCTTTCTTTACAGTTCTGGCGGCTGTCGAATGGTAAAATTAGCTACAATCTGCGCCTGACAGCTGTCAAACTAAAAACTGTTTTTGACAAACGTCAAATCTGTCAAAATACATCTATAAGTTGTAAACATGTAACTTAGTCGTTCTTTCTTTGCAGTTCTGGCGGCTATCAAATTGTAAAAATAGCTACAATATGCCTGACAGCTGTCAAACTTAAATCTGTATTTCACAAACGTCAAATCTGCCAAAATACATCCATAAGTTGTAAATTTGTAACTTAATCGTTTTTTCTTTACAGTTCTGGGGGTTGTCAAATTGTAAAAATAGTTACGATGTGCTTGACAGCTGTCAAACTGAAAACTGTATTTTACAAACGTCAAATCTGCCAAAATAGATCTATTAGTTGTAAAGTTGTAACTTAGTCGTTCTTTCTTTACAGTTCTGTCGGCCGTCAAATTGTAAAAATAGCTACAATGTTTCTGACAGCTGTCAAACTAAAAGGTTTTTCTGATTTTGATAAGTTATATTTCTCATATATAACATCTCATTTATGTATAACATCGATTCTTCCTTTGCAATTTCAATAGTTGTAACTGATTTCTGACAACTGTCAAATTGTAAATGACGGTTTTCTTCTAAATTTGACATTTCAATTACAAAAATGTATTTCTTACAGCTGTAATACTTATTTGTTCGTGTGTATTTTGACAGGTATAGCTGTCACAATTTTTGTGATAGCTGTGATAATTATAAAAACATTTGTATTTATTTTCTTACTATTTTTACGGTTGTAGCTGTCAAAATTATGACAATTCGTTTACCAAAAAAATCATGACAGCTGTGAAATTAGAACAGCAATTATTTTCTTACTGTTTTGGCGATTATAACAGTTAATAGATTTTTGACAGCTTTCGATAGATGTAATAATACTTATTTGTAACGGTTATACAAGTGTAGCTGTCACAATTTTGTTGATAGTTGTCTCAATTTTGTGTTATTATATTTTTTCTAATTTGACAATTTTAACTAAGAAAATGTATTTGACAGCTGTCAAATTAGAAATTTGAAATGTAAACGCATTTATTTTATTACTATTGATAACTGTCAAATTATTAGATGACATGCTGTAATGAGACTTATATTAGACAGCTGTCAAATTGTAAAATAGGTGCTACCTTTACATTATTATTTATTTTTATCTGTGGTGATTAAATGGCTTTGTTACAGCTTATGATGCTGCGCCGTTAATCGTGTTCCTCCCAGCAGCGAATGCTAATTATTGACAGCTGCCAAATGATTATTATGACAGTTATTCAGTTTTTTCAATTTTTTGTAAACGTAGAAAAATTATAGAATTATTTTATTGTTTATTCGTCGCTTAGATGGTCGTTTCTAATATGATTATTACCTACGTGGAGTTACCGTGACTTTCTCCCAAAATAGTTGAGGTTTCTAGCGTAAGTTCATACGTCAAATTATCATCGCAACATTAACATTATTACATTATTTATTTCCGAATAATTTGTTTTTTTTTTATTGCAAACTGTTTAAATAAATATTGATCGACGTCAGCGCTGGGAAAACTTCAACGCCTACGGAAAACTTGGAGAGCTTAACAAGTTTAAAAGTCAATAAAACAAGCTATGTACGTCCAGGTCGTCAATAAAGCAAACTTAGACGTCATCAAACAGGACACTTCAGAGACGAAAGTTATTCGCGCAAATTTGTCTTCGCCTTGCAATCGCAATTAAACTTCCCATGTAAATTAACACTCTCCCTTTTTTTTTCTCTTTTTCTTTCTTTCTTTCGGAGTTTGGGTCTCCGTGTGAGTGTGTGTATGTGTCGTTCATCAAAGATCACGGGCGTGACACGAATATGCCGAGGCGCTGCGCTGAAATTACAGGAATTCACAATTAAATGGACTCGCACGTCGTGTTAGACTCGCGTAGAATACGAAATTCAGGTTTGGGGTGACGATGTGAAGTTTCAAACGCGTACAGGTCGGGTTATATTATTGAGAGATCAGAGGAACACGTATTGATGTTTTAAATTTATACAAGAATATTGTAATTGCGGAGAAAATTTAAAAATTAATCTTTTGCGGTTGTTTTGAAAATAATAATTTTAGAATGTCCCTCAGAGCGAGATATAAAAAAAGCCGAACCAGATGTGTTAAGGTCGTTTTACATCTGTAAAAGTTGAATCATTGCCACGGTTTGGCGAGCGTTTCAATATTTTAATAGTTCGTTAAAATATGCGTGTATACATGCATTTATACGCGGACGTTTTTTCCTCGCAAAACTCTGTTTCCTTGTCCTTTGCAAGGACTCTCGTTGTTTACGTGCATGCATGGAAATGAAAATTTAACAAGATACGGCACGCTACGGTACTTAGCGATAATCCATTAAATTGAAAAATGCGCCGGGCAGGACTTCCGACATGACCCTTGTCAAGCGATCCACCAGATGGTCGTAATATAATTTATTAAAGCTTTTGGAGCACATGTTCAACGTATTAGTTCATTTTATAAGTGGAAATAGCGAGCAGGGAAGTAAGGAAACTTCCTTCCCAGTTAATTTTATTTCGATTTAATTTGTTTATTTAGTAGAGTCGGTCGTAATATAAAATGAATGAGGATCTGTTCCAAACACATGTAGTAGCGAATATATTTTTTATATTCTAACCACCTTCACCTTCCTCATTCCTTCTATAGGAACGCTGATGAGGTCGGATAGACCGAAACCGTGTCTCTAGCAATTGCAGCATTGAAGCTAGAACAAGCTATTAATCGGCGAATGGTATGAACTTGCATTATTGAGAAAGTACCGAAACCGGAAACCACCACCAACGGACAAGTATTAATGACATATGAACATATATTTAGAAAAAGTAAAGGTCCAAGTATGGAGCCTTCAGGTAATCCACAGTTGCAAGTTTAGAAATAGAAACAGTTCTGTCGATTGTAAAATCAGCATCAATTTCCCACTCCAACCCCCTACCTAGTATGACCAATATAAGTATGTATACTCTGGAACCACCTGATTGGAAAAATGCACAGACCACACCACGATTTTATCTGAAAACTTTGTGTTAGAATAAGAACAACAAATAAAGAAGTAGATGAGATGAAAGGAACAGACATGTCAAGTTTTTTAACTTGGGAGGAGGGTTGAGTTGGGCATGCCCATTTACAAGAATCAGAATATGTACTTGAAAGAAAGAGGCCACTCCGATGGCATCAAAGGATGCCATCGGAGAACTGGTCATCACCAGGTTTTGAAAGCAGCTTATCTGGTTTAGGGCTGGTTTTGAATTGCTTTCAAAATAAACTTTCCTCCAGGTAAGCTGCTCTAAAACTAGTCTTCAATCAACTAAGCTGCTTTCAAAATCAATTCTCAATTAGCTAAGCTGCTTTCAAACTAGGTCTCTGACGGTTTCCTTTGATGTAGAACTGGTGGCTTCCTTTGGCTCAAATAGGCGTAGGCAGCCTCCGGAGGATATCTGTGTAGGGCATGTCAGGCTACCTTGGAGCCAATCAGTGTTATCTTGGATCGGAGGCTTACTTTTTAGCGGCATTGGAAAAGAATATCAGAAAGATTTGGTTGGAGGTTGAAAGTGTTGATCTGCATCTCTTTTTTTGCGTCCCATAATTTCATATGGAGGCCTTTTTTAGTCAAGCCTAGCGAAGACAAACCTACAGAA
The DNA here is from genome assembly GCA_023690525.1 of Holotrichia oblita. Taxonomy (NCBI): domain Eukaryota; kingdom Metazoa; phylum Arthropoda; class Insecta; order Coleoptera; family Scarabaeidae; genus Holotrichia; species Holotrichia oblita. The sequence goes on along the minus strand of CM043018.1, from coordinate 144,454,253 downwards.
GCTAGAGGTCCTTCAAAATAAGATCCTCCTGATGATGCTGATTGGAGTTTCTTGATTCATAAGGAATGAACAACTTCGAGTTGACTTGAAAATCCCATCCCTTAAGGATTATCTGTCAACTTTGGCGAATAAGACGCGCGACCGTACAACCACTGCTGCCAATCCTCTGGTTTCATACCTAATGGACCGACCACCACCCAGGGTAAGAGTGCTGAACATCGACAATCCATAGAAAGCCTACACTTACGAAGATCATAACATCTTAGCGATCGTAGACTTCGGGGCTGAGGAACCCCACCCACACAACCACACTTCAAGGATGGACCCAAAAGGGGGACAAAAGAGCTAAAGAAATTTGCGTTCAACCCTGGACGAGAACAGAAGGACTACCGGGGAATAGGTCTAATACAGTTCAAGACTTATGAAGACTACCTCAATTCATTGGTCGCTAAAGAGGATCATTGTTACTTGAAAGCACTACGATCGCGAGGCTGAATTAGGTTACAGGAGTTTAGGGAAACCATTTACTAGAGACCAATTTCAAACTCACGTAGCCGCTGTTATCGAGTATTTATATCCGACTTATGTATTTGCCAGCTATGGAATTTCAATTGAGGATCCTTTTTATAAAGAGATGGCTTTACGGGAACGACCTAATAGGCTTGGAATTTTGATGAAGATTATTTTTCTGAGGTACTTCACAAAGAGTGGCTTCGAGGTGTCTGACTATATATGTAGATTATGGAGCAAGATTAGTGAATGAGGATTTGGAAACCGTTTTTCAAGGGGTTGCAGAAATTATGGTCTAGGTCGACCGATATGGGTTGGTACCATTGGAGGATGGTGCTTGTAATGATTCGAAGAATTACAAGGTGATCATGGATCCGACGATTAAACTTAAACTTAAAACTATACCGAGATTTGGAGCAAAATCCAGCTTTGAAATGAATTTTAAAATATCGATTGGACTTTCTTTTTTATTTATTGAAGTCAAGATCGATACTATCTCGTCTGCCCGGTCGGTTCGCCGAGGAGTAGTCCGACCGCTGGTTGTCTGGTTGAAATCGCAAACCTTCGGTTTCATCCTAAAACAACTCGGTGACTCTGGGACCCTACGGTTTCACTGTAGCTGCCGCGGATACTTGATCGCCGGAGGGGCGAAAGGGTTGGCGCGGTTGGCATTTTGGGGTAGGGCTTTTGCCCGGCCGTCCCCGTAGTTCAGGCTTAATTCACGGGCGGGCTGGTTGTACCTCAAGAAAAATCATGATTACTCCATGGCAATCCCAAAAAAACTGGCCAGATTCCGTTTCCAACGCTTGGCCGATAGTAGCCATCCGCAAGGAGGCCTAGGCCCCGTGGGGTTAGATGTGAGGTAGGAGTTCGCTAAAGCGTCTCCAACGGTGACCCGTCCAACGTTGACAAGAAAACTTGTCTAACATGGGTAGCACGGGGGAGAGGAGCCCACCGGTTCGCCGGGCCTCTCCGCGAGGTGTCGGTCTCGTGCGGGCAACTGGTTTCGTGCCTCTTTGTCCTGAGGAGTGTGTGCACTTCCCTGTTTTTGCCGCATACCTAACGGTCGGTCGGCAGCTGGTGCCCCTTTCTGGTCCAGCAACCACTTTCGTGCCCGGTCCATCGGATCATCTCGTGCCTTATAGTCAAAATTAATATTTCATTTTCGAACTCTATGACGTGGCTGGGCATGCTCGAATTAGCCGGTACGTCAATTTCGTCGGCGAGTACAAAACTGCACATCTCAATCTTCTTGTAATTCCCATGCTTGAGGATTTTTGAAGTGAGTTGGTATCTATATCTAAAAGTTCGTAAAACATATTGAAAGTAAATTTGTTTTAAAATTCCACCTATTAAATTTTCATAAATATTCAAGTCTTGGTTTTTCTTCATAAACTAAGTAGTTAATTTTACAGCCCAGTTGCCGCCCTCAAGGATGCCGCCCCAGGCAGTGGCCCGATTTGCCGTATTCATACGGATTTGTATGAGAACGTGATCTTGTACGATCAGCATCGAGTGGGGCAAGAAAATTGTTTGAAGAAATCACAAATCACGAATTGTTTGCATAACAACATGTGATTTGTGCATAGGGCCATTATCCTGCAAAAACAAAACACTTCTGGACAAATGTCCGCGTCTTCTCTCCATAATAATAATAATAATTCCCAGTTATTGTTCCACTCTTACCCAGAAAATCAATCATGATTATTCCATGGCAATCCAGAAAAAAACTGAAGGCTTTGGAGAACCAGAGTGTCTCCATTCCATAGATTGTTGCTTTGTTTCACCTTTACACTTTTCTGGTCAACATTCAGACATTTGGGAAGACATTTTGCAGAAATCCAATTTTTCAAATTTTATTGTGCAACTTTGGTTTGAGATTTTGACATGAAAATTTACAGGACTCCAAGACAAAGTCATATAGATAATAATAAATTTAATACGGTAGATATTGATCGACTTGTTCCTATTTTCTTCTAATAAACGATACACATTGGATTTCCCATACGGAAAAAGGGGGTGGGGTGCAGACAAAAAAAACTATTGGCCCAAGTTTCCCGAATAAAATATGTATGCACTCTAATTACGAAATTACATTTCCAAATTAATGCCGGCTACAACATTATGAGTGTACCCAGCCTGCGGTGCCTCAAATGTTTCCTCTGTAAATGAATGTGACCCGCATTTTCCGCTTTTAAAATTGGATTACCGACGCTCTCCTGAATGTTTTAGTTGTTCCTGTTGTTACAAGTTAATGGTGATTAGGTCAGAGTTGCGATTAATACACCAGTTCGTTAGTAAAATTTAATTTTTCCCGACGACCTCGAAAACAATTATTTTAACTAATTTATTTTTGACATATCCAGGTTTCCACCATTAATTAAATTAAATTATTTCGATCTAAATTAGTGTTAATACTAATTAATAAAACTTAAAGCGTGCGAAATTATACACGAACGTGATTTCCATGGGAATTAATCTATAATCTAGTCCAGGACGTATATGCCTAGAATTTACTATTCAAATCGAATATTGCTACCGATGATTAGCCTATTAGTTAATTGTGAAATGTATATTGTATGTATTTGCGTCTCTAATGCAGGGTCTGCGTATTGATTTTCGGAGATGTCGTCATGATTTTGCGCTTCCTTTAGTTGACTACTACACAGCTATATTATTGACCACGTCGTGTTTTGTTTGCGTAATAGCATTTTTTTCTGTCCCGGAACGCTTCAGATATTTTGTACAAGGAACTAATCAACCGGAACGATGACGTATTAGCTGATACGAAAACAATTGAATAACAAAGGTTGGCTAAAATTAAAATTCCTAAAATACCGAAAAATAAAAATTATATTTTCGCAGCCGTACTGTATACATATTTCGCTCGTTAATTGGCTTCGCCTTGAGCACATGTTTCATAATTTATGTTTACATTTATGGTAAAACCGCCATGCAGTTATATTCAGTCATATTCTATGGTAACTAATGAGGAAATGCAAAGCTTCGTGTGTTATTTTTTTCCTGAAAATACCAATTACCGTTATGAAGCTGTATTCTACTCGTTAATCGCTACGATTTGGTAATATTTCGGGATAAAAAATTATATTATGATTCTATTTTTTAATTTTATAATTAGATTTAATTAATTTATTTAATACGTACAGTAGTTGGCCTGCAGGTCTCTTCTAGCGAAAGAGCCACGATAGTTGGTCTTCACGTCACTTTTCCGTGGAAAGTCCATACAGTTGGCCCGTACAGATGTTTCGGTGAAGGAGCCGATATAGTTGGCCTTTACAGAAACTATTTTATACAATTTATTTGCCAATATCTTTATACAGGGTGCGGCAAAACGATCTCACGGTTTTAAACTAAAAACAACATAAAAATGAAAAGTTATAAAAATTGTTTTATTGCTTATTATAGAAGGGAGTACATGTAAATTAATGAAAATGACATCAGGACAACCGATTTCGTTCGTTTAAAATTTGAGTAGGTGGTGGGGGGTGGTAGGGATAGGTGCATCTCAGAGCCCACCCTAAGGACTGTCCGAACTGGATTTGCAGAGTAAATGATTGACTTAAGGACTGATGAACAAATTTTGATGATGGGATGGGGCAACTACCCATACAGCCAATGAGGTGATTGACTTTTTGAGAAGCGAACATTGCATGGTCAGCTTGCTCTCCAGACCTTAGCATTTGTAATTTTGTCTTGTGGGGATTCCTTAAAGCAATAGTTTATACAATCAGACCCCGCATACTGTTGGAACTGAAAGAAGTCGTAAGCCAAGAAATCGCCAACCTGTCTCCTGCATTAGAATGACAAAGAATGCTTGTTCGAAGAAGAACATCATTTAAAGGACGTTATCTTCAGGTTCTGATGTCATTTTCATATGTAATAAGCAATAACACATTTTTATCGCTTTTCATTTTTATATTGTTTTTACTTTAAATCGGATCTTTTTGTCTCACTCTGCATAATTGCTTGCCTTATTTTAACTAAACTAAATTTTGAATAAATTTTCTATGAATATTGCATTTTATAAATACATTCTTCTAAAACAGAGCTACCTACTTTAAAAATGAATCATAATTCCAGAGGTTGCAAAATTCACAATGCTGTCAGTAAATACAATACAAAAAATAATAATATGCATTAGAAACCTATACCTTTAAGTTTTAACAAACCTGGGACTGACTGCTTAGTTTCAATATATTGGACCAGAGCCATTCTGTGTGCTCACCAAATGCCATATAAGAGCTCATCTCCAACAGTGAGAAAGCAAACAAAAAATCTCATACTGAGCTAACACTCCAAAATTAAGGCAATCAAAAAAGTTTATTATTTTTTGGGTCTTAACAGATGAGGCCACTGTGGCTCTCTAAGTCATCACCTGAAGAAGGTGGGCAAGGTGGATTGTGATAAATGCCGATTCGGTCCGGAGTTTAGTACGCATTACGTGCAAACGGCAGAGGCAGAGGTCCGTGAAGTTGACACCACAAAGTGGTTAAAAATCGACAAAAATGCTAGAAAGGATTGACCATTTATTGACCACTATTGACCATCAGCGATTTCGATTGACCACATTTTGTTTAGGCTAGAGCCTATATACCAATATTTTGGAGTCTAATGGCGATAATGATAAAATTAACCACCTTTCACAAAGGTTCAAAATTTTCAAAAAAAAAATTTGTCGATTTTATTTATTGAAATGTCAGATTTACGGTAAATGATGAAAATCAAAGTTAAAGAAAACTAGTGTAATGGTCAAAAATGGAAAACTCACTAATAATATATTACAGCTAAATATATTAAAAAGACAATAAAAAAACAATAGAATGCTAGATAAAAAAAAATTAACGTTCATTCAAAAAATAAAAAATAAATAGAACATTACACTGAATTCTATCACCAGATCTGATCTCTGACCAATGCTCTGTTACGAGAGGGGATCAAACTGATATGGGTGGGGTGTAGGCACCTCACGCATCGTTCGGTTTGCTCACACCCAGACTAAGTTTCAAAGTTCATCGCATTTTTCACAAATTTTGAGAGGCGGTTAAACGGTCAATACAATAAGTTGGTCAATCCTATACTGCAACAAAATTTTAATGTTTGTACTAAAAAAAAATTCGAAACAATTTTTTTTTGAAAAAGTTTGAAAATGTGGAAGGTGGTCAAACGATGGTCAATCGGATCCGATGAACAAAATGTCTATATTGGCTAATTTTAGTATTTTCACCATTAGACTCCAAAATATGGGTGTAGTGGCTGTAGCCTAAACAAAATGTGGTCAATCGAAATTGCTGATGGTCAATAAATGGTCAATCCTTTCTAGCATTTTCGTCGATTTTTTACCACTTTGTGGTGCCAACTTCGCGGACTTCAGAGGCAGGACTGCCTCGCAAACGGTTCTCGAGAAAATATATCGATGAAATTTTAGCCCTATAAGGCGTTAATGTGCCCTGCTGGGAGTTTGGCCTCTCGTTTAGATTAACAAGGTGAACCTACTTGCTGAGGGGGAGGCAGATTCATCAAACGGTTATCGAGCTAGGTAATATTTATATGATGAAAAAGTTGTCCAGAAAATTTATGAAAGTTTGAACGGTCACAGCGCTCAAACGCGTTAATGTGCCTTCCTGGGGGTTTGCCCTCTCGTTTAGATTAACAAGATAAACCATCTGGTCGAGAGCGAAGTAGATTCAGGACTTCAGAGGCAGCACTACCTCACAAACGGTTCTCGAGAAAATATCGATGAAATTTTAGCCCTATAAGGCGTTAATGCGCCCTGCTGGGCGTTTGGCCTCTCGTTTAGATTAACAAGGTGAACCTACTTGCCGAGGAGGAAGCAGATTCATCAAACGGTTATCGAGCTAGATAATATTCATATGATGAAAAAGTTGTCCAGAAAATTTATCAACAGGCGCACGTAGAACCGTATTATCCCTGGCGAATGCCACCTTCTTATCGTGAATGAGCAAAGTCTGATAATATCCTTCCTTCGGGGCACCGCTTTGCCAGTCCGAAGGTTATTTTCCTCTGTTTACTAAGCACACGTGGTGAACCTAAATAGGAACTATTGGAAGCCTAGCATAGCAATTTTCTCTGAAAGTCAAGCAGCCATCACGGCGCTGAGTTCTAACACCATCAGCTCGAAATTAGTCTGGGAATGTCTTAACAGATTAAACAACCTAGGCAAGGTAAACAGAGTTGCAACGAAGAAGTGAATCTATTAACAAAAAAGGCCGCCGAAATCTCGTTTGTGGGATCGGAATCATTTTGTGGTATAGGGATGAGCACCTACAAAAAAGAATTCAAAGATAGTGAGGAGACGCCTGGTCTGAGACACTCCAAGATAACCCTTGGAAACTACATTAAACAGAGAGCAAAAACTTTGCTAGAACTACGAGGGAGCGTTTTTATATTCGCGGAATGAGCGGGTTGTAGGGGGGTGATTAGGCGCATTGGGGGCGTGGCCTGTGCAGCGACTCATAATTAGCATAAATATGAAATTTCATTGTTATTCGACAGTTAGTCTTTGAGCTATCGTCAACCAAGTAACATAATCCGCAAAAACAACAGCGCGTAGAGTGTTCGCGTGTATTTTTGGACCTCTGTAATGAAGACAAGGATGGTGTATTGAGTCGAATTGTTACTGGGTTCATCATTATGAACCTGAGTCCAAACAAGACTCCATGCAGTGGCATAAAAAGGGCACAGCACCTCCCAAGAAATTTAAAGTGTCACAATCAGCTGGGAAACTCATGGCAACGGTATTTTGGGACTCGGAAGGAATATTGTTGATTGATTATAAAGATAAAGGTGTTTCTATAACCGGAGAATATTACGCTTCAATATTAGAGCGACTAAAAGAAGCCATTAAAGAGAAAAGACGGGGAAAATTGACGAAAGGTGTGCTGCTTTTGCACGACAACGCGCCCGTCCACAAGAGCCGCGTTGCGTTAGCTGCCCTGCATAAGGTGGGCTTCGAAATTGTGAATCACTCACCCTACAGCCCAGACGTGGCCCCGAGTGATTATTACCTGTTTCCGAAAATGAAAAAAGAGCTGCGGGGTAAAAAATTTACTGCCGATGATGAAGTCAAGGAGGCAGTTTCGGCGTATTTTGCAGATAAAGAGAAATCATTTTTTTATGAGGGTATAAATAAATTAATTGAAAGATGTGAAAAATGTATCCGTCTTGCAGGTGAATATATTGAAAAAGAAAAATAATTTGGTTTTTTTATTTCCACCCCTTGTCCCCCATTCCGCGAATATAAAAACGCTCCGTCGTAAGTAGAAATAGACTACGCATTCTCGCAGGTTTGGGGAACACATGACCAAGCAAATCCTTCTGGTTATGTTTCGGTGAGGATTACCAGGGACTGCTTTCTGGGTAAATATTTCATTAAATAAAACCAATAAAAGGAAATTAAAGGACACTTATGTAATCGACACCTAAACGACGTAATTTATCCCAAATCGGAAAAAAAAATAGGAATCGACATTCACGACTAAGATGTTTTTATGGCAGGCTTTTAATTGGTGGTTTAACCGCACTTAAACTCCCTACTAAATAGCGTCGAGCAAGTGTAAAATTTGACAATAAAATAAACAGCGAGAGCCCTTTACGATGTTTACGTTTTATAGTTTACAACCGTTTCTGTGTCGAAATAATGAGCGCTTTTAATTATTTATCTGACACTCGTGCATCGTATTACTCAATCTCGTCTTCGTTCTTCTTTCATCTGATTCCTTGTAGCGTTGTCGTTTTTAGCCTTCGGTCTCGTATATACAAGCATACGTGAATTTATACGTGTCGAGACAGTAGAGAGAGATCTCGAGTGCATTGACACAGTGAGACGAAGATCGTGTTTCAGAACCACCTTGATGATGCATTGATGTGTATATTTATGTCGTTGTTACGAATCGTGTAGATGTAAACTGTTTAAGAATATTCTATATGGGAGTATTACGAGGGGAATTCGGAAAGTTTTCTGACATTAATATGAATTATTTACTTACACGTACCGACTACAAACATATATAGTAAAACATCCTGTGTATGACTGTATTACAGCAAAACTATTTCATAAAATTTATGTACATACATTTCGTGAAACATTGACCTCATCTGATACATTGAAGAGTATTGAAGAGGATTCTCATTTAATATACACATCAGGTATAACTTTGTATAAGGAGACAAATTCTTTTCCATTTTCGTATCTCAACTGATTTTTTTTTAAATAATATGAGTCCAGAATAAATAAATACGAGGGAGCGTTTTTATATTCGCGGAATGGGGGATAAGGGGTGGAAATAAAAAAACTAAATTATTTTTCTTTTTCAATATATTCACCTGCAAGACGAATACATTTTTCACATTTTTCAATTAATTTATGCCCTCATAAAAAAATGATTTCTCTTTATCTGCAAAATACGCCGAAACTGCCTCCTTGACTTCATCATCGGCAGTAAATTTTTTACCCCGCAGCTCTTTTTTCATTTTCGGAAACAGGTAATAATCACTCGGGGCCACGTCTGGGCTGTAGGGTGGGTGAATCACAATTTCGAAGCCCACCTTATGCAGGGCAGCTAACGCAACGCGGCTCTTGTGGACGGGCGCGTTGTCGTGCAAAAGCAGCACACCTTTCGTCAATTTTCCCCGTCTTTTCTCTTTAATGGCTTCTTTTAGTCGCTCTAATATTGAAGCGTAATATTCTCCGGTTATAGAAACACCTTTATCCTTATAATCAATCAACAATATTCCTTCCGAGTCCCAAAATACCGTTGCCATGAGTTTCCCAGCTGATTGTGACACTTTAAATTTCTTGGGAGGTGCTGTGCCCTTTTTATGCCACTGCATGGAGTCTTGTTTGGACTCAGGTTCATAATGATGAACCCAGTAACAATTCGACTCAATACACCATCCTTGTCTTCATTACAGAGGTCCAAAAATGCACGCGAACACTCTACGCGCTGTTGTTTTTGCGGATTATGTTACTTGGTTGACGATAGCTCAAAGACTAACTGTCTAATAACAATGAAACTTCATATTTATGCTAATTATGAGTCGCTGCACAGGTCACGCCCCCAATGCGCCTAATCACCCCCCTACAACCCGCTCATTCCGCGAATATAAAAATCCTCCCTCGTATCTCATGGAAAAGGGAACGATAATTATATCCTTACGAAACTTTTAAATTATGTAATTGGAATTGAATTTCTAATTCGGTCGTAGTCCATGGGGTAACTTTCCGATCCATTAGAGTAATCTAAAGGAAATGTTTGTTGATGAGAAACTGTTCAAACATTTAACGGACGCACTGGTCACTTCAATGAAATCAGGATCGAAGGGACAGACCGCAGTTCTTGCAATCTAGGCAAGATAAATATATTCGCGGTTGGTTTCCTCGAATATTGCAGCAAATTCCACTAAAATTTTCGCAATTAACACATGACCAGATTTATTCTATTAGATTATATCTATTGTACTAAAATGCTTCAATGATTGAGTGAATCGTTTTAAACGTAAGCACAATATTAACTGTGGAAAAAATTGGAGAGGTACCTATAAGAGTAATAATAATAATAATAATATCCTTTATTCAAAAGCCAATAAATATTGGATTAATCCAATAGTTTCAAAGGAATAAAAAATGTGTCTGTTGATTACGAATCAAATCGAATGCTTGGATGGCAAGTACGTTTTTTGCAAAAAACAGTGGAACAGAAGAAAAGAATTTAAATTGTTAGTTTTAAATTCAATGGTTCAAAAGTAAAAATCCTAAACAATCAATGAAATGTAATAGCCGATAGTTTGAGGAAGCAGGAAATGATGCAGGTGCAGTGGTGGGAGTTGTCTCAACATGAGGAATTTTCGGTAAATCAATTTCTATTGGTGTTTCCGATTGGGGGGGAATGCTTGTTGAAACTGGCATTCGCATTTATTGGCCTGGTTTGTCTGTTATTTTTTTCCCTCTTTTGCGATGCATTGACTGTTCATCAGAATATCCTCTAGACTGTTTCAAAAAATCTAGTAAACTGGAATCTAGCACCCTCTCAGAAGTCGATTCGCTGCCAGGAATTTTTGCCAAAACTTTTTCTGGACCAAATGGTTTAACCCTGTTGTCCTGAAGCCAGATTGTAGGTTTCTGGCAGCATTGTCTGTTATATGGGACCACAATCTGTTCAGCAAGGTAGGGAACTGTTGTTTTGGGATGTTTCCTTTTCGGCGACACTCCTTTCTCCGCGAATCTAAGACTTCTCGCCATTTTCGAGCAAAAAAACTCACATCTAAAGGCTGCATCAGATACGTCGAATTGGCTGGTAGCGAAGTCATGTAGATATTACTGGCTATTGCTACTTGAACGACACGAGGGGAAAAATGTTCTCATACCAAACCATCCACTTGGCGTGACTTCATAAACTATACCTGTAGGACCTCTTGTTGTCTAATATTAATAAAAGTGTTGGGCTTTGTAGACCACCATGAGTGGAAGCAGGACGCCATTAGCTGTTCCACAAACCATGATACTCACGTCTTGGATGGCTCTTGGACTCGCTCGACTCTCTTTGTTTCTCTGAGCACCAACACTTTTTTTGCTCCAGGATCATCGGTGATGTTAGTCTCGTCGTAGTTATAGACATGTATAATGTTTTTAAAAATTCTTCTACCCACGGCAGCTCTTCGACGTTTAATATTGGAAGGCAAACCGGTTGTCAGGTTGTTTCTTGCAGCAAATTGCTTTATAAAGTCTAAACTTGGTTCGTTGTTCTTCCATCCTGGAACGTCCCTTCCTTGCTTCGTCACAAACTTACCCGCAACTTGACGGATATCCTGGTGTGTCATGGGGAAGCCCGACTCACTGACTACACGAAGAGATTTTGCTATTGGCTGTTCATCATCGGCAGTCAGCGCACATGGACGACCGATTTCAAAGGATGAGTTTCGCGAATTTTATTACTCAAAATTGTTCTTGGAACCTTGAACTTTTGACTTGCTCTGAATTTGGTACTTCTCGTGCGTACTCCCACCTAGAACAAATAAAGAATGTGTGTTCCACATCATCCATGGCTCCACAGTAATCACACTGGTCGGAATTGACCCTTTGCCTATCATGCAGATATTTACTCAAGCAGCCATGACCCGACAGAGCTTAGGTAAGGTAGTAGTATGTTTCATTACATGGCCTTTCAACCCACTTTCGGACTTCTGGAATCAGCCTTCTTGTCCATGCTGCATATCTGCCATTTCTCCACTTGTCCTGCCATCTTTCGTAAAGTGTTTCTCTAGCGATAGTTTTCCCCACTCAATCGTATCCCGCTCTTCTTTCCTCGACTAGAAATGCAATCGGTGGTACTCACGCGATTTTGCTAACTCCTTCTGCCGATACTGTTCTATATGCACTTGCAATTCTGATATTAGTAAGTTTCTGCATCCTTGTTAGTTTTGCACATAGTTTTTTGTTTCTTACCGCCTTTATGACACTGCCAATCAGCCTTCTTTTGGATGCTGCTGGACTACCAATGTTGGGCAACAGACCAGAGAGAGTTTTGGTTACTACGTGTTTCACGTGGACTGCAAATGTACATTTTGTATCCAACCAGATTCCCAGATATTTGACTTCGTGACGGGTGGGTATTTTGTGGCCCTGTACCTCAAATTCAATGCGCCCAATCTTCCTTTTCAGGAAGACTACTCTTAGAATTGAAGTATCAGCTACATCCATCAAATTCTGTTCACCTTTCGCGACCACTACGAGAGCAATATCGTCAGCACAACCAACGATTTTAACACTGTCGGACAGTTTCATATCTAACAGTTCATTATACAGTGCGTTCCAAAGGGTGGGACACAAGACGCTACCTTGTGGAACTTCACTATTTACTTCGAGGGTCTTCTCTATTCCCTCTGCTTCCAACACTATTTCTCTTTCAACGAGGTAAAACGCTATAGTACTAATCAGCCCTTCGTTTACATGCCTAGCTCTTAGCTCCTGAAGGATTAGCTACCAAGAAGCGTTGTCGAATGCGTTTTTGACATCTATGGTAATAACCGGTCAAAGCCTCCTGTATTGGTGGTTCGAGAGATTACTCGTTCTCTCAAGTTTCTCTTTCAGTCTGGCTAGCAGTAACTGTTCCCTCCATCTAGTAAACATATGGGTCTAAATGAGTCAGATCTATCGGTGGGTTTCTTCTCTCTACTCGCTAATTCGTTTGGCATTGTCAAGCAAACTTTTGGCTGAAATCCGAGCATTCTTTTCCTTACTATTTTGTAACCGTCTCCCCAAACATCACTATCAACTGCATCACCTATAGCGTTTTCCACTTTGCCCTCTTAGCTGCCTTGATTTTGGCTTTCATCTCTCTTTTTATTCTTCCCATTACTGTAGCCATAATAGGGATGGTTCTCTCCTTCTACTTCTAGGAAGAGTCCACCCTAAACCTAAGTCATATCAATTACATCAAAATGATTAAATGACTAAGCTAGATAAAAACTTTTAAAAGTCTAACAATAATTAGCTTTAAATAATATCGAATGCTCTATCGTAAGGACTTCTGGGCTTTGACCGCTTGCTTCAAACATCAAATCTTTTTGGCCTCTTAATTCACAGTTGTCGTTCCTAATTAGTTTGGCTCTTGCCCCTTTTAACAATACATTTTTACATCTTCGTTCAAAATACGATCATTTATTGATCTTCATTGTATTTAGCTTTTAAATTTTAGATAGGCAATGCTGCCTCTCTTTACTGCGTCCAAATCGATCTCCAGACTTCTCTGCATGTCCTTGGGTGCTGTGGTTCTATAGTAACAATAGTTATTCCAAGGATAACTAGTGTAGGAGATGGGCCTTATTACGTTTAGAATTTGAACTACAGGTTATTTCGATTTTGACAGATAGAATGACATTCATGAATTGACAGAAAAGTGGTGAGTCTTCACCAACCAAACTGTAAGAAATTTACGTCGAAAATTTGAAGTAAATGATATAGGTCTTGTGGATCAATTCCACAATACTCTTGTCGCCCTTTCCGACTCGTGCAACGAGATCACTAGCTAGTGTAGTAAACATTAATTCATTAAATTTTGTAAATTATGTTTTAATATTTACAATAATATCCATTCATGCAGAAGAATTTTGTAGTTTCTGATTAAAATTTAAGTGTTTATTATAATTGATTTATTACGTTTGCGTGACATGCAAGTTTCCGTATATTAATATTGATTAGTTTATAACACACGAGTATAAAATCGTAGTATTTCAAACTAGCAAAGTTTGCTCTATTAAATTTTATTGGATTTATTTTTTATTTGTCACTTATTGCGTTTACTGTAATTAATGTGTTTATTGTGCAAACCTGTACCAACACCTCAACATAAAAAAGTCTAAAGTGACAAATAAAACATTACGATCGCAACCTCGGCTGCAAGTATCATCATATTTGAATATAAATGTTACATTATCGCTGTATCTGTTAATGATTTATGTGCAATAGATTTCTATATTACATACATTTATCGATATAATTACGATTGCATTGATAAATGGATAAGTAAACAGATGCAATTGTTCGGTACACAAAATATTGGGAAAAGCTTTTACCAGTTATGTCAAACCAGCTGTCAGTTTAAAAATACGTAAAAATGCGTTTGATTTAATGGGCTAATCTATAAATAATTGAGTCAATAATCATCTGTCAGCTTATATTTAAAAATATGATCATATCATTTTTAAGATAAGACTAGTTTAATTCTCCAGAATTGCTTATTCCTTTAGTTAACATGATAATACGAGGAAGCGTTTTTATATTCGCGGAATGAGCGGGTTGTAGGGGGGTGATTAGGCGCATTGGGGGCGTGGCCTGTGCAGCGACTCATAATTAGTATAAATACGAACTTTCATTGTTATTAGACAGTTAGTCTTTGAGCTATCGTCAACCAAGTAACATAATCAGGAGTGAAAAGTGAAATATGGAAAAAATCGAAGATCGTGCCTTTATAAAGTTCCTTACCAGGCAAGGAAAATCAGTCGCGACCATAATGAATGAGATGTCATTGGTTTACGGCGACTCTTGTCCAGGAAAAACCATGGTGTACAAGTGGCATAGTTTATTTAAACAAGGAAGGGAATCCGTTGAAGACGACCCGAGGCCGGGCAGGAGCATTGAGGTGACCACGCCAGCACTTATCCAAAAAGTTGAAAAAATTGTACTCGAAGATGCTCGACTAAAGAAGAAACAACTCGCAGAAATGGTTGGAGTATCCGATACAACAATTTTTAAAATCATACACGATCATCTCGGCATGTCTAAGGTCAGCGCAAGATGGGTGCCGAGAATGCTCACGTCGCCGCAAAAACAACAGCGCGTAGAGTGTTCGCGTGCATTTTTGGATCTCTATAATGAAGACAAGGATGGTGTATTGAGTCGAATTGTTACTGGAGACGAAACTTGGATTCATCATTATGAACCTGAGTCCAAACAAGACTCCATGCAGTGGCATAAAAAGGGCACAGCACCTCCCAAGAAATTTAGAGTGTCACAATCAGCTGGGAAACTCATGGCAACGGTATTTTGGGACTCGGAAGGAATATTGTTGATTGATTATAAAGATAAAGGTGTTTCTATAACCGGAGAATATTACGCTTCAATATTAGAGCGACTAAAAGAAGCCATTAAAGAGAAAAGGCGGGGAAAATTGACGAAAGCTGTGCTGTTTTTGCATGACAACGCGCCCGTCCACAAGAGCCGCGTTGCGTTAGCTGCCCTGCATAAGGAGGGCTTCGAAATTGTGAATCACCCACCCTACAGCCCAGACCTGGCCCCGAGTGATTATTACCTGTTTCCGAAAATGAAAAAAGAGCTGCGGGGTAAAAAATTTACTGCCGATGATGAAGTCAAGGAGGCAGTTTCGGCGTATTTTGCAGATAAAGAGAAATCATTTTTTTATGAGGGTATAAATAAATTAATTGAAAGATGTGAAAAATGTATCCGTCTTGCAGGTGAATATATTGAAAAAGAAAAATAATTTGGTTTTTTTATTTCCACCCCTTATCCCCCATTCCGCGAATATAAAAACGCTCCCACGTACTGTGCACCTTAATCTAACAAAGGAACTGCCCTAGTTCGTACATAAATCATTTTTGTTTAAAACTGGAAATGCATCTCGAATTATCGTGTGTGTAAATTGAGTTGTATTTGTTCTCATTCATTGTTTATAACGTAAGCATTATCTTATCTGCTGTTGTAACTACTGTAGACGTATTGTAGTCGTGTAATGTGCAGCCGGATATATTCCGGTAAAATTCAGCTCGCGTATAGAGGTACTGCATGCAGCAAAAACGTTTTATTAACTATTCAAACTTCAGCAGCGCTTCGCTCCCATATGAATACTATCGAAGGACTAACACACATAAAACTTTCCTCTAGTTAGTTCCTCCTAACAAACTGCTCTCTGTTAAAATCAAATATTCGCCGGTAATATGAAAATTATAAAACTGGATAATAGTATAAACGCAATCGAAGAGCTGACACACATATGTTATTTTACGTACTTTCTAGTGCTATTGTCCGCGTATCTTTAATTGCTTGACGATTTCGAATGCTTATTGTACAGCAATAAGTTTCACTGAATGCGTTTTATAAGACAATCACCGTTTTACGAGCCTGTGAAACAATATATGTACCTCTTAAGAGCCAGCGTCATTTGCGGCTTGTTATGTTAAGAACGGGCTACAAATAAAATGTACACTGGCGGTCGTAATAAACCGGACAATCCGGATTTGGCAGCTCTACCTCAACTTGTATGATCAGCTTGTAAAGATTCTGCTCATTTTATTTTGAGTTTTCGACAGTCATTGTTGGCCAAAGCTTGCCTACTTACTTCTTCCTGGATATTAGCAGTCATTCGAGGACTATGGTCTCTCTTCAAGGCTATCGAAATTTATAAGGTATCAAAGGCCGGTTAGTAAGACCCTGCGCCTAGTCTTGCACTATTTCGAGGTTTTTTTTTCCCCCTCCAGACCCGTCCGACATATAGTCACCGGTAGGCACCGCAGCCATCAGGCTTATTGTGCCACATCTGTTTGTTCAAGTCACCCACTCTAGCACGGTAGTCCCCTCCACTAACATGTACAGGTCCCTAACCGAGTGGGTAAGGTATATCTCTGGGTGTCCTTTCGTTATCCCAAATAGATTCTGCCTTCTGCGATCTAGTGCCTCGCAGTCGCGTAGTATGTGATCAGCTGTCTCCGGTTCTATCCCACAAAGTCTACACTTTGTGCCCCCGTCAAACACTCCGATTCTGTGTAGGTGTGCTTTCACCGCAGCATGTCCAGTCATTAGTCCCGTTACGATGCAGAGCTGTTTCCTACTAAGATGTAGTAGTTCTCTAGCTCATTTCCTGCATGGCTTCCCTATAAAGGTTTTGCCATGTACTATACCGGGTGAGGCTCTCCAGTATTCCTGCTGTTTCGTACGAACCCAGTCTCCTATATGTCTCCGGGCCGTTTGGCTTGTGACCCCGAAGAAAGGTTCTGGGCCGTACATTTCCATCTCTGACCCTCTCTTCGCGAGTTCGTCAGCCCTTGCGTTGCCCTCTATCCCCTGATGGCCCGGTATCCAAATCAACCAAACCTTGTTCCAGTTCGACAGTTTCACCAGTTCGTCGAGGCATTCCGTCACCAGCCTGGACGATACCTTCCGGCTTAATAATGCCGCTTGGCTATCAGACATGATGTGAATTCGTCTGTTGGTCACCGCTTTCACATTCATTGTGTGTGCGCATTGGAGACTAGCATATACTTCCGCCTGAAACACAGAAGCATACTCCCCCAGTGCGTAACTGTGGCCCTCATTCTGAGAGCATATCCCTGCACCGGTACCATTAGCCGTCTTAGATCCGTCCGTGTACCAGACTAAGTCATGCTCTTTGATTCTCAATGCATACCTGGCAGCCTCCTCCCGTCCGTCCGCTATAGACACCGTGAAGGGATTCCCGTACCTATGCCTTACCGGCATGTGGTCGGTCCGCATTTCCAACATCCCTTTCCCACATGCTTAGTTATCGACATATGATTTGTGTTGACCCTTTTCGGAGTCGCTGTGTGTTGCAGCCTGTATACCCCCATCCTTGCCTCCCCCTGTATGACCAGGTGCAGCGGTGACAAGTCCAGGAGTGCCTCCATGACTGCAGTCGGTGTCGACCGCATTGCTCCCGTTATTCCTAGGCAGGCAAGTCTTTGCACCTTGCTCAGTCTCTAAATAGCGTTCCTTTGTTGCGTCTTTGTCCACCATACCAAAGGTTTGTCCAATATCACAAATTTTGCTTGGTAAAATCGAGTTTCACTACTTATTTCTCTATGGCTCTTTCGTTCACTTTCTAAGGCTGAATTGAACTCCTGAATGGCTCTTTTATCTCTAAATTGCAGCCTATACTGCAGGGATTTCCAATCCATTTCGGACAAGAGAGCCCTTTTCCAAAATGAACTGATACTTCAGAGCCCCATCTCTCTCTGTACACGTAACACAACTTATGCAGCATCTTGAAAGTTTCAAATAAGAGCTTGTGTTAATTAATAGGGGTCGATTTTTAGACCTCGTCGACCCCCAAAATCAGTTTTCGTTTATGTCGATCACTGGGAAACCGATATCGACCCCAAGGGGTTGATTTTCACCACATTAGGAATCCCTGTTCTACTGGCTGTGGTGTGGTATCAAAATGGCATTGAGAGCGTCAGATCCAATTTCATTGGATCGCCAGCTAGGCCTGCCTGACACCACCTCGCAATAAGGACCTGGCCGGGTCCAGACCGGCGATCTCCACGACAATGAGGTTATTAAGGAATTTTCAGATCCTTGATGATGCTCAAAATGAAATTTTGCTAGATTTCAAGTCTTCTAAGGTGTGCTTTAAGAATCCGTCGACCAAATTAATGCTCCGTAGATTAAGATCGGACGCAGAAAAATATAATAGACTATAATCTTTAATCTCATAGATAAGAGACTTCACAAGCAAAAAATTGGAGCAATATAAGATTTGGAATCACCCAAAGATGGTCGTATGGAGGTGTTCGTCACTTAGTAAACTTAATGGCCAAGCATTTGGCCTCATTGATTCTCAGTCGCCACCTGTTAGTCCAATAAATATAAGGTGTAGTACAAAGAAATCTATTATTTTTTCCAATAGATGGCTTTAGTTACCTGTATCTCGCGTTGTACAAGTCCGATTGGGTGCCACTAGATGGCGTTAGAAGAGTTACATTTCGTACTAAAAAAACTTTTTTAACAGTTTTGTGATTAGTTGACTCAGTTTTGTTTGAGCACGCGTCAAAGATGGACACCAGCAAAGAGAAAATACGCTATATTTTACAATTTTTCTTTGATAAAGGCGAAAACGCAAGCCAGGCGGCTGAAAATGTGAATAGCGTTTATGGTCCTGATACTGTAACAGTCAATCACGTGCAATTTTGGTTTCGACGATTCCGTTCCGGTCATCTCGATGACAAAGACGCACCATTGACATTGTCGAGTCCGACTATTTCGGTTGCCCAAGAGCTAAAGATTGCACAAAATACCGTTTGGAACCATTTGACTAAAGGTGGATACAAAAAGAACCTCTATGTATGGGTGTCACACGAGTTAACGCAAAAGAACCTCATGGGCAGAATTTCCATCTGCGAATCGCAGCTGAAGCGCAACAAAATCGACCCATTTCTGAAGCGATTGGTGACTGGTGATGAAGATTGGAGATCACTTCAACAATGTCGAGCGAAAACGGTCATGGTCGAAACGGTGGCCAATTATTATTATCTACTATGAGCTGCTCCCCTACGGCAAAACTTTGAACTCGAAATTGTACTGTCAACAATTGGACCGTCTGAAGGAATCAATCGCCCAGAAGTGGCCAGCTTTGGCCAATAGAAGAGGAATTGTGTTCCATCAGGATAATGCCAAGCCACATACATCGATCGTGATTCGCCAGAAGCTCCGGGAGCTTGGTTGGGAGGTTCTTATGCATCCACCTTATAGTCCAGACCTAGCACCAAGTGATCACCATTTGTTCCTATCCATAACGAATAATTTTACTTGTGAAAAATTCGCTCAAGAGAGGTTTGTGAAAATCGACTGTCTCAATTTTTTGCCAATAGAGGCGAGGGCTTCTATGAGAGAGGCATTATGAAATTACTTTCAAAATGGCAGCAAGTTATTGAACAAAACGGCGCATATTTGATCTAAATCGGATTATTCAATCTATTATAATTAAAACCTTCAATTTCGTGCAAAAATTTGAAAATGAATTTGAAATGAATTTCTGAAGGTCGTGCAAGAAAATCAGGAAGGGTGTGGGGCCAGAACGAAACCCTGAGGCACACTCGATACGATTCAATTTTGTGCCCTGTCAGTCTTGCATTTGTAATTCAAAAAAAGATCAGTTTTATTATAACGAGTCAATAGTCACCGTGATTAGGCGGCTACCCAGTGATGTGAGAGATCGCTGTGATCGGAGTTTGAATTCTCCGAGGGGGCGGTGGCATTTTTCTCGGAGAATTGCATTCCAATCGATCTATCTTGCACTGTTCATGACCAAATTATTAACAGCACAGCATTATAAACGACCAAATGATGCTGTAATAGGACTATTGAAGTTATGTACACAGAAAAGAAACAGCACGGCAAGAATTGTAGTCCGACGATTTCTCATTCAAAAAAGGGTGAACGGGTGGTTTTGGACACCCTGTATATGACAGTAAATTAATAAATATTAAAAATTATTAATTTTATCGAACTAAAATTTCGTTTCTAAGTATCTCGAACAAATGCAAATAAATACAAAACATATGACCAGTAAGTCCCATCTGAAAGTAGCAGCTGTTACAGTCGACTCCTAATTCGGCCGGCAAGTATAAATAAAACTAATTGCACACCATTTGAATATGAATACAGATAAAAGTAGTAGACTTAAATATCTAATCAACTGCAAAGTAAGGGTGTTCTTAACTTTCACTGCCATATGGTCCTTATACATGTACACACAAGTGTTGAATAGACTCATTAGCGTCCATATAAATTCTAACTTGTTTTTTGCTTCGTTAAAAGCATATTGAATTGAAATTATCGACTTACACAGCCACTGGTAATTTCTCTTATTTAATTTTCTAAAGTGTACACATTATATTCATGTATAAAATTATACTTTCGATTTCAATTGGATTAAATTAATCTTTTCTTTTCTGTTGCAGGTAATTATCCTATCCAGATCCTTTGAATTTGCAAGCGAGGTAATCATGATTACAACAGGATAAGAGTAAGTTGTGTTTGTTCTAGATATTCATTATTATACTAAAATTACAAAAAAAATCTCCAAGAAATTGAGTGTATTTGCTTAGGTTTGTTGACACACCCTTAGGAAGTAATATTGTCTTTATATTTAGTTATTTGCTGCGAGGTACTTGTTTCGATTTTCGGAATTACTCCGAGTATTATTAAGCTCGAACCCACGCCATGATGTTACCAATCCAATCTCACCATCTCTACTTAGGCCGAAACAATCCCGTTTTCGCCTGGCAACCCACGAACGTAATTAGAATTACGTCCTTATAGAGGAGAAGCTGATGTAGTCGGTGGAGAACACGGTGCCCGGAAAGAATACGGTCAAAACGTATACAATAATGCAATTAAGTCAGATTTCATCTCAGTCTCCCCCTCATTTTCCTAACGAGAGCGTAAGGAAATTTCGGCATCCAACGGATGTTCCTGTTATTTCCGTAGCTCGCGATCGCCGAACGAGCTTTCAAGGAAAAATTTCAATTACTTCTCATTACTGTTTGTGTGTGTGTGCTTGACGGAAACGAAGTTTGTACTTCACTTAGTTTGTAATCGAAATCGTATTATGGATGCGTGCGTGTTGGCGTGTTCATTTGAAGTTTATTTAAAGAAGGAATTCCTTCTGGAAATTTCGCTTTGAAAAATTCAAAAATTGAAGACTTATTTTATTAGAGTGTCTGTTAAAATGACGTCGTTTTGTACCTGTAGCAGTATAACCTCAATCATTAACTGGTGTGGTGGTTCTTTCTATAAATCCAAGCTTTCCAAAGAAGTGTTTCAGTGACAGTCATACGTTTTCAATATTTGGGGTTGCAACTTCGTCTCCTCGATGTACATTAATGGACTGTTGTTTACTTATTGTGGCTCATAGTTTCCTTATGGTTGAAAAAATCCTAAAGGTCTTCGATGGGGCTGTGAGGGGGTGATGCCTCCTGCCTGAGTTAGACCTACTGAGTAAAGACAGGAAGACTGTCAAAATGATGACCGGTCATTGCAGACTGAATAGGCATATGTTTAACATAGGCGTGGCAGAAAATGCTCTCTGCAGATTCTGTCGAGAGAAAGAAGAAACCCCAGTTCATGTTTTGTGCCACTGTGACGGCCTAGCGAGGACAAGGTTTCTAGTAATGGGGGTAGAGAACCCCACAGCCAACAGCTACATAAAAAAGCCGCTCTCAAAAATGATATGTCTGATTAAGTAGGCGAAACTAGAGAGCGTTCTCTAAGGTAATAAAGGGGATCACAATAGACCTGTAAAGGTCGCGGTGAAGCAGGCCGGCATGCCACCCACTCCTAACCTAACCTAACCTGCCTGAGTTCTTAAAATGGCCAGTCTAACAAGACAATGCTGTCGTCTCTAAACCGACGCATCAAATTCGATATGTCTTATTTTAGAATTTGACTCTACTCAAAACAATATCAATAAAACACGAACTGTAATGAATGCATTAGCCCAGTTTCTAGCATGCTGCTTCTTCCATGCTCAACACTGGGCACCACGCAATTGGAATGATGTTTTTCGTCAAGACGCCACCTAAAGTACCTAAAGCCACGAATGTCCCATCAAGTGTCCTAAATTTCTGGAAGAAAGGGAATTGTGCTTATTAAACTACAAAACATTTGACCAATTCTTTTCTATGAAATTTTGGTGTCGAAGAGCGCATGCCAAGCGAAATTTTTTTTTTGTCCTGTTCATTTTCTGAGACCCAACGTTTCTATCTCGCTTTACATCCTTTCAGGCAGCACTCGAGCACTACCAACCTCCTCGATATCTTCCAATATTGACAACAGCGATTGCTGAAGATTTTGCATGATCCTCCAAAGACTACTTGATAAGTTTTCGGTCATGGTATTCTGTAATTATGCGTTTTGTACCTATTATTGAGCTAGAATTGTTCTTAGGAAGCAATTTTTAAAAGCTTGGGTGCCTTTTGTCTTCTACAGTATTATACAAAACACTACACTCCTTCTTAAGCCAGATACAATTCTGGTGGAGACATGGGCTTCGTCTTTAAAGGGTCATTACAAAAACTTGAAGTATATAATCTAATAGAAAGAAATCAATTGAAATGGTTCGGACACGTTAATCGAATGCAACAAACAAGACAAGTGAAACAGATATGGGAGGCAAAAGTACAGAATAAAAGGAGAAGGGGAAAACGAAAGAAGACCTGGAATGATGAGGTGGCCCCAATACTGAAGAAACGAAACAATAATTGGACTGAAGCGATAAGAATGACAAAGAACAGGATAGAATGGGCAAAATTCGTACACTTACCTTAACAATACTGAAAAACAAAACAATTGCTAATTGTAATCAGTACTATTGTACTGATGGCTAATTTGATATCTTACAATTATTTTGAAAAAGCTCACCTTTCATTACAAAAATATAAAATATCTCAGAAATTAACGATTTTACTCATAGGGAGTGGTTAACAAAAATGAAAGTGCATACAGTGTCCTTCCCTTTCTTAACATAAAATACAGAGTGTTCCATTTAAATAAAATGAGAAAATAATGCATTTGCGTTTTTAATCGCCCTGTATACAGTTCTCGCAATATTGGCAAAATATCACTTTTCTATGAAACTGTAACATTATAAAACAGTCATTTCAGTGCAAAAAGAATTTCAAGTTGTTTCATGTGAAATATACAGGACGTTGTGCACGCGCCGATTTTCAGACAAAATTGACCATAACTTCTGAAATACTCGGTATAATTCAATGAAACCTTATATCAAAGAAATGAGGACAACAATTAATCTAAATTTGAAATGATATACAGGGTGTCCAGCCTAAGATGCAACGGTCCATAGCCGACTTATTATTAATTTTTTGAAAAAATGTTTCAACTAAATGTTGCCTCGAATCAAATTCTATACATTTTAAAATTAGTATCAGTAATGGCGGACTTCCGGTTCTACTGTAAGTAGATACTAACTTTATTATTTTAAATGGAACGCCCTATATATTATTGCAGTTTTTGATTTCTTATTAAATTTAAAAGGCACTTTGTTAAACTTACATTCAGTCTAAGTTCGACCGTTTCCGAATTACGTGACGTTTTTCGAAAAAAATTACATCTGCAGCGTCTTCGGTGTTTGGAAATATCTCCGTAACTGCGAAAGTTAGAAACATGCGGTTTTCAGATTTCGCTTAATCATGAAAATCACGTCTTTTATTAGAAAATTGTTGCATTTATGTTACAGGGTGATTAAATAGGGATCTGTAATTTTCCAACATTAAAATCATGAATAACTTAGTAAATATAGTAAATAGTATAGCAATTTTTACATAAATGGATGTAAAATTTGATTTTCTTCCGTTTTTATACGGATATTATTGTGTTTATTTCCAATGGTTTTGGAGATATTTCAGATTTTTCAGTTTTTTACCATCCCCACGTATTGCGAAATGCTGGCATATTCCCCTCGCATTTCACCAGGCTTGGGAAGGCTTTGGCGAAGTCCGCCATTACTGATACTAATTTTAAAATGTGTAGAATTTGATTCGAGGCAACATTTATTTGAAACATTTATTCAAAAAATTAATAATAATTCGGCTATGGACCGTTGCATCTTAGGCTGGACACCCTGTATAGTGTGTCCCATTTAAGAAAATATATGTTTGGTTCACCCTGGCAATATGAAACACTCTGTGTATACGAAAATAATTTTAAAATATGTAGCTTAAGACTGTTTATGATTTTTGTACATAAAGTTTTGTGATATCTTTAATATTAATGGATATATTGAGCTTTGACGCACTAATGCCTCACCCTGTATATATAATTTACAAGAATTTTTGAACGCCTACGTTTGGCGATAGTACCATACGAGCATCTTCAACTGAAGGAGGTTGGTTGCACCAAAATCTCTGTTATAGAACAATTTAAGACAGTATATTGGTCACTGCGTTTAATTATTTGACAGTAAGATGTTGAGGTTATGTTAGGATTAATATTGCGCGACTAGTGGGGATTGGCAGGAAATTCTCTCCATATAAAGAAGTACCTTAAGAAACCATCACTTCACCTTAATTTATATGATTATTATAGATAATAAGCAGGGTAGAAATGAGTTGATGTGAGTGAGACTTTCATTTTTATAACCCCTGTATACAACGAAACGTGTAATATAAACTTGTGTAAACCGGTAGATGCTGGCAGGCAAGGCGTCTGCTGAGCTTTTTGGTTAGTCACGCGTCGACACCCGAAAGATCATTGACTCTATTACACACAATACAAGATGTGCATCGTTACATACAGTTTGTCAAGCGACGTTTAGTATGACTCGCCTGAGCTGTCGTGTTTGTCCTTTTAGACGAGTGTAGGTTGAAACGTAATACCTATAACGTTAGAAAGTCTAGCAAAACCTCCTTTCTAAACAGGATGTCCTGACGACGCGTTAGGTGAATCAGACTATATAATATCATTTCGGGATTTACTCGTTGTAAAATTATTTAATAATTCTAATTAAATACCATCTGAAGAAAATCATATTACGTTTCGAGATATATATATTAAGAAAATTTGCATTTAGCGTTTAATTAACAACGTTTTTTTTTTCTTTTTCCTTTTTTTTTTAATTATCTTCGCGTTGGTATGCTGAGGAGCCCTGGCGACGAAAAAGAAAAAAAAGATAAAAGCTAAAGCAGAAGTCTAGTAGCAGCGCGAATAACACAAGAGATCTTTAATTAAAGGAAGTGCTCCTTTTACTTCTAAGGGTATGTATTTTTCTTTTTCCCCCGCCGTGATATTGTATTAGCAGCCGTTTTTCTCTGGCAGCAGCGTTTTATTAATTTCGTTTTACGATCCATATTTTAGGAATATTTATGGCTTTATTTTTACGAGTTTCTCTATATCCACGGGAAATATTTGACGAATACGATTGGGGGATATAAATTATTAATTCTAATCAATATTCGCGATTATATCATTTCGAGATTATACTAAAACGAAACGAGATGTGATAAAAAAAAATATAACAGGAGGGTGTTATTATTAAGTTGAGATGATTCTTAAGTTAATAATAAGTTAAGTAAACACCAGCATTGGGGCACGATGAAATTAGACGATGGACAAGCGTCACTATTCATGCAAAACCTAACTGTTCTGGTTAGAAACAGCATGGTCATCTTGATGTGGATGCCGAGACACAAGGGTATAGGGGGCAATCAAACTGCAGACCAGCTAGCGAGGAAGGGTTCCCGAATGATATTTACCAGACAGGAGCCAGGTTTAGGTATCACAAAGAGTGCAATTAATGAGTGGATTATCAAACAACACCAACTAAATTAGAACCATGTAGCTGGACAAAGGCACAGCAGAGGGATGATAGAATGACCGTCACAACGATTAACTGCTGACTAACTTGAATTAAACAAGACTCCGCTTAGGGCAGTAACATGTCTATTAATAGGAGATGGCTGTCTAGGATGGATGCTTATGCAGACTCTGTAATGAGGAGGAGGAAACAGTCTCTCATATCATCTTCGAATGCGTAGCACTAAGTCAACGTACGGTTGTTGTGCAAAGCGCATTTGATCTAACATTGGAGAAAGATTTACCAAATAAGACTCTAAACCTGATCGAGGGAACTAACCTATTTGAGTAAAATGGAATTAAGGTAAGAATAACACAATAGGCCCAGTGGGCTGCAGTGTTAGGAATTACTAAAGACTGCCCTGCCTTGATAGTAATCAATCAATCAATCAATGTGATCGATTAAACTCTACGATAGAATTATTCATACTCAAGATGATCCTCTAACATAGTGTTACGTCCGTAACCTGCAACCTCTTCAATGGAAGCCGAAAACCCTATCTGAAATGCGAATATCTCCAGATATAAAGGTGGAACAAGAAAATTCAAGAACCACTCGAAACAAAGGCATAAAGTACCCAAAATCTGTAAAATCCTGATTCCGTTCAATATAAGAAATCCTAAAAAGTGCAAACTTTAAACCAACCACAATTTTGTCAACCTTCAATCATTCATTTAATCCTCCTTTTCTGCCTTACCAGTCATGCAGGTTTTCAAAAATCCGCATAAAACAAGGCCAAAACCAAATGATAACCTTGCACCAAAATCTACCATAATCGATGAAGAAGCTAAATGACGGTTCAATCAAAATAACGTCCATCCATCGTTTGATCACCTAATAAGGTTTCGGAAAACATAGCAGTAGTCTGCAAAAATGAAAAGGGAGGTTGATCTCCCCCTCCTCCTTCCTCCTCCTCTGAAAGCTTGTGGAAACTTCGATAAATTTTGTAGGTAACTTCGAGATCGGATAAAATTTAACCAGTAAGTAGTCAAATGATGGTTTTCAATTTTTTGTGATCAAAGGTCGTAGAACAATCAACCTAACCAGCATTTTCAGCGTTCGACCACCTCTCAAAATTTGGGAAAAGCGCGATGAGCTTTGAAAATAGTGTTTAGGGTCGTGTAAAATTTAACCGGTGAGTGGTCAAACTATGATTTGCGGGTTGCTAGGATTAAGTGGCCTGAAGCAAGAGATTCTGTGACATTTTCTGCGTTTAACCTCATTTCATTAAAGATAATATGTTTTTTTCGTAGACTTGTAATCTGCAAAGTACACTGTCATACCCATATCCGATCTTTTTCCGAAGCTGTCTCTCTCTTGTTAAATATGGAGATAGTTATTTCTAAAATGTACAGGGTGTCCGGGAAAATGTGGGAAACCTCTTGGATGCAGATAGAACATGAACAAATAAGATGACAAATTGCTATAAATTTTTTTCCTGCAGGCCCTTCCCACGGAAATACGCGTCCCTGAAGGGCGCCGCTGGAAATCGGTTTACCTAAATGCTTTTAAAGTACGTTATATAAAAGCAGTGGCGTCTCCAGAGGCACCTTAACGAAATTATTGGAAAACTCATAATAGGGTTTGACATGGGCTCCGTGAAGTCTGATACACTTGCACGACGAATTAAGGACTGTTGTACCCGCAATAATAACCCAGCCGTGTTCCTTATCACATCACAATGAAACGTGATTCTCTGTAGAAGTTCCTCCCTAATATCGACGGGAGTGAAATACACCATTTTCTTGAGATGTCTCCACAGGTAAAAATCCAATGGCGTTAAGCTAGGAGATCGAGCCCTATCCATCGGTTTGGACAGACGTTATTCAGGTGCTCTCGCACACGAACGCTGAAATGAGGTGGTGCCCCATCGTGCTGAAGTGCATGTTTCGGCGGGTTTCAATTAAATCTCGAAAAGCGTTGTGAGGGAACTCCAAATACAGGGTGTTAAAAATTTAGGTATTAAGTTGTAAAGATCCCGCACCTGGTAAGCTACAAAAGCTAAATATTTTAAGAGGTCCTTACTAGTGTCCGTCACATTAAATTTCTATTAAATTACATGAAGTACTTAAAAAAAAAATTCAGGAAAAACCGATTTCCAGCGGCATCCTTCATGGATGTATATCTCTGTAGGAAGGGTCTGTAGGAAAAAAATGTTATAGGAACTTTCCCACCTTTTCCCGGACACCCTGTGTAGACAAGGCAAAGAAAGTGCGTTTAGGTAACAAAAAATGAGACGGCAAGGTTCAATTAAGTAAGCTCCAACCTCACCACCGCCTTCTATGCAATAAAAACATCGCTAGCAGTCGCAGATAATTCCCAAAGTAGAATTCCACGTCTTGTACGAGATTCTATTCTTCTCTATGAAGATAAGAGTATTGTAGCTGGCGAAAACGATATGATTCTGTTGACACTCCGTCCATAATAGATTCATTCCTAGAAACTTTGTTGACTCACATTGGGCAGGGATTTGCCCATCAAGTTCCTGTGAAATGGTAGTTGAATTTCTTTGTCTTGTATAAAACACACGAATCTCAGAACTGGATTGGGTGTCAGGGTTTTGATCTGTTCAGGTGTTAAGGTTGCCTGTTTCAGTTCCCAGAATCGGCACGTGTCTCGATCAACTTTGCCCAACTTTTTAAGATGATATCTTAGAAAGCAGTGGCCAGTCAAAAGGCCCGTACGAGTCATCTCTCTTTCTCTGACTTACTGAGATCAAGTACTCTTATATTACTACTTGGCGAGGAGCTAATAAATTCGTTCGCTTTTGTTTGTTCACATGTTTTCCCTCAGATGTTTCCCAATGTTGAACTGGGCTTTTGGGAACGCCGAAGAACGATTCCGGTACAATGAAATGCATGTCAGCGTCTTGCTTTGCATTCAAGAATCACTTTGATTTTTTTTTATAAAAGTAACATTCAGTCCTGTTATTTCAGCTGCCAACTCTGGATCTTCACAAATTTTTCGGCTCGTATTCCCGTCATTAGTGTTTTCGAATCCAGCTTTAGGAAAATCTACACGGAGACCTAGCTTGCTTTTAAATTCGTCTTGAATTCTCTCTTTGTTTCTTTGTATTAAGAATTTGTCTGCTTCAGATTTGGCGGGCAAATTTTGCACACCAAGTTTGTAAGCAATATGCAGCAAGCTTTCAAATAGCCGAATCCTGGCGTCTAAAATAAACAAACCGAATGTCAATGACTCTGCATTAATCTCACTTGTTTTATTCAAATCGTTGAAATCTTTAGACGTAGCTCCACACATATAACATATTATTGTAGATTTTGTGCCTGTTGCAGCATTGCACACTTTTGCGTCTATCATTGTTAGCACCATTTTGGTTTTTACAATATATGTTCTTCCACCAATTGTTACTGATATATGTTCTAATTTTCTTGCCGCACTTTCTACGTAACTAATTTCTTCGTTTATGTCATCAGACTCCTTTACAAATCGTATACGGATAGGCCTACAGTAACGAGGTGACGATGGAGTTGCGTTCTGCCACAATATTTTATTTTCCGCTCCATACACTATACGCAGAGGTACAAACGAACTTTGAAAAATGTGTGAGTCGCATCCGCTATCATTTTCAAACTTCTGCTTGAACTGAGCCTGTTGTGAGCCATCACATCCCCATTTACAAATCATTTGGAGAGCACATTCATCATCGTTAAGGGTTTCCAAAACTTCTTCTAAATGTAAAAGTAATCGTTCGGTTGTATGCTTCATGACACCTTGCAAATTCACCTCGGCACAGGTTTCCGATATCTTGAAAGATTCGTTGGGAGGATGACATTGTTTTTTATATTGCTGCAAAATTGAGTAGCAGGGAAGATTTCCTGTTGTTTGCCTGATTCTTTCATATTGCGTTCTTGACAAATTTGCATCTACAAACATTGCTAGTGCCGTATCACACTCAATTGACTTCATGTACTCCTTAGCACGATCCTTATTTTCTGAAATCTCTTTCAGTATATTTGACGCACATCTGTTTCCTTCTGCTCTCAATTCCATTTGAGCAGCGTAGACTATTTTATTAGAGCTATCAGACAAACGTATATTCTCAGTCTTGCGTCTTTTGCTTCTCTCACTAACATCTTCAAAAGATTTCGTTGGTCTGCCCGGTCTTGTCCCTAATATAGGTAATTGAAACATTCCACTCAACCACTTTTCATTATTTTTCACAAATAAATCACCTCTGTATTTTGCTGCCACCCAGCGATGTTTCATTTCGGATCTCAATTTTGAAAAATTACGCTTTAGTTCCCTTAAATCAAGTAAACTTCGATGTATTTTAATTGACCGTTAAAATCGAGATCATTTTGTAATCTCATTAGGTCAAATATTTTCCTACGAGTCATCATACTACTTCCAGAAGGTCCTGAAATAATAAAAACACAATTTATCGAAAGTTATAATATTTCCACATTTTCATGTCAGAAATTTAAAATCGCTCTACATTGCGGAGTAGGAATTAGTTGGAACCAATTTTCACATTTTAGTAGAAGTATTATATTTTAAGAATATATAAGAATCATAGCCGGGCAATGCCTGGCACTAAAACAAAAAGACTCCCAAACTATTGTTTTCGCGAAAAGTTACGGAATTGAAATGCCTTCTTAAAAGTGCAAAATTGAAAGAAATGGTGTGGAAAATTATAATAATTTGACTATAAAAAGAAAGTCACTTACCAGCAGTTTCAGAATCCATAACTAAAATTTATACTTTCACAAGAGAACACAAAATAATAATTAATGAAATATAGAGTTTTAAAGCACAAATATCAAGAACACACAACCACTGCGGACAAAGTGAAAACATTGCGGCTGGGTCGCCCCACTACCCTGTTATTCTAGAAACCTTTTCGTTTTTGCCTGAGTGCAATTCTGAAAATTCGATTTTTGTCCAGCTAAATTTAGCAAATACCCCTATGTGCGACGTTTCGTTTTTAAGAAACCATCATCAACTTCTTTATTTTATAAGGACGGAGAAAAAAGGACACCCTGTATCTGTTGGCATTTTTTGTGACGATTTCAACAATGTACACGATATACATATTTTGGAAATTACTTTTTAGCAAAAAGAAGTAAATTTATTTATTTTTAGATTCTTTTGTAGTAGGCCTAGTAATAATAATGCACTTTGTATCTCTTACCGTTCCCGAGATCCCCATGCAGTTCATTCTTATCTTAGAGGCAGTGTATAGATGTTAGTGCCTCTCAGGTACTTATTTAGAAAATTGTTATAGATAAATGAGATATCAGCGCCATCTGTATTAAGCTTCGCTCCCTTTTTTTTCAAACATCCTAGAATCTATTTTTCCTTTTATTACCTTCATTCCTCTCAAACAAATCCTATTTCAAACGACATAATTTTCACAAAATAGTATGACTGGTGGTTACGAAGCTAAACGAGAAAAATAACTTGCATTGAAAGCATTTTCTGCAATAATACTTATTTCCGCTGATCAATACCATCCCAATCAAATACCCGGTGAAAGTTCTATAGACTAACAAGAGTACCATTAGCGGTTTCCACCGAGTATTCGACGATTGAAGTTCACTCCGATCGTTTCCTGCGCGCAACGATTGAAGAATTATACTCGTTAAAAAAGTATTTCGACTGTTAGTTTGCTCGTATTTTCCTTATTCGCGGAAGAATCATCAATTCAGCGAAAACCGGTTACGGCAAGTTTGTTTCATACGGGCGATTTGCATGGTTAATAAGACGTGTTTCGAAATCCGTTTTACGTTTAAACATGTACGGTTAGGATTCGATTAAAACTTATATTTATATTTACCGAAATCAAGTTACCTCGCATATTATAATATAAACTAAAAGACAACATTCTACGTGGCATCGTATAAATAATAACGAAGAATTTATGGAATCGGGAGTCGTGGTTTCCATAAAGGTGCACATCATCCTTAGGTCAGCACAAAATGGAAACGATATCAACAAAACTATCCTATCCGCTTGCCATTTTCCGGAGGACGAAATAACGCCCGGACCTCTTCTCCGTTGGCATTTTAAGGTTAGGACGTGATGTATCGAGGTCGAACACCATCGTATAGGCGATCAATGCTAGGGGAAATTCTTGGCACGAGTCCAGCGAATTGAACGCAGGCGAGTTAACTGAATGATTAGTGGTCGGACTTGGGAACTTGCAAACAATTTTTCCCCCCGCTATAATAATGAACGGAATAGCGTCATTGCACCTTTATTGTCACGTTTCGTATCTCGATCTTGATAAGTTCATTTTATAAATTGTACAGAAATAAATGTGTCCCCGTTAACGGCATCGTAAAAGAGGATTCGAACTCCAGACGTCTGCTAATTAAATGCATCGTTGTATATAGTCTTAAAAGCATCGCAAACGTCTAGGCTAGACATCGATATACAGTTAGACGAGGAAAAAAAATGAAACAAGGAAACATAAAGCATTGTTCTCATATAATGTACCCTGCCGTCTGTCTTTGTAGCTCGCTGAATGACGTCTACAAACGTCAACATGGATTTCCGGTGGTACGTGTGTAATACAACCATTTGCTATCGCAGCTGTAGCGCTGAATGACGTCTACTATAGAGACGAGCTGACGAGCTTATGAACAAGACGACAACATAGTAGTGCGGTGTCTGCGAGGAGAGAAAGCTTATTCACCGTCGAACTTCAATGGTGCTTCCTTTATAATAGCGTTGGAAATAAATGCGTTAATAAGTACAAGTGGGTCTGGCACACGGTACCCCATTATCGTCGAATCAATCTTCATTATGATCAGTCATTTTTGTTCGGGAAAGAAATTTGATTTAGTTTCTTCCCCTGTTTCGCACGCATATTGATCAAAGTACACTAAAAAAATTTAGAACAAAAGTCTCGGTTATTTCCTCCTGTGGACATTCTTGCTTTTGTAATTTTGGATCGAGTTAGACCTTCGTAAAATTGAGTAGTAAAGGGTCGAGTGTGTAGGCGGCTACCCAATGATGTGAGAGATCGCTTCCATAGTTTGAGTGCCAAATTTGTCCATCATTTGAATGACACATTACTCGACAATGTTTAAGCCGACAGTTTTCCATCATTGTACCATTTCCATTTGAGTGGCAGATTTATTTCAAAAAATTTTGTGTCTAAAATGTTTCGGCCTTTGGCATGTTTTTCATAATTTTCATTTGATATATTTCAAATTTGTTGCAACATTTGAGCAGTAAATTTTCCAAAAATCTCCAATCAAAAGTTTCCCGTCATTGTGTGGCATATTTTTTCCAAAACTCTTCTACGTGGCAATTTATTCTACCATATTTCTCAAAAAATTTGTATCATGGGGATCGCAATGTTTTCAAAAATTCTTGAGTCACGGTATGGATGTTTTTTAAATGTTTTTTGAATCGAAGATTGTACCACCATTGGAGTTTTGATACCTAACCCTCACATTTTCTAAAAATCCCCACAGCTTGGCTAGCAAATTTTTGAAAAATATTTTATTTGTGTAGGAATTCTTCCAAAAAGGCGAAGGTATATTTTCTATCTATAAATGACAAAATTCGTCTACCATTATTGGAATGAAAACGTCGTTAGAAAACGTACGTTCAGTCGTAACTTTTCCACCTTGGGATGATATATTTTCTTAAAAAATTCTATCGTTTATGCCGAGTTTGAATTTTTAGATAATTTGTCATCTTTTCAGTAGCAAATTTTGAACACGTTTTGAATCAAAAAATTGTACCATTGAGTCACAAATTTTTCTCTCATTCAAGTTGTAGAGTTTCCACAAATGTTCGAGTTGAAATTTTGAAGAATCTCCGATTCAAACGGTTAAAAACACATCTTAAATCAAAAATGTTTGGGAGAATTTACAAAAAAATGTTGAAAATTTATGGCAGATTGTTCAAAATTGTTAAAAGATGAAAACATTTTCGACTTGACAGTATTTGAAATCTGCCACCTTCTAACATTCTTGAACAATTTGCAACTCAATGAGTGGAAAAAAATCAGCTTACTACTCAAATGATGAATTTGCAGACTAAATGCTGAAAAATGTTGACAAAAATTTTGGTCCCAATTCCTCCCATCATTTAAGCCACTCAAAATAGTGCACACAATTGATGGAAAATTTCGGCATTTTGGAACAATTGAAGGAAAAACTTTTGAGTTAAAAATTTTTAATAAAGCTATGACTCTCAGAATGGAACAAATTTTGCAGAATTAACGTCTCGAATTACAAAAAGATGGAAACATAAAGTCTGCCACTCTAACATTTTTGAACAATATGCGACTCAAGCAGTGAAACGAAATTTAACCTGAAAATTTTTAATCAAAAACTTTGCCGTCATTTCAGTCACACATTCCTTCTACCATTTAAATTATTAATGCTCAAATGATGGAAAATGTTGGAATTTTTTTAAACTGCAGCTCAATTGATAGAAAACCATGTGAGTTAAAAATTTGTAATAGACCTATGATGCAAACAATTTTTGAAGTCTCTCCAATTAAAAAAGCTTTCAACTCTAACATTTGTGAACAGTTTACGACTTAACTTAAAATTTGGAATTGAAATTTTTCCTTCATTTGATACCTAAACCTCAAATTTTTCAAAAATCTTAGGTCACAAGTTTTCCATCTTTGGGTAACATTTTTTTACAAAACTATCATAGCTTGACTGGCAAATTTTTGACAAATTTTTTATTTGTGCAGGAAATCTTCCAAAAATACTCGCGAGGCATATTTTCTATCTGTTAAATGACAAAATTCATCTACCATTATTGGAATCGAAAATGGTACCAGCATTTGATGGCCAATTGTCAAATTTTCCTAAAATTTTGAATCGTAAATTTTTCATCTTGGGGTGACATATTTTTCAACAAATTTCTCATCGTTTATGTGACAAAAATTTTTATACTTTGAGGCGTAGATTTTTCGAAATTTTTAAATCGAAAGTTTTTCCATTATTTTAAAATTTTTCAAAACTTTTGCCGAGGTTTCAGTAGCAAATTTTGAACACGTTTTCAATCAAAAAATTGTACCAGTTTCTCATTCAAGTCGTAGAGTTTCCACAAATTTTCGAGTTGAAATTTTGAAGAATCTACGATTCAAACGTTTAAAAAACATACGTATCTTAAATCCAAAATTTTTCGAAGAATTTACAAAAAAAATTGTCGCAAATTGTTCAAAATTTTTAGTCAAAAATCTGAGCCCCACATTCCTCCCATCATTTAAGTCACTCAAAGCAGTGCACTCAAATGATGGAAAATTTCGACTCAATTGAAGGAAAAACTTCTGAGTTAAAAATGTTTAATTAATCTATGACTCACAGAATGGAACAAATTTTGCAAAATTAACGACTCGAATGACAAAAAGATGGAAACATTTTCGACTTAACAGTTTTTGAAGTCTGCCACCTTAACATTTTTAAACAATATGCAACTCAACCGGTGAAAACAACATTTTTTGAAAAATTTTTACCCAAATGATTTTGCAGATTACTTAAATGCTGAAAAATTTTTTGAAAATTTATCGCGGATTGTTCAAAATTGTTGAGTCACTCAAAGTAGTACGCTCAGATGATAGAAAATTTCGGCATTTTTGATAATTGCGACTCAATTAAAGAAAAACTTTTGAGTTAAAAATTTTTAATAGATCTATGACACACAGAATGGAACAAATTGTACAAAATTAACGACTCGAACAACAAAACGATGCCACCCTAATATTTTTTAATAATTTGCAGCTCAACCGGTGAAAAAACATTTAAGCTGAACATTTTTTGAAAAATTTGCTACTCAAGTGATGAATATGCAGATTAAATGCTGAATTTTTTTTTTGAAAATTTATCGCAGATTGTTCAAAATAGTTGAGTTAGAAACTTTGCCGACATTTGAGTCACCCATTCCTCTTATCATTTAAAGCATTAATACTCGAATAATGGAAAATTTTGGCAGTTTTTAAAACTACGGCTCAATTGATGGCACAACTTGTGGGTTAAAAATTTGTAATAAACCTATGACGCAAAGGATGGAACAAATTTTGAAAAGACTGCAAAGATGGAAACATTCTCGGCTCAACAAGTCTGCCTCCCAATTAGAAAAGGTTTCAATTCTAACATTTTTGAACAATTTATGACTCAACGGAAGATAGAAATATCCACTTTGAAAAATTTTCTACTCAAGTAATGACAAATTTGCAAAGCAAATGCTGAAAAATTTTGAGTTAAAATATTTTGAAAAATTTCCATTTGCATCGCAGATTGTTTAAAATTCTTGATGGCAAGTTTCAGCTCAAACATTTTTGAAAACTACGACTGAATTGATTGAAAATATTTGGACTTTTTAATAATCCTTTGACGCAAAGGGTGGAACAAATTTTACTAAGACTGCAAAGGTTCAACAAGGTTTCAACTAAAATTTTTGAACAATTTGCAACTCAACCGATGACAAAAATCTGAAGCTGAATTTCTTTTGAAAAATGTTATTCTCAGGTGATAAAGAATTTGCAGACCAAAGGCTGAAAATCTTTGACTTAAAATATTTTGGAAATTTACTACTTGAATCGCAAATTGTTTAAAATTTTTTATGGGGAATTTCGGCTCAAACATTTTTGAAAACTACGACTGAATTGATTGGAAAATTTTGGACTTTTTAATAATCCTTTGACGCAAAGGGTGGAACAAATTTTGCAAAGACTGCAAAGGTAACATTTTCGACTCAACAATTTTTGAAGTCTACCACCTAATCTGTCACCTACTCAAGTGATGAAAAATTTGCAGACCAAATGCTGAAAAATTTTGACTTATAATATTTTAAAAATCTTCCATTTGAATTGCAGATTGTTTAAAATGTCACCGCAATTGTTTGTGATTTAAAGTATACAGGGTGTCCAATACATTTTTGTTTTTTTTTTCTAAAGATAAAGGATATATTGAACTTTGCATTTAGATAAAGAATGTAACTTCCAAACACTTCCTTATTGATCTCGTTAATCAGCAATTTCCTAATTTATTTACGACACACAGTGTTTTTTCATTAGCCATAATTAAAAATAAAAATAAGATTCGATCAAGAATTTATATTATCATTATATTATACAGGAATGAGCGAGTAATTCGTATACATTGATAGCTATAGAGACACCAACTCAAATGATATCAGTTTCGAAATAACAATTGTTATTAATCATACAGAGACCTTGATTTTACCCAATACTCATATAAACAATAACGTAATTGAAATGTCTAATACGTGAAGAATGCCCAGTCGCATTTTATCGCATTGTAGACTACAACATTCCATAATATATGACGAATGATAAATAAATTATCCAAACATTTCACTGGATATAATTTCAATAATAAAATTTGCTAAACAAACAGCTGATATGGGAACCTGTAATAAATTAGCTCTAACCTTTCGACTGTTATGGAGAGGCAATTTCGTATTATAGTTGGTGATATTTCCGATATTATGCTCTTGTTTGAATAAATTTAATCATGACCTTTAACTAATTTAATAAAACGTCACGTTATGTAGTTACATTTTTTTTTATTTTCATGGGAATCGTTTTTAATTCCCAAATTTTAATTAATGTCTAATAAACTCCAAAATGTGGAAGCTCCTTTTAATTAATCATAAATACTATAATATCAGTCCAAGGCAACCAAGGGGTCTCCACCATTGAAATAATCCGAGACTCAACTTGTTTTACACAATTTCCACCAGATCAACAACAAAGCCATAACTGAGTGAGAGAGAGAGTGAAAGATTGAGAGGAAGAATTAGGGGACACAGCGTTATATCTAAAATCGTGTATCAGGAAAGGTTAAGCTTTATTGAGTGAAGAAAATGTCTTTTCCCGGGTCAGGCAGAAATCCCTAAATACAAATTATGAATCCGGCCCCCTCGTAGCCGTACCCCGGAGGCGATACTGTTATTTTACATGATTCTGAACGTTAAAGATTGTATCATTTAATCCTTACTTATTTAACGGGTTACATGGAAAATGAGAGGGAGCAAATTAGAAAGTCCGTCGAATGAAAATTGGGTCGGATGATATTAAAGGTCGTTTCTCGTTTTAATGGGTTGTAAAGTTTCGTTTTAGTTTTTTCTCCTTTCTTGTACGTTTCGAACGAGATAAGTCCGCTGAATCGATTCAAATGTCAAAATAATTTCAAGTCGACGAAATCGTTTTCCTGTAAATTCGAATGTTTTCGCGTTAAAGTATGAGATATTGTTACCTCTACTGAGATGCTGTGAAAATAAACGAAGGGATTTACTACACTTTGTAGTTTAAATCGGTAAATAACAAATTTTTAAACGTTGTTTCCTGTTTTGCAACATTTAAATTTTTGTTGAATAATAACGAATTATTTTGAAATGAACGCCTCAAATAAAAACCATGCAACAACAATAGGGGATATGAAAACGTCGAGAAATGCCAGAATATAAAAACAAAAAAATTCTGCCTGCTGTACCGACTTGTGCTGTGTAGTGCATTGCAGTGTGCTACTTCCCACCCTCCCACTAGAGGGCATTGGGTTCGAATTAGTCCATTGTCAGAGGTATTATACAATTAAAGTTGTGATGTGAAGGGCGATGAAATTAGATCTTGCATTCGTAGTTGCGCTGACAAGACCTAGAAGGTCGAAACCATGTGATCCTCTTCTAATGCTTGATCTATTTTCATTCCATTCATTCGCAGGGTGAATTCCAGCAATATACCATGAGCGCCTATTATAGGTTAGCATTGCAGGTTAGGTCGTGTGGTAGCCACTTTGAATGCTGAAAGAGAGAAAATCTCCTAAACTTTTGATCGAATTTAGCACCTTTTCGTCAGGTCTGCAGTCCAAGGCTAAGCAGTTTTCTATGTCCTCCACAACGAATACAAATATTGTTGCTCTTCTAGAGGTTTGGCTTGCTCAACTTCTGACTCCGATAGTGACGACCTGGATGCAAATCAGGGAAACCAAGGTCTTGTCGCAAAAGGGAATGATTCCTTTTTGCGTGGGAATACTGCAAAGCCGGTCCTGATGATGCGGTGGGAAGTTCTTCACCGGATCTCTTGGTGCAGAAGTAGAACGCCAAACACTGCAACCCACTAAACACGAAAAACTTGCGTTGGGGTTTGAACTGCTCAGGTGATAATTCGGTTTTGTCTTTTAATGCTTTGCTTGAACGTGGAAGAGTTGATGAATGCACGTAGCGTTAGTAGTGAACAAGTGTGTGCGCTGGCCTTGGATCAGAGCATTGATCTGGTTTTGAGCTCATAAGAAACAACAGAAGACGTGCACTGATAGCCCATGTATACAACACTCGACACATCACGATCGATGTTCCTAAATGCTGGAATTGCGATTAGGAAAGAGATTTGGTAGTTAGATGTCCTCGACCATTGCAGAATCATTGCTATAGATGTGGACAGTGCAATGGTACTACACGAAATTGCCCTAAGTGCTCTTTAAACGCCAATCAGGTTCGATGAAGAGCTGGTCCTCGTGTACCTTACTGCAAAGTCCGCGAAGTTGGCACCACAAAGTTGTCAAAAATTGATAAAAATGCTAGAATGGATTGACCATTTATTGACTACTATTGAGTATCAGGGATTTCGATTGACCACATTTTGTTTAGGCTACAGTCGCTATACCCATATTTTGGGGTCTAATGGTGAAAATGCTAAAATTAGCCAATATAGACATTTTGTTCATCGGATACGATTGACAATCGTTTGACCATATTTGACCACATTTTCGAAATTAAAAAAAAGTTTTTTTGATTTTTTTTTTACTACAAACACAAACATTTTGTTGCAGTAATAGGATTTGACCATGATTTCCCACCAAATAATTTTTTTGAAAACTTAAAAATATTCGAAAAAAAATGAAAAAGCAAGTTCATATCTCCAATGAAATGACATCAAACCCAGATAATTTTTTACAAATTTTGGGAGGTGGTCAAACGCTGAAAATAATAGAACTTATTGTATAGCGTCTCTACACTACAGAAAATTGAAAATTATCGTTTGACCACCCTCTGGTTAATTTTTATCCGATTTTAAAGTTACATATAACTGTTTCAAAGTTTATCGAATTTTTCACAAATTTTGACAGGTGATCAACCGCTGTCATTTTTAATGTGTCTTTTAGTAAAGAATCTAACATTTGTTTTATCTTTCCAATTTCCCACTACCATTCCATTGCATTCCTTTCCTT
Organism: Holotrichia oblita; assembly: GCA_023690525.1. Lineage (NCBI taxonomy): Eukaryota > Metazoa > Arthropoda > Insecta > Coleoptera > Scarabaeidae > Holotrichia > Holotrichia oblita. Next base: position 144,413,893 of record CM043018.1, on the reverse strand, counting down.
TTATGTCTCCCTTTTTCATTTTTTTGTCGCATAACATGTCTTTTGGAACCCCTTTCAATTTTTTTCTTAGGGTTCCTACAGTGTGAGTTTTTCTTTGTAATAAAATGTTAGATAACTGATGGTTATTATAAAAATTATCGACGACTAAAGTACGCCCTTGATGAAGATAATCTTTCAGTAAATTCAGTACCACAATATTGCTATGTCTTCCTGCTGTCTGTGTGGTATATACTTCTTCCTGAATAGACTTGAGTTTCATATGTGTATCCAGTTTCATCGCAAATTCCGTATTTGGAAGCCTTACCGGGGGAGGGGGAGGGTACCTACTGCAAAAACAGTAAACGTCCTCTAAATGGCACCATTGATTCATTTATTCACACCACCCCTGGAGGCTCCTTTAGATATTTGAATTTTTTTGTTAAAGCTTCTACGAGAGCCTCAAATTTATTCAAGTGATCTTGTTAAGACCCATATAAAGGAAAATAGGGAAACCATTTTCCATCTCGTTAATAGAGAGTCGGTTTGTATCGTTGAGCGTTTTTATTTGTTTCCTGTGCAATCATATTAAGCATGTTGTCATCAACCATTTTCTCAGGTTCCAAACCTTCGGCTACATTAATTTTACTTGCACTGGCAAACATGAATTGTTGTTTGCTGCCTGTGTATCCTGGGTTAGCAAAATATTTGGCTGAAGTGCTTGCCCTGGTAGTTGATCGTCGTCGTCATCCTCAGATTCGATTTCTGATTAACTTGGTTCATACTCGGATTTAGAAGGAGGAAGTGGTTCCTCATAGTCACCTTCTGGATCAAGCTGGCTATTTACTAATGAATGTTCTGGTCCTACAAAATAAAAACAAGTGCTCAATTTTCCTATTTTATCTGCAACACCTCATACCTTCATCATTGTTTAGCTCATTGTACCATTGCATAAGCTTTTCTTCTGTCTTTTCATCCATTTTGGCACAAATAACCTATAAATCCATCTGTCATTTCACAAACAAACAACTCGAGAATACGTGCTGACAAACCTAAAGATCACTTGTGGATCGTATGTATCACCGGTGATTGCACGCCTAAATCGCATATGCAGCTTAGCAGTTGTCCAAAAAAGACAACTGGCGCACTCTCTTCCGCATTTGGAGCACTATCACCTTAGCAGGACGTTTGGAACAGAAAACTTTAAGAAACCAATGAACGTCAAACATTTTTGATGATGAAGACAGAAATTGTTGAAAAAATGGCCATATTTGCAAAAAAAAATTGGTTTTATCAAGACGATGCGCCCTCTCACAGGTCTGTGAAGTTGGCACCTCCACATGTGAAATTTTTGGAAAACAATACGGCATTCGTTTGCCCATGTTTGCCCAGAGAAAAGTTTTTTTTTGCCCACCCTCCAACAATTTTTTATGTGAAAAAAACATTTTTTGGTAAAAAAATCGAAAATCAAAAAATTAACTTTTTTCACGCTAAATCGTTTGCCCATCGTTAGTCCAGGATTGCCCAGCGAAAATTTTCGCTTGCCTACCCACCAAAAACTTTCAATTTGAAAAAAAAATGTTTGGCGGGAAAACCAAAAATTAAAAAATGAACGTTTTTCGCGCTATATCGTTTGCTCATCTCACAAATTTGATTGCCCACCCTTTACTTTCATTGTAAGAATAATTAAAAAATAATAAAATGGAAAAATCCGCATTTGTGTTGTATAGGTGAGTACATGGGACTATTTGTTTATAACAAATGATGATTTTTATCGTTATGATGGTTATTTTGTTTGTCCATCTCTCGAATTCGATTGTCCAACCTCTACTTTCGTTGTAGTAATAATTTAACAATAATAAAATGGAAAAAAACCCCATTCGCGTGCATTTTTGGACCTCTGTAATGAAGACAAGGATGGTGTATTGAGTCGAATTGTTACTGGAGACGAAACTTGGGTTCATCATTATGAACCTGAGTCCAAACAAGACTCCATGCAGTGGCATAAAAAGGGCACAGCACCTCCCAAGAAATTTAAAGTGTCACAATCAGCTGCGAAACTCATGGCAACGGTATTTTGGGACTCGGTAGGAATATTGTTGATTGATTATAAAGATAAAGGTGTTTCTATAATCGGAGAATATTACGCTTCAATATTAGAGCGACTAAAAGAAGCCATTAAAGAGAAAAGTCGGGGAAAATTGACGAAAGGTGTGCTGCTTTTGCACGACAACGCGCCCGTCTACAAGAGCCGCGTTGCGTTAGCTGCCCTGCATAAGGTGGGTTTCGAAATTGTGAATCACCCACCCTACAGCCCAGACCTGGCCCCGACTGATTATTACCTGTTTCCGAAAATGAAAAAAGAGCTGCGGGGTAAAATAATGAGGGTATAAATAAATTAATTGAAAGATGTGAAAAATGTATCCGTCTTGCAGGTGAATATATTGAAAAAGAAAAATAATTTGGGTTTTTTATTTGCACCCCTTATCCCCCATTCCGCGAATATAAAAACGCTCCCTCGTATTCTTACAATGAAAGTAAAGGGTGGGCAATCAATTTTTTTCCGCCAAAAAAATTTTTTTTTTCAAATTAAACGTTTTTGGTGGGTAGACAAGCGAAATTTTTCGCTGGGCAATCCTGGATTAACGATGGGCAAACGATTTAGCGTGAGAAAGGTTGAATTTTTTACCAAAACATTTTTTTCCCGCATAAAAAATTTTTGAAGGGTGGGCAAACGAAATTTTTTCCTGGGCAAACATGGGCTAACGATTGGCAAACGATTTAGCGTGAAAAAAAGTTGATTTTTTGATTTTCGGTTTTTTACCAAAAAATGTTTTTTTCACATAAAAAATTTTTGGAGGGTGGGCAACAAAACAAAAACTTTTCCCTGGGCAAACGATGGGCAAACGAATGCCGTTTTGTTTTCCAAAAATTTCACATGTGGAGGTGCCAACTTCACAGACCTCCCTCTCACACCTCGGCGGTTGCCATGACAAAAGTTCGAAAATTATAGTTTGAACTGTTCAACCACCCTATCATGTCTATCCGCAAGCGAGCTTTTTTTTTTGTTTCAGAATCTAAAAATTGCGCTCACATTGGACAGACATTTTTGTCAAAACCTCGCTAAAATCACAGTAGAATTCAACAAATAACGGATTACTTACGAACTCAAACATGAATCAATCACGGCCTTGGTTCTTCAGATAAAAATTACAAACTGTATTTGTATGTATTTATATCGATACTGACGTTTGAGTCATACAACAAACTTGTATTCCCGCATAATATTACTGCAAATCAATTTTTATCTACATACACATGCATTAATACTAAAGATAATCGGGCTAAATATAATCCACATGTTTACAGAGGAAACCTTATCGTATTCCTCCTACATTAGATATTGTACCTGCGGGCTTAACCATGAATAAATATACTCACGGCAGACATTAATTTTATCAATTAGGAAGAAAGCTGATGCTTCGACGTAGAACTCCTGTTGTCGTAACGTTACATATTAAATTAATTATCAAGTGGTTGGGCGTAAATTTATCATTTTGAAGTATACTGCAGATGTAATTAAATAAGTTTGCACGTTGCGTTCGGTGTTTGAAGAGCAGTAGCAGACTGCTCGAAGCTATTCGGTAACTTCCGAGCGATAAACGTCTCGGAAATGCATCCGCATTAAATTTTGCAAGGAGCCTCGATTAGGTATAAAAGACACCTGTCGTTCTTATATTCCATCAAAACTTTCTAACGTGAGAAGTTCCTAAACGAGATTCTTTCAAAATTTACATTATAAAATAAATTTCCGCAGAGATTTGAATAGTTCCCGCGAAAATGGGATAAGAATGGACTATTTCAAGACTAATACGTACAAGCTGGTACAATAAAATGGAGAGATTTCGTGCGAAGATGGCAGACGAAAGAAAAAAAAATGCATGTAATGGATTTGTTCTTTTCTAGAGACCGGCTGGTTCCATTTTAAGCTAAAAGCGTAAGCGTTCGGAAAGCATGTGACATTTTTCCGGGGAGGGAACTTAACAAGCTGAAGTAAGATCAAGTTACTGTGCACTTAAATAATAAATTTGTCTTTCTTCTTCTGGTTTAATTCAATTGCATGTGAACGAAGCGATGCATATCGATATTGATTTTTATTTTTATACAGCATCATACGACACATTCGTTTAATTAATACAATGGATTATTATGGAACAAACTGGATGAAAAAAAAAAAATAATTGAAGCTTTGATAGTCATAATTAACTGTCAATCTATACTTCATCAAGGCGGGCTAACGTAGCCGCCTACGATGAAACCTTTGATGTTTCCAGTGGAATTAATGGTATTTCTGTGTTTGTTTAGAATGAGATACATTTCGATGCAATCCTTTACTGACAGGTGTTTGGTGCATGACGATAAAACATTCATACATCATCTAGTTTAGTATTGATCCTACGGGGTGATTTATAAAGCTTTAAACGTGGATATTTTTTGATGTCTGCTTTCTAATTCCGTTTTTAAATTTTCAAATAATTACGCGAATTCTCCTGCCGTTTTTGAACTACAAGGTGTTTTGCGATTTTTTGGCAAAACCAATCCAGCCCTATATCTCGTTTTTTCCGATCCAAACACAACTTATATTTCTTTTATTCAAAACACTCTATAGGAGGACTGCAAAACGATTTCAAAAATATATAACACATATAATGTTTTGAGGGAAGGGTAGAGTGGGGGTTGGAAAGAGGAGGGAAGGGTAATTTTTTGTTCTTCTATCTACCACACATTCCTTGGGACCCTGAAAAACTTACCAAAATTAGTCAAACTAGAGCTAACCATGGCATCTAGTAATAAATTAGCAGCAAAATTGAAAATTTCTACACATATACAGGATGTCCAGCCTAAGATGCAACGGTCCATAGCCGACTTATTATTAATTTGCAAAAACAAAGTGCCTTTTATATTTAATAAGGAATCAAAACAAAGTGCAATAATAAGGAATATAGGGTGTTCCATTTAAAATAATAAAGTTAGTATCTACTTACAGTAGAACCGGAAGTCCGCCATTACTGATACTAATTTTAAAATGTGTAGAATTTGATTGGAGACATTTATTTGAAACATTTTTTCAAAAAATTAATTAAATTAGTCGGCTATGGACCGTTGCATCTTAGGCTGGACACCCGGTATGTATATAGCAAAATAAGGGATTATGTCCGAGTTTTAATTTGAATGGTTCAGTTGTTTTCAGTGAATCTTCTTCTTATAGGTTCCAAGTTGGTGCTTGTTCCCAGGGGACAGCTTATGGAACTTCATTCAAACCAGTCATATTCAAAGGGCCAAGTCGTGCTTTATGCATCCTTCAACAATCAATCAAAAGTTTGAACTTTTTTCTTCCTTCATTCCTTCCTCCTCGTGAAATAAACAAAAGTCATTGATGATTAAAAAAAATCATCATTCGTTTAAATTGCTAACTTTGGTAAGTTTTGCCAAAAATAGCAAGTAGATCAGTTTGAGCAGACAAATCTCGGATCAGCTATTATTGCTCAATGCTTGAGGCGTAAGCAAATATAGCTTGCTACTTCTGACATGCAGCAATTTGCTGAATGCAAACGAACGAGTGTTTAAAATACCTCTCAGCAGCTAGACTTCTAACGAACACACGGAAATTGACAACAGTGATATTGAGCACTTCCAGCGACGCAAATGAACAAAGCCTATTATCATGACTGAATTGAATTTAATCACAGCAAAACAACAGGAAAAAAAAACAAAATTATAATTTTTTTGTTTTTGCCCCATCCTCTTGTCAATAAATGTACTTGAGAATATCTTGGCTGATTTGAGTTTAATAAAAAAAATTAAATTTAAACCAAAAAGGGAAGATTAATAATTGACATCCAGGTCTTCTAAATGTCCAGCGTTGGAAGTTTCCCCTTCCAGGCTTCAGCTGGAAAAAAAAAGGCAAGCTCAATTACCTCATTTTCTCCGTCCTATCAAATATTTGAAACTATTCTGCACAATAACTTAATGACCTTAAGCTCTCATCACAATAGATCGAGCAGACTCTCTTAATACTGGGCAGAGCCTAAGTTTCTCCTGGTTATCTCCACCACCAATGCTAAATATACTAAATCTTGTGGAATATTAAAGCAGAACTCTTCTTTGCCCTATATTGAAATATCAAGCCTAAGTAACACATGATTGGACTTGCCATACCCAACCATGATGTCCTAGAATCGTTCCATGAGCTTTTTTCATATTAAGGCCAAGACAGAATCTGAAATCCAATAAAAACTGAGCTACTAAACCGCGTCTTCCTGATCTGTACGCACATTGCTGTACTACAATACTTCTAACCTCTAACTATATACAGGGTGTTTCATAATATATGCGCAGAACTTTAAGATGTGATTGCTTGTTCAAAAATTTGAAAAAAGTTTCTATCAATTTACCCTCTAAAATGCACGATTTTTGAGATACAGGGTGTTGAAGTTTAATTTAAAAAAATTGTTTTTTTGTAACGAAAACAGCTTTTGTAAGCATTTTCTAGTCATAATAAGCTGGGTAAGTTGTGTGCTTTTAAGTCATAATTGGTGAAGATTTTGAAGAGGTCGTGGTTGTTTTTCTCCCTAACTTCTACGCCACTGCAAAAGCTACGGTTTTGAGACGCCCATTTAAACCGCCAATGTTTTCTACACAAAAAAGTGCTGTTGGTCATGAGCTCTAAAGTTGACCGTTTTCGAGAGAAATCAAAGATTTTGGGAATCTCTGATTTGAAGTGTTAGAGGAACTGTAATGGCGAAAAAGACAAAAAAACAATCACCCAACTCTTATGCTTGACCCTAATGAAAGGTTACATTCCAAAAGAATTTGAAATTTTGGATTTTCAGAGCGATTTTGGTCTACCAAGAAGCTTAGCTCGCTGAATGACGTCTACAAACGTCAACATGGATTTCCGGTGGTACGTGTGTAATACAACCACTTGCTATCGCAGCTACTATAGAGACGAGCTGACGAGCTTATGAACAAGACGACAACATAGTAGTGCGGTGTCTGCGAGGAGAGAAAGCTTATTCACCGTCGAACTTCAATGGTGCTTCCTTTATAATAGCGTTGGAAATAAATGCGTTAATAAGTACAAGTGGGTCTGGCACACGGTACCCCATTATCGTCGAATCAATCTTTATTATGATCAGTCATTTTTGTTCGGGAAAGAAATTTGATTTAGTTTCTTCCCCTGTTTCGCACGCATATTGATCAAAGTACACTAAAAAAATTTAGAACAAGAACTCGGTTATTTCCTCCTGTGGACATTCTTGCTTTTGTAATTTTGGATCGAGTTAGACCTTCGTAAAATTGAGTAGTAAAGGGTCGAGTGTGTAGGCGGCTACCCAATGATGTGAGAGATCGCTTCCATAGTTTGAGTGCCAAATTTGTCCATCATTTGAATGACACATTACTCGACAATGTTTAAGCCGACAGTTTTCCATCATTGTACCATTTCCATTTGAGTGGCAGATTTATTTCAAAAAATTTTGTGTCTAAAATGTTTCGGCCTTTGGCATGTTTTTCATAATTTTCATTTGATATATTTCAAATTTGTTGCAACATTTGAGCAGTAAATTTTCAAAAATCTCCAATCAAAAGTTTCCCGTCATTGTGTGGCATATTTTTTCCAAAACTCTTCTACGTGGCAATTTATTCTACCATATTTCTCAAAAAATTTGTATCATGGGGATCGCAATGTTTTCAAAAATTCTTGAGTCACGGTATGGATGTTTTTTAAATGTTTTTTGAATCGAAGATTGTACCACCATTGGAGTTTTGATACCTAACCCTCACATTTTCTAAAAATCCCCACAGCTTGGCTAGCAAATTTTTGAAAAATATTTTATTTGTGTAGGAATTCTTCCAAAAAGGCGAAGGTATATTTTCTATCTATAAATGACAAAATTCGTCTACCATTATTGGAATGAAAACGTCGTTAGAAAACGTACGTTCAGTCGTAACTTTTCCACCTTGGGATGATATATTTTCTTAAAAATTCTATCGTTTATGCCGAGTTTGAATTTTTAGATAATTTGTCATCTTTTCAGTAGCAAATTTTGAACACGTTTTGAATCAAAAATTGTACCATTGAGTCACAAATTTTTCTCTCATTCAAGTTGTAGAGTTTCCACAAATGTTCGAGTTGAAATTTTGAAGAATCTCCGATTCAAACGGTTAAAAACACATCTTAAATCAAAAATTTTGGGAGAATTTACAAAAAAATGTTGAAAATTTATGGCAGATTGTTCAAAATTGTTAAAAGATGGAAACATTTTCGACTTAACAGTATTTGAAATCTGCCACCTTCTAACATTCTTGAACAATTTGCAACTCAATGAGTGGAAAAAAATCAGCTTACTACTCAAATGATGAATTTGCAGACTAAATGCTGAAAAATGTTGACAAAAATTTTGGTCCCAATTCCTCCCATCATTTAAGCCACTCAAAATAGTGCACACAATTGATGGAAAATTTCGGCATTTTGGAACAATTGAAGGAAAAACTTTTTGAGTTAAAAATTTTTAATAAAGCTATGACTCTCAGAATGGAACAAATTTTGCAGAATTAACGTCTCGAATTACAAAAAGATGGAAACATAAAGTCTGCCACTCTAACATTTTTGAACAATATGCGACTCAAGCAGTGAAACGAAATTTAACCTGAAAATTTTTAATCAAAAACTTTGCCGTCATTTCAGTCACACATTCCTTCTACCATTTAAATTATTAATGCTCAAATGATGGAAAATGTTGGAATTTTTTTAAACTGCAGCTCAATTGATAGAAAACCATGTGAGTTAAAAATTTGTAATAGACCTATGATGCAAACAATTTTTGAAGTCTCTCCAATTAAAAAAGCTTTCAACTCTAACATTTGTGAACAGTTTACGACTTAACTTAAAATTTGGAATTGAAATTTTTCCTTCATTTGATACCTAAACCTCAAATTTTTTCAAAAATCTTTGGGTAACATTTTTTTACAAAACTATCCATAGCTTGACTGGCAAATTTTTGACAAATTTTTTATTTGTGTAGGAAATCTTCCAAAAATACTCGCGAGGCATATTTTCTATCTGTTAAATGACAAAATTCATCTACCATTATTGGAATCGAAAATGGTACCAGCATTTGATGGCCAATAATTGTCAAATTTTTTGTAAAATTTTGAATCGTAAATTTTTCATCTTGGGGTGACATATTTTTCAACAAATTTCTCATCGTTTATGTGACAAAAATTTTTATACTTTGAGGCGTAGATTTTTCGAAATTTTTAAATCGAAAGTTTTTCCATTATTTTAAAATTTTTCAAAACTTTTGCCGAAGTTTCAGTAGCAAATTTTGAACACGTTTTCAATCAAAAAATTGTACCAGTTTCTCATTCAAGTCGTAGTTTCCACAAATTTTTGAAATTTTGAAGAATCTACGATTCAAACGTTTAAAAAACATACGTATCTTAAATCCAAAATTTTTCGAAGAATTTACAAAAAAAATTGTCGCAAATTGTTCAAAATTTTTAGTCAAAAATCTGAGCCCCACATTCCTCCCATCATTTAAGTCACTCAAAGCAGTGCACTCAAATGATGGAAAATTTCGACTCAATTGAAGGAAAAACTTCTGAGTTAAAAATGTTTAATTAATCTATGACTCACAGAATGGAACAAATTTTGCAAAATTAACGACTCGAATGACAAAAAGATGGAAACATTTTCGACTTAACAGTTTTTGAAGTCTGCCACCTTAACATTTTTAAACAATATGCAACTCAACCGGTGAAAACAACATTTTTTGAAAAATTTTTACCCAAATGATTTTGCAGATTACTTAAATGCTGAAAAATTTTTTGAAAATTTATCGCGGATTGTTCAAAATTGTTGAGTCACTCAAAGTAGTACGCTCAGATGATAGAAAATTTCGGCATTTTTGATAACTGCGACTCAATTAAAGGAAAAACTTTTGAGTTAAAAATTTTTAATAGATCTATGACTCACAGAATGGAACAAATTGTACAAAATTAACGACTCGAATAACAAAACGATGCCACCCTAATATTTTTTAATAATTTGCAACTCAACCGGTGAAAAAAAAATTTAAGCTGAACATTTTTTGAAAAATTTACTACTCAAGTGATTTGAGATGAATATGCAGATTAAATGCTGAATTTTTTTTTTGAAAATTTATCGCAGATTGTTCAAAATAGTTGAGTTAAAAACTTTGCTGACATTTGAGTCACCCATTCCTCTTATCATTTAAAGCATTAATACTCGAATAATGGAAAATTTTGGCAGTTTTAAAAATTACGGCTCAATTGATGGCACAACTTGTGGGTTAAAAATTTGTAATAAACCTATGACGCAAAGGATGGAACAAATTTTGAAAAGACTGCAAAAATGAAAACATTTTCGGCTCAACAATTTTTGAAATCTGCCACCCAATTAGAAAAGGTTTCAATTCTAACATTTTTTAACAATTTATGACTCAACGGAAGATAGAAATATCCACTTGAAAATTTTTTGAAAAATTTTCTACTCAAGTAATGACAAATTTGGAAAGCAAATGCTGAAAAATTTTTAGTTAAAATATTTTGAAAAATTTCCATTTGAATCGAGATTTTCAGCTCAAACATTTTTGAAAACTAAAATTCTTGGACTTTTTAATAATTCTTTGACGGGAAAATTTCAGCTCAAACATTTTTGAAAACTACAGTTTGTTGATGGAAAAACTATCGGAAAATAAACCTTTGAACAAGCAACTCAACCGATGACAAAAATCTTAAGCAAATTTTTTTGAAAAATGACTGCAAAGAAGCTGACAAAGGTTGAAAATTTTCTACTTAAAAATTTTTGGAAATTTACCATTTGAATCGCAAATTGTTTAAAATTTTTAATGGGGAATTTCGAAACAATTTAAAACTATGACTTCTTGATTGAAAAAATTTGGACTTTTAATAATCCTCAAAGGCTGAAAACAAATTTTGCAAGGACTGCAAAGAAACTGCAAAACTTCAACAAAGTTTCAACTAAAATTTTTGAACAATTTGCGACTAAACCGATGACAAAAAAATTTTTTAAAAAATTTTTACTGGTGATAAAGAATTTCGCAGACTTGAAAATCTTTGATTAAAATATTTTGAAATTTACCATTTGAATTGGTTGTTTAAAATTTTTAATGGACTTTTTAATAATTTTTGACGCAAATTGAAAATGGAATTTTAAAATTTTAATCAAAGCAAACATTGCTGCAAAGGTAACATTTTCGACTCAACAATTTTTGAAGTTTACCACCTAATCTGTCACCTACTCAAGTGATGAAAAATTTGCAGACCAAATGCTGAAAAATTTTGACTTATAATATTTTAAAATCTTCAATCGCAAATTGTTTAAAATGTCACCGCAATTGTTTGTGATTTAAAGTATACAGGGTGTCCAATACATTTTTGTTTTTTTTTCTAAAGATAAAGGATATATTGAACTTTGCATTTAGATAAAGAATGTAACTTCCAAACACTTCCTTATTGATCTCGTTAATCAGCAATTTCCTAATTTATTTACGACACACAGTGTTTTTTCATTAGCCATAATTAAAAATAAAAATAAGATTCGATCAAGAATTTATATTATCATTATATTATACAGGAATGAGCGAGTAATTCGTATACATTGATAGCTATATAGACACCAACTCAAATGATATCAGTTTCGAAATAACAATTGTTATTAATCATACAGAGACCTTGATTTTACCCAATACTCATATAAACAATAACGTAATTGAAATGTCTAATACGTGAAGAATGCCCAGTCGCATTTTATCGCATTGTAGACTACAACATTCCATAATATATGACGAATGATAAATAAATTATCCAAACATTTCACTGGATATAATTTCAATAATAAAATTTGCTAAACAAACAGCTGATATGGGAACCTGTAATAAATTAGCTCTAACCTTTCGACTGTTATGGAGAGGCAATTTCGTATTATAGTTGGTGATATTTCCGATATTATGCTCTTGTTTGAATAAATTTAATCATGACCTTTAACTAATTTAATAAAACGTCACGTTATGTAGTTACATTTTTTTTATTTTCATGGGAATCGTTTTTAATTCCCAAATTTTAATTAATGTCTAATAAACTCCAAAATGTGGAAGCTCCTTTTAATTAATAATAAATTCTATAATATCAGTCCAAGGCAACCAAGGGGTCTCCACCATTGAAATAATCCGAGACTCAACTTGTTTTACACAATTTCCACCAGATCAACAACAAAGCCATAACTGAGTGAGAGAGAGAGTGAAAGATTGAGAGGAAGAATTAGGGGACACAGCGTTATATCTAAAATCGTGTATCAGGAAAGGTTAAGCTTTATTGAGTGAAGAAAATGTCTTTTCCCGGGTCAGGCAGAAATCCCTAAATACAAATTATGAATCCGGCCCCTTCGTAGCCGTACCCCGGAGGCGATACTGTTATTTTACATGATTCTGAACGTTAAAGATTGTATCATTTAATCCTTACTTATTTAACGGGTTACATGGAAAATGAGAGGGAGCAAATTAGAAAGTCCGTCGAATGAAAATTGGGTCGGATGATATTAAAGGTCGTTTCTCGTTTTAATGGGTTGTAAAGTTTCGTTTTAGTTTTTTCTCCTTTCTTGTACGTTTCGAACGAGATAAGTCCGCTGAATCGATTCAAATGTCAAAATAATTTCAAGTCGACGAAATCGTTTTCCTGTAAATTCGAATGTTTTCGCGTTAAAGTATGAGATATTGTTACCTCTATTGAGATGCTGTGAAAATAAACGAAGGGATTTACTACACTTTGTATAAATATACATAAGTTTAAAACGTTGTTTCCTGTTTTGCAACATTTAAATTTTTGTTTGAACACACGAACACACACGTTTTGAAAAATTAACGCCTCAAATAAAAACCACGCAACAACAATAGGGGATATGAAAACGTCGAGAAATGCCAGAATATAAAAACCAAAAAATTCTGCCTGCTGTACCGACTTGTGCTGTGTAGTGCAATGCAGTGTGCTACTTCCCATCCTCCCTATTAGAGGCCATTGGGTTCGAATTAGTCCATTCTCAGAGGTATTATACAGTTAAAGTTGTGATGTGAAGGGCGATGAAATTAGATCTTGCATTCGTAGTTGAGCTGATGAGACCCAGAAGGTCGAAACCACGTGATCCGCTTCTAATGCTTGATCTATTTTCATTCCATTCATTCGCAGGGTGAATTCCAGCAATATACCATGAGCGCCTATTATAGGTTAGCATTGCAGGTTAGGTCGTGTGGTAGCCACTTTGAATGCTGAAAGAGAGAAAATCTCCTAAACTTTTGATCGAATTTAGCACCTTTTCGTCAGATCTGCAGTCCAAGGCTAAGCAGTTTTCTATGTCCTCCACAACGAATACAAATATTGTTGCTCTTCTAGAGGTTTGGCTTGCTCAACTTCTGACTCCGATAGTGACGACCTGGATGCAAATCAGGGAAACCAAGGTCTTGTCGCAAAAGGGAATGATTCCTTTTTGCGTGGGAATACTGCAAAGCCGGTCCTGATGATGCGGTGGGAAGTTCTTCACCGGATCTCTTGGTGCAGAAGTAGAACGCCAAACACTGCAACCCACTAAACACGAAAAACTTGCGTTGGGGTTTGAACTGCTCAGGTGATAATTCGGTTTTGTCTTTTAATGCTTTGCTTGAACGCGTGGAAGAGTTGATGAATGCACGTAGCGTTAGTAGTGAACAAGTGTGTGCGCTGGCCTTGGATCAGAGCATTGATCTGGTTTTGAGCTCATAAGAAACAACAGAAGACGTGCACTGATAGCCCATGTATACAACACTCGACACATCACGATCGATGTTCCTAAATGCTGGAATTGCGATTAGGAAGGAGATTTGGTAGTTAGATGTCCTCGACCATTGCAGAATCATTGCTATAGATGTGGACAGTGCAATGGTACTACACGAAATTGCCCTAAGTGCTCTTTAAACGCCAATCAGGTTCGATGAAGAGCTGGTCCTCGTGTACCTTACTGCAAAGTCCGCGAAGTTGGCACCACAAAGTTGTCAAAAATTGATAAAAATGCTAGAATGGATTGACCATTTATTGACTACTATTGAGTATCAGGGATTTCGATTGACCACATTTTGTTTAGGCTACAGTCGCTATACCCATATTTTGGGGCCTAATGGTGAAAATGCTAAAATTAGCCAATATAGACATTTTGTTCATCGGATACGATTGACAATCGTTTGACCATATTTGACCACATTTTCGAAATTAAAAAAAAGTTTTTTTGATTTTTTTTACTACAAACACAAACATTTTGTTGCAGTAATAGGATTTGACCATGATTTCCCACCAAATAATTTTTTTGAAAACTTAAAAATATTCGAAAAAAAATGAAAAAGCAAGTTCATATCTCCAATGAAATGACATCAAACCCAGATAATTTTTTACAAATTTTGGGAGGTGGTCAAACGCTGAAAATAATAGAACTTATTGTATAGCGTCTCTACACTACAGAAAATTGAAAATTATCGTTTGACCACCCTCTGGTTAATTTTTATCCGATTTTAAAGTTACATATAACTGTTTCAAAGTTTATCGAATTTTTCACAAATTTTGACAGGTGATCAACCGCTGTCATTTTTAATGTGTCTTTTTTAGTAAAGAATCTAACATTTGTTTTATCTTTCCAATTTCCCACTACCATTCCATTGCATTCTTTTCCCTGTATGTCTCCTTTTTTCACTTTTTTGTCGTATAACATGTCTTTTGGAATCCCTTTCAATTTTTTTTCTTAGGGTTCCTACAGTGTGAGTTTTTCTTTGTAATAAAATGTTAGATAACTGAAGGTTATTATAAAAATTATCGACGACTAAAGTACGCCCTTGATGAAGATAATCTTTCAGTAAATTCAGTACCACAATATTGCTATGTCTTCCTGCTGTCTGTGTGGTATATACTTCTTCCTGAATAGACTTGAGTTTCACATGTGTATCCAGTTTCATCGCAAATTCCGTATTTGGAAGCCTTACCGGGGGAGGGGGAGGGTACCTACTGCAAAAACAGTAAACGTCCTCTAAATGGCACCATTGATTCATTTATTCACACCACCTCTGGAGGCTCCTTTAGATCTTTCAATTTTTTTGTTAAAGCTTCTACGAGAGCCTCAAATTTATTCAAGCGATCTTGTTAAGACCCATATAAAGGAAAATAGGGAAAACATTTTCCATCTCGTTAATAGAGAGTCGGTTTGTATCGTTGAGCGTTTTTATTTGTTTCCTGTGCAATCATATTAAGAATGTTGTCATCAACCATTTTCTCAGGTTCCAAACTCTCGGCTACATTAATTTTACTTGCACTGGCAAACATGAATTGTTGTTGAGAAGATCCAGTTACGTCAGTCCAATGATTTGCTGCCTGTGTACCCTGGGTTAGCAAAATATTTGGCTGAAGTGCTTGCCCTGGTAGTTGATCGTCGTCGTCATCCTCAGATTCGATTTCTGATTAACTTGGTTCATATTCGGATTTAGAAGGAGGAAGTGGTTCCTCATAGTCACCTTCTGGATCAAGCTCGCTATTTACTAATGAATGTTCTAGTCCTACAAAATAAAAACAAGTGCTCAATTTTCCTATTTTATCTGCAACACCTCATACCTTCATCATTGTTTAGCTCATTGTACCATTGCATAAGCTTTTCTTCTGTCTTTTTATCCATTTTGGCACAAATAACCCATAAATCCATCTGTCATTTCACAAAGAAACAACTCGAGAATACGTGCTGACAAACCTAAAGATCACTTGTGGATCGTATGTATCACTGGTGATTGCACGCCTAAATCGCATATGCAGCTTAGCAGTTGTCCAAAAAAGACAACTGGCGCACTCTCTTCCGCATTTGGAGCACTATCACCTTAGCAGGACGTTTGGTACAGAACAGAAAACTTTAAGAAAGCAATGAACGTCAAACATTTTTGATGATGAAGACAGAAATTGTTGAAAAAATTGCCATATTTGCAAAAAAAAAAGTTGGTTTTATCAAGACGATGCGCCGTCTCACAGGTCTGTGAAGTTGGCACCTCTACATGTGAAATTTTTGGAAAACAATACGGCATTCGTTTGCCCATGTTTGCCCAGAGAAAAGTTTTTTTTTGCCCACCCTCCAACAATTTTTTATGTGAAAAAAACATTTTTTGGTAAAAAAAACCGAACTTTTTTCACGCTAAATCGTTTACCCATCGTTAGTCCAGGATTGCCCAGCGGCTATTTCGTTTGTCCATCTCTCGAATTCGATTGTCCAACCTCTACTTCCATTGTAATAATTATCAATCAATAATAAAATGGAAAAATCCTCATTTGTGTTGTATAGGTGAGTACATGGGACTATTTGTTTATAACAAATGATGATTTTTATCGTTATGATGGATATTTTGTTTGTCCATCTCTCGAATAATAAAATGGAAAAAACCCCATTCGCGTGCATTTTTGGACCTCTGTAATGAAGACAAGGATGGTGTATTGAGTCGAATTGTTACTGGAGACGGAACTTGGGTTCATCATTATGAACCTGAGTCCAAAAAAGACTCGATGAAGTGGCATAAAAAGGGCACAGCACCTCCCAAGAAATTTAAAGTGTCACAATCAGCTGCGAAACTCATGACAACGGTATTTTGGGACTCGGAAGGAATATTGTTGATTGATTATAAAGATAAAGGTGTTTCTATAACCGGAGAATATTACGCTTCAATATTAGAGCGACTAAAAGAAGCCATTAAAGAGAAAAGACGGGGAAAATAGACGAACGGTGTGCTGCTTTTGCACGACAACGCGCCCGTCCACAAGAGCCGCGTTGCGTTAGCTGCCCTGCATAAGGTGGGCTTCGAAATTGTGAATCACCCACCCTACAGCCCAGACCTGGCCCCGAGTGATTATTACCTGTTTCCGAAAATGGAAAAAGAGCTACGGGGTAAAAAATTTACTGCCGATGATGAAGTCAAGGAGGCAGTTTCGGCGTATTTTGCAGATAAAGATAAATCATTTTTTTATGAGTGTATAAATAAATTAATTGAAAGATGTGAAAAATGTATCCGTCTTGCAGATGAATATATTGAAAAAGAAAAATAATTTGGTTTTTTTATTTCCACCCCTTATCCCCCATTCCGCGAATATAAAAACGCTCCCTCGTATTCTTACAATGAAAGTAAAGGGTGGGCGATCAAATTTGGGAGATGGGCAAACGATATAGCGCGAAAAACTTTCATTTTTTAATTTTTGGTTTTCCCGCCAAAAATTTTTTTTTTCAAATTAAAAGTTTTTGGTGGGTAGGCAAGCGAAAATTTTCACTGGGCAATCCTGGATTAACGATGGGCAAACGATTTAGCGTGAGAAAGGTTGAATTTTTTACCAAAACATTTTTTTCCCGCATAAAAAATTTTTGAAGGGTGGGCAAACGAAATTTTTTCCTGGGCAAACATGGGCTAACGATTGGCAAACGATTTAGCGTGAAAAAAGTTGATTTTTTGATTTTCGGTTTTTTTACCAAAAAATGTTTTTTTCACATAAAAAATTTTTGGAGGGTGGGCAACAAAACAAAAACTTTTCCCTGGGCAAACGATGGGCAAACGAATGCCGTTTTGTTTTCCAAAAATTTCACATGTGGAGGTGCCAACTTCACAGACCTCCCTCTCACACCTCGGCGGTTGCCATGACAAAAGTTCGAAAATTATAGTTTGAACTGTTTAACCACCCTTCTTACTCATCATGTCTATCCGCAAGCGAGCTTTTTTTTTTGTTTCAGAATCTAAAAATTCCGCTCACAGGACAGACATTTTTGTCAAAACCTCGCTAAAATCACAGTAGAATTCAACAAATAACGGATTACTTACGAGCTCAAACATGAATCAATCACGGCCTTGGTTCTTCAGATAAAAATTACAAACTGTATTTGTATGTATTTATATCGATACTGACGTTTGAGTCATACAACAAACTTGTATTCCCGCATAATATTACTGCAAATCAATTTTTATCTACACATGCATTAATACTAAAGATAATCGGGCTAAATATAATCCACATGTTTACAGAGGAAACCTTATCGTATTCCTCCTACATTAGATATTGTACCTGCGGGCTTAACCATGAATAAATATACTCACGGCAGACATTAATTTTATCAATTAGGAAGAAAGCTGATGCTTCGACGTAGAACTCCTGTTGTCGTAACGTTACATATTAAATTAATTATCAAGTGGTTGGGCGTAAATTTATCATTTTGAAGTATACTGCAGATGTAATTAAATAAGTTTGCACGTTGCGTTCGGTGTTTGAAGAGCAGTAGCAGACTGCTCGAAGCTATTCGGTAACTTCCGAGCGATAAACGTCTCGGAAATGCATCCGCATTAAATTTTGCAAGGAGCCTCGATTAGGTATAAAAGACACCTGTCGTTCTTATATTCCATCAAAACTTTCTAACGTGAGAAGTTCCTAAACGAGATTCTTTCAAAATTTACATTATAAAATAAATTTCCGCAGAGATTTGAATAGTTCCCGCGAAAATGGGATAAGAATGGACTATTTCAAGACTAATACGTACAAGCTGGTACATACAATAAAATGGAGAGATTTCGTGCGAAGATGGAAGACGAAAGAAAAAAAAATGCATGTAATGGATTTGTTCTTTTCTAGAGACCGGCTGGTTCCATTTTAAGCTAAAAGCGTAAGCGTTCGGAAAGCATGTGACATTTTTCCGGGGAGGGAACTTAACAAGCTGAAGTAAGATCAAGTTACTGTGCACTTAAATAATAAATTTGTCTTTCTTCTTCTGCTTTAATTCAATTGCATGTAAACGAAGCGATGCATATCGATATTGATTTTTATTTTTATACAGCATCATACGACACATTCGTTTAATTAATACAATGGATTATGATGGAACAAGCTGGATGAAAAAAAAAAAATGAAGCTTTGATAGTCATAATTAACTGTCAATCTATACTTCATCAAGGCGGGCTAACGTAGCCGCCTACGATGAAACCTTTGATGTTTCCAGTGGAATTAATGGTATTTCTGTGTTTGTTTAGAATGAGATACATTTCGATGCAATCCTTTACTGACAGGTGTTTGGTGCATGACGATAAAACATTCATACATCATCTAGTTTAGTATCGATTCTACGGGGTGATTTATAAAGCTTTAAACGTGGATATTTTTTGATGTCTGCTTTCTAATTCCGTTTTTAAATTTTCAAATTTTCAATTCTCCTGCGCGTTTTTTCGAACTACAGGGTGTTTTGCGATTTTTTGGCAAAACCAATCCAGCCCTATATCTCGTTTTCCCGATCCGAACACAACTTATATTTCTTTTATTCAAAACACTCTATAGGAGGACTGCAAAACGATTTCAAAAATATATAACACATATAATGTTTTGAGGGAAGGGTAGAGTGGGGGTTGGAAAGAGGGGGGAAGGGTAATTTTTTGTTCTTCTATCTACCACACATTCCTTGGGACCCTGAAAAACTTACCAAAATTAGTCAAACTAGAGCTAACCATGGCATCTAGTAATAAATTAGCAGCAAAATTGAAAATTTCTACACATATACAGGATGTCCAGCCTAAGATGCAACGGTCCATAGCCGACTTATTATTAATTTGCAATAACAAAGTGCCTTTTATATTTAATAAGGAATCAAAAAGTGCAATAATATATAGGGTGTTCCATTTAAAATAATAAAGTTAGTATCTACTTACAGTAGAACCGGAAGTCCGCCATTACTGATACTAATTTTAAAATGTGTAGAATTTGATTGGAGACATTTATTTGAAACATTTTTTCAAAAAATTAATTAAATTAGTCGGCTATGGACCGTTGCATCTTAGGCTGGACACCCGGTATGTATATAGCAAAATAAGGGATTATGTCCGAGTTTTAATTTGAATGGTTCAGTTGTTTTCAGTGAATCTGCTCCTTATAGGTTCCAAGTTGGTGCTTGTTCCCAGGGGACAGCTTATGGAACTTCATTCAAACCAGTCATATTCAAAGGGCCAAGTCGTGCTTTATGCATCCTTCAACAATCAATCAAAAGTTTGAACTTTTTTCTTCCTTCATTCCTTCCTCCTCGTGAAATAAACAAAAGTCATTGATGATTTAAAAAAATCATCATTCGTTTAAATTGCTAACTTTGGTAAGTTTTGCCAAAAATAGCAAGTAGATCAGTTTGAGCAGACAAATCTCGGATCAGCTATTATTGCTCAATGCTTGAGGCGTAAGCAAATATAGCTTGCTACTTCTGATATACAGCAATTTGCTGAATGCAAAAGAACGAGTGTTTAAAACACCTCTCAGCAGCTAGACTTCTAACGAACACACGGAAATTGACAACAGTGATATTGAGCACTTCCAGCGACGCAAATGAACAAAGCCTATTATCATGACTGAATTGAATTTAATCACAGCAAAACAACAGAAAAAAAAACAAAATTATAATTTTTTTTTTGTTTTCGCCCCATCCTCTAAATAAATGTACTTGAGAATATCTTGGCTGATTTGAGTTTAATAAAAAAAATAAATTTAAACCAAAAAAGGAAGATTAATAATTGACATCCAGGTCTTCTAAATGTCCAGCGTTGGAAGTTTCCCCTTCCAGGCTTCAGCTGGAAAAAAAAGGCAAGCTCAATTACCTCATTTTCTCCGTCCTATCAAATATTTGAAACTATTCTGCACAATAACTTAATGACCTTAAGCTCTCATCACAATAGATCGAGCAGACTCTCTTAATAATACTGGGCAGAGCCTAAGTTTCTCCTGGTTATCTCCACCACCAATGCTAAATATACTAAATTTTATGGAATATTAAAGCAGAACTCTTCTTTGCCCTATATTGAAATATCAAGCCTAAGTAACACATGATTGGACTTGCCATACCCAACCATGATGTCCTAGAATCGTTCCATGAGCTTTTTTCATATTAAGGCCAAGACAGAATCTGAAATCCAATAAAAACTGAGCTACTAAACCGCGTCTTCCTGATCTGTACGCACATTGCTGTACTACAATACTTCTAACCTCTAACTATATACAGGGTGTTTCATAATATATGCGCAGAACTTTAAGATGTGATTGCTTGTTCAAAAATTTGAAAAAAGTTTCTATCAATTTACCCTCTAAAATGCACGATTTTTGAGATACAGGGTGTTGAAGTTTAATTTAAAAAAATTTTTTTGTATCTCCAGAACCATTTATCGTAAAGAAAACAGCTTTTGTAAGCATTTTCTAGTCATAATAAGCTGGGTAAGTTGTGTGCTTTTAAGTCATAATTGGTGAAGATTTTGAAGAGGTCGTGGTTGTTTTTCTCCCTAACTTCTACGCCACTGCAAAAAAAATTCGGTTTTGAGACGCCCATTTAAACCGCCAATGTTTTCTACACAAAAAAGTGCTGTTGGTCATGAGCTCTAAAGTTGACCGTTTTCGAGAGAAATCAAAGATTTTGGGAATCTCTGATTTGAAGTGTTAGAGGAACTGTAATGGCGAAAAAGACAAAAAAATCACCCAACTCTTATGCTTCTGACCCTAATGAAAGGTTACATTCCAAAAGAATTTGAAATTTTGGATTTTCAGAGCGATTTTTGGTCTACCAGAAGCTGTTTGGTTAAGGCTAAAACAGAATCTAAAATGCCATAAAACTGAGCTAATGCCCTTAATTACACCGCCCATTACCTACAAAACCGCGTCTTCCTCATCTGTACTACAACAATACCTCTAACCTCAAAAATCCCTACCTAAAAATAGCGACACCCTAGGAGAAATTTTGAGCAGGTTTAACAACATTGATTGGCGATTTTAAATGTAACCTTTAGATTTTATTTTTTATCGTAACCTTTTTTAAGTCCATCATGACCAAATATTTAGAATCATTGAAATGTCATGTTTTCCAACCACATTAAGTCAAAACAAAGATATAATTATGAAAACATGTTTACACACGATTTACACAGCAAGCGCTCCTTTGATAAAGGCAGGGGCGATGGTCTTCCTGATGATTTGAAGTGTTAGAAGAATTGTAATAGCGGAAAAGACAAAACCACCCAACTCGTATGCTTCTGATCCTAACGAAAGGTTACATTCGAACAGAATTTGAAATTCTGTTCAGAATTTTTGGTCTACCAGAAGCTGGTTTGTCTTCCATGAGCATGATTTGAGGATCGTCAAGAACATTAGACATTGACAAAGGCAATAACAACGTCCAAACCGATGCAGAGAAAGGCTACTAGTATAAAAAGATCGTTCATTCTCTTCTTTCATAGGTTAGAAGATCCGATTTTTGAGCGAGACCTCTTTGGGAATTAATTTTGTTTCCATGACCTGTCAAAGAACATTTATAATTCAACGGAAGACAGAAATCTCAACTTGAAAATTTTTTAAAACATTTTCTACTCAAGTAATGACAAGCTTGCAAACCAAACGCTGAAAATTTTCGAGTTAAAATATTTTGAAAATTTTCCATTTGAATCGCAGATTGTGTAAAATTCTTGATGGAAAATTTCGGCTCAAACATTTTAAAAAACTACGACTTAATTGATGGAAAAACTTTCGACTTTTAAATAAACTTTCGACGCAAAGGATGGAACAAATTTTGCAAAGAAACTGCAAAGCTAACATTTTCGACTCAACAATTTTTGAAGTCTGCCACCCAATTAGAAAAGGTTGCAACTCTAACATTTTTGAACAATTTGCAACTCAACCCATGAAACAAAACTCAAGATGATTTTTTTTTTTTGAAAAATTTACTACTGAGATGATGAAGAATTTGCAGACCAAACGCTGAAAGTTTTTGACTTAAAATATTTTGAAAATTTTCTATTTTAACCGCAGATTGTTTAAAATTTTTGATGGAGAATGTCGGCTTAATTGATGGAAAAACTTTCGACTTTTTCTTTTACGCAAAGAGTGGAACAAATTTTGCAAAGACTGCAAAGGTAACATTTTCGTCGCAACCATTTTTGAAGTCTGCCACCTAGTCAAGTAAAATATTTTGAAGAATTTTCTTAAGATAAACCAAATGCTGAAAAATTTTGACTTAAAATCTAATAAATATACTAAATCTTATGGAATATTGAAGCAGAACTCTTCTTAGCCCCGTATTGAAATACCAATCCTAACTAACACAGGATTGGATTTGTCATATCAAACCATGATGTCCTACCATCGCTCTCACGAGTCTGTTCATATTAAGAGCAAGACAGAACCTAAAATGCCATAAAACTGAGCTGATCAGAAAGACAAAACCAGTTCAGAGATATTTTTGGTCTACCAAAAGCTGGTTTGTCTTCTATGAGCATGATTTGAGGATAGTCAAGAACGTCAGACCATATAACAAAGACAATAACAACGTCCAAACCGGTGCAGAAAAAGGCTATTAGTATAAAAAGAGCATTCATTTTCTTCCTTCATAGATTAGAAGATCCGATTTCTGAGCGAAACTTCTTTGAGAATTAATTTTATTTCCATGACTTCCCAAAGAAAATTTGACAGGCTCCCCAAGGACACTCAAGTGTCTTCATCAATTCATTATATAATTTTATTGTATTTTTCTCAAGAGCGATTCAGGTTTGGATACGAACAACTTGCTCTGGTCATTAAACAAGTTAATTTAATTGATTCGATAGCTGGACCTTCTTAAACCTATCGAAACACAAGATTAAATAAACCATTTCGAAAACTTTAAAACTACTATAGAGAGCAATAATATTAAGGAACAAGGCTTTGTTATTTTCTGATAGATCCTTCACCCACACGTTTTATACGTACAGCTACGAATATCATGGGCAACAGTGTATTCTACGTAACCTTTTGTATTTTTGCAACAATACCAGTTTCAACGGCCACGTCCGTATGTTTATAAGCGTTCATGGAAGGTTATTACGTTCTTGTTTAGTGCTTACCACCCACTAGTAAATACATCGTTCATTTATTATATTTATACAGTTTGCTTTTAAAGTTGTACAACAAAAACAGATCTGGAAAATATTAAAAATTAATAAGAAAATAAGAATGTTGTTTATCGTCTGGGGATCTGGTGCGTTTAAAGATGTATAATTAGTAAAGGATTAAGTTCACCGGGTCAAGATCAAGATACAATTATTATTATTTATCGTGGAAACGAGTAAATAATATGATTAATGATGCGAAATTGGTCGACGCTAACAAGCTATGGGAAGCAGCATCAGATTTCGAAATTCAATTTAATATCGTGAAAAAGAGCTCTCAGGTAATAACGATCCTGTCAGGGGAACGACTGCAGAAACGCGGATGCGTAGGCCCCGATTATATCGTGGAATACTAAAAGTGGAATATTCAATTTTGAATCGTATATATCATATAAAAGAAAAAAAAAAACACATCCGTAATCCGATTTTATGAGGTTAACAACTTGACCCCGGCGCACTCTGCGTATACTGAATCTCGTATAGGAGGTGGCACCTACGCGCAGTTGTGTAGCGGTTAACCGCAACTATGGTGTAATTAGTGCGAAACCGTGCTCTCGCTTGTACACGGTTTCTTATTTATCACGGGCTGAATTCTAATTATATTCTGGTTTAGATACTGTTAGGCGTTACAGGTAGCGTATTTTAGTAATTTTGTCAACGCTGTTGAGTGGGAATTAATGCCTGATGATTTATTTGGAGATATCTTTCCCGTAATGACTGTTGTTAGTTGTGGTTGCTTTTAGAAAGCTTCGTATTCGATTCATAGACTTTATCTGTCGTTATATTTAGAAATTCGACTATTACAACTCTTTTTACATCTATTGTATCACTTATATTAATAGGTATTCCAAATATGTCTGTTATCGCGGTGGTGATCCGAGTTTTTAACCGTAAAGTCAAGCTTCATGGTTCGATTCCTGACCTATTAAGACTATCACTTAACCTTAAGCCTGGTCAATCTAAGACGTTTAAACACAACTCACACACACTAAACTACACCGCAAGAGTTGCATTGATAGCCAGACAAGTAATACAGCTTACGGAGTCACTGCAACTAAGCACCCACCACACATTAAAAAAAAAAAAAAAACATCATCTCACCATTGCTATTTCGACTAACAACTTTCCACCAGGTTGCCAAATTTATGTGAAACAATAGAGACTTTCTATGATGGCCAAATTATCCTTATATCCTACAGGTCGTCTTTCGTTGAGACAGATACTGAGCCATTAAGGAGTGGAATGCAATGCATCAGCCGACTCTTAGCAAGCAATGCCGGCAAATAACCATTGGTCGTGTTCAGTAAGTAGTGAACTGATGCTATGATGCGATGATGAGTTCCCAATGTATCTCCTTACTACCGTTTGGTAGAATGGAAACTAGCTCTGACCAGATTAACCTTTCGCCGTCAAAATGTCGAAAAATGGCAATATAAAAACCAAAGAAATGCCTACACTAGGCGCTCATGGTATATTGTTGGAATTCACCCTGCGGGCGAATACAACCAAAATAGATCAAGCATTAGAAGCGGACCACGTGGTTTCGACCTCCCAGGTCTCATCAGCGCTACTCCGAATGCAAGATCTAATTTTACCACCTTTCCCCTCTCAACTTATGTGTATGATACTCCGAACACTAATGGATTAATTCCAACCTCGCGCCCTCTAGTGAGCAAGCTATTTTCATTGCATTCGCCCGCAGGGTAAATTCCAACAATTACCATGAGCGCCTATTAAAGGCATTTCTTAGGTTTTATTAGAACTGTCAATTATGAATCAAATTTACAGTTTGTAGCACATTTGACAGTTGTCAGGGTTATTTTGACCGTTTAAACCATCAAAATAGCAAGCAAATTAGTAGTCTGACAGTTTGCTAAAAGTCGAAAATTCATGTTACAGCTTGACAGCCGTTAAAAGTGTTTTTGTAGTTAGACAAATATTTTGATAGTTAACACAAAAATGTCAAACAAAATATCATGATGTAAAAGAGGCTTGAGTTATGTAAAGTCTGCTAACTGCAAATAATTTAAATTTCCTAATTCAGTACGTTAATTTTTATGTCAATCAACTGACATGTGTGATTGTGTGTCCAAGTAACACATTGGTAATTTACCGATGTAATAAGTAAGAAATAAATTATATTCCAAATTTATTTACCATTTTCTAATTTCTTTTAATGTCAAGTTAAAAATCAGTGTAACCAACGTCAAAAAAATTAATACTTACCTTATTCTTAAAAAAAATTACAAAATTTACCACCCTCTGGGAGAATCGATATTTGTATACAGCACCAACAAGCACTTCTTGGGTCCTATAAGCAGTTATGCCACATTTCTATCCATTTTCTTTTGAGGGGCACAAAGCCTAGCAACATCTAGTGGTTGTAGTAAATGGATGTTTTTAGGAGGCGCTGGTATGGAAGAAATGTGATCATCTAGATGCTGTTGGTATTACAGTTGATAAGAATTACCATGCCAAGTTGTCGCAAATTTATTTTTGATACAGATTCTCGAATTGTTCGATCTAGGGCAAGACAATAGAAAATAACCATTTCTTAAGTAGCAGCACATCGAACCACCCTCTGGGAGAATATATATAGAGATATATATATATATATAGATATAGCACATATGCCTTATTTTGCTATTGCTCCTACCAAACCTGGTTCTTTGTCACTTATTACTAGAACAATAGTACCGCCACCGTTAGTGTCCAGAACCTGTACATCTGTATTTTGAAAAACAGAATTGTTTGTGTCATTGGGATAAAAATTTGTACAAGTTCCAAGCTCTAGTTTTGATTCTTTCCATAGTCTCGTTAGCTAATTCCGCTTTCTTTCTAATCTTAATGTTTATTCAGTATTTACTTTATTGTTATGCTTATTATAATAGAGGACACAGTTGAAGTCCTTCATCAATTCCATCCAACTTTTTTTTTCAGACACGCATCACTGTGTCTGAAAAAAAAATTGTCAGTTTCGTTATTCTGCAATATGCCGTCGTTAATTTATTTATACCCTCATAAAAAAATGATTTCTCTTTATCTGCAAAATACGCCGAAACTGCCTCCTTGACTTCATCATCGGCAGTAAATTTTTTACCCCGCAGCTCTTTTTTCATTTTCGGAAACAGGTAATAATCACTCGGGGCCAGGTCTGGGCTGTAGGGTGGGTGATTCACAATTTCGAAGCCCACCTTATGCAGGGCAGCTAACGCAACGCGGCTCTTGTGGACGGGCGCGTTGTCGTGCAAAAGCAGCACACCTTTCGTCAATTTTTCCCGTCTTTCCTCTTTAATGGCTTTTTTTAGTCGCTCTAATATTGAAGCGTAATATTCTTCGGTTATAGAAACACCTTTATCTTTATAATCAATCAACAATATTCCTTCCGAGTCCCAAAATACCGTTGCCATGAGTTTTCCAGCTGATTGTGACACTTTAAATTTCTTAGGAGGTGCTGTGCCCTTTTTATGCCACTGCATGGAGTCTTGTTTGGACTCAGGTTCATAAGGATGAACCCAAGTTTCGTCCCCAGTAACAATTCGACTCAATACAACATCCTTGTCTTCATTACAGAGGTCCAAAAATGCACGCGAACACTCTACGCGCTGTTGTTTTTGCGGCGGCGTGAGCATTCTCGGCACCCATCTTGCGCTGACCTTAGACATGCCGAGATGATCGTGTAGGATTTTAAAAATTGTTGTATCGGATACTCCAACCATTTCTGCGAGTTGTTTCTTCTTTAGTCGAGCATCTTCGAGTACAATTTTTTCAACTTTTTGGATAAGTGCTGGCGTGGTCACCTCAATGCTCCTGCCCGGCCTCGGGTCGTCTTCAAGGGGTGCCCTTCCTTGTTTAAATAAACTATGCCACTTGTACACCATGGTTTTTCCTGGACAAGAGTCGCCGTAAACCAATGACATCTCATTCATTATGGTCGCGATTGATTTTCCTTGCCTGGTAAGGAACTTTATAACGGCACGATATTCGATTTTTTCCATATTTCACTTTTCAGTCCTGATTATATTACTCGGCTGACGATAGCTCAAAGACTGTCTAATAGCAATGAAACTTCGTATTTATACTAATTATGAGTCGCTGCACAGGCCACGCCCCCAATGCACCTGATCACCCCCTACAACCCGCTCATTCCGCGAATATAAAAACGCTCCCTCGTAGCACATATTGCTCTGCTCTTAAATGTTTGTCCTTATCGAGAAAACAAAACTATACAGGCTCAAATTACATTATTTGAAGAGAAGAAACGAATTGAAAGGCTTTTCTCTGAAAGGTACCGTGTCACTAAATTTTCCTTTTAAAGATTTAAATCCTCAAAGTAAACGAAATAGCAGTCCTTAGTTTTGAAATAGTGAAAAGACCAGTTTCCGTGACGCTTGTATTTAGGCTCTGATTTGTCTTATTTAAATTCTGCTGTTTCGTCTTCGGACTCCCTGTATTTCGACAATTTTCTTCGATTTTTCCCACTACTGGGTTTACGATAATATTGTTTAACTGTTAGGTAGTACCTTAGCAAGAACTTTTTTAAATTTGATCGTCCAAAAAAGACGATATGTCCAAACATTGTCAGTTCAAACTGTATCTGGAATGGATGATGGATCCAATAACCAAATTACCATTTCTCTAAATAAAGTGAAATTTATTTCTTATTGGCTGAGAGTAAGACAAAATCAGCCCCTACAGCATTTCCGATAAAAATTTTTATCTATTACCATTTATTTGGACTTACGTCATTCGTGACGTGAAATTCGTACCACAATAAATTTAGTGAAATATAAAGTTCTTTAAGGGAAATTTAGTGATTTTTAATTCCTCTAGGGTATTTAATTAGGCATTGGTGCCAGCTTGTTTTCGATTACAGTCAATTATCATTCATATCAGTTTGACATTTTCGTATGCATCGTGTTTTTCTTTGTATTTTTGTTATTTATTTTCATTACTTCATTACATTTTGTCGTGATCCAACGCTGCCAAGTCCCATTTGAAAAGATTTCAGTACCAGCAGAATAATATTCTGCGCCTTATTACCAGCATCCTGGTAATAATTTGCAATTAATCTTTCGAGGAACTCCATTTGCAGAACAACTCCAAGTGACCACTAACGAGAGTCAGAAGTAGAAGAGCTTTTGCGGTGGCGAAGTGAGTCTGTTCCTGACAAGACTAATTTCAAATTGTCATCATTTAAAACGTTATTTTTAACGAGATTTGCTTCCCCTTAGCTGCGCTTAGAGCACTACAGGCCATCAAGCTTTCCAAGCTCTTTTGGCTGTGACAAATCGACGTCAAATTCTCGTAACGTCATTCCCCTCATAAGAATCATTAAAATATGAGGTGATGTTGACGTCAGTCCTCTTTTTTTGTCAACTGAACTGTCATCAGACAATCTAATCACGAGCAGTTTACCATGACTTCGTGGGTGAAATTTTATCGGATTTGGCCCGATGTAAAGCCGATTGATTGTTAGCAATTTTATATTTTTGGTCGTTTGTGTTAAAATATGGATTTAACCTAGCATATAAAGGGGCCATAAATGGATGACACAATCGAACTTCCATATTCACCCCCATCATCGTAACGGGGTTCCCCTCTTTATCGCAGACATCTTCCAAATTGCGGCCGACTGTTGTAAAGAGTAATAAAAATAATCGCATCAGAGTGTAGTTCGAAATAGAGAGGGCGCCAGCAGCGTTCGTATCGCGAGTTATCTAATGACACATAGCTTAGGGTGCATTCTTAATGATCTACGTAGTCATCGTGAAAAATTGCATTCGAGAATAATTGGTAGTAAAGTTGGATGCGTCAGATGAAATATATTATATCGAAGGGTGCTTGTACTTTATTGTTTATAGCGGAATAATAATAATTAGTAATTAATGCGCATCTTGACATATACAAATTACGCTGGCATTTTACCGGAAGTACCGACAACATTTTATTGCCGGTTGTTAATGGGTGAACAGACCTCTGAAGTGCGCTCAACACGGATAAAATAAGAAACGGTATTATTTGAAAGAACGTGAAGATAGATAAGTATCAGCGTACACGTATATCCATATATATAGGTGTACATGACAGGTGGCAATCATTATGAATAGTGGCTTTTCATGTCTGAGCCACATTTCGTGAAAGAATGTCACTGTATGCAGACGCTGCTGTTATGTATATTAAGTTATTCGAAAAAAATTCTAGTGTCGGAATCTATTGAGTAGGAAATGCGATGAAAATTATAAGGCTCAAGCCATCTCGTATAATTTTTATGGAGACTTATGATATACAAGCAATTCCCTGTCGCTTTTTTTATGGAAATTATAGCTCACGTTAATAAAAAGGGGAAAAAAATAAGGTAATCGTGAATCACTACCTGCGCTAACACACATTTCGAAAGCTAGTAGCGTCTCTTTGAGAGGAATAAGCATTCGTATACAATTCAGGAGCACACCTTCCTTCCCCAAAAGCGCTGATTGCGATGAGCATCAACGATAAACACGTAATATTCTCAAATTTAAACGGAGATTAACGTCAACCAAGCAAGTTTCGGTCTCTACAGCAGCACAACCCTATCTCGGCTTTATAATTCATACCCAACCGTTTCGTGTGGTGCAGCATCTCAAGATTCGATCTCTTTGAAGTAAGCGTGTGAACCATGCGAAACTTCGCCGTAGGTATTAAGTTGACGACTTTAATGATTCACGACCGTTTTAATTAGTATGAGGTGCTTTTCCCTCGAAAAAAAAAAAAATATCTCCTCTAGTCTATTTTGTGTTTACTCGCCTGTAAGTATATTTAAGATGAGAGATTTTAATTGTTTTGGAATTAGTCGGTTTTATGAATTTTCAAGTCCGCAATTTACAACAAGCAATTATAGGTCGTTTAACCATTATTCCAAAGTGTAATTTCTCACCGTGAAGAATTTTAAAAAGTCGCCGAGCCGCACATGCCGTAGCTGTAACCGCAAATGAATATGCAAATTAAAAAGAAAAACGTGTCCGTTAATATGTCTACTTCTGACTCCTTTTTTTTGTTGCCGTTAACCGCGGCAATAAACATCCGGTACAGAGGATTTATACAGTCGTAAATCGAGACTGGCTTGCGTGTTCCAGTAAAATAGAATAGCGAGAACGGGGTTACCAGTTACGATCATCCTAACACTTGTAATTTATAATAATGCAACTCTATTTTATTACTGATCATCAGAAATGATTCTTTCTAGAGCACTACCTTCTGGAAAGTCTGAAGTCTTGTTGATATCCCCTTAACACCATGCGTCCTATTGCCTATTGTATTATTTCGTGCCTAGTGAATTTCTTTACACACACAGGATAATCCTTTTAACTAAATTTAGTAGCCTGTGTGGTAGATCTTTTTCAGTCCTTTGGGAGTCCTGTCAGTAGATTTCTTGCTTCTATTAAGAGCCAATTCTGTGTAGGCATTTCCTTAGACAGCCGTGTCCTGTTTACAAACTCATTACTGTTCTAAGCTGTACTTAGTTCTCTCTTTCCTAGTGTACCGATTCCAGACACCTTGACATACCTCGAGGACATGTTGCTTCAAAATAATTTGAGTCAACAATGTGTCCAGAAATATATTCACTTAACTGACATCTGTATGAAACAGAACAATTTTCAATTCAACGGGAGTTTTAATGAACAGCAGGAAGGAACGGCAATGGGTCGCCCCTTTTTGGCTAACCTTTTCATGAACCATAGATTAGAGTTTGACGTGTATAGAAACAAACCAGTTTCAATTCAACGCTTTTAATTCCGTCATGATTTTTCCATCATTGTGTTCAACACAAAATGGCAAGCTTGAATTTTTCAATAGATCCAAAGACTTCTCAACTTTTCCCTTGAACAAGGAAGAAAACGGTCATGAGAAAGAGCTTAAAATTATAAAAAGATGCGGCTAAGTGTAATGATTTCCAGCCTCAGCATGTCTATAAGTTAATTAGGAAGTTTAATTATAAGAAAACTGTGAAAGAATCTACGACTTTTCGAGAGGATGTTAAAGCTTCACCAGTTGTGACCCTCCCTTACGCTCCCTTTATCACTAAAGGTTTGAGTAAAATCTTCAAAGAGCTAGATCTCAGAATAGTTTACAGTTCTGGGACTAGTTTACGAAGTCTCTTCAGTAACCCTATAGATAAAATACAACCTCTAGAAAAGTCAGGTATTTACGAAATCAATTGTAAAGATTGTAATCAAAAATATATTGGGCAAACCAGGAGAGCAGTCTCAACTAGATTCAAAGAGCATATGGCTAATCTTAGATTTAATAGAATTGAGAAATCGAGCGTTGCCCAACACATTTTTGAAACAGATCACAACATCGATCATACGAATGTTAAATTAATTAGACAAATAAACAATTGTAAGTTTCTAAATGTTTTCGAAAGTTTAGAAATATATAAAAATAAGTCATGTGTAATGAACTGTGACAACGGACCTATCCCACATTCGTCATTGTTTTCGTTAATCGGAAATTAATGATGCGTATCGGATTGACCGTGCATAACATTTAGGTTACCTGTTTTTGTAGATTTTATTTTAATTTAGTTTTATTATCGCCTTGATAATGACAGCATTGCTGTTGAAACGCGTCGGTGTTTTAGTTAAAACTTGTTTGGTGTTTAGTGGATTAAAGTGTTTAGTGTTCGAGCTTTTTTACTATTTCATTACTTGTTATGCCCTCATGGTTCAGGACGCAGACTTCTTTCAAAGTGGAGAGGCAATTCCTAAATGACTTGATGATTTTCCTCAAATTAAATCCTACGATTTTGAGTTTCAATTGTTCTACAATATGTCCCAACATTTTTTATTTTTCATCTCAGAAAATTTCAAAGATGATTTACTCTGCTTGTTTTCCAACTCCCAAAACACAAATTACTTTTTATATAACTCGAACGGTTCTCGAGATAAAACTATTAATTTTCTATTAAATTAATGCTCCTCCTTTTTCTACACAGCTTTCAATGCGAGCTCTAAATCCATTGAAACTGCGTCTTATTTCTTAAGATTCTTAAGATTGATAAGGACTGGATTGCACTTTCCTCTTTCCTATTTTTGAACTGTTCTTTATCATTGTCTAGTGGCTCACTGTACACAATTTGTTTTAAGCGACCCCACAAGTAAAAGTTCATTATTGTAAGATCAGGACTTCTCGGTAACCATAAAATGGGACCATCTCTTCCTATCCAGTTATCATGGAACTCTGTATTGAGCCATTGGCGAACAATAACATAATGAGCAGGGCACCCATCGTCCTGGTAAAACATTTCAATTCGGTAGTTTGAAGGCAATTCATCCAGTTCATTAGTTAAAAAAATTTGCTGATTATGATTTAAAATTTGATCAAAAAAATATGGGCCAATAATGGATGGTATGGAACCGAATTCTAAAGTTTGGATTCGTCTCACTCCAGTACCGGCAATTCTGAGAAAACGACTCCATTATTAAAAAGTTTGATTCATCAGAGAACATAATTCGTTTATGAAAATTTGGATCCTCCAAAACTCCATAGCCTAATTCTAAACAAAAATCTATATGTTTGGCTTCAATGTTGTTCTCCTTGAATATTCTTTGTAAATGAGATTTACTTATCCCTCTCTCCTCTCTTGCGAAATGAACGGCGAGAACTGAAGCAGCATCGTCTTCATTGAACAATTTCTTCGACTTCTGTTTTAAGGAATTTGGTCACCATTTTTTGCTCCGGAATTTGAACTTCCGAGTATTTTTGGTTGAATTTTCTAATAACAACTCGATAGCACTTTTCCCCAGTTATGTAACATTGAATTAGAGTTACTTCTAAAAATTACAAAACAAACTTTGCCCAAATTTTGAAGAAAAATTATATTATCTCGAGAACCATTCGCGTGAAATTTTCTGAGAATTCAAAAAAAAAATTTTTTCACGAATGATCAACCCCCACGATCATCAGCAGGTTTGATCTCTTGAATAATCTGAATTTTATGAGTTTTTAGATGAAGATCGTGTAGATAATTTAAGCTGTGTTACCAACGTTGCGTTTTAAAGTTCTGACAGTCTTATTTAATTTATAATTTCAAGCTTAATTTACATTTTTTTTGTAATGGTTACCACGAAACCTCAAGCAAGGTGTTTTGATTTTTGACAAAGTTCGCCGTCTAGAGAATTCACGCCATAATAATTCGTTAGGTATGGAATTTGTTACGTCATAAATACTTACGCTGAAAATAAAATTCTTACATTTGTTATTGGATCATATTGCAGTGTGTCCAAGGTCAAGTGCACCAGGTTGGCAACGCCAGATTTAATTTGGTAAGCCTGTAATATTGCCTGCCTTGACTAGCTAACTTCATTTTTATCATGTCTAGTTGTCAAAAATGGATATTTAATATGTGAAGGTTATGTTAGCATAGTGTGTACTTGCTCTAAATTGTATTTTTCTGCACCCGTCAATGCAAGCAAATATTTTATTTTTTAAAATCTAAGCGTCTCGTCAGGGATTCGAACCTTGAACCTCTCGAACACCTCTAACATCACAAATGTGATAGTATTATAGGTTCATGGTTCGAATCCCTGACAAGACGCTTAGATTTTTTAAAATAAAATATTTGCTTGCATTGACGGATGTAGAAAAATACCGTTTATATGTATACGTCAAGAAACATTTCATTGTTTAAACATAATTACTCTAGATATGGCACATCTCTAAACTTACCTTTTTTTAATGGTCGAACTTCCACGGAGCACCTGCCGGCCTAAACAGTAAAAGTGGAGAAAGATGGTAAAATATGACGCCGCCCAATTTAATGAATTACTCCAAGGGAAGCTATCGCAGTAAATTGGAAATTACAGGTACGAAATGTCCGCGGTTAAGAAGGAACGAAATAAAAAAATAAAAAATCTTCGACGGCTTTGATTTCAAAACAACAAAAATCTATTATAGTGATAACGTAAAACTCGTATAAAAAGAAATGTGGGTGGTAAGTACTAGCTTTAAGCGCAGATAGAAAAATACTGTGCAAAGTTGAGAAGAAGGAAGTAACATTATAATTGACTGGCGCCCGAGCAGGGACAAAAACTAAGCGTCTTACCGAGTGACTGGCGTTCAAGCAGGGACTTTGACCGATTATGTAACCGACTGGTGCCGGAGCAAGGGCTTCAACCGAATGTCTAACCAATGTTCCTTTCAATCATAACAATTTATTAAAAGAACTGACCAAATTCTCCACGATTTGGCATTCAAAACATCAAAAATCTATTCTAATCGTAATATGAAATTAATATAAATGGAATTGTACACGGTAAAGACTAGTTATAGTTAAAATTGATAGAAAGAAACTAATATTGCGATTGACTGGCGCCCGAGCAAGGACTAGCGTAGGAGCAGCATCTAATCAATTTTTACATTTCTAAAATAACTAGACAAGCAGTAGAATATTTTATTTATTATTACAATCAATTATTATTAGATTGGAGAACTTCTTTTTTCCTCGAAATCTCCGGTCGATGTAGCCTTGCTGTAAAAAAAAAAACACACACAATTAGATTAAATTTTATCTAAATTTAGTTTAGTTTTCTATTTACAAAATCTCGTTTGAAACAGTATTAGTGTTCGCCTCTATTAAATATTCATAAAGAAAAAACTATTATGTAAGCCAAACGATTTCTTGGCAACAACTAATATAATGGGTAATAAATTGAACAACTATTCTAGAACAATAACTCACATAAACAGCGCCAAAAATCTTTTTAGGTCACCGTATTTGTTTGCCAGTCCCGTCTTAAGATCGATTTTTTAACGTTGACTCTCATAAAGCCCCAAACGACACAGAATTGGTGAGTACACCACTTGCTGAGATGAAATATGGTTGCACGTGGACGGAATCGAAGACACAATGCGCGTACGCCCAAGGAATATTTTAACACCTATACGCCGTCCTATCGTCGCAAGTTACTTCCGGAACGTTAAAAATAGATTCGGAAAGATTTGCTCTCCTATTTGTACTAATGAAATCGTGTTTTTAGGTTTCAGTTTAAAAGGTAGATTCCACATTTCAATTCAATTTTATTTAAATATTAAATCGCTTTAAATAATTTAAATCTACGAGTACATGCTGGTTCGGTAAAATAAATGAGCTTGTATTTTATTAATATTGAATGTCATTAACACCAAATATGGCAGACTAATCAAAGAGAAATGAATTTTAATGTTCTTGAACTTTTAAAATAACAAGCATATCTGATTCAATGTTACCAAAGAGAGGAAATATAATTTTGTAATTTGTGTGTAATATAAATTCCATACATGGCTTTCTAATATTGAAGATTATTATGTAAAATAGAATATATTGCTGTAATAAAAAGCTTATTGATTGTTATTGTTCTGGTTGTAGGTTCCCAGAGTCGTTTTCGCTTGTCTCACTCCATGTTGATCAAACCAGTGCTTGGTGTTCCTTTTATCAACTTCTCTTTTTAGTTTTTCTAATATTGTACTCTGACTGATCCCGCAAAAAGGTTCAGGGCTCAGGAGAGATGCACTCGCTCTCTTTTTTGCAAGTTTGTTAGCTTCCCCACATGAATGACTTTATTTTCCCTGCCTAGCTCGTTTAGCTTAGACAGGCAGTCCCAAGCCATTTCTGAGCTGATTGTACAGGAACTCTCCTTGATTATCAGTCAAGATGATAATCTCCTGTTTCCGATACTTCCTTTCTAGGTTAAATCGGACGCATCTTTCTAAATACACGCTGTATTTCCGCCTGAAGGATGCTAAGGAACTTCCCTAAACTTTCAGTGTACTTGGTTCAGTGTACTCCGATTCCAGTCCCTCCGGTTGTCCTAGAAACATCTGTATACCATAATATGGCATTCTTGTTCTGTTCCTTTATGGTGTTTTGATTCCAGTCGCTTCTGAAACCTAGCCTTGTGGTGAAGTCTTTTCCGAGGCTGACATCCCATCGCGGGGCATGTCCCACAATGGATCATCTCCTAGTAGGCCTTCTCCCATCAGTCTGTATGTGGTTTGTCTAGCCACACTCTCCACTAAAATGTGAAGAGGTGTGAGATTTAGTACCACTTCTAAAGCGGCCGTTGGGCATGTGCTCATTGCACCAGTAATGCAAACGCATGCCAGCCTTTGTATCTTTGCGAGTTGCATCCTTGTTGTGGTCAGACTGGCACGTTTGCTCCAAGCCACTCCCCCATAGGTGATGATTTGTCTCACTATTGCAGTGTACATCTAGTACAGAATTTTTGGGTTACATCCCCAATTTTTCCCTGCGAAGTTTCTACAAACCATTAGGGCTCTTTTGGCTTTGTTGGTTACTTCTAATTCGTGCTTGTTCCTCATCTAGTGTAAGACCTAGATATTTAGTCTCCGTCTCCCACTCAATGCTCTGCCCATCTAGCTTGATGGTTTTGAGATTGAGTTTCCTTTTCCTTGTGAAGGCCACTAATGTAGTTTTGGTGGGGTTAATATTTAGTCCCACCGATTGACACCATCTTTTTGTAAAAGTAAGTCCTCTTTGGACAATGTCGCAGAGGGTACTTTCAAATCTTCCCCTTGTGATTATGACTATATCATCGGCATACCCCTGGCAGGATATGCAAATGCCAGTCAAACCGCAGAGGAGCTCATCTACCGTTAGGCTCCACATAAGCGGGGATGCAACTCCGCCTTGTGAACAGCCCTTGGTTGTACTGATTGAGATAGTTTCTAAATTTACCTCAGTTTCCGCTATTCTTGTGGGGAGTTTGTTTTTTAGTGACCTATTGACTGCTTCATGTGGAGTGTTGTCAAAAGCACCTTCTATGTCCAGAAAGGCACACAAAATTGTTTCTTTGTTTTCCAGAGCTGTCTGAATCGCTGTTGTCAGCTGCACCAGTGCAGTCTCTGTGGATTTGCCTGTCTGGTACGCATGCTGACTAGAATGCAATGGCATTCGATTCAGGATCTCTCTTCTAATATAGTTATCAACGGCTTTTTCCATAGTTTTTAAAACAAACGATTCCTGCCTACTTTTGGTATGAAGGTGACTTTGGCCCTTCTCCATTTTCCTGGAATATACCCCAGCTCCAGGCTGCTTCGGCATATTCGAACTACATGAGATAGGATGTCCTTTTGTCCCTTTTGTAATAAGGCTGGAAAAATCCCATCTACTTAATTATATTTAAGCTCTAAATCATCATAATAAAATAAAATTAATATAGTTTTTGTGTTCGCTTATTAAAACGTGTCGTTTCGCTATTATATTTTGTGTGCGGGAAGTAAATAAAATGTAACGCAATTTTTACTTCCCGCACTACTGTGGGAAAATCAACTTTCGCTCAGACGTGTCTAAGTTTAGGTTATTTAAACTATATTGGAGGCACTCCTCAAAGATCCTCTAAAAATATTTATTTGTGACGAAACAGCTTTTTTTATCTCCTACAGAAAAACAAATCGTTAAAATGCGATCAAAGAAAGTCTAGACTCGTATAATTGACGGTTCCAAGCTGTGCTGTCTACCACCACCGGTTCAGACGGCGGGTTTTGCTGCAGAAAGATGCACCCGCTATGTATAAACCCACAATCAGTTCTCGCTCAAACTCACTCAGGTAATACGTACTGCATTTGAAGCCTATGTTCCTCTTTTTCGAATTTTGCAAAGGGAATGGAATTAAGGGGCAGTTTTTCCATCTCTAAGGTATCTAATATGATGTATTATACTATTACATATACAGAGTGATTGATTTTTCATTGTGCAATCATTATTTCCATTAGGGACAAAATATAAAAAAAATGAAAACTAATCTTTTACAATTTTGTATGCTTTCTCTAATTTCGTAAAAAATGCCAGACTTTAAAAAGCAAAAGAGGAGCGAAGACAGTTCGGTCTTTTTTTAATTGAACACCCTGTATTTTTTTGGTTATTCAGATAGTGTATTAAACTTTGAATACGACCTCATTTTTATTTTACCTCTTTAGGCAATAAATGGCTTCATTATGGCTTCCTCAACTTTTATGTTGTTCAAATTCGCTTTTCTTACTAGTTCTAATGTTTTAGTAAAATAAAACTTTCAAAAAATTTAAATTGGTTTTTCTACCTAAAAGTTGATTTTTCTCGAAAACGGTCAACTTTAGAGCTCATGACCAACAGTATCATTTTTGTGTAGAAAACATTGGCGGTTCAAATGGGCGTGTCAAAACCGTACTTTTTCCAGTGGCGTAGAAGTTGGAGAGAAAAACAACCACTACCCCTTCAAAATCTTCACCAATTTAAAAAAAAATGTTCTCGCACACAACTTAGTTTATTATAAGTAGAAAATTGTTACATTCTTCGTCGTACTAAAATGAATGCTTCTTCCTACCAATTCCCTTTAAATTGAAAAATCTCCCTCGCACGACTATAGGTAAATACGAGCTAACCAATAAAGCGCTGTTCTCGGTAAAATCCTTCCGAACTCCCCCGTCTTAATTGCGTTTGAGGCTAGAGCCATTAAGGGAGCAAATAACCGAATAATAACGTTAACAAAAAGCATAACTCAAGGAAGCCGCACAACGGTCTACTATCCTTCTCGTAATCCCCGAACTCGCAGTTTTAAATTTATAAGTTCGGTACCGGAGTTCGAGACTAACTTCACAATTTACGACTTATAAATTTCATATTCTATATCTATACAATGAAGAAGTAGATTGCGAATTTTTTTTCCTCTACCCTCCTTCTTCCCCATCTAGAGAAAGTGGTACTACCGTTGTATGGCAAGAACGATGCTGGGGGATTAAGGCGTGAAATATCGTGTGAAGTTAGGAAGGGACGGAGAAAATACCTGTTCATTAAACGGTCTAGTTTATTACTGCTTTTATTAAACTACTGTTGCATATTGGGATTTTGTTGCAGCGGAGGTGGAATCCGTAATTTTTTTTTTGTTAATTTATGACAACAAAGTTAATAAATTAAGTTTTATCAAACCCTATAATAAACACATATTTCCATCTTTGCCACCCCCTCCCTCTCTCCCCGTTCATAATTGTGTCAAAGAGCATTAATATCAAGTTATTACATTATTTAGTCCTACTGGTCCCCTTTCCTGTGAACTATTACGATTTGTCCTCATTTGTAATTGAAAACAACATATTGACGTTTAGCCAAGAACGTCAATTTGACGTCTCTCGCAACACATCCCTTTTTAAACCTCAATTTAAGAGAGCTGTCAAATTTTTTTTTTTACAGCGTCAATAGTTGTAACTGTCAACATATTTATGACAGCTGTCAAATTATAAAAGCCGTAGTTCTTTTTAATATTACACTTTTACATTTAATGACATTAAATTGATGTTTTTTAAGAAGCAAAAATTACATGATTTCAAATTTCGCGCCTAGTTCTTACGTTTCTGAAATTCAATTTGCTGAGGTCAAAGTTATTTCGTTTTTTTGATAAAATTATCTAGTGCATCCACCAGATCTAAAATGTTTGACATTTTCGGTTGAAGAGGAAGACAAGTTTAGTAATTTTCAGGGATTTTGTGTATGTTCCTACAACTGTCATTTACCACTAATAAAATTTGCAGTGTAATCATAGGGAAAAATATAATAAGTGTTTTTTTTTCTTGTTTATCGATCTATGAAATTTAGTACCATTTGATTGTAAAAATATATTTGTTTAATTTTTTCCCTACACAGACTTTTTTGTATTAAATCCATGAGGGGGTGGCTTATGGATTTAATTAAAAAAATGCCGAAACACGTGTTTCATTTTGGTATTTTTTAATTTAATTGTTTCTTCGCTCTGTTTTCGGACGTGGAGGAGAGGAATTCTTCCAGACATTATTCCAAAATTTTGACACCAAAACTGGAATAGTTATTCTACCACCACCCTCCTCCCCCTCCCCGCTAAGAAATCTTAAATTGTACTAATTAATGGGTAGTTCACCATAAAACATTGATACTGTCCCATTTTCTTCAAAATTGAACTTTTGGGATGCTCCAGCTTGTTCTAACATTGTTCTATATTTTTCTAAAGTTTTACAAAACAAAATTAAGACCTAGTATCAAAAAACAAAATTGGAGCCACACATATTTTACTTACATTAGCGAAAACGTTTCTCAAATTTCCAAAAGGGAGAGTAGGGCGAAATCAAAACTTGAATACTTCCAAAGATATAACGAAAGAATGTTTTTCTTCAAGTTTTTTTTTCTAGAGTTCTGTTAAGATTAAAAAATTGATCAAAAAAGCGGTAAATCCCGAATTTTGATCAGATTCCAACTTGTTATACTACATTTTTCTAAAGTTTTGCAACACAATATTAAAAACAAGTCGAAAAAAACCTGAAACACCCACTTTTGAGTCTCTCCCTTTCCACCAGATTAATAGTTTCGAATTTTGAAGAGGGGGAGTGGATCCTTTTCAAAATTCTGAACTCAAAATTTGATTAGCGTTTTCCTAGCTGTTCCAAAATTACAAGGTCACAACTTGAATTGTCGAAAAGATGTGATGAAAAATCTTTAGATTAGCAGGAGGTGGGTAAATTTTAAAACTTGCTTCAGGCTGTACTAGTTCTTCCAGAATTTCGAAATAAAATATTCGAGCCCTCCTTCACTTCTTGGAATTGGAATTTTAAAGGTTTTTTTTTAAACTTTCATCGAAATATCTGGCAAAAACATCTCCAATATAAAGAAGATTAATTGGGCGGCGTAACTTTGAAGTATTTAGACAAAATCTAGAGCAACTCATCCAATATTTTTGCAATTGTTTTGTCTTCAAAACAAAAAAGGAGCAATTTGATTTACAATTTTAGTTCAATAGAATTTACAAAATTATAATGTTCTCTATAGGTATATATTTTTCTCCCCTAAACAGATGCTGCAAATTAATTCAATGCCTAAACAGCTTAGCGTTTGTTTTATTCCCGTAATGGGTAATAATTTTCTTTAGCCGAGGTATCTCTTCAAATATATATATTCCACCGCGTTATCTAACCAACGAATATTTATTACCCACAATATACATCTAGGCACAATCTGCCGCTGACACAATCTCTTAGTAATCTTGTCGCGTCCTAATTACTTTTCGCCCGATCTGATTTTGTTTCACTTGTTAGTATTCATAGAATGTATACACGAAGCTTTTAGCCCTAAGGGATTTTAGCCTGCCTTCCGCGAAGGAGGTTAATACCGGACGAATAACGCTAACACTGTTATAAAGTTTTATCGGAAATACAACAGAAAAAAATTAAAGAAAACTGCGGTAATTAATTGAGTTGATAAAATGGAAATTATGAATTAACTAAAACTAAGCAAAAAAAAAGGAGAAAAGCGAACGTAATTTATTTAGTTTTGTTTTTAAAACGACCTCATATTTATACCTTCTTTTTATATATATCGAGACCGAACCGTTTATCTAATCCCTGCTTTCGTAAATTCTGCACCGACGACGTGAGTAGCCGAAACGTTGAAGGATCGTGTAATAATAAGTACGGATACGGTGGTGGACTAGGCCCTACTAGACCGTGGGTCGCTTACAAATTACCTCTTGTCCCTACGATGTACTGCCTTGCTTCTTTTCTGACCCACAGCTGTGTGTCCTTCCTCGTTTTTATTCATGCAGAAAAGATTTAGATTGAGGTGGTGCCCAGCCCACGGTCGAAAAACGTAAATCAGTCAATAGGAAAGATAAATAGTAGATACGGTTGGATGTAGGAGGGTTCAGTGATTTTTTTTTTTTTTGGAATTTTTCTTTGCGACTTAAGGTTCTTACTAAGGAAAGAATGCTGTTTCAAGGCTAATAAATTCTTATAAAAAATGTTGGAATAGGAATTTCTAGGAAGTTACACGTGGATAGGTAAATATATGAACCTGTA
This sequence comes from Holotrichia oblita, assembly GCA_023690525.1. NCBI lineage: Eukaryota > Metazoa > Arthropoda > Insecta > Coleoptera > Scarabaeidae > Holotrichia > Holotrichia oblita. Next base: position 144,371,033 of record CM043018.1, on the reverse strand, counting down.
CATACTTGTATATCGACTATTAATGCTATGAATCATCTCTATTATACATTGAGCTAAAACTTGTTAAAAAATGACGTATGATCAACGTGCAGGTTGCCTCCAATGAAATTATTCAATAGTGGAATCAATCAAGGAAGTAATCCACTATAGTCTATTTTTAAAGTCGAGAGACGAATTTCTGAACATACCCCAGACCCAAATCACATGCACGAAAAACCTTGAAAATAAATTTGAATTCAAAGTCGTCATTTCAAATCAAGAAATCCATACTAGCGCCTAACGAGAGCTCAAAATACTCTCTCTCTCTCTAAATAGATACCAAGTTCACCCACAGAGAAACCGTCAATCACAACATTAAGAGAACCTTAATCACTCTAGGATGATTCTACATGATTCTAATCGACAAAAACACCAGCTTAGATCTGAAGCTAACAATCTAGGAGTGCATCTTAAGACCTATCGTCACGCAGAAAGTGCCTAGGTGGCTAACTGCACCAAAAACTCACTTAAGTAAAGCTCCAAAACGAGCAAAACAAAACTTGTATTATTGGCGGGTCGTTTAGGTTTCACGTACCTCTCCTCACTGCGATCTATTAATCTATTGTGATTACTACATCCCATCAGTACTCTTTTATTCCAGTGTTCTTGACGAATCCCAGGACTAGTTTGGGTGCCAAGGCTTGTTGAGGTTAATAAATTTCTTCGCTTGCGTTTTGGGAACTCCAAAGAAGGGTTTCAGTCCAATGAAATGCATGTCAGTGCCCAACTTTGCAAGTTCATCCGCCATATCATTTCTTTTAGTATTGGCTTGCCATAGTACCTACATCAGAGATATCCTGTTTCTTGTGACTAAATGCGTCACATTCAACCGAAATTCCCAGACAAATTTAGACTCGAAGCTGTGAGAGGCTAGAACTTTTAAAGCTGCCTGAAGAATTGTTGGGGACGACGACCCTAGGGCTCTAAAGCGTTTGGTCTTAGGTCAATGAACGTCCCCCCTACCCCCTTATTTGTCTTGGATCCGCCTGTGTACCAGACAATATTCGAATTTAGGTCTACTAGAGCTCCATTCCTTGTGGCTCGAAAGCACTACCCTGAATGGTCGCTCATGGTGTAGTTGGACACTCGTGATGTCAGTTGGCTTGTTTAGGGCTTGTGGAAATATTGGTCGTTACATTAACGACCTTGAAGAAGTCATATCTTGGTTATGATACTGAATGCTGTGCCAAATTTCCGCTAACAAACAGGTATTTGAGATTCCCAGCCACTGCTGGCAAAGTCTTACCTGATGGACTCAACTATTCACCCGCCTGACACCCTCTTCCTTTAACTTCATACACTCCCCGCTGCCAGAGGGTCACTCATACTCGTATTCACGTCACTGTTCATAGTTCCTTCCTGTGTGGTGTGAAGTGTTGCCTACACTGTTTTGCCAACTTAGCGTGTAAGAGAAGTCACTGACTCGTGATGTTCCGCTTTTTGGCCGGTACTTAAAAAAAAACTGGTCATAAGTGGCAAGTGTTGTTTATTTTGAACCTCGCTCCCCAGATAACGATGGAAGATCAGGCGAATATGTTAGTGGAAAATCCGTGTCATTAGGAGTTAAAGTTTGTGATGATGTCATTAGACGTCAAAACTACTGGAGTAAATCGAATTTTTTTTTTAACATAGAATGTGAAAATTTCTTTATCTGTACTGTACATTCTTTTAAGAAATAAAAAAATATCGTTCAACAATACATCCAACTTTTATTAAGTACAAAACGTTCGCAAGTCAACACCAGATACATCCACGAAATAAATTTAAACATTGCAACATTCCTAGGTCAATATTTGCTCGCACCAGTCGCAACGCATAAACAAAAGCGCCCCATTCTTTCGGTATTACGAAAATAAAAGGCGGACGAATAACAAGTAAGCGTCGGATATAAAGCCCCGGGTACAATGAACACCGTAGAATCCTAAAACGAAAAAGGTTTATCGAAATGGAGAGCATGCCAACACAATAAGAAATGTGCGAAATATAGGACCCCCAACCGTTTACCGGAACGGGCACGAGCTGCCTGTGACACGAATGACATATACTGGATACCACCGCATACATACATACACATACATACACAAAAAGTTTCAATGAACCCAGAAAACACTATGAGACTTGAATTTAAATTAGCATTCTATTCATTACAGGACGTAACTTGACTCTATTGATACCGTTCGAGCTCACGAATTCGGTACTGCAGAACACACATTTCCAATAGGGAGATATCGTTTACACGGAAATGTGAAATGAATGCTGTATTGGACGTGTATTACACAACTGCATTACTAACTATGTATGTATTCGAAATCTACATGTCTTTTATTAACGTGAGCATCCAACTTAACAAACAGAATATCTTCTTTTAATGTAATTTAACAAAACTCGCACTCCTCTCGCGGTGTATTACGATGGTTGAAATATAAGTTTAGTTATTTACCATCAAAACTACATGTAGGATCTTATGAAAGACAGAAATTACAGGGTTTGTCCGGAAAGTAATAGGACTGATTTTATTCCGCCGCGACTGTACTTCGGAGCGTGCGCGCACCGACTGGAATCGGTAGAGGGCGTTCCTAGCTAACGAACGAGCGGCTGCTCAGGTGTCTCCTATCACCTGGAGATTCAGGACAGGCTTTTTCGCGCGACGTGTTTCTGTGAGTGATGCAAGCCGAAAATGCAGCGTTCGTTAGAGCAGAGGTACGCGATTAAATTCTGTGTGAAACTCGGCAAATCTGCGACAGAGACGTTCGATATGATCAAGCAGGCTTACCCAGATGATGTTTTAGTGGTGTGTTTCGGTAGCACAAGGCCTTTTCGGAGGGCCGGGAAGAGGTCGCCGATGAAGACCGTGCTGGAAGACCTTCGACTTCGACAAACACCGACAATGTGACTCGTGTGCGCAACTCGACCGAACTCAGACCGTCGACTAAGTATTCGTTTAATTGCCCAGATGTTAAATTTATCAAAATCTGTGGTTCATGACATTATGACGGAGCATTTGAACATGCGCAAGGTGTGCGCGAAGATGATCCCAAAAGTGCTCACTGACGGCCAGAAATTGCGGCGAGTGGAAGTGTGCAAAGAAAATTTGAACATGTGTGAAAGTGACCCTCAATTTTTGAATAACGTAATCACAGGTGACGTCATGAGTCATGGATCTTTGAGTATGATCCCGAGACAAAGAGGCAATCTTCCAAGTGGCACGCGCCGGCGTCTCCTCGCCCAAAAAATGGAAGAATGAGCAAATCCAAAGTGAAAACGATGCTCATTGTCTTTTTTGACATCAAAGGCATCGTCCACTATGAATTTGTTCCTCCTGGACAAACCGTGAACGCCAAGTTTTACGTGGAAGTGCTCAAGAGACTCAAACGAAGGGTCAATCGGGTCCGACAAAACATCGCAGCCGTCTGAAGTTGCACCACGACAACGCCCCGGCTCATACCGCCTTTCTTGTGAACAGCTACCTGACAATGGCCGGCATCCCAACGCTTCCCCAGCAGCCCTACAGCCCAGATGTGCCCCCCCCCCGGACTTCTTTTTGTTTCCTCGCCTGAAAAAATCGATGAAGGGCAAGCATTTTGAGACGACAGAGGGGATCCAAGCAGCTTGCACCGTGGATCTTAAGGCTATTCCGGAGAATGCCTTCCGTGACGCCTTCAATGCTTGGAAATCGCGCTGGCGGCGCTGCATCGACGCAGAAGGAGCCTATTTTGAAAGTTTTTAAAGAATTGTAACGATTGGCTCAATAAATTTTTTAAAATCGTTTCAGTCCTATTACTTTCCGGACAAACCCTGTACGATGTCAGTGTGATAATTGGTTCACTGGACAGATTCTTCAAGCACAAAAAACGTTCCCTAAACGTCAGAAAAGAAAGAACCCACAAAATTGGAAAAGAAATATTAGAAGAAAAAAAAGTGGCATCGGGAGAGGAGCATATAAATTCGGTTAACAAGCACGTTGTTGCAAGGACAACCGGTGATGGACAACCGCAGATGTAGAAAGAGGTGTTTTCAAAGTATTGGTCTGGAAAATTTAATGAATTGTATGAACGATTCCTTCAAAATCACTACTTAGCTCGACTTATAACGTCTACGGCTCCTGTCAGATCACTACCTTGAATTGGAACTAAACAAAAGCTAGGTCTGCCTCTAGTAAATATAGAGGTAAAGCTGTTTTAACCTAATCTTTTTAGAACATTACCATTAATTTATTAATTTCTAGATTCGTCTTGGCCAAGACGTTTTTGACGTTTGTAAAAAGACTCTTTGCTCTCTTCATGGTGTGTCTTTAAAACGAGTCATATTTGGCAAAGCCTTCCTTAAAGATATGAGAGGTAAATATTCAAATAGACCCAACGCTATTCCAAAAGAAATCGTTGAATCTATTCATAAGCACATAAAAAAGTTTCCGAAGCGAATGTCTCATTATAAGCGTGTCAACTGGCCTGATTTGATTTTTCCATTTTGATATCAGAAACAAGAACGTAACGCCTCCTTTTCCTCTACCATGTGCTGAGGACCAAGCAGATGACTCGGCATTTTCCTTTAAAAAAAGACCCTTGCCCGAAAATATGTCCCTGAAATCTGCATGGAGTATTATAGAAGCCTAAGATGCAATGTAGAACAATCAGATGCAAAAACTGATTTGACGGATTATACAGAAGAAACAGGCGACTTAAATGACGAATGAGTTCAAAAATAGATATTTAAGAGATTTTTCTTATTTTCGTTAATATATGAGAGAAATATTTTGTAGTTTACATTGTTCTGGCATAAATAAATCTTTATTTATCGAATAGTCTTTTTTTATTTAACCTAGAAACTTTCTTTTTGGTCTTCTACAAAATAAAAAGTACTGTTTGAGATAATGGCAGTACTTTTAAAAGAACCGCGGTATATTACACTGCTATTAATTTCGAAAGCAGTTTTATTGCATAAACATGTTTATTTTTATTTTGTATGATACAGATAAAAGCAATCTTTCGGATGCAACCCCAAGTCATACTTAATGCACGAAAAATTGCACTTCTTATGGCAAAAACGACATTTTCGTTGGTTTTCTTGATATACAGTACAACCCCGATTATCTGTGCGCGGGTTATCCGGGCTGCGGATTATCCGTGCCTCTCTAACACGCCGTGAGAGCGACGCATGACAATTGCAATAACACCAGTACCCTGGGAATCCCTGGGAATCACATATGTATGTACTTTTCATTTGCCGTTGCGGCTTACGGTGATGGGCGAATGTATGAGACTTATTTGCGCGCTAGGGACGAGTTTGTATACTGCCACATTCTTAACGCGTGTTTTTGTTTTTAAAATGGAAACAACCAGTGTTAAACGCAAAAGAAATGTTTTAACGATTGAACAAAAACTAGAGATTTTAAACAAACGTGAAAAGGGTGAAAGTGTAGCATCATTGTCACGCATCTATGAAGTAGGCAAACAAACAATACGCGATATCATTAGAAACAAAGTGAAATTACAAAATTTTATATCTCAGTCTGACTCTCTTAAAAACATATCTGCACGGAAATCATTGAAAGGATCAACTTTTCAACAACTCGATGAAGCACTTTCCAAATGGTTTCTGCAGAAAAGATCGGAGGGCGTACCAATTTCTGGGCCAATGTGTGCTAAACAAGCGGAGATTTTTCACAAACGCTTAAAAATTAAGGAACCTTTCAATGCATCCAGTGGTTGATTGCATCGATTCAAAAAACGTCGAGGTATTCGTGAGCTTACAATTCAAGGCGAAAAGCTTAGTGCCGACGGAGAAGCGATGGTGGAATTTTGCTACGAGCTGGAGACCATAATTACAGAAAATAGTCTACAACCATCTCAAATTTATAACGCTGACGAATCTGGGAGTGATTGGAAAGTCAAAAAATCCTCGCGCTTTTAAAAACATGAACCCGCGCAATTTCCCAGTTCACTATTATAACCAGCAAGCTGCTTGGATAACGTGTGATATTTTTCAAGACTGGTTCCATAAAAAGTTCATTCCTGAAGTACTGTCATATTTGAAGAAGGAAGAGTTGCCACAAAAGGCACTTCTTCTTCTGGATAACGCTCGTTCTCATCCAAAAAACACAGTCCTAAGATCTGATGATAGAAACTTCTTTGTTCTTTTTTTTTCCCACCCAATGTTACGTCAATTGCTCAACCTATGGATCAAGGTGTTATTGAGACAATGAAACGCCTCTACCGAAAAGAACTTATGATGAACTTGTTGGATGAAGTAGATCTAATGAAGTTTTGGAAATCGTTCACGATCAAAGACGCAATTTTTACGGTGGCAAAGGCATGGAGTGGAATTAAAGGAATGACCATCAAAAAAGCTTTTTACAAAATAATGACTCTAGAGGAAGATGAAAGCATCGTGGAACATGATGATGAAGAAACGACCATAACTGAACTAACTGAATTAGTTCGCAGCCCCGATTCATTCAAAGAAATTGATGATACTGAAGTTGAAAGGTGGACTCAGTGTGACAAAAATGAGCCGGGTTATCAACTCTTCAATGAGGACGATATTGTCATACAAGTTTTGAATCAGCCCGGTACGTCACAACATGACTCATCCGAAAATGAGAGTCAAAATGAAGAAAGTGATGGGACAGTATCAGTCAAAAGAGTAACTAACCAACAGGCTGAAGAAGCTGTCAACGTTCTACTAGACTATATTGAGCAACGAGAATCTTCGGACCTTATCGACATTTTGAACTTGCGCAAAATATGTCAGACGATTAAAAAAGATCAAAGAATTTTATCACAGACCAAAGTGACGTATTTAAGTCTACATCTGTTTATTGTCATCACAGAGGATGCTTCTAACGTTATGTTAAGTTTTATAATGTTACATTTTTCCGTTACCGAAATAATGGCATACTTCTGAAGATAGCTAAATGTCAAAATTTTTAATCAAATGTAAATATCTTGCAAACTAATGAAAATAACTGAATATTATCTTGTATAAAGTTGTCTTAAAATTCCTCAAGCAATTCAAAAATGTGATAATATATAGGGTGTTCCATTTAAAAATGTAAAGTTACTGGTGGCTACGGGCAAACTAAACACCCTGTATATCGTAGAATAATTTTACAATATAAACTTCATAAAACTAAACAACTTTCGTATATAAATATTTGCTGTATTTTGCATAACAAAGGAGATATGGAAGAATATCGCACTATTGTTACACCCTGTATATCCGCTTTATATAAATGCAAGTTAACATATACATTTACGTAGAGTTTTTATTTTTCTTACTTAGTGCAAAAGTTTATTTAAGTAGAATTCTATTTTTTGTTATGTTATATTTTTTATGCAAATTAAAAGTTAGTTTGAACTTATGAGACCTATTTTTTTCTGTTATCTTTTTAGTACATATGTTCATACATACATAAATATACATATGTACATATATTATGTAAGAAAACTTGCGGATTATCCGTGCTTTTCAGTTATCCGTGCCTCGGCCGATCCCGTGGAGCACGGATAATCGAGGTTCTACTGTACTACTAAATGACCGATATTGTCATATCTTGACTGTTCGTGAAACCTGCCACTTACACGAACAATACCTTTTTTTGTCGTCTTTTTATACGTTTCAAGCAATCCTTGGACGATGTATCTTCTAAATGCCAAATTATCTAGTTTGCCACCACCATGTCTGTGGAGTTGCCACGAATTTTGTACTGCCATATCTTGGCAATGACAGAATAATGGAAAATACCACTTTTTGTCTCGTATTCCAATTCTGTATAGAGTAATATTTTGATCCGCACTGTCGACCCCTCCCATATCTTCATTATAAATTTTCATAAGTCTTCGTTGATTAACGGAAATCTTCTTTTCTTTTTGCGAGTATATTTCTACCTTGGCTGTGGGAAATATGCCAGTGTTGTTGGAAGCCACACCAACCACACTATAATCATGCCATTTGCAGATCAGTATATTATCTTCCTTGGTTGTCGCGTATTCATAGAACCCTCTATGTTTTTGTTTCAGCGTTTTACTATGATTTACTGGGCAATTTAAAACCCTGTTCTCTCTTATTGTTCCTGTCACCTTTATTCCTCTGCTGGTCAGTTCTCTGAGAAGTGGGATTGAAGTGAAGAAATTATCGAAAATACATGAAAATGTAGAGTTTCCTTATTTTGTGTCAAAACGTCACAGAAGTGTAAAACAACACTTGCTCCTAAACCAAGGTGTTTATATTTTTGATCAAGAATTGTCGTAGAACCTTGATAGGCCTCAAACCATTCTATGTACCCAAACCTGGTTGTACCTGTCCAAAGTTTATAACCCCATCTAATGGGTTTTTCTCTTATGAATTGTTTTGAACCATGGCGCCCAAAATAGGGCACCATGGCACCACCGATGAGGCTAATTCTATAATTTTTTGCTGAGGTAATTAAAAAGAGGTCTAAGATTTGTAAACTTGTCGTTTTGATCTAAATGTAAATTGTCAGCGCAATGCAAATTTTGCATTATGTACGAAAATCTGTTTCTTGATATATTTTCCTATACAAGTTTATTGCCAACATTTGGGGAATTTTTCAAAATCAGGAAAATTGCCTGAATTTATATCACTTTTTGTCCAAGAAATAATTTTTCTTTTTTTTCCTAACTGGTGTGGAGGCGGTTTCAACATGTCTCGCAAAAGATGACAAGGGAAGATTATCTTCATCATCAAACGCTGGTTCTTCCTCGATGTAATTTGCTCGGCCAACTTCAGCTGCGGCTCAGTGGCAACAGTGGTTTATAGAATAGTGTTAAAAAACTTACCTCTAAGTATCCATAATCAACTTGTAAAAATAACACCTCGTAGTTGCTAACCTTTTTCACGAACCAACTTCAAGAAACGTTGCCCAACGCAAAAAGTACGTTGAATGTGCTTCTAAAAAGCGATATATGTGGTGACATCATAGGTCAGAACTCCGAACTATTACATTTGTAGATTTCTACAACGGCCCTTTTAAAAGGACCATAGGTTTATAGTTTTACTTACATATCGTAAAATGAAATGAAGTTACTAAGTTTGGAGGCAAGAAAGTGGTGTCAATTTTATTTATTTAAAAATAATCTGCAATTTCCAAGTACCATCAAGTTTTAAAATGAAAACTTATACACAAGGGCTCAGTGAATGGTGCCAACAAAGTTGAGACGTTTTAAAAAAAGGACATAACGGTGCTAGGTTTTTTTTTTGATTATGGCGAAAACCATAAAAGTGCTCTTACCTCTTTTTTGCTGCAAGGTCTTCAATTGGAAATCAGTTGACGAGGGAAGAGGGGGTGGAGAACAAAAATTGGTCGTGTTAGATGTGTTTGGTAAAATGAATAATTTGTTTCACCTCCTGACCCATTCCCAAGATTTAGTTGCTGTCTAACAAACAACAATTCCTCCATAACATCGTCAAAGTCGTCTTTCGTACACTAACTGAAACCAGACGGCCATGAGATCGGTTTTTTCGGATAATTCTGTTACGTTTGTTTATTGATCTTGAGCGTCAATGAGGAAAGTACCGAGACTGTCATTAGTCATTACTTTTAGAAATGAGTTGTCTGACTGTTAAACAGTTAAAACTTGATAACCTCAAAAATTTAATTTGGGAAAGTTGCTAACCATAACACAAAGCACTGCCCCGAAACTCCTTTATCATAAAGTATGCCGCTAATTTCGCATTACACATATATTTTAGGACTGTCATGTTTACATTCGCTAAGCAAGAGGGAACGCCCACCTCTTAAGATATTCTTAAAAGAGATACGTTTCACAAACCATCAGCGTTTCCGCTTAATTAATTTTTTGGAAGACTTTCCAGCTTCTACACTAAATCCTCCCAATTATCTTATCTTTACTTTTTACTCTTTAAGGAAAATACGAGCGCCGGGAAACGTATACGCAAGTAAACTCATGAATTTTCGAGCCAGCGTTTCTAAAACGCCTTCTCCCTTTCTCTAACTTAATAACAAGGGGGCGGGTAGCTGAAAGGAAAGGGAGAAAAAAACTGCTCCGGAGGCCAAGGCGAGGTACTGAGATCCGACAAAACAAGTAGCTTTTACGAGTTAATTCTAGATGATGTATCGCGTCTACAGGATGGGTAAGATGCGTTACTCATTGTCGTACATTAAGCTCAAGATGACGTAGAAGAAGGAGGAGGTTTTTTTTTTCTTCTTCGTTCGTTCGCGAAGAAGGATTCGTTAAAAGTGTGACCCACTTTCGTGGACAAAACGCCGCTAATGAATGACGATATAGAAAGGGGGTAGGAAGAGGAAAAAACGGAGCGAAAAAAATTGTCGCCCGTCGGGCAGTTTACTCCGGAGTTTAGTAAGCTCAACTAACTTTTTCAATTTATCCTACGTATACACTTACTTCTTTTTTATATTAAATTTTATCCCTTACTGTCGCCTTTTTTTCGCCTTCACTTAACAAGAATCTGATCTATCCTTTTCGTGCGTTTCGTCAAAATAATTTATTATTCTTGTTTTATTAAAACAGAAAAAAAAAGTGGAAGATTATTTTCAAGTGTTTGTCTAAAGCAAATGTGGGCAACCTTTGACATATTGTGGGCCAAACTTTCTACGTTCGCGGGTCGCGTAGTGTTTGAAATGAACAAAAATTGGTACAACATTATAATTAAATCGTGAAATTTGAAATTATTACAAACTACGAAAGTTCTTCACTGGATCTCTTGGTGCAGAAGTAGAACACTAAACACTAAACCACTGAACACCAAACAAGTTTTAACTAAAACACCGACGCGTTTCAACAGAAATGCTGTCATTATCAAGGCGATAATAAAACTAAATTAAAATAAAATCTACAAAAACAGGTAACCTAAATGTTATGCACGCTCAATCCGATACGCATCATTAATTTCCGATTAACGAAAACAATGACGAATGCGGTATAGGTCCATTGTCACACTTTCGAAAACATTTAGAAACTTACAATTGTTTATTTGTCTAATTAATTTAACATTCGTATGATCGGTGTTGTGATCTGTTTTAAAAATGTGTTGGGCAACGCTCGATTTCTCAATTCTATTAAATCTAAGATTAGCCATGTGCTCTTTGAATCAAGTTGAGACTGCTCTGCTGGTTTGCCCAATATATTTTTGATTACAATCTTTACAATTGATTTACCTGACTTTTCTAGAGGTTGTATTTTATCTTTAGGGTTACCGATGAGACTTCGCAAACTAGTCCCAGAACTGTAAACTATTCTGAGATCTAGCTCTTTGAAGATTTTACTCAAACCTTTAGTGATAAAGGGAGCGTAAGGGAGGGTCACAACGGGTGAAGCTTTAACATCCTCTCGAAAAGTCGTAGATTCTTTCACAGTTTTCTTATAATTAAACTTTCTAATTAACTTATAGATATACTGAGGCTGAAAACCATTACACTTGGCCGCATCTTTTATAATTTTAAGCTCTTTCTCATACCTCGTCTTGTTCAAGGAAAAAGTGAGAAGTCTGTGGACCAAAAACTTCAGGCTTGCCATTTTGTGTTGAACACAATGATGGGAATCTGAAGGAATGTAGCGAAGTGTACTGGTTTCCTTTCTATACACGTCAAACTCTAATCTATTGTTATTTCTAATTACTAAAGTATCTAGAAAGGGTAGCTGACCGTTTTCTTCTCTTTCACAAGTGAACTTTATGGTTTCGAACCGATTATTTAATCTATTGAAAAAATCGTCAATATTACATTTTTTAGTGTCAAATATAGCGAAAATATCATCCACATACCTCAACCAAACCCTAGGAAAGTATTCGCTCTGAGATTCTAAGTCCTTTTCAAAACGGCTCATGAAAAGGTTAGCCGAAAAGGGCGACCCATTGCCGTTCCTTCCAGCTGTTCATAAAAACTCCCGTTGAATTGAAAAATGTTCTGATTCATACAGATGTCAGTTAAGCGAATATATTCCTGGACACATTGTTGACTCAAACTATTTTGAAGCAACAAGTCCTCGAGGTATGTCAAGGTGTCTGGAATCGGTACACTAGGATAGAGAGAACTAACATCAAATGAAATCAATATTTCACCCTCCAGCAACTGAATATTTTGAATTTCTTTAATAAATTCTAACGATTTTTTTACTGCAAAACTAGGTTGCTGTATTAGCAAATGATTAAATTCATTGGTCAGTCATTTGGAAACCTTATAAGTCGCTGCGTCAATTGCCGAAACAATTGGCCTTACCGACTAGCCAGGTTTGTGAATTTTAGGTAAACAATATAATTTAGGGATAACAGGAAAATTTAGAAATATATAAAAATAAGTCATGTGTAATGAACTGTGACAACGGACCTATCCCGCATTCGTCATTGTTTTCGTTAATCGGAAATTAATGATGCGTATCGGATTGACCGTGCATAGGTTACCTGTTTTTGTAGATTTTATTTTAATTTAGTTTTATTATCGCTTTGATAATGACAGCTTTGCTGTTGAAACGCGTCGGTGTTTCAGTTAAAACTTGTTTGGTGTTCAGTGGGTTAAACTACGAATGTTAAATAGTGACAACGAAATCAATGAGACACTTGAGCTTTAATTTTGGAAACTAATCCATTGATGTTTGGATTAATTCCACTGATACAAAAACGTAAGGAATTTTCCAAATTATCGTCAGTCAGCCTTTTACGATGTTTTTAATTTATTAACTTTCATCATTGAAAAGAACTTCGCATTTATAAGTACTGCCAAACGCACAAATCAATCTCCTTGCGAATTTTCGAAGCTCCGGAAAATGGTCTTCTTCGAGGTATTTTTTTGTAGAAATCGCACGAAAACTCCACGTCTTCAAATTTAGATTTTAGGAGTGAGTTTTCTTGAAGCTCGATCAACTCCATTTGCAAGTGTATTGGAGCATTTTGCACATTACTTTTTGTTGGAGTAGCAAATAAATCGAAACTGTCTTCCATGTTTTTAAGATTGCTAAATCTGTTCGAAAATTGCTCCGACAATAACTTAAGTTCGTCAGCATATGAAGTGAAGTGGTAACTGTTACCAGGCAGCATCTGTGCATCCCACAAGCGGATTTTATTCTGAAACGCTTCCAAACAAATCATTTACTAACTGTCCTTATTTTTGAACTTTCGAATTTAAATCATTCAAATGGCCTGTAAGGTCGACTAGAAATGCTAAGTCACATATCCATTTTGAGTCACTCAATTCAGGTAGTGGTTTATCTTTTATTTGCATAAAATCTGCTCAAATCTCATTTCTAAGCTCGTGCAACCGTTTCAGCATTTTCCCTTTACTTAGCCATCCGACTTCACAATAATATGTTCGGCTGATATTTCATCCAAAAACGTCTAGAACTGACGATGGTTAAACCCTCGGGAATGAATAAAATTGATGGTTTTTTACTACCACATTTATAACATTCTGGAGTGGAATGGACTTAGAACACAAGTTCTGTTGGTGGATAATGGAATGAAGGACTATAAAATCATCTTTTTGCACATTTAATTCAGTTGCTTTTTCATACAAATCTCCGATGAAACATTTACGTAAGCCGACCATAGAAGGTGCACCATCGACTCGTACACCAACTAATTTTGACCATGGCAATCCAAAACTTATGAATACCGTTTGAACTTCATTAAAAATGTCCTCTGCTCTCAGACAAATCGGTGCTCTCGTCTAAGTCAAACTTGTTTTTATGTTTTTTGTTTATGAAACATTTGCTGCTATTTTTCCAAATTTGCGTTAAGCTTCTGGATTTTGTCTTTTCTCATTTGTCCTGTCAGTGAGTGCAGCATAGGATGCTTAGATGAGTAATGCTTTTTTATATTGAATTCTTGTGCAAGATAAGAAAGAATTCTTCGGTCCATTTTTGTTGAAACTGGCCACCCTCTGCATCTGCTTTTCGTTTCTTTCCACCAGACACAATTTTCGTTTACTTTTCGCTCGATAAACTTAATAACGAAATATAATTAGTAAGCACTCAAGATGCACACAAAGTCACAAAGAAAATTGCGCAAATTCGCGAGGATATCGCTTGTTCTCACCTCGGTAGCTCAAATAGAACAAATCATCATGGTTATCGATTATCCACCGTATTAATCTGATTTGGGTGCAACTTTCCAAACTGAAATTGGCTATGAAAGGAAATCGTTTCAGTCATCCCAAAGACTTCGACCGCCATATTAAAGGCTATTCTAACCGATGGGTATAAAAAAATGTTTTGAAAAATTTCTTGAACGTTTCCTGCTTTGTATCGACTCAGAAGGAGACTATTTTGAATATTCAAAAATAACAAATTAAAATAATAAACGTTTTGTATTATTTTTAAACCAATCTCACACTAGTATCCGCCGATTCTAACAACGCGCTGCAGAATTGCCGAGATTAAACTCAAGAATTGAGTCTTACATAATTATTACAATGCCTTGCACTCTCGAACTTCAATTTTACATAAATAATCTTAACATTACTGGGATAATTCGCGTTTCCTGGTAATTTACTTCAGAATAAGATGTACAATACTATTTAGTACAGTAAATATTAAGGTAATTAAGGCCGTAGGGCTCTAGGTATACACACTATAGGAATTATACATCAACAATAGAGCGCTGAAGTCATGCTAAAGGTGGCAGGGGCCTTTACAGAATGAACAAAGGGCGACATAACAAGTTAATTAAGTTAATGTTATTGTAATGTTATAATCATAATAAAAGTGCGGTACTGTCGTAGAAACCTTATCAGTATTTATACATATTTAGTTAGTTGTTAGTAATAATCTTGAAAATTTTAATATAGAATGTCAAACTGTTGTCATTATTCGTTATTAATTTGTTCGGGAAATAATTGTCGAAGTACTAAGTATTAAAACTATTTTAATAATAAACATAAATTTATTTTTTAAAACACCAGACAGGAATTTGGTTTGTGTATTTACACCTATATTGTAAATTCCGACGATTTTATGACTTGTGTATTGTTTACGTTCATATCTAGCTGTAAAAATGAAATGTACATACTACAATTGTAAAAGTATCATTAGAAAATTCAAGCATGTACATAGGCTTGGGATAGCTTGTACTCGTGCACGTATGTAGCTAAATCTGCAGCTTACATTTTTCACAAGTATATTGTTAGATAAGCCGATAAACTACATACTTAATGGATAACGTGGAAACATTATTTTGAAATTTATCTTCAGTGAACTGGTTGTACTTTTACAATTTTATTGGCTTAATCTTCTTGGGCAATAACTGTATTTTTTAAATGTTGAAAATATATCGTAACAGATCAAATTAAAATTATATTTAAGCGAGCAGAAACATTTTGATGTATAAATTGTAAAAATGTCGAAAAACTGTCAGTTACAATGTGACAGCTATCAGAAATCAGAAATATCTTGACAGCTGCGACTATTGCAACTATAAAGAAAAAATCAGTCAACTGTCAAATTTGATTGAAATTGACAGCTGTCAGGAAAAATTTTGAAGTTCAATTCAAAACATAACTGTTATTTACAATGTGACAGCTGTCAAAAACATTTTGACAGTTAAAACTATCGGAACAATTAGAATTGCCAAATCTGAAATAAAGTACTGTATTTATCATTTGATAGCAATCAGAAATGCTTTGACAGTTATATGTCTGAAAACATTAAACAACCACCCTTTTTTACCACGTGACAGCTGCCAAAAGTACTTATTTTAACTATTACACCCGCCAAAATAGTAGAAAATGTACAATTTTACAACTCAGAAATATATGTTGCAGTAGAATTGTCAAAATGACAAATAAAGACTTATACCTGTCAAAATATTTAGAAATAAAATGTTCTCCTAATTTGACAGTTTTTAGAAAAATGATAGCGCCCGCGAATGTTGAAACTGTCAAAAATGAAGTATTTATTATAGTTGCAAGAAACTATCGTTTCCAATTCGACACCTGCCATAATATTTTAATTGTTGAAATATTTAAAAATTGTTACTTTTTTACAACTTGACAGCTGTCAGAAATATGTTGACATTTACTATTATTAAACTGTAAAAACGGAAACCGATTTGACAACTCTTAGGTGTTTTCTGACAGTTAAAATTGATATATCTGAAATGAAGTAAGGTTTGTACAATTTGGCAGCAATTAGAATTTTTTTGGTATTTACAATAAAGAAAATATAAAAAATTAAAGATGCAACACTTTTACAACTGTCAGAAGCATTTTGACAGCTACAATTGTGAAATTTGAAATAAATTACGGATTTTCTGCTTTGACAACTGTCAGAATTGAATGATTCTACAATTTTAACAATTTGACAGCTATAATTATCAAATTTGAAATAAATTACGGAGTCTCCATTTTGGCATCTGTCAGAATAGAATTATTCTATAATTTTAACAATTTGACAGCCATAATTATCAAATTTCAAATAAATTGCGGATTTTCTACTTTGACAACTGTCAGAATTGAATGATTCTACAATTTTAACAATTTGACAGCTATAATTATCAAATTTGAAATAAATTACCGATTATCCATTTTGGCAGTAGTCAGAATTGAATGATTTTACAATTTTAAAAATTTGACAGCTATAATTATCAAATTTGAAATAAATTACGGATTATCTATTTTGGCAGCAGTCAGAATTGAATGATTTTACAATTTTAACAATTTGACAGCTATAATTATCAAATTTGAAATAAATTACCGATTATCCATTTTGGCAGTAGTCAGAATTGAATGATTTTACAATTTTAAAAATTTGACAGCTATAATTATCAAATTTGAAATAAATTACGGATTATCTATTTTGGCAGCAGTCAGAATTGAATGATTTTACAATTTTAACAATTTGACAGCTATAATTATCAAATTTGAAATAAATTACCGATTATCCATTTTGACAGTAGTCAGAATTGAATGATTTTACAATTTTAAAAATTTGACAGCTATAATTATCAAATTTGAAATAAATTACGGATTATCTATTTTGGCAGCAGTCAGAATTGAATGATTTTACAAAAAATTTGACAGTTATAATTATCACATTTGAAATTTGATTATCTATTTTGGCAGCAGTAAATGATTCTACAATTTTAACAATTTGACAGCTATAATTATCCAATTTGAAATAAATTATCGATTATCCATTTTGGCAGTAGTCAGAATTGAATGATTTTACAATTTTAAAAATTTGACAGCTATAATTATCAAATTGGAAATAAATTACGGATTATCTATTTTGGCAGCAGTCAGAATCGAATGATTCTACAATTTTAACAATTTGACAGCTATGATTATCAAATTTGAAATAAATTACGGATTATTAATTTTGATAATTGTCAGAATTGAATGATTTTGCAATTTTAATAATTTGACAGCTATAATTATCAGATTTGAAATAAATTACGGATTATCTATTTTGACAGCAGTCAGAATCGAATGATTCTACAATTTTAACAATTTGACAGCTATGATTACCAAATTTGAAATAAATTACGGATTATTCATTTTGATAATTGTCAGAATTGAATGATTTTTGCAATTTTAATAATTTGACAGCTATAATTATCAAATTTGAAATAAATTACGGATTATCTATTTTGGCAGCAGTCCGAATTGAATGATTCTACAATTTTAACAATTTGACAGCTATGATTATCAAATTTGAAATAAATTACGGATTATTCATTTTGATAATTGTCAGAATTGAATGATTTTGCAATTTTAATAATTTGACAGCTATAATTATCAAATTTGACATAAATTACGGATTATCCATTTTGGCAGCAATCAGAATTGAATGATTCTACAATTTTAACAATTTGACAGCTATAATTATTAAATTCGAAATAAATTACGAATCATCCATCTTGGCAGTAATCAGAATTGAATGGTTCTACAATTTTAACAATTTGACAAGTATAATTATGAAATTTGAATTAAATTACGGATTTTCTACTTTGACAACTGTCAGAATTGAATGATTCTACAATTTTAGCAATTTGACAGCTATAATTATCAAATTCGAAATAAATTACGGATTATTCATTTTGGCAGCAATCAGAATTGTATGATTCTATTTAACAATTTGACAGCGATAATTATTATATGTGCATCAAATTACCACCTGGGAGCTGCCAGAGACTTACGATAACAATTATAAAAAACGGTTTCAGTTTTTTACAACAGTCAGATGTATTTTGACAGATACAATAGTCAAATCTGAAATAAATTGAAATAAAATTTTATAAAATGTTACAATTTTAAACTATCAAATTTTGACAGTTTTTAGTTATCAAATCTAAAATAAATTATTGTATTTATAGGTTTACAGCTGTGAGAATTGTCAAATTTGAAAACGGAACTGATTTTGTAGCCGTCAAACATATTTTGACAAATTTGAAACAAATTACTGATTTTACAATTTGATAGCTGTCAGATTTTTTTTTTAATATTTTGATAGAAGTTAGAATTTTTTCTGATAGTTACACCAAGCAAAATTGCAGAAAACAACTTACTTTACAATTTGACCTCTGTGTCAGATGTATTTTGACAGTTATAACCGTCAAATTTAAAAGAAATTATTGTTTTTACAATTTGACAGTTGTCAGAGATTTGTTGTAATAGACAACAGACAAAATTGTAAAAAAAATTACTGGCTGGACAATTTTATAACAGTAAAACGGCTTTTTGACAGTTACAATTATCAAATCTGAAGTAGATTGCTGTGTTTACAATTTGACAGGTGACAGAATGTTTTTGTCATTTACAACATATAAATTTGAAAAACACAATTTCACAACTGTCAAATGTCAAAATTAGGTGCCAAATTTTGAAGTTTTTGAATAGTTACGACAACCTACTACCTACGCTTTAAAATGCATTTATTTTGTACCAAATATTTACTTGTTTTATATCTTTGTTGCATTAATTAATGAGGTTGTTTTTGTTGCAGGTAATTACAATACAACTCAAATATTATAAACAGCTCCTGGATTAAGTAAGTTAAACATTTAATTATCTCCAACACTTATTTAATATTGCGTTTAAACTAAACATCGTAATCATTAAAAATACAATAAACGTTTCCCATATTATGTAACTGATAATTAATTAGATGTTCTATAACTTAAGGTAATAAAACGCTTTTTTTGCAGATAATTTTGATATTATTTTAATCACGAAAAAACACGCAAACTTTAAAAACAACTTTTAATTTTCACAATTTTATCGACTGTAGCTTTAACGAAGACAAAGAAATTTTTTTTTATAAAATAAAAAAACGGAGAAAAAAGAAATTTTAGTATCCCAGTGGCGTTCGAATAAATTGGCATATAATTTAAACAAAATTTATATTTCCAACAACTTGATCTCACAAAAGGCACGAACGTTAACTATATTAAATCAAAAAAAAAACCTTTCGGTTTCCCCTGCCCTTTTCCTGCATCAACTTTCTTCGTTCTGCCACCGCGGAGAACCACTCGAAATCGTCTCAGTGATTTCAGCCCTCGTTATAAAACGTACTTGGAATAAATTCGAGGATAAAAATTCAACGTCTTTATATTTCCTCCGTCACCATAAAGAAATATGCGAAAAATTCTTATGAAACGTTAGTCCTCCTCCCTTAGATAAGAGTATTTTGAATATACACTTGGAGACACGCATACTACAGAAGGATAAGAGAAAAAGAAAAACTCAACGTGTCCCTCTTACATTATTTCCCAAAACGTGGAAAGAAAAGGATAGAGAACACTAAACTAAATTACTGGCGTTCTGGAATGACGGATTTTAATTTTGAAATTTTTAGTATCCCGGCCAAGCTAACGTAAACTGCAGACAAAACGTGAATTTTAACTGTTTGCCCTTTCTTCCTGAATTCTGGGTCTTATACAATGCGAACACTACATGTATAGGGATGAAAGGCATAATGAAGCCCCCTTTATCTGAAATAAACGCAAAGCTCAATAAACAGTTGAATTATATATGCAGCACAGCGATATTACATGTTGAGAACCGAGGATTTTGTAATATTTATGAAGCAAGAAGATAAATGAGCTTTAATAACCGCATACATTCATGGTATAATCTTGTATTTCTTACCCCCCTATATACGTAGAGGGAGAGACTTTCATTTCATTCGTGCTTTAAGCTGACTCATTTACATTCGTATTTAATTCCTAATATTTTTGGATACGCGCATATATACAGGGTGTTTTACGATCAGCGTTGAGACAACTTGCTCTCATTTTCATACGCACAAGCATCAAAGGTGGAAAGGCAACTCGTCCAAAAAGGCCTACCACCTCAGAATCGAACTTGACAGCTTGCAGTGCTCTCAGATAAGAATTCTTACCGATTCAGACGGTTCAAAATCTCCTCAACGTTTTCGAAGCATCCACAAACCAACCCCCCATGAAAGAAACGCACGAGATCATATCTACCTTTAGGGACAGCGATACCATCTGTTGATTCGCCTCCTAAAAATGTAGGGGGTGAACATTTTTCCCTATAGGTCCGTAGAGTTGCTTCTGAACACTACATCAACTGTACCAAGAATGGTCTCTATGGCTGCCATCGATGTCTAATACATGGCTCCCGTGATGCCTAGCCAGGCAACTTTCTAGACCTTTATGCCACCAGACCAGCGAGGGTTATAGAGGATATTATAACCTTCTCGATGTCTTATTCAAGGTCAAAGTCCAGAGGTGTGAGATCGAAAGACTATGCTGGCTAATTCCAAAGGTCTAGCATTCTTATCTTTAAAGGCAGATTGTTCAGAATTTTTTACG
The DNA here is from genome assembly GCA_023690525.1 of Holotrichia oblita. NCBI lineage: Eukaryota > Metazoa > Arthropoda > Insecta > Coleoptera > Scarabaeidae > Holotrichia > Holotrichia oblita. Next base: position 144,350,228 of record CM043018.1, on the reverse strand, counting down.
ATAATCCTCAAAAGGTTCAAGTATCGTTCTGCATTTAAACTTCTGTTAAAAATAAAACAGGCCTGCAAAAAAAATTTTTTTTTAATTGTTTCAGTTTTAATAACTAAATTTTACGTAGTTTTTGGTGCTGATTGACAACAATATTCCTGTAATTTGAGTATTTTTTATATCCTAGGAAGCCGTTTACTACTAGTTTAAAAGACTTCCATGCTTTCATTTTCAACTCGAAGATTTCATCCTTTATAAGTTTTTTATATCAAGACAAACAAATACCCCTTCTTTATGTTTTGCCCTCAGAGAGATCGGGAAACTGCTCACAGAGATATCTGAAACACTCTCCTTCTTTAGACAATGCTCTTACCAATTGTTTCATCAGTCCCAACTTAATGTGAAGCGGCGAAAGTAGAATCGTTTTAGAATCCACTAGACTCTCTTTGTGTAGCCTCTCTGTTGCCATAGTAACTAAGAGATCACTTTCAAATCCTCACAAATAGTCCACTTATAATCAATTCGAGGTTCTCATAACTTTCAAATAAACTGAATGTCCTACTGGTACAGATGCATATTGGTTGCTATTGTGAAGAAGAACAGCTTTCAGAATTCTTTTAAAGGAATCAATAGAAAGTCTCCATTCTCCGGGGTCGTATTTTATATTGAATGTCTCCATTAACCCAGGAAAGTTAGTACAAAAAGGCTCGAGAGAGTGATCTTCTCTCGAGAGAAAAAGCACTCAAATTCTTTTTCTCTACTTCTGTACCAAGAGAAGCATGTTCTAGGAGCCAACAAATGTTTTTCTTTCAACTTCGAGCCTAATACCTCGACTGAATTCTTTGGAAGGCCTAAGTGTCTAACCAAATCGTTTAGTTCCGACTACATGAAGAGTTTTGGCTTATTGTAGGTGGGCACATTATTGTCACAGTCATCACTCCCTTGAAACACTTCCAATTAAAACCTTGCACACAGTAAGAGCAAAGTAACAGTAATCATTGTGATTTTCAGGTTCTCTCCAAACCATAGGTATTGCAAAACGAAATGATTTCTTCTTACCTTGAAACCATTGTCTCAGTTCTTCAATACACACAGTACACACTTTGTGAGGGGCCCATTGTTGATCCCCCAGTTTCATACCAAAGTAGGCAAAGTAAAACTTTTTAACAAAGTCAGAAATGTTTCTCTGCTGCTTTTTAACAGTATAAGTTCCACAAATGTAACAGAAACTATCAGGAGAGTTCACACAACCTCTAGAAGCCATTTCAAATCACAAAACTAAAACTGACGAAGAAACAGTGATAGAGTGTTCACTGTACACTGACAGTAACTTGACCTTGGAATGGAAACAACTGAGCAAACAGAGATTGAATGCTGACAAAGACAGTATACCGGCAACAAATCTAGTATGAACCGGATTTTACCAGTTTTACTGTACAGTCCTTTAACAAAAGACAGGCTGTCCATATTGCCAACCTAAATTTAGGCGGGTTACTTTCGTAAAATAACTCATTTAACTAAAAATATTACAATTGAAATTTTATATAGATTTAGTTCACAAAGAATGCGTATTATATAAAAACCTTAATAGTAAAAATTTAATGTATGATTCTGGGTAAACAAAGGGTGATGGAATTTTTTCACTTGTGCCGCAAGAATCACTCAAATTTTTTTAAACAATTTCATCATCGCAGACCTGTGTAATCAATAGTGTACTTCAACAATTGATTTGGCTGTCAGTTTGCAAAAACATGTCTGGAGTGATGACGATAATAACAACAATTCGAATCGTTTATCTGAACCAGAGCAGGTTAGCAGGGAGTGGAGCCAGGTAGACTTGATCCTTTAGAAAGACCTTCCATACTACCATAACTGGAAAATTCACCACCAGTCTTCCTAAGATACTTTGTAGAACTTCATAAGATAGGCTCCCTAAACGCGCTCAACATTACCCTTGGGGGGGTGGTTTCGTTAATTCCAGAAGCGTATCCACAATACAAGTAGATCAGACTTTTGTCTCAAAAATACAGCACCCAATATATCAATTAGCGAAGCTCTATTAAGGAGGAAAATGCCACAGAAAGAAACAAAGATTAATTCTTGTTCTAAACACCAAAAGCAGTATTTCACCCACTAAACACTGAGCATAAAAATAATAACAGTTTTGCTGTTGAAGCATGACGGTTTTGTATTGAGTGTGTGATGTTTTGTGGGCGAAATAGTGCTTTTAGTGTTTGATTAACCTGGGTTAAGCTTAGCTTCAAAATAAATCCTATCCATAAAGGGTTCTTCGCAATAACACTTTGACGTCTCTAGACGTGCTCGTTACGAAAAAAAACTGACGTTTTTGCGTTTTGGCACCGTTCAGAAACGTGGTAATAAGACCAAATCGGTTTACGACCATCTATGGCGACCAACCAAGTTCCAAGCTCATGCTATGGAAGCAGGGAGGCAAGGAGGTTCCGCTGTATTCTCACAGTTTTTACACACAGAAGAGTGTTTTCGCGCTTATGTGGATCCTAAAAGTGCTGTAGTGCCTGGTACTAACATCACCATTTTGGTAGGAGGAATGCTGGTCAGCTATTTCGTTTCTTTTGATCGCTGAATGGCTTGGCAACGATCCCAATATAATTTTTTCGGGACTCCCGTGGCACCATCCCCTTATTTATTAAAGAATCATCTACTTCTCTGCAAGAAGTAGCCCCACGCCATTTTCCTTATTTAGGTTTTGTCCGATTCGTCAATATCAATCATATCATCAAGTTTTTCATTGCCTCTTTTCATTTGTCTGCAACCCTTCAACAGTCCACCTTGCAGCTTAACCGAAACATATTTTTTTTCTTTGGGTCAAGATCCGCAAACACTCCACGTTTAAACTGTACAGGCCCAGAACACCCACACCACACGACTTTGTTCTCTACCTGCTCCAAGTGAGATTTGCATGTCTCTATATGACATCACGATTGCCTCTACAGTCGATTGTTTCTTATCCTGGCATCGACTCATCTCGTTGCACACTTTAGCGACGGCTGCTCTTATTGGCTCCCTCAATATCCATGAAGGTGGCCAATGCTATTTACTTGTTGTCAACGATAATTTTGAGCTCAGCTTTAAGATTTTTTCATCAAAAAAAATTGTTTATATTTTGACAGCTGCTGTCAAAATCGTGGTAAGGGTTTTAAAGTACCGTAACTCTAAACAATAACTATTTCTCAATCCAACATCCCGGCAAATCTCATTACAACTTCTCGACAAATTGAAACCGTATCTCACATGACAGCTCCGTTTTATTCGATCACATTATTTCCCTTTATCATTCACCTTTAAGGGAGGCGCGAAATTCTCGATAGCGAGAACTTGTAATACAGAAAAAGGAAACTAGAAACAGGGGGTGGGGTTAGGGGGAAAAGGGGAGAGGGTGGGATGGAAAAGAGAAAAAAAACAACAGCAAATAAAGATGGTATTGGCATACACACATATCAACCGAAGTTTAAATGGCTGGTAAGTACAACGCGTTCGCCTGGTTATCGATCTCGAAGCGCCTTTGGCTCCACCCTTCTGACCCAGAACTCGGTATTCTCACCCGTGTATGTGTGTGTGTGTGTGTCATTCCTAAAACGCAGATCGCTCACAACTTCGTCTTCTCCCCATTCAAGTTCTGCCCGTACACAGCTTCCATTCTTAACGCGAATTTTAAGTTGGCGGCATTGTAATTCAGCGTAATCGTGCTCGTGAAAGCGTACATGCAACTTACTTATTTTAAGACTTGTTAATGATGCTTACGGGGATGAATTTCAGAAAGAATTAAACTGAAATGGAAATTGAGTTCTGTGAGACTTGTTTCATATTATTACGACATTCGCAAAACTGAAATGTTTCTTTTCAATTTCACTCGACGTTCTAGACAAACACATTTTAGAAATAGCTTCGACGTAACTGAAATATATTGGCATTTGGCACAACCTTTACAAAACGTGTCAATTCGTTTCCTAGCTGTCTGAAGCAGCACCCGCAGGAGCTATTCGATATCGATTATATGCTGCATCTCATCTAAATAATTTCATATTAATGCTAGAAGGTTCGAGAATGGAATGAATGTTAAAGTATACCTGATCATGTAAGGTAGATTTGCAATGAAAATAAAATAAAACCAAAATTATCGGTTTTACTTCCTATATTACTCAGCTATCCACGTGAAATGTGATATCTTATCACTGTATTGTATTGATCTGTCCGTTTTACATTCATTACCTCGAGTGATTATTTGCTTTAGATAAGATCGTGATACTTAACATGTAGACTTTATTATCTCCTAAAAGCAACATTTCAAATAACACTGGCCAACAAGGTTTTTACCCTAAGTTAGTAACTGGTGAAATTTAACAGCAGCTAGCTTAGCGCTGGTTATAGAGAAATGCAGGTCGAAACTTGTTGCAGTTGCAGATGTGACTTGACTCGTTCACTCAAGAATGTACATGCTTTTGGAATACATCTTGGAGATTATTCATAGACTCATCAAAGACCAGTCTAAAAGCAGTTTTGTTGCATAATGGAAACCATTATCCTGCCATTCCGATAGATCATGCTAAAGTACAAAGACTATTCCTGAATTTAAAGTATGTACTAATTATTTTGGGTATGCAATCTGGTTACACCAAATACTGTTGCTTCTTATGTCTTTGGGACACCCATTAGAGAAATTGGCTGAGATGGTAAGCCGCAGGTACCTAGGCGTTAGCCCATATCCTGCAAATTTCTGTACCACACTGCACATAACAAGTTATGAGCTTTGAAACTGTCACCCACTACCTCACCGCCCGCACGAGACCGACACCTCGCGGAGAGGACCGGCGAGCCGGTGGGCTCCTGTTAGACAAGCTTCCTTGTCAACGTTGGATGGGTCACCGCTGGAGACGCTTTAGCGAACTCCTACCTCACATCTAACCCCACGGGGCCGAGGCCTCCTTGCGGATGGCGACTATCGGCCAAGCGTGGGAAACGGAATCTGGCCGTGAGGTACAACCAGCCCGCCCGTGAATTAAGCCTGAACTACGGGGACGGTCGGGCCGAAGCACTACCCCAAAATGCCAACCGCGCCAACTCTTTCGCCCTTTTTTACTCAATATTTTCCTGATCATGCTTTGGATAGTTTGCCAGTTTTCTGCAGACTGCGTCATCAGCCTGATTAGTGTTTCTGCGGTTATTTGACATCCGATCTTCAACTGGGCACGGCTTCTTGCTTCGTTCAACCTGTCGCAGACGAAGGCGGTATGCTCTGTCGTCTCTATCTGCCCACAATAGATCCAATTATCGTCCCCTTCATTTCTAAACCTTTTTGCATAACTGCGAACGGACCTCTGTATGCGCTGTTAATACCTCTGAGTTTGTATCTGTCGACAATTTTTAAACAATTATCTTCTGAGTTTGTAGTATTTATGTATCCCTGTATTTACCCTCTCCTTATATTTCTAGAATTTAAATGGTTGCAAATTCAAAATTTAGTAACCTTAAACGAAGGACTAACGATAGGGTGGTAACAAAATGAACCAACCCACCTTCCTTCTCCCTTTTTTGGGCAAGTTAGAGAAGATCTTGATAGAAGCTGAAACGTGTATTGGGCAAAATGGTACCACCCCCTCTTCAGATAAGTATAATAAATTTGTATTTCTTTCTCGGGTGATACCTTAAAAGGCCGAGTTGATACCACATCCCCTCCAGATTTAGATGGTCTAGCATTTAACAAAATGTTCTAAACTAAATCGACACATCATGAACCAGCTTTCAAGTTGATTGTGATAGAAATATTATCTGTCAATGTGATAATCATGATTGACAATCAATATGACAGATCGAGATCCATTTTACAATGCAAAAAGCGAGAAGGACAGTTTTGTCAGTCAAGGGCAGTCAATAAAGATGTATCTTTCGGGTGTTGCCAAACTTGACGTTTCGCTGCTTCTTCAGAAGTTTTCTAAAGACAGCTTTTACAGAACTTCTGAAGAAGCTGACAGTATGAGCAGCGAAACGTCAAGTTTGTTACAACGACCACGGCAACACCCGAAAGATACATCATTTATGGAACAGCGGCCGTGAAAGCCTGCATTCGATTATTCGATTCGAAGGTGTGTTTGAGCAGTTGTATAGAGGCGGACATCCCCGTCTTTTGGACCGATAGGTGGCTCGAACACAAGGAAAGTCAATAACATACTTCATAAGCTCAAAACATTATTGCCAGAACTTTACCCGCAGACAAAAATTTCAGTCTTTATGCTTCCCCTTCTGTTCCGTAACACTCAAGAGCTTTAGCATCATGCATCTAGCCGAAATTTCTCAAAAGTTTTGTGAACTTTTGACTTGAGCACTAACACAGTTTATTCCCTTTTTTTTTTTTGAATTTCTGCTATGGTCAGTCGACGATCTGTCAAATTATTTTACTAATGTCTTGGGCAATGTTGAATCCCATATTGATCTTTGAACAAACCAGAGTTCATCCGTACCTTATAAACGGCGAGATAGTTCTGTAACAAGACCATTAAGCACATTTACGCTCACAAATTACACAGCAAGGATTACGATAGTCAGATAAATTATACAGCTTCAGAAACCGCTGCAACTAGTCCCACTACAATACAGAAAAAAAATGAAGAAGAGCCTTCTCACAAAACGTTGCTTATAAATGTCAAAAGTACAATATCAACAATATTAGAACCATGTTCACAAGGCACAGGAAAATAACAAGGATGATGTGTCGAGTGTACGAAGAGGACCAAAAAGAGGTGAAAACAATAACTTATGCGCAGTTTTGCTAAGAAATGTAATGCCTGATGAAGATGCCAACAGTAAGAATGTATTTTTTTTCATATGCAATATGACAAGAAATTAGTTCTCCCAAGACGTATTATAAATATAATTTAACACAGAACATCTGCGTACTATCTCAGTAATTACTGCTAATTATTTACATCTTCATATTACAATAGATGGTCATGGACCCCTGTGCAGTTGCGTTAATGTCTAGTGTATGTAGAGTGCACTACTGTAGAGATTACACAATTACTCTACACATATATCCCAGCAAAACAGCGACAAAACTCAGGAATTTCCACTGAAATATTAGCTGCCCTATTTACTCGGTCGGTGGGTGTAGATATTTTCTTCGCGTGACAGGTGACTTGAAAAGGTTGCGTATACGAACATAGAACATAAAAAACTCCTATAATTATCTAAAAATAGAACCACGAGTCCCCCGTGATCATTAATTTTATGATTACATTATCATTTGCCTCGAAATTGACAACTTACTATATGTCAAAAGGGGATTTGTAACTATACACCGATAGATGGCGTTTCATTAATCGATTTTTTTAAGTAGGTAGGTACGTTCTTTTTTTGTTAGCATCGTAAGCGATATTAACTGTGAATAGAGCTCGTTTCGACGAAGATCAAACGCGTTTAGCGTTATCGATTCGACATTTTCCTTTTAATTTAAAAGAGAATACCACGGCAAACTGATATGGAATATGGCTGATCGCACGGTGAAACGAAAGCTGCCCTCTTAACGTCGATTTTTATTATTGAGTTTGACGTCGCGTTATTGCAGAATACCTCCATCACTACTAAAAAGAAAAAAAATGTAAGAGAGAGGGAGAGAGAGGAAAGAGATCACCTGTCAAAGTCGGTTATACCTATACCCCGTATAAAGGAAATATTTATAACATTCTTTTATATTATACGTTTTCCTTATATATATCGACGTAAAGCGATCATAAAGAAAACACGATCAATTTAACATTTATTTCCTTTGACTGCTAAAGGTGAGCGACTTATTATTATTATTATTTTTTACGCAGTATCCGTCGTTACTGCAGGAATCATAAAAGCGGAAAGGAGAGATCCGATCTGGATTCGGTGATGTGCGTAAACGGGGAATATAAATATGGCGATAAAAGGAGAATTAAATACAGGCTGTACCCTCCGATTTCATTGCTTTATTAAGTTGGATTTATATAATACGTCAGCGATACCTACAATGATAAAAGTGAACAAAGAGATGATTGGAGAGTGAAAAACATTCTAATCTAACTACTACTACTGATTCATTAAAGGTCTGCGAAGTTGGCACCACAAAGTGGTCAAAAATCGACAAAAATGCTAGAAAGGATTGACCATTTATTGACCACTATAGACCATCAGCGATTTCGATTGACCACCTCTTGTTTAGGCTACAGCCGCTATACCCATATTTTGGGGTCTAATGGCAAAAATGCTAAAATTAGCCAATATAGACATTTTGTTCATCGGATACGATTGACCATCGTTCAACCATGTTTGACCACCCTTCACATTTTCAAAATTTTCAAAAAAAAATTTTTTTCGATTTTTTTTTACTGCAAACTCTAAAATTTTGGTGCAGTATAGGATTGACCAACGTTTGACCATGATTGACCACCAAATAATTGTTTTGAAAACTTAAAAATATTCGAAAAAAACGAAACAAACAAGTTCATATCTCCAATGAAATGACATCAAACCCAGATAATGTTATAACCTCTTGCGTCGCATATTTCACAAATTTCGAGAGGTGGTCAAACGCTGAAAATAATAGAACTTATTGTCTCGTGTCTCTAGACCACACAAAACCGAAAATTGTCGTTTGACCACCCTCCGGTTAAATTTTATCCGATCCTAAAGTTACGTATAACAGTTTCAAAGTTTTTCGCATTTTTCACAAATTTTGAGAGGTGGTCAAACGCTGAAAATAATAGAACTTATTGTTTCGTATGTCTAGACCACACAAAACTGAAAATTGTCGTTTGACCACCCTCCGGTTAAATTTTATCCGATCTTAAAGTTACGTATAACAGTTTCAAAGTTTTTCGCATTTTTCACAAATTTTGTGAGGTGGTCAAACGCTGAAAATAATAGAACTTATTGTTTCGTATGTCTAGACCACACAAAACTGAAAATTGTCGTTTGACCACCCTCCGGTTAAATTTTATCCGATCTTAAAGTTACGTATAACAGTTTCAAAGTTTTTCGCATTTTTCACAAATTTTGTGAGGTGGTCAATCGCTGAAAATAATAGAACTTATTGTCCCGTCTCTCTAGACCACAGAAAACCGAAAGTTATCGTTTGACCACCCTACGGTTAAATTTTATCCGATCTTAAAGTTACGTATAACAGTTTCAAAGTTTTTCGCATTTTTCACAAATTTTGTGAGGTGGTCAAACGCTGAAAATAATAGAACTTGTTGTCCCGTCTCTCTAGACCACAGAAAACTGAAAGTTATCGTTTGACCACCCTCCGGTTAAATTTTATCCAGATCAGAGGCAACAGGAGTCTGGGAAATACATAACGATATGTGTAAGAAATTATCAAAAGTTCAGAAAATAAAAAAAAGGAAATAAAGCCTAGTTGTATAATACCTATATACGCAATTATATTATATATATTATTATTATTATAAATTGTTAAACATTTGCCACCAAAATTTGATTTACGGAGAATTTTGAGCTATGAGAGGCGAACTAAAGATGTTTGGCTATATCTTGTAACAAATGTTGCCTCTGATCTGGATAAAATTTAACCGGAGGGTGGTCAAACGATAATTTTCAGTTTTGTGTGGTCTAGAGACACGAGACAATATTATTTTCGGCGTTTGACCACCTCTCGAAATTTGTGAAATGTGCGACGCAAGAGGTTATAACATTATCTGGGTTTGATGTCATTTCATTGGAGATATGAACTTGTTTGTTTCGTTTGTTCGAATATTTTTAAGTTTTCAAAAAAATTATTTGGTGGCCAATCATGGTCAAACGTTGGTCAATCCTATACTGCAACAAAATTTTAGAGTTTGCGGTAAAAAAAAAATTCGAACAAAATTTTTTTTGAAAATTTTGAAAATGTGAAGGGTGGTCAAACATGGTCAAACGATGGTCAATCGTATCCGATGAACAAAATGTCTATATTGGCTAATTTTAGCATTTTCGCCATTAGACCCCAAAATATAGGTATAGCGGCTGTAGCCTAAACAAGAGGTGGTCAATTGAAATCGCTGATGGTCAATAGTGGTCAATAAATGGTCAATCCTTTCTAGCATTTTTGTCGATTTTTGACCACTTTGTGGTGCCAACTTCACGGACCTATTAATTAAGTAATTCCTACATCGGTTCTCGTCAACTCTAACCAAGTGAAGATTTTGAAGCCAGTCACCATTCTTGGAGAGTTTTAATTTCAAAAATGTTTAACATTAATAATAATAATAATAATAATAATAATAATAATAATAATAATAATAATAATAATAATAATAATAATTTATTTACCGTAGGTCTAAAGACATTGGTAATTGTCACAGATTAAATAATACAAAACTGGCACATACATTTATATAAACATCAGCCAGAATTTAGAAATTCACGTACACTATAGAATGACTTCTCTAGAAGGTATTCTTTTAGCTTAGTTTTGAAAACTGTACTGCCGATGACCTTCAAATGGTGTGGTAACGCGTTATAAATTAGAATAGTCATATACTCCGGTCCTTTTTCGAATTTCGCTAAAGTCGCTGGGGGCTATGTCTGGTGACGATGGAGGATGAAAGGCTAATTCTTTCGTTTCTCCTTTAATACTGCATCGAATCGTGTCAATAAATCGTTGTAGTATTGCCCCGTGATCGTCCTTCCTTGGGAATCCCAAAAAAAATGGTCGTCATGATCTCTCCTGCCGATGGAACGGTCTTTGCTTTCTTCGGAGCTGATTAACCCGGAAAAGCCCGGAACTGCTTCGACTGTTCCTTGGTCTCCGTTATGTAGTGGTGGATCGAAGTTTCATCCACAGTTACGAAAGCACGAATGAATTGCGTTGAATCCTCTCCCAAATGATTTCCCCGATTTCGTTTTTGCTCCGCTGTGAGCAAACGCGGTACCCATCGTGGCCAACGCGTTCCTCTGAGATTTCTGTTGCCTCTACTATCTCTTTCAGCTTCAATCGGCTAACACGATATCATGAATCTTGTCAACCATTTCATCGTTGTTAGCGGTTTTTGGGACGTCACTTGCGCTTGTGCGACCACGTTTGAACACGCTCAGATGGTCGAAAATGATGGAGTAGATCCGTCATGAACCTCTAGCAAAACATTTCGAATTTCCGTGGCCGTTTTCCCAGCCATCCCTAAGTGTTTTATCACTGCACGAAATTCGATTTTATCCATTTGCTTACTACAGAAAACATACTCTTGAACAACAACTATTGACAGTAAATGTCTGAAAAAGGTTGCCCTCTCCGACCGATGAATCCGCTTCAACCTTCGTGGGCCATCTCTTGCCGATTCCGGAAACATTTTAATTACTTTTCATTACATTAACAAACCAAAGTGGAAAATTTATATATGGCTAGTTTGAGTGGCAGCCTAAAAGGCCTCTATAACAAAACTTGGATTTGGCATTCTTTTTTGAGAAGAAATATCCTTTATAGACACCGAACCAGAATATCAGTAGCGGGTAATGCAGCCTCATTCTTCTACAACTGTGCCGCTGGAACTATTGTTGCTCTCCAGCATGACCCTGATCAAATCACTCCCAGTTGTTGCCCATTTGTCTTCTTCATCGCTCTCTTAATTGCCAACATCTTCATGTTCTGTATCAGAAATGACTTCAATTATTTCTTCTTCAGTTAGGAATGTACCACCTTCGTTTTCCCCTTTTACCCATTCCTGTATATCCTGATCTGACACAGTTTCGCCAATTTTTATAAACATTTCTTTGATTTCAGTCAACTCATCACTAACCTTCAATTTATTAGATGGAAGGAATGTACTTAATGGTAAATCATCTTCATCAAGGTTTTCTTCAGTCTGTTCATTGTTAACAACTAAATCAACATCTTCTTCTTCAGTCGTTGTGAAGTCGAAACACTAAACAGGTTTCCAGGATTTTTTCAACAGTTCTGGTCTTAGTCTTTGCCATGCTTAGTCGATAAAAAGTACCACGTCTTTTGAATTTACTGTCTTTAATGTCCAGTTTTTGCATCCGAGTTAAAGTGTGATGTTTTCTTTTTCGCGACCTTTCCATATTGACACGGCAATAGTGATATTTCAACTAAAAAGAATCTAAACGAGAAGATTGCGTTTCATATAAAAGGATTTCCCCGAGACTGTAGGGAAATTACCATTGTAATTTCCAAAGTTCCTCCACCAATTTTAACCTCTTAATATAATTGTTAACGTTTCCATGGTTCGAAAAGGACTGTATTAGGCAATAATCCACCTTTCTAAAACTGAATTCCACTACACCACACATCTTGCGTTCTAGAACTTACAGTCTGTTTACTTCTTCTGGCCTTCCCGTCTTCCTTATAATCTAGCGAGTTTGCCTAATCCGAAATTGCATATGAGACTGTGTCTACGTAATAAGCACTTTCCACCGCCCGTCTCATCTTTAAATGTAAGCCCAAGAAAAATATATGAAAAGATTGAATCGCGCTTTAAAATTCAAATTGATAAGTTTGTGCATCCACTACCAAGTGATATTGGACAAGCTTAAGTGTAATTTTACAATCCTATATCCAACCATCACTCCCTTGGTTTGCCTTCTAACGGTTTTTTGTATCTCATCCATGGCAATTATAAACAATAAAGGGCTTCCGTTTGTCCTGGCTAAATTCTTCATCGTCATAAATTGTTGACCAACACGTCTTTTTAACATTTTCCAAATTACCTCAGTATTGGCTGAATCGAAAGCTTTCTGTGTATCAATTACGCAATAACGAAGATCCAAACATGTATAAATTGTAAATTGTCTAATATTGACTCATTTCCCTTTGTCCTACATTCATCGTATTATCATTTGTTTCTATTGTCCATTCCATTCATCGCAGAGATGCTCCATCCATTTATATTCAATGTCTTCTTCCTTTTCTAATACCACCCCACTTCTGTCTTTAATCCTTCCTTAGATTTTTTAACATACTAAACAGCCTCTTCACATTTTTTGCCTTTGCTTTCTTTGGAGCTGATCCTCCCGGAAAAGTAGACTGCTTCGACTGTTCCTTGGTCTCCGGTGGTGGATCCATCGTATCGAAAGCTTTTTCATGCCTAAAATTTCGTATAGGATATGGCCAACGCGTTCCTCTGAGATGCCGGTCGTCTCTGTTATCTCTTTCAGCTTCAATCTACAATTGGCTAACACGACATCATGAATCTTGTTGACCATTTCATCCTTGGTAGCGGTTTTTGGCCGTCCAGTGCGTGGTTCGTCACTTGTGCGACCACGTTTAAACTCACTCAACTTCTTTTACTCACTCAGAAGCTGATGGTCGTATGGTCGATGGAGTAGATCCGCCATGAACCTCTAGCAAAATATTTAAAATTTACGTGGCTGTTTTCCCAGCCATCCAGAAGTGTTTTATCGCTGCACGAAATTCGATTCTATCCATTTGCTTGCTACACAAAACACACTCTTAAACAACAACTACGATATTGACAGTAGACGTCTGAAATTTGACAGTTGCTATAAAAAAGATTGCCCTTGCTGATCAATGAATCGACTTCAACCTTCGTGCGCCATCTCTTGCCGATTCCGGACACATTTCAGGTCGCCCTCGTATAAGCAATTGAAGCAGCCGCAATTCCTGCTTTTAATTTCTTATCTAGACGAAACACCACTTACTATAATGACCATCCTCCGTATTGCCCTGGCTTAAGTCACAACGATATGTTTACCTTTCCAAAAATGAAGGGCAAATTGTGTCATCGAAACGAGCAGTCGATGCTTTCGAAAACACAATTTTGATTGTACCAACAAACGAGTTTGCGGAATTAATTCAAGCTCATACGAACATGCTTTAATCTTCTTGGAGAATATTTCGGAATACAATAAAGTCTTTAAAAGCAGAAGAATTAATAAAATAATTTCGGAACTATTCGGAGAGTGAGTGGAGAGCTACAGGATACATATCTGCATTTGATCGTAGGTTGGTTGCTTCAGTGTAATAAATTCTCGATTAATGTGTGTGTTTCCCCACTAATTTTCCGAATCGCTCCGAACCATGGTTTGATCTGTATTGTGATTATGTCTTAACGCATCGTCGTATTCTTTCACGAATGCGGAACCTTTACTAATTAATCCTTTTAAATCGTTTCCAAATAGAGTAATTTCAAGTTTTATAGCCCGCAATAAAATTCCAATTTATAACAAAATCCTCGAGTTTTGATTTTATAAAAACAACCCTAATACTTCGTAATGCGGCGAAATTTTAAGTATGCACTAATTGCAACGAACCATAACTGAATAACGCAGCCATTCCGAAGTCGGCGTACAAAGAGATCTCGTCAGCCGCGTCGCTTTTAATGTCTGTTTTGAACGATATGATTAATAAAGCTGGCACAACAAAGGCGAGTCATTACGACTCAACTACGTCTCAGAGAATTCTACACAGGTATCCTACGCTAATAGTAATAGCACGTATACCAGGTGTCCCAACAAGGGTAACGAGGTACGGTATTAGGGAAAGGGATGTACTTAGAAATTTGAAACAAAAAAATTATTGAGTAAATCGGCTAAGAGAAAATGCTGGAAATTATTTTCGAGTTTCTGAAATGCCCTCCAGGGGGCGTAATTGCCATCCTGAATTTTAAATCCTGTTTTCTGCCAAATTTTCTTATATTAATGATAATCATAGTGAATACTATTTTAAAGCTGAGACAAATTAAAAAAATTTTTGTTAAATGCTTTTTGCTCTATCTCTGAAAAGAAAGTGGTGGGGGGCGCTAGAATATTTTCGGAAATAAATGTCGATAACTCTAAAAAGGCTTAACGTATCTTAATAAACTTGGAGTCGTCAAAAAGGGAGTTTCCTAGACTATCAATTGAACTGTGAGTGAGGTGATTATGTTTGCTTACCTTGCCGCTAGATGGCGTTTTTTTGACATAATCGCAAAAAAAATAACTTATTGCAAAAAAATTAAATGCAATGATATCAGTTTTTTTACGTCATTACATAGTCAATCAAGAGCCTAACAAGCCAGTGAAAACCGCATCTCAATATCTTTATCCTAACCTAAGATATGAATAAAGAAATTTATACTAAAAAAAAAAAACATTTTGGGAAGCATTTCCGCTTTAAGGTTTGTTATTTTACTCAATAATTTTTTTGTTTCAAATTTCTAGGTACATCCCTTTCCCTAATACCGTACCTCGTTACCCTTGTTGGGACACCCGGTATATACAAACTGAATACTAATCTGAAAATATTTCGCAGTATTACTTCTTCCTCTGCTTAACAGTTATTATACGAATTAGTAAATGATCTACAGTTATTCCTTTGTGAAAGTTCGTCTCACCTTGGAACTCGAGAACAAAAACAAACGGAAAAAATGAAACAGTTTGTGAATATGGTCTAAGTAATAAGAATAATTTAATTAAATACTACTATTAGATTTATTTCCATGAATTCGAGAACAGTCAATGCCATTTACATATCACGCGGAAAGCTTCAGCGCACATCGGCGATAACTTATTTAACGATTTAATATCGAACAAAACCCCGTGTATTAGGGGTGAACTTCCAATTTAGGCTTGTCACCCCGGAGTACGCTACTTCTGCGACAACTGAAAGATTAAGGTATCAAAGTGATTCCTGGATTGAATTCCCTCGGCGTTAGCAACGTTTTATACGCATGGACTGCTTTTCAGGGGGATTAGCGGTATTGATTTCTTGATGCTATTTTAGAATAACAAATATAAGAGGGAAAACGGGAAAAAAACTACCTGGATTTGCGGTAAAACTGAGAAGCGAAGGAGTGGAAACAAAAAAAAAAAACTTGTACACCTGTTGGTATGTTTCAATGTATGTCCTGAATTATGCGACCCCTTCAAGGTATGAGATAGAAAGTGTGGTAGATGTCAGATTGTGTCAAGATGAAGGATTTTTAAAATAAAATTACAAGGGGATGGAAATAAGCAACCTCTCGTAGAAAAGAAACATAAGATTGCTCACCGTTACGGAGTCGAGAGAATTCGTTAAATAATTCAAAATACTGCTTCTGCTTTGTCTATGGCTGGAGGAAGGGTCCGTTAGCAATTTATTCTTGTTAAAAACGCTGTTCCTCTAACACAATCTGCCATCGAAAAGATTCTTCTACTCTCTACACCAGAACTGGTTCTTCGACCAAGAGGTCCTCAGTTGGTCCCTTGGCCAACGCCATTGCTCACGAACCCAACCGCTGCGACGATGATTTCGAGAACTCGGTTCTGGAAGATGCTGAGTCTTTTAACTTGCGATTTGCATATGGTGTGCTGAACCAAGTCAGGACACCATACGTTAGAAACAGTCGGAGAAGCACCGTGCAAATCCTGAGCTTATTGTTTAGACTCAAGGAGCTCTTCTGGCACAAGAAAAGAGATTCAAAATACAAACACTCTACAACATTTTGAGAAAAAACTTTCTAGCGCTTGCTGTAATTCACATCAGAATATTAAAGATATTGTACCTAAAATGGTGCCCGTCACAATGATATAAAGACTAATCGGAAGAGTCAGCAAAGAGGGGCAAGTTCCAATGCAGTGCGGTGAGCAACGTAGAAGGGTGGCACAGAAACTCGAGCGTCTGTATCAAAGCACACTTATTCAGTATTATTCCACTGGTTATTGGGAGTGCTTATCAGTACACACATACTTACGGATCGACCAGAACGCCGTGGCAGTGATAGCCCCTTCTGCACATATACAGTACCGGCCATGGAAAATTCCCCAGTTTCCATCTAACAAAAAAAAATGAAATAGTGATTTTAAGATAAAACGGATGATGCAGCACTATAGGAACAAGTTGATTCCTGCACGGCGCGTCAGTACATATTAAGCAGTACAAGTCCAATGTTTCTTTTCGCGCGGACAAAAATAATTCCTCACAAAATAGTTTTTAGCGATATCGGTCTTTGCAAGATTTGTTTTCTACTTTAATATCTTAAACTAAATTCCATTATAATCCACTCAACAATGCCTAAGAGGCAACTATCCATAGACAGTAAGTTGGCAAACAATCGGGACGATCTCTACGCGATATTGGTTTGGGGTAGATCGTAAAACAATTTTGAATATTTACAACAAATACATTAATACAAACAGTGTAGAAAGAAAACCTGGAAGTGGTCGTCCACGAAAAACAAATCTCGAATCGCGAAGAAAGACAAAGGAAAACTGCTATCGATGTAAGAAAACATGGGACTTAATTTTAGTGAATGGACCGCCTGTAGAATTCTTAATCGAGAACAACTCTTTGGTAGACGACGATTGTAAAAAACCACTAATATCGAAGAAGAATAGACAAGCTCGTCTTTCGTTTGCGAGACGTTGTTTTGTTTGGAATGTTGAGGAATGGTCTAAGATCCTATGGAGCGACGAAAGCAAATTCAATTTTTCTTCAGATGGCATTCGTTGGGTACGACGACCTATAGGAAAAAGCTTTAATGTAAATATGGTTGGGGTAAACAAATGCAAAGCAAATTTTTATATATTTAGGATGCTTCAGTAGGGATACAGTTGGACCATTAGTTCGGATTCAAGACATCATGGATCAGTATAAATACCGAGATATTTTTATCCAAGTGGATGCCTTTCATGTTCGAAATTTTTCTCTTCCTGGTGAAAGGTACAATCGTGGTTTTTGCGGAGTTGATGCTCAGCCCCACTGATCGACACCATTCACTAGTGATTTTAAGACTTGTTTGTACCAGGTCACAAAGAATCCCATCATACTTGCCTTTGCTATTATTACAATGTCATCGGCATATCCTACACAATGTATGCCGAAGGCTGTCAGCCTGTTGAGCAGTTCATCTGCCACCAGGCTCCACATTAGAGGCGAGTGGTTCTGATTTTCATAGTCTGTTCACCTACCGTCATCTCAGCTGCTCCATCGTGTTTCTGTTTTACTGATTCCCCTTGCTTCCAAGTGCTCGTTCAATCGCGTCATGTGACGTGTTATCGAACGCGCCCGAAATATCTAGGAAGGCGCAGATCGCTGTTTCTTTATCATCCAGGGTTTTCTGAATGATTCCAACTAGCTCATGCAGAGCAGTCTCTGTCGATCTGCCCGCCCTGTATGCATGTTGACTCCTGTGACGTGGAGCTTTCTCCATTACTTCCATTCTAATATAGTTATCTACTAGTTCTTCCATCGCTTTCAATAGAAACGATGTCAGACTAACGGGTCTGAAGGATTTGGGGTTAGTCCCATCTACTTGTGTTGTATTACCTCTTCCCAGTCCTCCCGTTTGGGCTTCCTGGTATGTGTATTTGCCTCTTCCAAGTCTCTTTCGTTGCTACCTGGGAAGTGTGGTTTAAGTAGAAGGCTAGCCCGCTCCTTTTCCCCTTCCGTATAGCTACCATCTAGTTTTCTCAGAACCATCACAGGTCTTGTTCCGCCTTTTGCCATGGCCCTATGAAGCCTTGCTCCCACCGGAGTGGAAGTGATGTTTTCGCAAAAGTTCATAAAGCTTTGCCTTTTAGCCCTCCTTATCTCCTTGTTATATTCAGTCAACTTCTCTCTATACCTCTGCTAATCCCCGTCAACCTTCGCTCTATTGAACAGGTGACGGACTACAGATTTGAGGTTTGCTAGAGTTCTGTTCCACCAAGGACTGTCCTTAGTTGGTTTACTCACAGTTCACCTCGCTAAGGTGCTCTACATCTTGTTCCAGGAGGTGTGTAGTCCCGCCTGTATGTAGCCGGCCCAGGTTATCCTTTAGACATGTTCTATACAAATCCCGGGGTTTCTGCCAAGGTAGGTTGAGGGGCCGAACCCCCTGAGTCAACCACTATGATCCTGAAATGATGCATGAAATGGAGGCACAAGGGTTAACCACCCCCTTAAGAGTTTCATGCAACAGCATCTGCGGGGAAGATCATGTATTCCCCCAACTCAAAGAACACCTTTGTGGGATTCGCTTTCGGAACGATGAAACACTGATGATAGAGGTGAAGAAGTAGTTCGCACACCAAGACAAAACATTTTTCCTTCTGAAGATGTTACCATCGCTTTACCAAATTTAAAACTTCATCAATCAATTCAGTAATTATCAGCTTTTTTTCCAAACTATATAATATGTCAAATTTTTACAATTCCTGAAGAGAATTTGTTCATATTATTAAGTAACTTTTACTAATCTCAAAATAAGGACTCACTCTCATCCAGACAAGAACATTTGCAAAAGAAAATCATAAAAAGGATTTCCAACAATTAGAATATTGAGTGGCTTCATATGACTGGTTAAGGAAGACTTAATTGTTCTTGGAATTCCACAGGTAACAAGTTTAAGCAGAGCTTAAGCACAACGTCGCTAAATTTTATGATAATTTGTGGTCTGTGTATGAAAAAGTTAATCTGGTAGAAGCAGAATCAATTTATAATGTGGACTGACCCCAAAGGTCAGAAGCAGGTATCTAAAGCAGCTTCTTCGGAACGTGATGCTTCAGTCACAGTTGCAAGCTATCTACTGGTTTCGTGTTGGTGGAGGAAGGATCGAAGATAGTTTGCTCCATCAACAGAAGAAAGTATAACAGTCATGATCGCTTTTGATGCTAGCAGAAAAAATTGTGCTCCAATGATTATTTATCCACACAAAAGGATTCCTGAGAAGATTATTCAATCAGGAAACATTACAGTATTGCAAACAGTGAACAACGACTGGATAATTGCTAAGACATAAAAAGTGACTTTTTCATATAATTATTATTGTGCACCATCATCAGTTCCATACGAAGCATGACTTGAAGATTTTGTGTAATTCATTTCAGATAAAGATACCCCAATGACAAGTTCTTCTTGAGTATAAGCAGGAAGTTATTTCGTTCAACCATCGTGCAACCTACTAATTCTCCGTGAAGCGAAATGTGAACCGAAGAGACAAAAGTCGACTCATTTCTTAATGTGCACTCTTCCAAGTACGTAATACAAATTGTATGTGGGCTCATTTGTTCAAAATGCCCCGAAGAGTGTGTTGTTCAAAAACTGGAACTGCTGAATAAAATAAAAGAGCATCCAAGCACATAGAATTAGAGTTTGTTCGAAATTTTAAAGGTAGCGAAAACTACGATTGCACGAACGAGAAGGAAAACATGCTGAAGTTGACGAAACGCTCAGCAAATGGTTTGGCATTGTTACTAAAAGAATAGGTTGTGTGCCGAAAAGCCGAAAAGTTTGCAAAGAAGCCTAGCCCAGAAGCATGAACATTTTAAGGCGACCAGGGGGTGACTTTTTCGCTGGAAAAAGAGACGTTGCTCATCATTACCCAAACATATGCAAAAAATTAATGATTCAAAAATTGCCATGATAGCCGATAAATAAAATATGTCAGAATATGTAAGTGTGAACTCTAGAGTGAACTCTATAATCCTGTGGTCTGACAGGGAGGGTTCATCTGAGACCTTCCAGTTCTTAATCATACTACTCAAACCAAAGCTGTTAAATGTTGATTGGAGTGCTGCAACGTCATACTTTTACTCTGACTTAAGCGCAACTGCCACGCGATTCTGGTCGACCTGTAGAAATGTTGTTACTAAACGCTAGCCTTGATATGGCCGCTCAGCCCCTCCACGTTGTTATCCGCAATGAAACTGAAACTTGCCACTCTTTGCCAAATCTACTAATCAGTATAAAACGCATCCGCAAGTTAGATTAGAAATAAGTCCAAAAGTCTCTTTGAGTAGAAAATTAGCAAACATTGACAACACAAATTGACAACTAGACGTATGAAACTAGACGTATTAAACAGCTTACAAGATAATTGGGGGTTAGCCATGAGGCTGTAGATCGACTTACCTTTCCGCATTTACCGTGGAATTTAAAAAAGGAAGCACCGGTACCACTGGACTATGAAGTAAGTGTGCTGGCCACTAGGCCACCATGGTGTAAAATGAAATCGGATGCCAAGAACTTGCTTCTTATTGTTGACTCAACATCCTCGTATCTCCTTAAGAAATTCCAGTTTTCCATGAGAAATTAATAGATGCCCCAGCATGGGAATTCGATAATTTTCAATTATATAATTGTAGACATATCAATCATAGCCTTGGCAGGACAAAGTTTAACAAACAACAAAAATCCATCTCGAACTCGATAAAAATCAATGTTTAATAGATTTTATTCTGAAAGCATCATTCACTTCCCTATAACTATTTTAAGATAATAAACGATACGATCTGAGATTAACGGCATTTTACCGTTAGTCCCTCTAACCTACGCAAGAATGAAACAATTACGGATTATCTAACTAGGTACACTACCGTTCATAAGTTTGGAAACAGTAACGGATTTTTCTTTTAGTGACCTTTTTTAGCTTTAATAACCGCTGCACAAATTTTAAACATTCTTCGAAGTAATTTTTTTATATAGTTTGAGTCAATATGTTGCCAAGTGTTCCATAAATACTATTGCCATAGCTGTTGGTGCTGTCTAGCTCTTTGATCAATCTCATTCCATAAGAGCTGGATAGGGGATAAATCCAGACTTTGAGGAGGCTAAACCATTAATTTTAATTTATTTCTTACTGCTTTTTTTCTCTAAAAAGTAGGGTAATTGTCTTGCTGGATCACAAAGGGCTCACCAACATGAAATAGCATAATTTTGCAAAAAATCAAAACATTCTGTAAGTAGAGTAGAGTAGAAGTACTGGCTGTACAACGTTAAGGTCAAAAGGAAGGACTATTGGGATAGGCAGCCAAAAAATCAAACGATGATTCGGTAATTAGTTGTTAATTACCGAAAGCTCACAATATTAAATGGAGATTTGATTTTTTGGCTGCCTATCCCAATAGTCCTTCCTTTTGACCTTAACATTGTACAGCCAGT